>OY882870.1:49970750-50685750 GCA_963693515.1 Pipistrellus nathusii | reverse complement strand
TAAAGCTTTGAAATGGAAGGAGATCTTCTGGGGTGATTTCTATGGTGACAGGAGTGATGCCGGAGGGTGATCGGGGTGATGGCTGATGGTGGGCAGAGAGGGTATTTGCTGTGGAGTGTGTGGAAAGAGCAGAGATGTGTGGCATAGATGAACATTGAATAGTCTATCAAGTAGTCTTATAAACGTTATTACTGTTTGGATTCTTTGTAAAGAGTTACTGCAAATTAGCAGAATAACATGCTCTCAAATATCAATTTTCCACACCCGTGAATAGCCTGGATGCTTATGCCATGAGTACTTAACGTGACACCAACAAATGACAAAGACAGAGGGCAAGTCCCCTGGTGGACACACCTAGCTAGAAAGACCAAAATTGCATACACATGACACCAGAGACAAAGATGGGCATGCATGCTTAGGCGTGTATGTCCCGCTAAGATGCAGCCCAGAAGTGTAGATGTCTGTATGATGAGAATGCTTGAAAAATACATCATCAAAATAAATTATATATTTCTCCTTTGTTAAAATGTTTTTGGTTGATTTCAGAGAAAGAAGAAGAGAGAAGGAGAGATAGACAGAAACATCAATGATGAGAGAGACTCATTGATCAGCTGCCTCCTGCACGCCCCCTACTGGGGATTGAACCCACAACCTGAGCATGTGCCCTGACCGGGAATTGAACCCTGACTTCCTGAGCCACACTAGCCATGTAGAACTCTATATTTCCTGTTGTGAAAACATTTGTTTTTCAATTCTCTTTGGAAAACAAGAAGACATCTCAAAAGAGCGATGATTTGGAACAAATGAAGCAGCTTGCATGACTGGAGGCTGCGCGTGTAACCATGTATTTGGGAGGTCAGCTCCGCCTCACCTGACCTCCATCTAGAAAGCAACTCGGAGCTCTCTGCCTTGGCGGTGTGGGTGGGTGTGCGGGGGGAGGAGTGTGACTCAGGGTGCCTCTCTGGAGAGCACGGGGTCACCTTCAGCGATCTTCTCAAAGAAAACAGCACTGCTCCCGCGAGCTGTGGAAATGAAGGGAATTAGAGGGGATAAAAGGCTCTGGGAGGCCAGCATCCCGGGGGAGAAGGTCAGAGTGGGCGGGCAGGCAGACGGTGCTAAGGCTCCCGTTTTGATTCACACGGAGCTGCAAATGGCCATGACCCGGTGAGCAGTTGTGATGAAGCAAAGGACAAACAAAGGCAAGGACACTGAGAAGAAGAGGAGGCGTCCATGGAACCATTCTATCGAGTGGACGAGGATAATCAGCCCGCCATGATTATAATAACAGGCTTTCAGGGAGTTATTTCTGGTTCACAAACCTTTCAGCAAACAGCGGGAATTTAACCCTCACCAGCGAGGTAGGTGTTGTCCTCCATGCCTCACGGAGATGGAGACCAAGGTTACAAGGGCGTACATTTGGGCAAGTTCACAGAACTGGGGGCTACAGGGCCACTGCTGTCTCCTGAGCCTCTAAAACCATCACTGGGAACCTGGTCGGTGTTGCTCAGTGGTTGAGTGTCTGTCTGTGAACCAGGAGGTCATGGTTTGATTCTTGGTCAGGGCACATGCCTGAGTTTTGGGCTTGATCCCCAGTGTGGGGTGTACAGGAGGCAGCCAATCAATGATTCTCATCATTGATGCTTCTCTCTCTCTCTCCCTCTCTGAAATCAATAAAAATGCATTTAAAAAAGAAAATTAATGCTACTAAAAATAAATAAAGCCATCACTGGGACATTGTGGGACCTCCACAAACATTTGCTGAAGGCGTAGGCTGGCCCTTCAACTTGTTTTTCCAATTCCAAGTCTGATGTTCTTACTGGCTCTCTCAAAGCGACAGTGCACCCCCTGATGTCACTCCAGCGTGCTTCCCAGCCCTGTGGCTGCTCCTTCCTCCTCCCCGTGACCTGCTCGGCAGTCTCCTCCAGCTACTCTCTTCACCTCACGGCCTGACAGATGCCTCTCCGCCTGTCCATGCCACTGTCTTTCTTCGTACCATGGCGGGAGGGTCCCCCTTCACCATGGCCCAGCACAGCCTCATCCTCTCTGTTCCTCAGTGTCCTCTTTGGTTCTAAACGCTTCTGCCCGCAGATGGCAGGAGTGGCTCACGGCCAGACCCCGATCTGGTTCTCCTTCTCCTTCGCTCAGGACAGGGCCCCATGGCCAGACCCTGATCTAGTTCTCTCCCTCCTTCCCTCAGGACAGGGCCCCGAGGAAGCTGAGGATGCCTCACACGCCCGAGGCCTCAGCATCTTGCTTCCACTCCCCTCCATGCACAGGGCTGGGCCAAGGCCCACGTCCCGCCTGCAGTCACATCCCAGATCGACTCCTGTCTTGCTTCGAGGCAATCAGATCCCTGGTCTCGCTTCTGTGGCTTGATGACCTTGACAGCCTCTCACCTCCCATTCTGTCCGCAGGTTCACACTGAGCAGCTGGGCATCTGTTCTGTTCACAGGTTTGTTCATGATTGTTGTTCCTCTCCCCCCACTCCACCCGCCTCCCCTTCCAGCTTTCAGTCTACACAATCCTTACACAAAGGGCAGACGCTTCTAATTTGTGAAGGGACTTCCCAAGTCCCCCTCAGCCTCATCGGTCTTCTCCCTGTGACCTTCCCATGCCCTCTGTGACCTTCCCCTGCCCCCTGTGACCTTCCCTGCCCTCTGTGACCTTCCCCTGCCCCCCTGTGACCTTCCCCTGCCCCCCTGTGACCTTCCCCGCCCTCTGTGACCTTTCCCACTGCCCCTGTGACCTTCCCCCGCCCTCTGTGACCTTTTCTATGCCCTCTGTGACCTTCCCCTGTGACCTTCCCTCCCTCTGTGACCTCTTCTATGCCCTCTGTGACCTTCCCCTGTGACCTTCCCCACCCTCTGTGACTTTCCTTACCGCCCATGTGACCTTCCCCCACCTTCTGTGACCTTCCCCTCCCCCCTGTGACCTTCCCCCGTCTTCTGTGACCTTCCCACGCCTTCTGTGACCTTCCCCTGTCCCCTGTGACCTTCCCCCACCCTCTGTGACCTTCCCCATGGCCTCTGTGACCTTCCCCTGCTTCCTGTGACCTTCTCCCGCCCTCTATGACCTTTTCTATGCCCTCTGTGACCTTCCCCCTGTGACCTTCCCCCTCTGTGATCTTCCCCTACCCCCTGTGACCTTCCCCCGCCCTCTGTGACCTTTTCTATGCCCTCTGTGACCTTCCCCCTGTGACCTTCCCCTGCCCCCGTGAGCCTGCGAAGCCTGGGGAGTCCTGAGTTACAGCTAATGATGTCCATCTGGGGCAGAGTCCGCCCTCCGGCAGAGGAAACGGTTGGACCCGAAACCCTGTCCTCTGTCTGTACTGAGAGACACGCTCCTTCTCCCGCCTCTGGGAGTGCACCGCACAGGGCCGCAGGCCATCACAGGCCGTGCAGGGGATGTCTGCCATCCTGGGGTCAGAGAGATGTGCCACCTGTTAGCCTGCCTGTGGCGGAGAGAACGCACAGGGGTTCTCAGGGGCCAAAACAAAACCTTTGTGAGAGTGAAGGTCGTTCAGGTCCCAGCGGGATGCTGAGGCCGGCATGGCAGAGGCCAGAGGGCCCACTCTGTGAAGGACACGTCATTAGTCAGCTCGGGACCTGTAGGCGGCACATGGAGGGCCTCCACTGAGCAGGAGGGGAGGCCGCAGGGACTGCAGAGTCTCCTCTGATGCAGTTTCCTCAGCCGTGTGCCACGAGCCCTGGTGGGCAGCTACGCCCTGTGCCCAGAGCATCGAGACCATCCGACGTGAGAAGGAACGGAAAATGCCCAAGTCCAGCGTGTGCGTGTGCAGATGGACCTGGAGTCTGAGGGGAGACTTCCGGAGCCACTTCGCTTCCAGTCCAGCGTCCAGGTCAGTAACAGCTGCCCGGCTGCGGGGCACCCGGTTGTGGTGATTTGGCCGGTCGTGGTGATTTGGCCGGTTGTGGTGATTTGGCTTGATCACAGAAAAGGCAGCAGCGTTTGAAAAGGCTCAGTTTCGCATGTGGCTTTGGAACTCATTCCTGAGAAATGTGTTGCGGAACTTCTAAACTTTAGGCAGGCTCCTCCTATCGCCCAAACTAGATCCCAGGTGCCTCCACTTTGCCAACCACAGAACCGAATGAAGCTGAAAGCAGTTAAACAGATCAAACAAAGGAGGCCCCACAGACACGCGCAGGCGGCCAGGGGGGTGAGGAAACCACCTTGTTTGGGGTTGGAGAGATTGGGGTTCCCATCCCATCGCTCTGGTGTCGTCTCAGCCACGTGACCCTGGGCAGGAGCTCCCCTTCCCGTGGCCGGGTTCCTGTGAGGACATGGGATCACCCCCCTCCCCCCCTGTCTCCCTGGGAGGTCTCTGAGGGTTAAATGGAGGATTCCTGTAAGGCGCTAGCACTTCACTGGCGAGGTTGAGCAGCTTAAGGAAGGCGGCTGATGCTGGTGCTGTCACACTGCGTCCATGTGGCTGGCCAGGGGATCTAAGAGCGTTTACCTAAGGGCTGGATTTCAGGATGAAAAAGCAGAGATAGCCAGGCCAATGTGGCTCAGTGGATTGCGTTGCAACTTAGGAACCAGGAAGTCACTGTTCAATTTCAGGGCAGGGCGCATGCCGTGTTTTGGGCTTGATCTCCAGTAGGGGGTGTGCAGGAGGCAGCCAATCCATGATTCTCTCTCATCGTTGATGTTCCTATCTCTCTCCCCCCCTCCCTTCCTCTCTGACATCAATTTAAAAAAAAAAAAATACTAAGAAAACAAAACAGATGCAGCGATGGGCAGGGATGGGCACACCTGGGGTGATGAGTGCCCGCTGCAGAGAAGAGAGATGATAGTAAACAAGGACTTTCCACAAGGACAGTGAGCAGTCCAAGTAGAGAGAAATCCTTAGCCATGTCATCCCCTGAAGGTTCGCCCGGGGAGCTGACAGGGAGGCCGAGGGGAGGCCATCTCCAGGAAGAAGGGCAGGAGGATAAAGGCACAAAGGCACGGAGTCGGTCCGAGTGCAATAGGCCTGGCCCCATGCCCTCTCTCCGTCCCAAGAGCAGAGACCTTGGCCTGACCCAGCCCCGGCCCCAGCTCTTCCCCCGGAAGACGCGCCCCTCTGTGATTGCGCATCTGATGATGGATGGCCGGGAGGCGCTGGCAGACTCACAGCCTGCAGCCCGCTGCCTCTAAATCATCTCCAAAGAGGCGGCTGGCTTTTGGCCCTTCGGCAGAGAGAAACCTGCCTGGCTCCGAGCGCAGCGAGATGCTTACGGGAAAGTCTGTCTGTGGTCTGTGACCCACTGGGGCACAGTTGGTGAAGGTTTTTAAGGGAATGGTTCGCATTTCAAAAGCATGGATTACATGGTGAGACACACACACACACACACACACACACACATACCGGGACCCCACGAGCTGTTCCCACCTCCCACAGGCATCCCTGAATGCCAGGGAAAGGGTCCATGTAGGTGGGCTGAGTGTTGGCCCAGGTGGGTCCATCTGGGGGATCTGTGTACCTACAGCACATTCTGCAACTTCATCCACCTCATCTCAGTTTCTTTTCAATTTTTAAAAATATTTTTTGTATTGATTTCAGAGAGGAAGGGAGAGGGAGAGAGAGATAGAAGCATCAATGATGCGAGAGAATCATGGATCGATCGGCTGCCTCCTGTCTGCCCCACACTGAGGATGGAGCCTGTGGGGGAATTGAACTCTGGCATGTACCTGGTGGGGACTTGAACCTCGACCTCCTGGTTCATCCTTGGACACTCAACCACTGAACCACACCAGCCAGGCTCATCTCAGTTCCTTCAGGGAGAAGTTTTGCTGAAAGGATTAAAGGAGATAATGTGTATAGGCTTCTTAGAGGCTGGTATACGGTAGATGCTTAATCGTTAGTTCCCTTTTGTCTTAGCTTCCTCCTTCCTAATACACGGTTTTTGAGTTTAAAGCCTATCTTGATTTTTAAGTTTTCATAACCAGTAGAATTGCAGGAGCCAACATCAACCATCCTATGTTTTGGGAGACCCTCAGAAACCGCTGGAAGAGTGAATTAGGGTTCAGAGAAGCGAGAAGGACCGTTTTTAAGCATTTCTGGGGAAGTAGGTGCAGATAGGAAGGAAAGAAGCAGAAAGCTTGTGCAGTTACTGCTTCCAGAGCTCAGAGGCGGAGTGAGTCTGAGGGGAGATGTTGAAGCCTCCAGCGATCTCCATAGAGACGAGGCCCACAGGGCAGGGTTCCAGGGTCAGAGGACACACAGCTGTGGGTTTGGATGATGTAACATCATAGGCTGAGTCTTACTGGAAGGCAGGGCCTACCTTCAGGTTGTAGGGCTAGGGAGAGATCTTAAATCAAAGCATACAGAGGGGCACTCCTGCTCCCCTGGATTTCATGAGTCTGGAGACATCTTTGATCCTCAGGCCTTGTGCGTGGGTGAGTGACTCTGGCATGGAGTGGGTGGAGGCCAGGGAATACTACTGAACATTCCACAAGGCACCGGGAAGATCTGGTCCCAAATCTGATCAAGTATCAGGTGAGAACTATAAGGTTGAGAAACTCTGGCTTATGGGTAGGAGATTGACTGATTCTACAGCCAAGGTTTTGAAACAAATTCTGGGGTGACTTCATCTGCATTTTTATGCCCCTCTCCTTTCTTCCTGGCATCTATAACTACTCCTTCATTTAAATTTGGGATTCGATCTGTGGTCATCACAGGTCAGTCATTCACTTTTAATCATTGGGAAGGAGCCTGACCCCAGATCCTTTCTGACATCGGGAATTTGCCTCAGAGCAGTAAGAAGTGGCCTCCCAGAGTGCAGGAATCAAAGAAAGATAGTACATCTCCCAGCGACTGAGAGGATGAGCAGGCTCTGCCAGCTCTGAGCACCATCCAGCAGTGCTTGGCACTGGCCATGGCTGACATACCAACTGTTAACATTCACGCGGCTCTCAGCTCGGCCCTTGCAGCGACCCCAGCAGCCACCGCCAGCTCCGCACTCAGCACCTTGCATTCCTGAGTGTCTAGACCCGTGAGCAGTCAGATGTGAAACCCACCCTGAGACACAGGTGTCAGCCCTGCTGCAAAGTGGTGAGAGTGATGCCGAGAAATGCAGGCAACTCACCAGGGTGACCTCACCAGCCTAAAGGACAGAGATGGGAGTGGTCCCCACGTGTGTCCTTATGGGACTGCTCCCACGTGTGTCCTGTGTGGGACTGCTCTCAATGTGCGTCCTGTGTGGGACTGATTTCCACATGTGTCCTATGTGGGACTGGTCTCCAGGTGTGTCCTGTGTGGGACTGGTCCCAGGTGCGTCCTGTGTAGGACTGCTCTTCACGTGTGTCCTGCGTGGGACTGGTCTCCACGTGTGTCCTGTGTGGGACTGCTCTCCACATGTGTCCTGGGTGGGACTGGTCTTAGGTATGTTATGGGAACAAGTAGAGTTGGGGCCCATGTTACAGGCCAGCATGTTTCAGTGGGCCACACACTAGCGTGTGAACACCTGGTTTGTGTCCAGTTCCTTCATGCCACAAAGAGTCATGGACAAGCACAGGACTCCGCTCCCTCACATGGAACCCGAGACCCATTGTTGCTCTAACCCTTGAGCACACTGGCCAGGGCTAAACTTATTTTCAACAAAAATAAATCATCTATAGTCCTCAGCATGAGAAAATGCTTGAGAAAAGGGACCTCTCCCGTGGGAAGGATAAAATTCCTCTTCATGGACGAGGGGTGAGGAGGAAGGGGACCTATTTGACGCTTGGAGGGTTGTTGAGAGTGGACTCATGAACGTGGCTGAGAAAGGTTGGGTTTGGGCTTGGGTTCAGGAGGAGAACCAGTCCTGGAGCAGGTCAGTGCAGGTGCAGACATTTGTGCAAACAGAGACGTGGGGCCCAGACAGGCGTGCGGGGTCCCGCTCTGAGGACAGCCCGTGGTGAAGGACCCAGGAGGAAGGAGGAAGGAAGACGTGGCTCAGACGCAGGTTGGGTTGAATTAACTGGCGAACTTCCAATGTTTGTGGAAGGAAATTGAATCCGGATGCTTGATTAGATGGTTTGAACAACATCCCAGGAGACAAGGTCTGTCACAGGGCAATGCCAACATCATGTCTTCGTGAAGGTTTGTCTGCGTGGGAGTCTGTGTCCATACGCGGCTTCCTGGGAAGGACACAGAGGATGTCTCCGAACATGAGACACCTAGGAAACTTCTAGAAGAATCTTGGGGCCAGGGAATGGGGTTGAATTGACGGATAACCCTGAGGCTGGGAAGGAATGAACGGGTACACCTTGAGACAAAATACAACCTAAACTACAATGTCAGCTCCCACAGCCCACGTCCTCAGGAACACCTCATCTGCACACACACACACACACACACACACACACACACACCCCACCTCCGCGTGCTGACACAGCAGAACACGGTTCCCACGTTGTTATCTGCCCCGGAACACAATGTCATTTAGGGGCCAATGACTGGAGGAAGCATTGATGGTCCTGGAACCGCCTTCTCGGGAGGCGGTGGATGGAAAGGGCTTTGTCAGCGTTTCTGAAGCGCCTCCATTAGACACGCCCGGTGTCACTTGACTTACACACACCGCGGGCGCTGTGGGCCTGCGGGCCCCGTGACCTAACGGCAATCTGAAGGCGGCTGGCGCTGAGTGCGGCTGCGCTGGCGCGTGTTCAGTATCCATCCCGCTCATCCCGGGGGACATCCGTTATGTGCCCCTGGGATCCTCAGCCTAGCGGCCTGATTAGGGCGCCAATGTGCAAGGTCGTCCCTGTGATCCATCACCTTCTTTTAAGAAAAACAACCTGTTCTTGTGGCTTTCTCTGTCGGGGCGTTCATTTTCTCTGGGGCTCAATCAGTGCAAGGCTGTGTTTGAGGGAGGGACACCCAGCGGCGCTGTGTACAGCCCATGTCCCCCCCCACCCCACTCCCCAGTCCGCGGGTGGTGAGGATGGAGGAGGAGGGTGGTGCCAGACTCCCTTTCCGGCTGGACCATTAGTGAAATGGCAAGCTGTGTCACGTGAGGACACACAGGTTTTATTTATTTTTTCTTGATGGGTGTACGCTCCCAACGCGCCTTCATTTGCATCTTAAGAGTCAGTGGCTTTGGGAGCCGTCCTGAAAGGAATGAAGGTTCCTCTGTCAATAGACATGGCATTGCAGATGGTTCAGGAACTTCTTCAGATTCTAGTCTCCGTGTGTCCGGGAGTGATTACCATGGCGGGGAATCCGTCTCGGGAAGATCTGATGGGGTCCCGCCCGGTCAGAACGCCCACGGAGGCCTGGGTGCTGCTTGGCCTCAGGATGCGCTGGGTCCATGGCCACTACCTCCAAGGAGCAGTTTATCTGGGAAAAAGCCGAGTGGCATCCCAAATCCCCAGGACTTCGGGACTGACAGGGGGTGTTCAGTCCATAGTCTTACAGGATTCGTAGGGAGATGCTCAGCCCAAGCCAGAGCAAATATGTTGGTAATCCACTTCTAGAACGCATGGGCCAAGAGTGCTGTTTAAAATGCTGCATTTGGCCAGGCCGGTATGGCTCAGTGGTTGGACATCAGCCCATGCGCCAAAAGGTCACCGATCCCATTCCTGGTCAGGACACACGGCCCGGTTTCAGGCTCCATCCCCACGAGGGGGCGGGCTGGAGGCAGCCGATGAGTGTTTCACTCACATCCACGTTTCTATTTCTCTCTCTCTTTCCTCTCAACTAATTGTCCTCTCTCTCTAAATAAAAAATAAAATAAAATAAAAAACCACAAAGCAGATATTTTTTAAAACTACCGTTTAAACAATAGGGTTTTGTTAACATAGTAGAGATAAAAGTGAACATGTTCGCGGGAGTTCTTATGAACAGAATGTCACCGAAGTAAAATCCATCATAACCAGGATGTGGCCCTCTCTTATTATGTCCGAGTCTGTAACACCAGCCAGTGACCTTCAGGACGCCCTTAGGCAGAACATCAATGCTGCCCTGGGTTTGAACTCCTGCCATCTCTGAGCCTAGACACATCATGACATGTACAGCACACACCATAACATGGAGAGCATGTGATTTAGCTGTCATTTTACCTTATTAGTCAGGTGCTTAGTTAACGTTTAGAAACTCACATTTTTAAAAATATATATATTTTTTAATGATTTCAGAGAGGAAGCGGGGAGAGAGAGAAACATCAATGATGAGAGAGAATCATTGAACACCCCCTACTGGGATTCGAGCCCACAGCCTGAGCATTTGTCCTTGACCAGAATCGAACCTCGGACCCTTCAATCCGAAGGCTTATCCTCTATCCACTGAGCCAAACCAGCTAGGGCAGAAACTCTAATGATTTGAACTTGAAATCTGCCTCTAATGTCTCAAATGTTACATAAAATGTAAAAAATGTAAAGCAAGAACAGCATCTGGACTATTCTGAGCCTTTGCCCACGATGGGGAAATGGAGCAGTTAACCACATCGTTAAAGCTTGGGTTCCCCCCTTCCCCACCC
This sequence comes from Pipistrellus nathusii, assembly GCA_963693515.1. NCBI lineage: Eukaryota > Metazoa > Chordata > Mammalia > Chiroptera > Vespertilionidae > Pipistrellus > Pipistrellus nathusii. The sequence goes on along the minus strand of OY882870.1, from coordinate 50,675,293 downwards.
TGCAGACCTTCTATCCTCCACAGGATCTGACCCCACGCTCTCCCAGCCCCTGCATCACAGCCATCACGCCTGGGCCAGCCACTCCGGCTCCTGTTTATTTGTGAGTAAACTGTCTCTCCACGCACACTCCCCATGCGCTGTCTAAAAGAATAGACAATGGCCTCCACGTTGTACGTTTCCCTTCCCTGCCGCCGTGGCCCCTGCATTGCTCAAACAGCCCTGCGTGTTTTCTGCTGAAGGCCTGTGGGTGGCCAGAACCTCGGGCTAACATCACCCGTCGGAGCCTCATTAAACCCGGGATGCTCTTTCTTCCTCCGGCAGAAACGGTGCCTCTTTTCACTGCGCGTTGCTCTGTTTCCCATTCCCAGCGGGGAGGAGATGCTGATCCCAGTTTCTATTTTAACTCAACCTCAGCATCTTCCAAAATTTGCATCAACAAATGTTCTGATCTGTAGAAGACTGGATTCTTCCACCATGAGGGACAGCGTCTCAGCTGACATTGGCCTCCAGGGGACCAGGCCACCCGGTGGGCTTGGGTCACTTAAAGTCCCCAAGGTCAAGTCAGGAACCGTGCCTCCCCTCGATCCCGCATGAATCCCCCCCTTCAGGCCGCCTCCCCGCGCTGGCCCTGGGTACCGCCTCCCGCTCCCTGGGACAGCACGTGGGGTGCCTCTTTGTCATCTCAGTTTAGCAAAGTCCCCACGTGTTTGCCCAGATAGAACACATCGGGAACCCGTCAGTGTGGTGGTGGGGACATCACATGTCAGCTGGCTGACCCATGAGGTCGGTCCACCCACAGGAGCTGCAAAGCCTGACAGGAAAGAGTGACTCCCCAGTCACATAAAAGATTCTTCCCAGAAGGGAAAGGGACAGAGAGTGGCCGACAACACAGCAGATGTCACCAGCTCCTGCTTGCTACTCAAGCAGCAACTTGGATTTATTTCTCTGTTGCAATTATTCTTTTAAATATATTTAGATTCATTTTTCTTAGAGAAAGAGGAAGGGTGAGGGAGAGCGAGAGAAACATCAGTGTGAAAGAGAAATATGGATCAGCTGCCTCCTGCACGCCCCGCACTGGAGACTAAGCTTGCAATCCGGGTGTGTGGCCCGACAGGGAATCGAACCTGCAACCTCTGTGCACATGGGACAGCTCCCAAGAACCCGATGCACACAGCCAGGGCTCTCTGTCTCCTACTGGTTGCTGTGTAGAGGCTCTGATATAAAGAGGGAAGGGACCAAGGCCCCGTGTGGTTGCAGGCGAACATCTAGCTTGGTGCCTGGCCCGTCGGAAGCCCTGAAACTCACCTGCTGACCTGAGGGAACTGCTCTCTCTCATTTATTTGGCAAACATGTACAGTCCCTCTGCTGGGTGATGGAGAAGCGGCAGCGAGTCCTGCAGGAGGAAACCCCTGTCCTCATGCAGTTTACGTCCAAATGGGCCTCGCTCGAAACTTAAATATCACCACAGCCCCGTCTCTAAAACCGTCACCCCATAACCCGGCAGTGGCATAGTGCAGGCGGGACCCATTCCTCCTCAGAAGAACTTACATGACTGATTGTGTTCTCGCTGACGAGACTCCACCTGAGACCAACAACACTGAGCCTCATTCACTCATTCACTCATTCATTCAGCAAGTGTCTGTAATTCCGGCACAGGGAGAAACATGCCCCCTCCTGGCCTATGCTCCAGCGAGAAGGAAACACAGTGCGTTAGTTCCCATGGCTTCCGTAAAATGACCACAACTCCGTGGTTTAAAACAACACGCGTGTATTTGCTCACAGTTTAGTTGGTCCGAAGCCCAAAAGGGGTTTCCCAGGCGGGAACCACGCTCTCCCCAGGGCTGGGGGCTCCAGGTGCAGGGCGGTGCAGGGCAGATGCACCTGTTCCCCTGCCTTTTCCACCATCTAGCTTCCGCCCCCCCCCACACACTCCCAGCTCAGGGTCCCTTCCTCCACATGAGGGTCAGCAGCCTGACCTCTCCATGTCCCTGTCGGCCTGGATTCACACGGCCTCTGCCAACCTCTACCCACCTCCCTCTGTAAAGTTTGCACAGCCAGAAGTCCCGGGCAACCTACCCAGCCCATGGTCTCTAGCATCATCAGCTCTGTCTACCCCAGGCCACTGTTTAAGGTAAAATTCAGGGGCCCCAGAGTTTAGGAGCTGGTTATTTTGGGGGGCGATGCCAGCCTATCACACACACTCATGAACTAATTAAAAAGTATAGTATTCACAATAAAGCTTCTTAGTAAAATGGGCCTTGGTTTTCTTCTAATCGTCTAAAAATGCCAAACTAAAACAATGAGACTTTTAAACACTGATCATCTGAAAAATGTCCCAGAATCATATGCTCCGATGATTAAGATTCTGAGTCAAGGCTCCAAGGCCAGGGTCTGTAGTAAAAGTGCTAGAGCAGTTGTAAATTCATTTAAAAAATTAAACAGGCGGCGCAGCTGGGAGTAACATTTGAAGTGGCGATTTAGGGCGTGGGCAGATTGAAAACGTCAACATTTTGAAGATGAGAGAAGGGAAAAGAGGAAGGAAAAAGCACAATCGCGAAAAGACTCAGCCTTTCAGAATGAATAAAAAGTATGTTTGGGAAAATCAAAGATAATGCATTTGCATAGAAGTAGGATATTATCATCGGACAATAAATTCATGTGATTTTATAAACTAACGTAGTAACTGCATGTAGGGAGCCGGCCTGGAACTCTCTAACTCAACAAACAGATGTACAGGGATTCGCTTTGTGTCCATCGCCGTTTTCCTCACCTCGGAGCAGCGGGCAGCTGAGAAGATCTTATTCAAATAGCTGTGGCTTTAAAAAGAGGGCCCTACCTGCATGCTCACAAGGAAATTATACACCAAGGATATACGATTATTTTTTCCCCTTTAGAATAAAGCAAAAGGACGCGTTGAATCACATTCTATTTGAATAAATAAAAAGTAACAAAAGAACTGGAGAATGTCTCAGATCTAATATGTCTTCTGAGAACAGCATATTTTAATTAAACACAAAAGGTCTTTTAGAGATTCTATGCTGATTCAATTATACATATTTAAAGGGCAACTCGATAAATTTTTACAGTGTAGGAATAGAATTCTTATTCACACACGGACAATTGGTGACTCTCTTTAAATCAATTAACAAAAAAGGGCCATTATTTTTTTTTTACTTTGATTCTTTGCTGCAGCATTGAAAGTGACAGAATAACTTTGGGTAAATAGGACTGTAGCCCTCCTGGCCACTGGGTTCTCAGTGGTAGAAAATATCTTTATTTGTAAGGTTTTTTGAATCCAATGATTGATTTCTGCATATGTTAGCATTTCCATAGCTTTTAAGATCAGTATATCTTTCCACTTCTTGGAAATGCTATTCAGTAGATTGGCTCTTACAATTACTGTGTTCCTGGTCTGTAAGTGATTGTTTGCTCCTGGGTTTCTCTAAAACTATTACTATCCTGTTATGGATTCACGAGAGGCCCAGTGTACAAAATTCATGCACTAGCAGGGGGGAGGGGTTGCTGCCCCTTAGCCCAGCCTGCGCCCTCTCACAGTCCAGGAGCGCTTGGGGAATGTCCAACTGCCAGCTTAGGGACTCTCCTCTCACAATCCAGGACCCCTCCCTCCTCACTGCCTGCCTGTGCACTGCTCCTTATGGCTCAGCTTGCTGCTCTTTAGCACGGCCATAGGGGCAGAAGTGGCTCTGCCACCACTGCTGCACTCACTGTGATCTCGGCTTCTGGCAACCAAGGAGTAGCTCCTGCATTGAGTGTCTGCCCTGTGGTGGTCAGTGTACAATCATAGCAACCAGTTGTCCCATTGGTTGTTCTGCCATCCGGTCTATTTGCAAATTAGGATTTTATTATATAGGATGGAAATCAACAGGGCCCAGGGTCCAGATGGTGGGAAGTGCCAGGGCCCAGCTTGTGAGAAGTGCCAGGACCCAGCTGATGGGAAGCACCCAGGGCCCAACTGGCACGTAGGAAGAGGGCTGTTCTGACATTCAGAGGACCCAGTCCATGCCCACACTTCGTGACAGCTCACACAGGTAAGACAACTGAGAGCAGAAGGCTATGATCTTCACAGACTGTGGCTGGTTCATGACCAAGGCAGATGCTGTCACTCTGTTTACTGTTCCCGTGCCCCCTCTGCAGTACCACTTTGCAGTTTTTGTCAAGGGATGGGACCTACGTCCCGATCCGTGAAGCCGGAATGGCCCTGTGCCTTTCACTCGGTCCTGGTCACTAGGAGAAGGCAACAGTAGCAACACTGCCTCAGTTACAAGGCTCGACATCAAGAGACCTTGCACACATCTGCATTCGGTTGGAACCCCAAGCATGCACCATGTGAAGGAGTGAGGTCTCACAGATGATGGGGACGCTGGGACCAGGGTGGTAGCAGCACAGGTGTCTCAGCTGAGAATGTCCGAGACTAGCTAGGCCCAGGATGACCCAATCACTGACTACAGAGGCAATGCACCCCAGCAAAACCAAAAGCACAGCCCTGCTGAGCCTATTTTATATTATTTTTTTAATTTTATTTTTTACAGAGAGGAAGGGAGAGAGATAGAGAGCTAGAAACGTCGATGAGAGAGAAACATGGACTAGCTGCCTCTTGCACACCCCTACTGGGGATATGCCTGCAACCAATGTACATGCCCTTGACCGGAATCGAACCTGGGACCTTTCAGTCTGCAGACCGACGCTCTATCCACTGAGCCAAACCAGCTTCGGTCGCTAAGCCCATTTTAAATCGTCACTCTACAGACTTGTAAACTAAATACATGGTTATTTGTTCTTTTTATCCATGTAGATTTGGGGTGATTTGTTACAAAGCAAAAGCTAACTGATACACAGACATTTTTAGCTTGGACAAATCAAGCTAATAGAAATAGAAAAATTTCAAAAGTTAATTTAGTTCTGATATAACATTCTATGTCACTGTTCCTTCCATATAAACATAGCATTTTTCACCACACCAAATTCTAAATATATATGTCAATTTTAACTTCTGAAAGAATTCAGTATAAGGGAAATTACAAAATTATTTAATCACAAAAGTGACTTGGCAGGGGTAGTTCTTTTCCATAAAAATTTAATATTTGACCATTTATAATTAAAATAACCTTAGTTCTGTTTAAAAAATAGCACTTCATATTATTAAACTCCCTGGATTAGCCACAGAGATTCACTTCACCGTCTTACCACTTAGTCTTTCAAATAACGTGTTACACATTTGAAAACTGTGTCAATTATTGAAAAAAAAAATGAAATGCCAATAGATTATCAATCAAGTTTTATAGCAATAGAACATGCTACCTGTGCAAGCATCGATGAGTGGCAGCAGAATTACCAGTTTCCATAGCAACCTCATTGCCACTTTCTGAAGTCGAAGTTCCTCATAAACTCAGCAGGAGAGAAGGCCTGCGTTTTGGTCAGAATCCCTGGAGTCTGAAAGAAACAGAACTGCCATGAAATGACAGACACGCCAACACACGTACTTGAAAATAGACATTAATTGTTGCATTTTTATGTAACATTAAAATGTCACTACCCAAAATAAAGCAACTAAAGCTCCATGTTTTACATGTGTGTCTATTTGGCAAAGTTTCATAATTTTGGTTCACACCTCTGATATACATTTCATTTGCCATCACATTTGCTGTAGCAGTTAATGAATTGGAATGAAGTTATATTTATATTGAATGTATTCCATATGGATTAAAACTTTTGTTAGTATAATTTTAAGTCCAGTGTTTTGGAAATGTTAAAGAAAGTTAAAAACATAATCAAGCAACTACTTCAATTCTGTTGTTGGTTTTTATATTGTATTTTGCATCATTAGAAATAAGATAAAATATTGCATATATATATATATATATATATATATATATATATATATATATCCGGTGCATGAATTTGTGCATGGGTAGGGGACTGGCCAGCCTGGCTAGGGGGAGGAGATGTGGGTGGTTGGCCTGCTGGTCAAACTCCTGGTCCAGCATATTAGCCTTATACACACACACACACACACACACACACACACACATACACATTGAGTGGCCAGATTATTATGCATTCAGAGATCATAATAATCTGGCCTCTCAGTGTATATATACAGTGATTTTATACATTTCTTGGGTTTTTAAATATTATTATCAACATAAATAAAACAACATCAATAGTGTTTTTATCAATATTGTTGAGAATATATTCATTAGGAAGCATTAAACTGATTAACCAATGTCACCCCAATAAATTGAATAAATAAAAATACCCCTTTAATTTATGAAAAATAAAGAAATAACTTTCCTAAAATATAACTCATTATATTAGAGCGGTGGTCGGCAAACTGCGGCTCATGAGCCACATGTGGCTCACAAGCCGTGATTTTCCACTCTGTTGACTGATGATGAGTTTGCTGACCACTATATTAGAGCATTGTGTATACTAGTGCCCTGGTAAATGGATTCATGCACATTGAAAGGATATTTATTTGAAGATGGCTGGCAGGGCAGGACTGGCAAGACAGGCTGGACATGCCCTGGAGCCAACCTCCCACAGTCCCTCCCTGGCCGGCCGCTCCTGGGGCAGTGCTGAGGCTCAAAGGACATCTGCAGAGTGAGCAGGGTCCCTCCAGCAGGTGGGGTTCCTGGGCATGGCCTATGGGGATCAGGCCAAAACCGGCTCTCTGATACCCCTCAAGGGACCCTGGATTGTGAGAGGGCAGTTCTTGGGTGGTGCACCCTTGAATCAGGCTCCCTCTTCTCTGGTTCCAGGGTGTGTCACCCAAGAACCACTGCTGCCAAGTCACCACGGTTCGGCAGCTCCTGCATTGAGCATGTGCCCCTGATGGTCATTGTGCATCATAGATACCAGTTGGATGGTCAGAGGGTTGCTTAGCCTTTTATATATATAGATATCACAGATATATAATATGCTCATTAGGAAACATTGCTTTTCCTAATGTCACTAGAAGTCAAATTAACAGAGAGCAGAACATCAGTTTCTGGAAGTGTGATATTTCAAATATGGACATATTTTCCTATGGGAATAGGTCCTAATTTCCTCTAATTCACTTTGACATTTATACTTTCCAGTGATAAATGAACTCCAGATAAAGTGTTTGCTTGGCCTTTGCTTCCAAAGACAAATCCAGTTGGAGACTCATGAAACTCATAATCTCAAAAAAGTACAGAATAAAATCAGCTAGGTCACATTTGATAAAATTATTATATATCAAACAATAGAACCCTTTGGTAACTTTTAACTTAGTGGGAGTATTTTCTTGTGACTTCAAATACTTTTGGAAATATGTGGATTTTAACTGTAAAACTAGTAAGTAATGACATTTTAATCATTTCCTGATGTATTTTTAACTTTTAATAACCTTTCATTTCTTTCTGGTACTAATTACTTCAACTTAAACTGAAAAACAATGACCCTACTCTACTTTAGGTTTTTATAATGTCTAAGTTTAATGATTTCAGATTTAAACAAGGAATAAAAATCAAAGGCCAAATAAACAATATTTAGGTCACTATGTTATATTGAGTTGATATCATCCATTCACAAATTCTCGCATATCTTACATCATCACCTTTCTACTTCATTTGACACCAAAAATTTTAACTTCGTACATTTAAATGAAATCACATTCCACATAGTCATTCATTTATAATTTTTCAATAAATATTTGTGTGTATATCTATGTATATATTTATATCCATTATTGCTGTTTTATGAGAGACAAGGACATTTAATAAAACACCAAAACCAATCACACACACACACACACACACACACACACATTGCTAAATAGTTACATGAGGTAAATATGGTAATGTATTGAATAAAAAATGAGGAATATAAGGAATATAAGCAGCATTTTTTTTCCTCTGGAAAAAAAAAATGGTCGGCAAACTGCAGCTCATGAGCCACATGAGGCTCTTTAGCCCCTTGAATGTGGCTCTTCCACAGAATACCACAACCTGGGCAAGTCTATTTTGAAGAAGTAGCATTAGAAGAAGTTTAAGTTTAAAAAATTTGGCTCTCCAAAGAAATTTCAATCGTCCTGTTGATATTTGGTTCAGGGTTTGCCGACCCCTGTCCCAGGAGAATGGAAGGGTTTGACCTAGAGATGACCTTAAAATTCCTCCCAGCTCTAATAGTCTCTGATGGCTTGATTCAACCCTGTGTATAGGTTGATAGCAAATATCGCCTTTACCATCTGATTGCTTCTCAGCGCCCCTCATGCGGGCAAAGCCCAGGAGTGTGCCCCATGGCAATGCTGTGTAGAGAGAGCCTAAGAAGCTCATATCTATCTATCTGTTGTCATTTGCAAAAGTTCCATTTTTTAAAAGTTTCACTTGACCAGGCAAGGAGAACCCTCTGGTTCCATGAGAACAAACCAGGTAAGAAGAGGCAGGTTATGTCCTCCCAGCAGAATGGGGTGGAGGTAGTCAGCAGGTAAAATGTGTGCTGGTCACTGACTCGCCAACCAACCACAGGATTTCTTTCCCTTGAACCCTAACACAGAGGAGGCCAGTCGAAACTTAAAATGACTTCTGGAAGCTCAGAAAGAATTTCCACACATCCCCAGCACTCCCTATCAGGTGAGGTCTGCGGGTCACATGATCTTCCCAGATCATTCTGGCCCCTAGAAGAGGGTGTCAACATCGTGGTTAAGTTCAACAGCTAAGGTCATTGTTCTGTTTCACTGGACAGACTTTGTCCCCTTTAGACCACGCGTCTTCCTCTTTCTCTCATGGAATGTCTCCATGCAAACATGACCATTTCACACAGGTCAACAAAAGAATATGTGTCATCCTGGCCAGTTTGGCTTAGTGGACAGAGTGTGGGCCTGCAGATTGAAGGGTCCCGGGTTTGACTACAGTCAAGGGCAGGCACCTGGGTTCCAGGCTCAATGCACTGCCCTGGTCCGGGCCTGTGTGGGAGGCAACCAGTGATGTGTCTCTCTCAGGTCTATGTTTCTCTCTGTGTGTGTGTCTCTCCCCCTCCCTTCCACTCCCTCTGAAAATCAGTGGAAAAATATCCTTGAGTGAGGATTAACAACAACAACAAAGGATATGTATTGCTCCAAAATCGTCTCTGAAATGTGTCAGACCTTTACAAGTTGGGTGACAAAATTCATTTTGTGGTAAAACCGCCCTACATCATTGTGATGTTGTTGGGTCAATTTCATTCAACTTAATATGAATATTTCTGTTTTTCTGCTGAACCGAAAATGTTGGCTTACAACAGAGCCCTCACCCGCTGAAGGCGTCTCTAAATTCATACCAGCCTGTACCACGCTGCTAAAGGCCTGCACACTATAGCTGGGCAGATCTGGTCCTCCGCCGGTTTTGTAACTAGAGATTCACAGGAACCCAACTGACTCTTTATTTCCATTCGGCCAATGGACGCTCTGTGCCAAACAGGCGGGAGTGAACACGATGCGGCCTGGACACTGAAGGTATTTCCCTCTGCCCCTAACAGACTGAGAGCTCTCGGGAGGTCAGTGCTCATCCCTGCTCTGATGCATCCTAAACCCTCCCGCACACCTGGCTGCGAGGACATCGGGTGAAGGATGCTGGGATGGCGGCCCTCTAACCCAGGTATGTGCACTCAGCAAAAATACCCGGGGGCCGTGAGAAAACAGTCCTCCATGCTGGAGTTCCCCCAGCCTGGGAGTGTCCTGTCCTCACAGTACCCTTTTGGCTTTGCAGCCTCAGCCAGCCGCTGACCCAGAAGGCCTAGAGAGAATCCAGAGAGGATTCCCGTGGTGGACAGGTCATAACCAACCCCAGTTCTTCTCATCCCAGACAACACTAACATTCCTCAGGGTCAGAATAGGCACATTTTTAGAGATGGAAAGCCATCGCTCAGGTTATGCCCTGGCCATGAAACCACTTGGTGTGCCCATGTGGTGCAGTGGCCAGGAAGCCAGGGAGAATCAGGGAGGGCCCACGTTGGCTGGATAGGCCTCAGGCAGCGGGGTACTCTAGGAGGGGGTGCCACGATCCACTGTGCTCTGCTCAGAAGCCATGAGGCATGGTGGGAGAGGCCAGAAGAGAGAAGGCATCTGTGATTCTTTTCTTTTATGAGAGTTTTCCAATCCTCTTGGCACTGGGACCATGGGGCAGGTGGGTGGCCTGGATAGCTCTGAATACAACCTTGAGAGGAGCACAGAGTCCTAGCAGGTGCTCACTAGCCACACCCCCACGGGGAACGCGAGGTACGGGGGTGCGGGGTCAGGGGGTGCATGCTCGGTGACAAGGCGGGCGGGCGAGGGAAGTTGTTTGTATCCGAGTTGCTCCACCTGAGGCCCTCCGCCCTCTGAGGGTGCCTCCACATGACAGCCATGTGGTGACGGAGAGCTGTACTCATTAACACACCCATTCCTTACCACACGCCAAACCACACCTGTGCCGCGCCCCTCTGCTCTCTGAAACCATGGGCTCACTTTGGATGGAGAAAAAAGAAATGGCCACGAAATGGCTTTGCTAACACAGATTGAGAGAAGGGCCGGGGGAGGGATAGTCCGTGGGAGACTGGCCGTTCCTCGCCCTCCTGTCTGGCTTGTGTTGTAGGGGTTCTCAACAGCTAGCAGGGTCGCCTAAGTCCATCGGAAAACACAGTTATTTACATTACCATTCATAGCAGTAGCAACATTACAGTTATGAACTAGCAATGAGAATAATGTTATGGTTGAGGGGTCACCACAGCATGCGGAGCTGTATGAAAGGGTCGCGGCCTTAGGACGGTCGGGAACCACGGCGGCACTAGGTGGAGCCCCTTTGCTTGGACGTGGACGAATCGCATAACGGGATCAGATCCGTTCTCCAGTGGCGTGCTCATCATCAGAGCGAATGTGCTCAGTACGATGGCCCTTTTATTTTGAACTGACCAGTTAATTAACTTCAGCACATAAATTACAGACCCCAAATCCGTTCTCTCCAGGTAGCCCCGCTGTTCCACACCCACCGGATAGAATGAGACAACAACCCAGGGCCAGACAGAGGCGGAGACCCGTCATAATTTTTACAACAGAGTCCCCACCTCAGCACTCACGGGGTTATTTACTACCAAAGAAAATCAATAACAAATTTAAAAATGAAATATGTATGATCCGAGAAAGCCTGGGCTAGACTGGGGAACGCCAGCCGCCACGGAGCCAGGCGCAGGGGCGAGATGAATTGCGCCATTGCCTCCGTGTGCTCAGGATATAGTGCTCTCGCGAAGGGGACCTGTTTTGCCAGCTCTCCAAACAGGCCGTCCAGGCCGAGGATGGATGAGCAGCCAGACAGGAGGCGGCAGCTCGGTGCAATCACAGACGCAGCTCTGCTTCCTGGAGGAGGCAGCCTGATTACATGCTAAGTTGTTAACAACACAAAGCAAATGCATACATTTGTTATTTTAACAGTCATTCCTACTTTTTTTTTTTTTTTTTTAGCAGATCCACCAAGCTGTAGGCACAGAAATCCTACACTCTGGTCCAGGCAGTGTTGCTCAGTGGTTGAGCATCAACCTATGAACCAGGGGGTCACAGTTGAATTCTTGGTCAGGGCACATGCCCGGGTTGTGGGGTCCATCCTCAGTAGACGGTGTGCAGGAGGCAAACCGATCAATGATTCTCATCATTGATGTTTCTATCTCACTCTCCCTCGTCCTCCCTCTCTGAAATTAATAAAAAATGTATTTTTAAAAAAGCACGAGTAGATGCACAGATGCCAAACATATATGTTAGACAACCAGGGGCAGACAGTTTTCTCTTCACTATTTGGCTTCTTCATACATTTCAACAACAACAATGAAACATGCAGAAATAAAATAAGAAGAGTTGCAGAGTGATTCTATTACAATAAGTATGCATAGGAAACATTATTTTGTTTTGCTTTGTTTGGGGGAAGGATACACAGATTTATCTGGGGAATATTGGAGCCATAAAGGAAAAAAACAAAACAAAAGCCTTTATTTCTTTACAGGCTAAATAAAAAGCAGACTGGGGAATTGGTCTTTTTCTCCTGCTTTGCTACATTTGTCAAATTAAAGAGAAGCCAAATAAAACAAATCCGTCCAGGCCAAAACAGTACCTCAATCTAATAACATGGTGTTTAATAAGACTATGGATTGGGTTGTACTTGGCTTGACAACGGTGATCTCCTTAAATTATTCAGAAGAGGAGTGGATCTGGGGAGAGTGATTTTACATCAATTCAAGTTAAAGGGAAAAAAAATACATGAAACCCCCAGGAGATGTGAGGCCAGCGTTCAATACTGGCTTCTTTCCCCTAGTGACCAACAACGCGTCTGCCCGTTATAGGAACACAAGTTCATGGCCAGACCTGGGAGACTCTACTCCCGCCTCCACCTGCGCCATCAGACACGTAGAGGTTATTCTCCCTGAGTGGCCTGGTCTCAAGTGGGGTTTTCACAAGCTGGAGCCCTTCCAGGGTGCGGGGCGAGGATGCTGGAGTGGCTGGTGGCCCAGTCGGTGGGCAGAAATGAGTGTGTTTGGCCGCGGAGAGGACGGCTCTGGGGAGGGAGCTGTTAAAGGCTCTCATGGAAGAAGGATCCGACTTACTGTCTGTGTCTGGGAGAGAGGCCTGGGCTGAAGGTGGACAGGCCAGGGCAGCCCGTTCAGGGCTGTCAGCCCGGAGCCTGTCACCACGGGGCTGGGTTCAGCCAGCGCCAAGGGCGGCTTCAAACCCGGACAGTCCGGTTTCTCTCTCAGAACCTACTTCACAGCGTGGTGACCTCCGAGGATGTCCCCTCGCCTCTGAGCCCCAGTTCCATGATCATCACAGCAGGAGAGGGAGCACCTGCTGCTCGGGTTGTAGGAGGCGTCAGGGGGACCCTGTGCCCATGTCCCCATCCCCTTCGGCTGAGCGCACAGGCCCTGCCCCAGGAGCATGGGCTCTCCACCTTCTCCCCCACCAGCCTGTCCCTGGGGTGAGCTCCCCAGCAGCCCTGCCCTCACCGAATGGGCTGTGGCCCGCCAACCCTGTGGCTGCAGAATCCAAGGTGAGGGGCTGGGATCTCCAAAACAACACAACTCAAAGTGGGGAAGTGAAGAAAATAATGTGGGCACAGGGATTGCATTACTTCACCCAGTGACTGGCTGATCAGGGCTGCACTCAGGAGAGACCATGCTCATCATTTTGGGGGGCTGTGGAAAAGCCACCCAGAAACAAGCATAATTGTAAGAGGCAGGACTTTCTCTATCTTGATGGAATCAGTATCATCGCCTAGGACGTCACACACTAGGCCTTCTGAGCAAGAGAGCGGAGGCAGCAGCAGGCATAGCCCGGACTGACGGCCTTCCGGTGCCTCGTGTCCACAGTCCGGAGAATCAGCCAGAATTGCCCCAGCTGCCCCCTAGGGACTCCGGCTCTGCTGATGCCCGGCCCACCCCCTCACAGCTGTGCCCCTGCACGCCGGGTGTGTGGCCCGGGAGCCCACAGAACTGCACACCCCAGAAAAGGTGGCTACCCAGGGAAAGGCAACGGCATTGGCTTCTGCCACTCGGTCACCAAGGGCTGCCACAGGGCCTCCCACGTGGAACGCTGTGCCTGGCACAACCCATGTCGAGGGCCTGTTGGTTGCAAACAGACTTTGAAAAGATAGGAGTTTGCAAACATTTTGGTCCTGCGGCAAGATGGGCCTAGGAGATTTCAGGGGAAAAGAAATAGAAGCACAACTGCCTATGTGAGATGCTTCGGGCCTAATCTGCCCGCCTATTCCCTGAACAACCAGCTCGGCGGCGTGTGCACACATAAATAAAGTGCACACACAGCGGCGCCCCTACGTCTCCCCCTCCAAACCACCGCCCTCCCCGCCGCCTGACACCAGCTCCCTGCCGACCCGGCCCGAGCCGTATTTCTGGCCCAATATTGTTCCTGATTTCTCTATTGCCTCCTGGGGACCTGCCTTTCAAACATTGAATGGGGGTTTTCTCCTGAATGCCAATGATGGATGGCTCCGTTCTTCCTTCCAACGTTCCATCCTCCAGGCACGCCGCGGCTCTGTGACACTTCCAAGACATCCATTGCGGGATGAATAGCAATTACTTGTAATAGAGGGGAGAGAAGGCAAAGGGCGTTTTTATTGGTTCTGGGAAGACTGAGCTGCGTGGATCCAGCAGTCACTAAAATCCCCCATTTCCCCGGAGCGTGATGAATGGCCGCCTGCAACCCTCCAGTCCCGGGAGGCTGCAGGGTGCGAAGGGCCCGCGGTTACCTGGCCACGCAGAGAAGGCGGCCCCCATTCATTCCTGCCTGTTAGCTGCACTTGAGTCTGGTGAGCAGGGAACACTGTTTTCCCCCCCTGACTCCAGTCAAACTATAGGTTGAATTTGCTTGTCTGCCTTCGGGGATTCTCCTCCCTCACTGAACAATCAGGCTGCCATGAACTTGGGGAGCACGGCCCTTGTAGCCTGTGGCAGACTGTGAGGGTGAATGGCTCCCCTGGAAGCCCACCCACCATGCCCACCAGCACCAGCAAGACCCTCCCTCCTGCTCTGCATTCCAGGGCGGGACTGGGCAGGAGATGTGACCATCAGACGGGGCGGGACTGCTTCTGAGCTCCAGTGCTGAATTCCTAGGCCAGATGTCACCTTGTTCCATCTCCCCTGTGGACACACCATTTACAGGGAGGACTCAGACAGCACTTCCTGAAGTGACGGGAATATCCATCATAAGGTGATGGCAGAACAGATCTTTGCAGACATTAGCTTTTGGGAACACCCCCAGGGTCTGCCCCTCCCCTTAAGGGGCCCACATCCTGGGTAAGAAAAAGAAAGCATTCTCAGTTCCTTTGCAGTCATAAGTAGACAGATTTCAGAAAGGAAGGGAGAAGGAGAGAGGGAGTGAGAGGCAGCAACATCAATGAGAGAGAATCACTGATGAGCTGCCTTCTGCGCACCCCCTACTGGGGATTGAGCCTACAACCCGGGCATACTCCATGACCAGGAATCCAACCATGACCTCCTGGTTCATGGGTCAATGCTCAACTATATCCTATGATTTCAACTCTATTGTTTACATTCAAAGGCTCTTTGCAGACAAAATGTCCTGTCCTCAATTAGAAAGGACTCGCTGCCCCCTACTCTCAGCTGAGTCCGTGTGCAGCAGCTGCTATGAACCAGCTCAGAGAGGAACCTGTGGGCCCAGGGGCAGAGGCTCACCTGTGTAATGCGCATCTTTTCACACAGGTGGACTCCTCTACGCATCACATGCTATTTCCTTGTTCCAAATGGCCCCCAAAGTAGACGGTGAGTCAAGGACTTGAAAGCAAGGAGTTCCCTTGGGAGGTGATTCCATGCAGCCCTGGGAGGGACGGGGCTTGCTCAGAGGGAGATGGAAACCAGTAAGGATTGCTCTCAGGCCAGTTGTCAACGTGGTCACGCGGTCTCAGTCTCCATGGGGAGAGCTGGGTACCAAATAATGTTCGGTTTTCCCAACTGATGATGAGGTTCCGTTATCCATTCTCCACCCATTGTTGGCTGAGAGTCGCTTCCGGGAGCATTAAACTCTGGTGCAAATCTAAGTTGTCCTCATGGAGAAAGGTGCATTTCCCAGGACAGGAGTCACCCAGAGGTGGGCAAGTTTTCATGGTATTAGTATCAGTTATTGAGGTCATAAGGGGAATTTTGGATGGGGGTGGGGATGGGAGGTGGGCAGAGCTGGAGGATAGCTTTGCCTCAATTGTTGAACCCCTGTGTCTGTTAGACAGAGGGTTATGCACATGAGCCTTGAAATACCATCAGTGCAGTCCCTAAAGATCGGACCTCAGTGAAGATTTGTATTCCTGGAATACCGAGATTATTGCCACCAGCCAATCTTCCTGTTGTGCAATTGACTTTTTCATTAAATGAAGGGAAGATAAGAGGGGACAGACTTTGACCAGATAAGTTGCATGAAAGGTAACCTTGGCCTTTCAGTCCATTGTTCAACTCCACGTTCGGGAAACATGCCTCTACCTGTATGTGGACGTGCGCATGTATTCAAAAGGGATTATTATGTAATGTCAGGAATGGTAACAAGGTCAAGAAAGAAAACATTTATTTTATGCAAACGAATATTGCCTGATGTAAATAGATTTCAAAAGCATGAACTGGGATTTTAAATCAATGACTACTGCCTGGCTGGTGTGGTTTAGTGGTTGAGCATTGACCTATGAACCAGGAGGTCAAGGTTCAATTCCAGGTCAGGGCAAATGCTCAGGTGGTAGGCTCAAGACCCAATGGGAGGTGTACAGGAGGCAGCCGATCAATGACTCTCTCTCATCATTGATCTCTTCTTCCCTCTCCCTTCCTCTCTGAAATTCATAAAAATGTTTTGTTTTGTTTTTTTAAAAAAGAGCACTCAGCTCATCTCTCAAGGTAGATAATGTTCTATAACTTCCCTTTTTACACAAGTCCTTTTTGTCCCTAGTGGTTCCCGAGAGTAGCACAAGTGACAGGACTATTCTAATGTCCCTCCTGGAATTGGTTTTCCCTCCTTTTCTCGTGTAGCCATTTACATAAACACTAAAGGGAAAAACCATGCAAATAAAAGGCAGTACTCCCTGGTTGTTCCAATATTGAAATAAGTGTGGGATGAGATCAGAAATGAAAAAAAAAAAAAACTACCTATGCAGATTAGCTTTATAGAACTTAATGGCACTCAGAAAGCCTGAAACAGTAAAAGCCCCATATCTTTCTGTTTGCCACTTGAACACATTTGGATCGCTCAAGGGAAAAGGAGAAGTTCTGATGTTGTCATTTGTTTGACCAAAAATGTCAGAAACAAGCAGGTACCACACGCATGGTGCTCTATGGTAACACGTGTGTGTGTGTGTGTGTGTGTGTGTGTGTGTGTGTGTACTACTGGGAGGCAGTTGACAAGCAGAAGAAAACGGAATTGGGTGTGGAGGTAGCAACTTCATCTCCTGAAACCAACATGAACATCCTCTCTTCTAAACCCTGTCATCCTGTCCCCTGAGGCCCCTGGAAGACTAGCCTTCATCTACACACCTGAGCTGTTGGTCTGGGCTCTGTCTCTGATTTCCTGTGTGACCTCAGGCATGCATTTGGCTTGTTTGAATGCATTTCTTCAATACATTGTGGTGTGGGAGGCCATGGGACAAGATGACCTGCAAACTCTCCAGAGGCACAGTACACATTGCCCTGCCTGGGAATTGAACTGTGACCTCCTGGTTCACAGGTCAACGCTCATCCATTGAGCTGAGGACTGGGAACCCCTGAACTGTCCCCCAATTAAGGGAGGAGCACAGGGTGGCCTCACCTGCCATCTTGTCACCTAAGGTGCCATCAGAGGGGAATTCGTGCACTAAAATAAGCATCATGTTACAAAACGTCAAAACACATTTCTAGTGCATATGTGAGGTAGAAAGCTGGAGTCTAAAAAATTGTATGGTGATCCGAAAGAAGAAGGGAAGCAATTTCAAAAGGATGAGATATGGATGTGGCTAGGGCTGTGGTGGTCTGTCATTCCACCAATCACTCAGGGGAGGAGCTGGCAGTAGCTAAGGGAGGCCAATGATGTCAAGCTGGTGGAGACACTCCTTGTAGGCAGCCATTCCTGGGCCCTGTAGGGTGTTCTCACTCAATTTTAAAGTCAGGCCTCTCCTAGGTGTTTTTCTGGAACAATCTATGTTTCTTGTATCCACACACCCAGGCAACATTGATCATCTGTATCAGATACTGAAGAGTCACATGCTAAGACTATCTCTTCAACCACCACTTTAGCCTAATGGAAGGTCCTAAAAGTTCTGGAAAAATAGAGAAAATCCTCTAGTTCTCCGTTAGATTGTCTCTTCTTGGTGGGCAGGAATTCAATCCACAGGATATATTTAATACTGAGAACACACGACATCCAAGTACCAGATTACAGTGAGAGAAATTCAATCAACCTATTATTTCTGTTTACAAGACACGAAGCTGGTTTATGGGCCCCACAGACGTCCTCTGCTTATGTCGCCGAGTCCGGTGATTGCTTAGGGTTACTTAGCCGTGACCCTGATTGAATCTCGTGATTGCGGGTGAATAAAATAGAGTCACTTAGAGAGACCCATGGGTGTACATATATTGCCGGCAGTACGTACCAGCATAGAAACATCTGACTTACAAAGCCAAGGACTCAGACAATTTACGTAATGGAAAATGGATCTGGCTTACAGTGCACAAGTCCAGTCTTCTGAGCTGTTTCTCCTCGCAGCCTTCCACAGCAGCGCTGTGAGCATATAGCGGGAGCGTTTATATCAAGTCGTAACCGTCGAAGGAATGAATTTCCCTTTCTTGCGGTTGTTGTCTACTCAGCACCGACTGTGCTCAGGGTGTCTTTTAAAACAACCACGTCACCATCTTCCTTAATAGAGGAAAATGGGTATTTTTTATTTTTTTATGTTCATTTGCAAATAAACAAAGAAATGCTTTTCTAAGGCTGTATAAATAGATGAAAAGTATGCACACTTACATAGTTTATATCATAGGAACATACAGAATTGCATGTTTGTATATGTATAACTGAAACTATTTGGTGTATAAATCCCATAGGTTGAATTACATGCTCCTGAATTTATATATATGTTTTATATAACATATAACAAATTATATATTACATATATACTGTATAGAAATCCTAAGTGATATCTATATGCCAGGTATATAGTTACATATACACGATGTATCTGATTGTATACACACCATGTAAATAATTGTATGCACAGAGTTTAAAGTGGATGAGGAACCAGTGATGTGGGATTGACCGGACAGATGGGGAGGGGATGAGAGCATTTGGGATCCATGGGACAGTTGCTGCCTCCAGATGACTGTCCCTGTGTCCTTCCCACCTGGTGTGGGGAGGAGGAGGCAGGAGGAAGAAACAGGGGAGGAACCTCTAAATGTCAACATGATGCAATCTTAGAAAAGCCTTTCTCCTCTCCTCCAGCTGGACGCAGGTAAAAGGTGGTGTCTGCAACCAACACAAGGCATCACACTTAACCGGGATTGGTTGGTGGCCTCCTCAGAGCTCTTTGGGTCAGAGTTAGGACCTTGACCAAAACATACCGGTCCCTGCCCCCGGGAGCTGGTGTCCGGAGGTGCTGGTGCAGGAGACATAGGACAGCAGAGTCTCAAGGAATAAAGAAGGTGATTAGCATAAAGGAGGAAGTAGATGGAGCAGTGATCGCAGGGCAGTGCCCAAAATGGAGTGAGGGGAGGAGTCACTGCTGTACTTTAGGTCAACGGGGGAGGGAAGGTGGTCCCTCAGGAAAATCCTCCCACTGTCTGAGGAGCCAGAGTCGGGATGAGTCTGGACCCATCCCAGCCAGCAGCCATAATTATCGCACATGTGTATACACGGATAAAGCTGCTTTCCTCAGGCCCAGTACGGATCTGCCTTTCTCTACAACCAGAACGCCTATCAGCGGAGTAAACTAATGAAATCTGAAATGTTCCCTAGTTGTTATGGATTTAAATATTTAGACAAGCACGGGAGAAAGAAGAATACTCTGAGGAACAGGATGCTGACTCGGCAGACAGTCCGGCCTGTTCTGTCTGGACAGGACTCCTGTGATTCTAGGCTTTTGCAGCGCCGTGGGTGGTCAGGGCGATGCTGGAATTTGGAAAATGCTATGACATAGAAGATCTTAAACACCGAAATCTGCAATCCCCATGTGGCTCGCTTCTTGTCTTACATCCTTTCCCACAGGATGATGCCGCCTCAGAGCCTTGGAACTGGACAGCTAGCCCTTCGGATGGGGCAGCCGTCCTTGGATTAGATTCCATGGAAGGCTGGCCTTTGATTTACAGAAATCCGCCTCCTCTGGTCCTCCAGGCAGCGCCGAGGCTCCAGCCCCTGCTGACACGGTGACTTATTTGCTAATATTTGTAAAGGGCAATAAGGAAGAATGAGTCCCTCTATCATTTTACAAGCTGGCGGCTGCTTAGCAGTCATTTTCGCGCTGACCTGGCTTGAACCTGCCCAGCGCTCACGGCGCCTCTGGCATTTCACTGTTTCTTTCTCCGCAAATTGGACGCTGCCCGGGAGAGCCAGCAAGTCCCTGGAAACCACGCGCCTAGCCTGGCGACTTCAAGGGCCGAGCGGAGCTGCTTTCCTCTGCCCCCGGTTCCACTCGCAAACCTCGCTTGTGGCCCTGATCACTTATTCAAGAGCTAATCTATTAATGAGCTCTCTACAACCCGGGGTCTGTGTCTCAGACTCTGCACAAAGACTAGATCAATCATTGGATACTTCAAAACAAACCAACACAGGTATATTGATAGTTCAGTTATGAGTGAGGCAGATGAGTAAAGATTTGGATAACCGAAATGGAAATATATTAATTTGTTCTTTCTGTTCCACAGACCTATCTGAGAAGGACCCCCTACAAAGCATTAACTTACTTTTTAAAAAAATATATATATTTTATTGATTTTACACAGAGAGAAATTGAGAGGGATAGAGAGTTAGAAACATCGATGAGAGAGAAACATCAATCAGCTGCCTCTTGCACACCCCCTACTGGGGATGTGCCCACAACCAAGGTGCATGCCCTTGACCAGAATCGAACCCGGGATATTTCAGTCTGCAGGCCGATACTCTATCCACTGCTCTATTCAAACTAGTCTTGTCTAACTTACAGTTTTTAACAACTCCATTTTCTGAAGGTTATAGATGAAGAAAAGAGCATTTTGGCTGCACCATTCATTTATTCTTGAGTCATTCATTTATTCTTACGAATATATATTACAGAAATGGCCAAGACCCAAATTTTGGAGATATAGCAATGACAAACAGGAAAAGTTGGGTATCATCTTCTAAGGCCTTATAGAAATGAGCCTGGGATTGTAATAAATTCTGAGACATGCTATAATATAATCAGTGCTGACATTGAGGGGAAATACTAAGAAAGTACCTCTCTCAGTCTTAGCAGAATCAGAACGCCTTTCTATAAGGAGGTAACTGAGAACCAGAGGATAAGTAGAGGTTAAACCCAGAGTCTGGATCAGGAGTGAGAGAGGTCCCCTGTAAGGACCTGATCAGAAGGAAGCATATGTGTGGAGGGTGAAAGCAAAAAAAAAAAAAAAAAGATAATAATAATAACATGCCTGACAAAAGACACTAAGTGAGGTCAGTATGGCGGGAGCTTGAAAGGAAGGGGTGGGAGAGAGTGGGGTGCTATGGGAAAGCTGAGGGGGGAGAGCCCAGATGCCACATAGAGAGAGAAGGGTGGCCTAGCCAGGGGAATGGAAGGAGGCTTGGGGTTATTTAGTTTCTCAGCCAGAGCCATGTGGACATCTTGGGATGGACAGGCCAGAGCCCCTGTGGGGGGAAGGGGCTCTGGCCTGTCCATCATAGACTATCTAGCAACATCCTGGCCTCCACACACCGATACCATTGCCATCCTCCTCCAGGTGTGACCATTGATAATATCTGGGCTTTATCGAATGTCCATCAAGGGGGAAAATCACCACTGGCCCAACAGCTCATTAAAAGGCTTATACATCATGACCAACTGAGGTCTGTCCTGAAAATGCAAGGATGGTTCAACATAAGATAATCAGCCACTGGAATATATCACATTAAGAAAGAAGGAAAAACATCCCATGGTTATCTTAATTATTGCGTAAAAAAGGGATTCTGACACAAATCCAACACTCTTTTATTATGAAAACACTTATAGGAAAGGGATTTCCTCAAAATGAGAGAGTACTTAAGAAAAACCTACGGCTAACATCAGACTCAATAGGGAAATGCTGAAATCTCCCATCCTAGGATCAGAATCGCAACACCATCGCCATTCAATACTGTACTGGAAGGCCTAACCAAAGCAATTAGGCAAGAAAACAAATTAAACAATATCCAAGTTGAGAAGGAAAAGAAAAAGTCTATGTTTGCAGATGTATGATCCTATATGTAGAATCCTCAAAACCAAGCAACTAGAGCTAAGAAATGAATTCATCGAAGTTACTGGGTATAAGATCAATATACAAAAATAAGTTGTGTTTCTAAACACCAGCAATCAATGATCTGAAAAGCAAATGAATAAAATGATTCCTTTTAAACAGCATGCATTGGAAGTGATTCCATCTATTCAGACGGAAATGCCTAGAAATAGATTTACTAAAGAGGAGAAAGTTGTGAGCATTGAGAACTACAATGCATTGCTAAAGCAAATTAAAGAAGACCTAACTAAATGAAAATCAGCCCATGTTTATGGATTGGAAGACGTAATTTGGGTAAGTCGTCAATGTCACCTGCGCAATGCAATCTACAAGTTCAAAGCAATTCCTATCTACACTCCAGTGATCCTTTTGAGCAGCAATGGGAACTCTCAGCTATTGCTGGCAGAAATACACAGTGCCACAACTACTTTGGGAAATAGCTGGGGAAAGTTCATTAAGTTAAACATAAACATAGCTCTTTAGTTCCACTCCCAGGTATTACTAAAGGCAAATAAAAACACATCTCTTCCTAAATTACTGCCCACCAGGGTTAGTGACAATATTTTTCATATCAGTTCCAAACTGGAAGCAACCCATCGGTTTATCAGTAGGCAAAGAGGGAAACAAATGGTAGTATATTCATATAATGGAATACTACTCGGCAAGAAAAAAGAACAAAGCTAGCAATACATGTAATTACAGAGTGAATTTCAAAGTATTATTCTGAGCAGAATGTCAATCATGACAGAGTGTGATTCTCTTTATGCACATTTCTAGAATTGAAAAGATAAATAATTTGCAGGAATCAAAATCAGATCAGAGGCTGTGGGTCAGAGAAATGGTAGGATTGGTTCTAGAAAGGCATAAAGGAACTTTTGTCAGAGGTATAACTGGTCTATATTTGGATGGCAGTGGTAGTTACATGGGCATATATGATCTTCAAATTCATTGAACTTAAAACGTGTATATTCATTGTATGTGAATTACAGCTCAAGAAACCTGACTGAAAACATATTTTGCAGGGAAGTAAGATGGAGAAAGGGGCATTTACACGTGAAGAAAAGGTAGGAAAAGCAGGGGAAAGTATGTTTTGTAACACCTGACGTTAAGGTGTTTCCACACATTAGCAATTCTCCTTACAGGTGGCTGATGGCTTTTGACCTTTTGCTACAAACTGAACATTTTTCAATGCACCATGTTCAACTGACAACGTTTTCAAAGTATCTCAGAGCCTGGTGCTAAGGCAGCTTAGCCTAACCATTTCTCAGAGCTTATATCTGAGTATGTAGTAGATATGCCAGTATCCAAATATGTATTAGATATGCCAGTATTGGAATATATAATAGATATGCCAGTATCTGAGTATGTATTAGATATGCCAATATGTGAATACATATTAGAATGCCAATATCTGAACATGTATTAGATATGCCAGTATCTGAATATGTACTAGATATGCCAGGATCTGAATATGTATTAGATATGCCAATATCTGAATATGTATTAGATATGCCAGTATCTGAGTATGTATTAGATATGCCAATATTGGAATATGTATTAGATATGCCAGTACCGGAATATGTATTAGTAAATTTTGTAATCATGCAGTTGTTAGGTTAAAAGGATTCTAAGAGTTGAGCTTTGCCAAAAGAGCATAGAACTTGGCTTTAACAATTTCCTATCACACACATACAGACAGACACACACACAGGCACATACAGAAATGCAAACCCACATGCACACATATACATTCACACACACAGACACTCACATGGTTTTCTAATGTTATTCTTCCTCTTTCTCCATTGGACCCAGACAATGTTCTAGGGGCTAAAATCAGACCAGCAACAAATCTACACTAATAAAAGAGAAAAATGCAAGTTGACTGTACCTTCATGATGCCCACCAGCCAATCAGGTGTGAGTATGCAAATTAATCCCACAAAGCCATGGATGACTCAGGTGTTCCACACCACCCCAGCTGCTCACGGCCTTTGGGCAGCTTGGGAAGTGGGAAGGCAGAAAGGCTGCTCTGGGCTGGAGCAAAAGCGGTGGTGGTAGCCAGGGGAAGGAAGGTTCTTTCTTGCAGGAATCTTTGTGCATCGGGCCTCTAGTGAGTAAAATCAGTCTTATTATAATGTCCATCTACTGACATGACAGGGACTGACACCCTCACTTTCCTGGTGGTTTGGCTCAGAGATCCAGGTCACTACTATTGGGCTGAGGGAACCTGCATGAGCCCGAGACACTTTCTAACCCATCCCTTCCCGCCCCCCTTCATTCCCCACCACGGGCTGCTCTTCAAACTCCTTCCCTAAGGGATGGACATCTGTGGGTCAGTGAACGGACCCTTCCCGCGTGAGCCGCTTATCACTCTACCTTCGTGAATGTATGGATCACAGACCATGCTTGTAAACAGAAGGGGAAAGTGACTGGGAAATGGTACTTTCTAGAGAGAATGGAGAACAGCCATCTCATCAATAAAAGGTCGCTGGCCGGCAGAAACACTGACACAGCTAATCTTCCCTCTCAGTGTCTCTGAGAGACGCGACATTATTGCCATCAAACCCTAAACTGCAGAGACATCACCATATGGACTTGGACTGAGGAAAGCCATGGTAGCTAGGGGATGGGGGAGGGGAGCTGGGAGAGAAATAAACATCTGTCCTCTTGGAGGTCACGTTACTGGGTGACCGCCTGTCCACTCCCGATCACCCTGAGACAGGAGAGTAACCCAGGAGAGTGGGAGGAGAACAATGGTGGGAACCTGGGTGATTAGGAGTCTAGGGCTTGGACCGTGAGCTGAGAGATGGTGCCCAAGCCACCCACCACATTGTGTCCTGCCAGGAGGCCACAGGATTGCCCCTGGGGTCTGGCTCATTTGAGTTTGGAGTTGGTTTCACCCTGAGGCCCGATTTTAAGCAAATCTTCCCCCTTTTCTTTGTTCAAACCTCTTATCAAGCAAATATGTAAATGTCTCAGGAACATCCTCCTCCAGGCACTTCCCAGTGTTTACTTCTCTCTCAGAGGCAGTTTTCCTGGGAGCAGAGGGACTGTTCCTCCCCTCTTCTTGTTTATTGGCGTGGCTTGCTCTTAATCAGATGAGTCAGATGTGGGAGCCGTTCCCCAGCACCCTTCCCGCCCCGCCACCCACGTCTTCGCTTAGTCATCACGTCTGGTGGCTGTGGTTCCTGTTCTGTGGATGTGAGGAGCACGTGGGTGGGGAGCTGGTGGTGAGGTGCGCTCTGGGAAACGGGCTCACCCTGGTGACCGCAAATTCAATGCCCCCTCTCCTGTTGTACTTCCCCTCCTGCCCTGCACCATCTCTCAGGGCGACGGTGGGTGCTCGTGGCACCTCACACAACACAGGAGTCTGTTCTTTGTACCTGGATCGTACACTGCTACCTCCTGGAAGACCGCCCTGGTTTCCCGGCCGAATCTGTAATAGCGCTCTGTCACTAAGGCAGGCTGAGGGTACACATGTCTCTATTGAACGGGCAATGAATGGGTGGGGATCACATGTGGGGACAGGATTGATCTAGTGGTGGGTCCATACCTCAGTCACAGAGAGATGTCTGGGAAGAATGGTTTCTGTGACCTGCTTCATAGGCGAGGGCTCCTGGACATGTGTTTTAGCTCTGAGGTAACATGATAGTCATTCGTGAATGGCCATGGGCAGCCCGGTACAGTCCGCAGCTAACGGAGGTCCTCGGGTCACAGGAAGGCGCTGGCCAGGATGGTCCAGAAGACTGGGTTACCTCTGCTTCCCGACCTCCGGGGCCGTCCCCCAGGCCCCAGGCAAAACACAGACAAGGGCCTCACTGTGCCAGAGCCCCTGGATTCCTCTCCTGAAGCTGAGCACTGTGTCCTGCAGACCTTTTAATGATCTCTTAATTAATTTTGTTTATTTATTCATGTATTTTTAACGCTCAGCTGGGGATATTTTTCCATTGATTTTGATTTTTAGAGAGATTGAAAGGGATGGGGAGAGACAGAGAGAAACATCGACGTGAGAGACAGACACATCAGTTGGTTGCCTGCCACACCGAGCCTGCCATGGAGGTACATGCCCTTGATGGAATCGCACCTGGGACCCTTCCATTCTAGGGCCAATGCTCTATGCACTGAGCCAAACCAGCCAGGGCTAATTCTTCTTCACTTAGTCTTTGCTATTTCTTTAATGTCTTTTTTTTTTTTTTTTCCTGAAATCAAGCCCTTTTTTCTAGAATTTGCAAGTTCATCCCAGATGAAGCAATCCATTTTATTGCATTAATTACTCCCAGGCTCATAGTTTTCATATGGTAATTTGTTATTTACTTATCTTCTCAACCAATAATTAGACCATAAACTGAATAAGTCATGATTCTGGAAAAATATACACATGCCTCTCCTGTATGCATCAGGGGCACAAATTCCCGGCATCCTTTTCCGCTTGCTGAAGCTGATTTGAATAATGTCAATATTTGTGAATGCATTTGGCTATCAGTTAATCTGAAGCAATTAGGGCTGTGTTTATTATTCCAAGAGCCCTTCTTCTTTATTTTATTTAATTTAATTAATTAATTTATTTATTTATCTTTACCCAAAGATATTTTTTTCCATTGATTTGTAGAGAGAGTAGAAGGGAAGGGGGAGAGGAAGAGAGAGAGAGAAACATGGATGTGAGAGGGACACATCCGTTAGCTGTCTCCTGCACCTGCCCTGACCAGGGCCAGGGATAAAGCCTACAACTGAGGTCCATGACATGCCCAGGATTGGAATGGAACCCGGGACTCTTCAGTCTGTGGGCTGATGCTTTATCCACTGAGCCAAACCGGCTAGAGCACCCCTGGGCTCTTTAGAAGTTAAAGGTCAGATACTACTTGCGTCCCTATATTTCTTCCCAACCTCACCTCCTACCTCTCGCCCGAATGGGGGTCCCTTGTGGGGAACCCCAGGGATGTCGCAGCCTGAGGACCAGCCCGGACCTTCATCACTGCACCTGATGTCGGGGTGGCGAGGCCAAGTGTCTAGAAAGTGACGGTGTCCTTCTTAAAGGCTCTTTTACTGCATCCCCACCATTCCTCCACACTACTCATTCCCGTCGCACCCCCTTCCTCTCCTCCCGTGGCTGCTCTCCTCCTTGGCCATTCTGAACCCACGTGACTGAGCACTCAGCGGCCTCTCTCCTGCGACTGTCATAACACCCCTGAACCGCATGGCTGTGCTCTTCTTCTTCTCATTGGCAGCCAGGAGGACATACATGAGTGAAACAAAAGAAACAAGACAATGCCCTAACCAGTTTGGCTCAGTGGATAGAGCATTGGCCTGCGGACTGAAGGGTCCCAGGTTTTGTTCCGGTCAAGGGCATGTACCTTGGTTGCCAGCACATCCCCAGTAGGAGGTGTGCAGGAGGCAGCTGATGGATGATTCCCTCTCATCGATGTTTCTAACTCTCTATCTCTCTCTTCCTCTCTGTAAAAAATCAATAAAATGGATTTAAAAAAAAAAAAAGGAAACAAGATCAACCCCCCTGTGACACTCATTGTCACAATGACGTTGCACTTCGCCATGTGTTATAAATCTCCTCGGTTACATTTTCATCTCTAAATTGTTCTGGCTAACCACGAGCCCATAAAAATATATTGCGCCCGATGGATAGACATCTAACCAACAGTATTTATAACCTGGTATAAAAAGAACACTCCAGCCCGCAGTGTATTAAAAAGTCACTTAAGCGATGTCTGAGGATCCCCAAGGTTGAAGAGAAGTCATCCATATTCCTGACACCAAGTTGATGGGTGTCTGTGAACCTTCTTCACTCCTCTTCTTCCTGTTTCCCCTCAAAGGCCCTAACCCACACGTCATCTTATATTCTGGTCTTGGTTGGAGTTCTGGCCTGCTCTGCACACGTCAGAGCCATGCAGTGGAACAGAAGGCTGACCGGAACCGCCTGTCCAGTTTTCCTTTCCCTCGTCTGGGTCGGCAGAGTATCATTTCAAAGACTTGAAAGTCCAGAGTGAAGCTGACTCAACCTTCAGAGACATGTTTGTGCCCTGTGAGTATTGTTATAGTTTTAAAAATAGACTTTTATTGATTCCAAAGAGGAAGGGAGGAGAGAGAGATCGAAACATCCATGATGAGAGAGAACCTTGGATCAGCTGCCTCCTGCAAGCCTCACACTGGGGATGGAGCCCGCACCGTGGGCATGCGCCCTGCCTGACCAGGAATAGAACCGTGACATCCTGGTTCATTGGTGGATGCTCAGCCACGGAGCCACGCTGGCTGGACTTAAATGGGAATGCATCCATGAGGGGTCGGCAATGAGCAAAATAGACTTGCAGGTCCTTCTGGGAATTGTATTTTCCTTGTGAAAATCAACCAGGTGTTTGTGATTGATTCATTTCCGTGATGCTCCGGAACAAACATCATCAAAAAGCCATGGTGAAACCGGTCACTCTTTTCGAAATGCTGGGTGTTCACTGGACAAAATTCTGTGAGTTCTTTGGGGCGGTGGAGTGGTGCGGGGTTCCTCACATCAAACTGGAGGTCCCAGAAAAACTCCGCCTTCGGGGGGGTAGCCCAAACTCTCAGCTGGGAGCCCCTTTCTTTCCTGACGGCCGGTCACGGGGGAAGGGGTCATGTCCCATCTTCCCCGGATGCTGGGGGGAGGGCGGGAAGAGAAAGACCAAGGCAGTCTTCCCCCCGCCTCTGTGCCCCTGGACGTGTTTTGTTGCTCGGTTTTCGCTGTTCCTTGGATTCCCCCTCTGAGTGAGGCCACGTGGTGCTTGTCTGTCTCTGCCTCGCTTGTTTCGCTGAGCCTGATGCTCTCCTAGGCCGGTGGTCCGCAAACTGCTGCTTGTGAGCCACCTGAGGCTCTTTGGCCCCTTGAGTGTGGCTCTTCCACAAAATACCACGGCCTGGGCGAGTCTGTGTTGAAGAAGTGGAGTTCGAAGAAGTTGAAGTTTAAAAAATGTGGTTCTCCAAAGAAATTTCAATCGTTGTCCTGTTGGTATTTGGCTCTGTGGACTAATGAGTTTGGCAACCACTGGCTTAGACCCTCACTTTACACATTAGTCAATTGTGGCTTTGGGTTTTGGTGGTGGTGTTTCTTTATTTTTTATTATTTTTTAAAAAAATGTTTCCGTTGACTATTGTGTGGAACAAACAGCAGGATTTCAGGATTTGTGAGATTCAGACCCTGCCCTGCCTCTTGGGGGGAGGAGAGGGCCCACAGCGGCTGCTCTGCCCTCAGTGGGCCGCCCTGAGGCCCACACCGCCAGGCCCCACGCCGGAGTGGCGGGACAGGCTGCGTGGCTCCGGGAGAGAGGATGAATATTTCATGGCCTGTGTCTGAGGGCGCCGCTTCATTCCCAATAACCTTCACCAGCTCTGTGTCTCCAAGGAGGAAAATGCGCTGCCCCGCCCAGCTGCAGGCCTCTCTCTCAGGCTCCAGGCTACCCCGGGGCTCCTGGGGCATCTGGACCCAGGCCCCCTGCCCCCCTGTCTCTCAGCCCGACCTCTCCGTCTCTCCTTCCTGCCAAGCCCTGTCTCCTCTGCTCTTCTCTCTAACCCGTGAGCTAATCTCATTACAGTCATCATTTTGTCATAGCGACATACGTCCGATCGTTACATGATGCACCTTGAACTTGCACCAGGTTCTCTGTGAATTCTGTCTCTGGAAAACTGGACCGAGAAAGTGTGGCAAGAACACTCAGGGACAGGGCGCCCAATGCTGTTTGATTTCTCGTTTGTGTCTGTGACATCTCCACTTAGATTATATTGATGTTTCCCGAATCTAAATCACTGAATGAGATGAGCAAGAGCTCTTGTTTTTTTTTAAAAAAAAAAAAACAAAAACACGCAAACCAACGCTGCCGGGGTTGCTTGTTACTGCAGCGTCAGCTGGTTTACAGACGTCAGGGTTCTGAACGGGAGATGAAGCAGGCTCCTCGGATGGCTTCTGAAGGCTTCTGACTTTATTATCAAATCTGCCAGCGTGGGAACGAAGCACGCAGGTCTCAGTCAAATGCAAACGCGTTCCGGAGACGCAGTTACACAGAAACAAACACCTCGCTTCATTATCCCCATCCGGGAGCAAGAGAGCCTCCCGCGAGTTCAGTGCGGGCTCACACGTGAAGGAGCAGCTCTCCGGGGCCTGGAGGAGCAAGGTGCGTCTCTCCTTCCTCAGAGTCTCCCCCCAGGAGATGTCACACACCTGCACATCCTCCGCCTATGAGTTATAAATCAATTCTGCAACCAGAGTGTTTCCAGGGACAGCTTCTACCCCGGGACCCATTGCTTGTCCCCTGGATCCACCTCCGGATTGTCCAATTAGCCAACATCTCTGCAAAGCCCGCCCCGTGGGTCTCCAAAGCTGGGCCCGCTGTGATCTGTAGTGATGTTCACCTAACTTCCTAAACACCCTGGAGTGGATCCCGTGGCTGCCACGGGCGGGGGCGTAAATCTCCGCTCCACACTCATTCTCTTAGTATGTGCCACTTTTTACTCCATTAGACCTGGACGGTGTTCTGATAGCGTGCTGGGAACAAGCCCAGATGTGTCTGGATTTATGTGTCTCTAGTGTATTTACAACCGACATTCATGAAGCCAGCACTTGTCCAGTGCCCATCACATGGCGGACATAGTGTTGGGCTCGGAAAAAAAAATTGCCCCTGAGCCTAGCCAGCGTGGCTTAGTGGTTGAACATGGACCTATGAACCAGGAGGCCACAGTTCGATTCCTGGTCTGGGTACATTCCCCAGGTTGTGGGCCCGATGGGCCAGTAGGGGTGGAGCAGGAGGCAGCTGATGAATGATTCGCTCTCATCAATGACGTTTCTATCTCTCTCTCTTTCTCCCTTCCTCGCCCTGAATTAATAAGATAAAATTGGAACCTCTGAGCAAGATGCACATCATAACGGTGCTGACTTAAAGAGAACTCTTGAACCCACCATTATGTGCTCATTTGTGTGCCTTAATGTCAGAATTAGCATATCTGTCAGCACCACAGATTCACTATTAGGTGTGGAAAGAATTTGCTGATATTAAACATCTAGAAAACATCTTCATGCTACACATTAAAAAATTAGACCTTATATCCACCTTTGAGTGGTTGCACACTTTCTCATCCCCACAGAATGTTAAGGCCTCGTTTTAATTTCCTCTTCTGACAGCGGATAGGAAATTAGCAGCATCCCTGACCTCTGACCTCTTTCATCTCTTGCTCTTTGCTGACAAATTAGGTTCTTTGGCTAAGAGCATGATTCCAACAGGTTTACTGCCTTGCTGATACTCACAGAGACACTGCACATGCCTCCACACCCAGTGCCTTCCGAGTCTGTTTAGTTGGATAATGTGAATTAACATAAGGTAAATATCTGTGTTTTCTGATGGCTAGCAGGGTCGCCTAAGACCATCAGAAAACACAGATATTTACATTATGATTCATAGCAGTAGCAAAAGTACAGTTATGAAGTAGCAACAAAAATAATGATATGGTTGAGGGTCACCACAACATGAGGAGCTGTATGAAAGAGTCTCAGCATTAGAAAGGTTGAGAACCACTGCTTTGCAGGAACTGTGCTTTGACAAAGCACATCATCGGTGCTTCAGGGAGTCACATCAGGGTGTGGGGAGCCGGGGGAAGGCAAATACAACTGGCTTTCACCATTTCCTATTAGCTAATGTGTTGGCATTGTGAATTCCTTAACAATGAAAACAAGTAACCATCTTTAATTTCTGTAAAACAAATCTGTTTTTAGTCTGGCCAGCGTGGCTCAGCAGTCGAGTGTGGACCTATGAACCAGGAGGTCATGGCTCAATTCCCAGTCAAGGCACATGCCCTGATTATGGGGCTCAATCCCCAGTGTGGGGTGTGCAGGAGGCAGCCAATCAGCGATTCTCTCTCATCATTGATGTTTCTCTCTCTCCCTCTCCCTTGCTCTCAGAAACCAATTCAAACATATTTTTAAAAATAAATTTTAAAAAAAAATCTGGTTTTAGACATAAGCATTGACTCTGGGGTCAAGATTTTGGGATGAGTGTCTCTACCCCTAAAGCACCATTGACCCAATAGGAAACATACCAAAAGAATGATATGAAAGGAATAGTTCCAGAAAAAATTACCAGCAGGCCAGGAGGTTTGAGATTTCCTACAAGATGAGAAAGGGATGCAGAAATCCCATCAAAGTGGACACTGAGGAGGGTATATAACAGGATGTGGGATACCATTCCCACCAGACAGGCAGCATGCGAGGGAAGCACAGACACCCTAGACATGTACAGGCCACAGCAGGAGAACGTGGACTACTCAGAGGCCAAGAGGAAGAGCAAATTCAAAGCTGACTGGTGAGGCTGGGGCTGAGCCCGAGTGACCCGGGGACCTGCATGATCAGGGCCTGAGTCCCCAACAGGCTGCTGCGAAGCCAAGTTGGAGGCAATTCATTGGCCTAAATTCATTCCCTCTGCATGGTAAGGGGAGGCCAAAGGATGAACACAAAAACTAGCCCAAAACAGGGGTAATAACTGATCCTGGCCAGAGGCAGAAGTGAGGCAGCCACAGAAACAGCTCAACTCGGACCAACGGGGTCTACTGGAAGCAGAGCATGAACCCGCCATCTGAGATCTCAGACCAGAGAGAGGGAAGGCATAAGGGAACCCCAGCGGGCACAGTAAGGAGGCAACTCATCCCTGAAAACTCAAAATAGGGCAACCCTCAGAACTCAGCTTTACCAAAAGCCTGCGTAAAATTGTGAGGAGCTCAAGGGTAAAAGGGAAAGTGTTAAACCCAAACAGATCAGGAAGAGAATTTTAGAAGAAAGACCAGGAACTAAAGGTATTTTCTGAAAAGAACAATAAGTGTATGAAATATAGATCAGAGGAAATCATACAGAATGCAACTCGAAAGAGACACATCTAAAAATTAAATCAGTCAAAGACAGAGAGTAAAGAAGACACAAATACTTAATGAAAACCCAAAGAGGAAATGGAGATGGAAAGGCGATGGAAAGATACGGGAGCTGAGAACTCTCCAGAATGGAAGAAAGACAGACTTCGGAGCTTGCCTGGGAGAAATGGGACACGTTTCAAATAGATGCATACCTACAGACATGGCAGAGAACCCGAAGACAGCAGTTCTTCACATCTGCCAGGATGAGAGACAAATAAGTCCTGGAAGATGTGATCACCAGACTATGAATAGCCTTCTCACGAGCAAAATTACATCCCGGCCGATCGCAGAACGGACTAAGTGGAAAATGCCAAGAGAAAAACAGCCTCAGCATGGAGGTCTGGAACCAGCGACAGGCTCGTTTGGAATGTAAGTAAAAGAGGCGATTTTCAGACAGACTTTAAGAGTTTGCTACAGTTTCTGGAATGATCTTTAAGTACTCTTTAGTACACAAGACATAAGCCCAGGAGGCACATGTGCTTAGCAATAAAAAGTGGTACATAATGAGCTCAGAAAAACAGGTTACACCCCAACTAGACGTGGGCAAAACTGGGAGGTCGGTGAGAGTAAATCGAGCATTGAATAGTAGAGACACAGACTTAGGGAACAGTCGTGTGGAGAGCATTTGGACAAGTCATACTGTCCTGTTTGTGAAGAGGAGAGGTGTCATTAGCTTTACGCAAACATATAGGTATGCTTTATTTTTCAATAGTTCCGTTCTCTAAAAGGAAAAATGAGGGAATGCCATTTTTAATCCAGGAACAGGTGGAGAAAGTGAGTAAAGAAGGCCCGATGCACCCCATGGGGGCGGTGTTTGTGGGCGAGGAGGGAGCATGTGGGGGAGACACTGGCCGTTCTTTTCAGTGCCTCTCCTGTGGGCTCAGATGTTATCACTGACACCATGGGCACTGCCTTCCTTTTTCAGGCCATTCACATTTTCCATTTAGAATACAAAGAGGAAGCCACCACAGGAAATAGACACCAGGAGAGGCCAAAGGATGAACCCACAAACTAGCCCAAAACAGGGGAAATAATTGAGCTCGTCCAGAGGCAGAAGTGAGGCAGCCATGGAGAAGCAGCCCAACTCTGACCACGTGGTTTTCTTGGGTCTAACACAGTGGTCGGCAAACTCATTAGTTTGCAGAGCCAAATGTCAACAGTACAACAATTGAAATTTCTTTGGAGAGCCACATTTTTTAAACTTGAACTTCTTCTAATGCCACTTCTTCAACATAGACTCACCCAGGCCGAGGTATTTTGTGGAAGAGCCACACTCAAGGGGCCAAAGAGCCGCAGGTGGCTAGCAATCTGCAGTTTGCTGACCACGGGTCTAACGAAGGGTGGTTCGTGTTTCCTTATCTCTCATCTCTCTGTGCATTGTGTTTGTCATTGCGATGTTCCAAGGACGTGAGCCCTTCTCCTGGGCAGGGGCGTCGCAGACGCGCCATGTCCGTGTTTCAGCTGCAGGGACCCCGTTCCAGCTCCTCCAACTCCCCACCCCCCCTTTCTCTGAGCTCCATTCTCGTATCTAGTCATGACTCACGCCTCCAAATTTAATTATCGACTCCTGACACCCCACGTAATTAACTAGATGAAGATGATAATTTTCATTCTTTTCATTGTTTTCTATTAGTTTCCCCCAATTGATCCCAAGGCTCATAGACCAACCTTGTTCCAATTACAAGCAGTAGCACTAATATAAAAATGATTAAACTGCTAATACGAAGAGTGCTTATTCATGTCAAGGCTTTCTTCCAAGGCACTTTCACCCATGAACCCATTTAGTCCTTCTGCTAATACCATGGAGTTAGTACGATTAGGATCTCCACTGGGGATGGGGAAACTGAGGCATGGGGAGGCTCAGTTACTGGCTTCGGGCAATGAAGCGAATCCATACTGAACCTAGAGACGCTGCCTGCCCGAGCCCTTGACCTCCCGCTTCCTTTACACACAGAGAAGGGGACAGGTTCTCCCAGTACAATCCTCATTCCGTCTGTACTTCAGAGCATACATCATTACTCCTGTTCTTCTTTGAACAATCTCTGTATCTCAGCCATTTCACTCATTTATTTATTCAATTAGAAACCTATCATGATTCACTTTCCTACCCACCCTGCTGCCACGGAATATTTGAGCCTGCTAAAATTGATTTATGGTCCCAGGACCCAATAGCACTGCAAATTCCCCGAGGATTGATTGTAAGATAGTTAATTAAGCCACAGCCTTCATCCTTAAAGACTTCATGGAGACCAAAAGCAGGTCCGGGGGCTCTGCTTTCTCAGTACATCCTGCCATGCCCTCGCCATCACAAATATTTAACATCCGATTACCTGGTGCACCCTCACCCTTAACTACCCCTGCCCTTGTCACTATGAATGATGGGAACAATTTAACTTTCCAACGAAAGTTCCATGGAGGAGAGTTCTGCCAACGGAAATGTTTTTACCTAAGGCTCCTTAAGTGAAGAGATGCTAGTTCCTCTCTTGTTCTGTAGAAACAACAAAGAGGAAGAAAAAGGGGGTGGCTGGGTAAAAAAATGAAGCAAAACCCTCATCTTCAACAAACAGTGGGAGTGGACACAACCCTAAACACACACTCTGAGGCTTATCTCCATTGCAGCCAAGAGCTCAAAAGCACACATGTATGTTTGGGCAGAGAGGTCAGGGAGCACACGCATATTCTTTCTCTTTCTCATCCTTGTCATCACAAAGTTAAATGAACCTTTGGAGGAGATAGCTGACCCCCAACCTGCCAGCTTCCACTCTCGGTCCCCCACACATGCACAGCCTCCTGCACTAACCACACACCTGGTACGTGGTTGCTCCACTAACCACACACCAGAAACCTGGCACATGGTTCTACAGTTGGTTACAATGATGAACCTACACAAATATGTCCCTGTCACCCCAAGTCCATAGTTTATATCAAGCTTCGCTCTTGGTGTTGTCCATTCCCTGGTTTCTGACAAATATGTACTGACATGTACCTATTGTGACAGTATCATACAGAATTGTTTCAATGCCCTCGGAAGGTACTGTGTTCTGCCTATCCATCCCTTAGGCTTACTTTGAAAGCAAGAGGGGGGAAAAATGCAGTGGAAAGTGAAATCTGAAAAAGAATTAGCCACAGTGTGGGGAACATGCTTAGACACTTGCTCTGATGTAGATATAATATCTCGGAAACACCACCTCTCCTATGCATACTTTTTAAAGGGAAAGCAATGCTGAAATAAAATATTGGAGGAAAGGGAACGAGATAATTAAAAAAGTAATGCTACATTAGAAGCAATAATATTATAACACACAGGGTTGGAAATCACTGTTAAGGAAATGGAGAAACAGCTTCAGGAAATCAACCAAAGTGAACAGGAAAGTATAACTTTAAAAGTAAATTTGAAAATATGATAGATGTGGAAGACAGACAAATGATATCCAACATGCCCACAATTGGTGATCCTAAAAGAAAAGCAAAAAGCAATAGAACAACAATCTTCCCTCTTTGTAAAAAATTCAATTGCATAATGCAACAACACACTTTTGGAATAAAAGAATCCATGGGGTATACCATATTCAAGAAAAGTTGATAAAGACAGACTAATTCCAGGACATATTGCAGCCAAAATAAAACCAAGAATCACGTGGACATCCATCAGAGAAAAGGAAAGTTAGTAGTACACCCAAGGATGGAAACTGTAGGCATAACAAAACTGCTACGAGGTATCACTCAACAAGGGAAGGATCCCCATCATCGTTACAAATATTAATTCCTGAAGGGAAAAATAAGTTTGACTTAAGAAAGATGACTTACCTTTCATGCAAAGGGCAAAAGGAAGCATGTTCTTCATAAGCCCACAGAAAACATGCGTCTATGACTGTGTCTTTGTTGGTGGAGTACCACTTAGTAGAATTCAACAATCCCATACATAATTAAACATAAAAGACTCTAGAATGGCGAATGGAGCAGCGAACACCTGCTGGTAAGGACTGAATCCTTTCAAACATTAAAAAGTCAAAACCAAGACTCTAAGAATTAAGCTAGGGGATAAATACAGTAAATCCGATCATGTAAAACTGATAATAAACTTCAGGAGGTGCACGGAAGGATGACGGCCACAGAGCTCATGCGCTAACTTTTTAACCTTCAGCACCTTGTCAGAGAGTGTTTAATGTCTAAAAATGCATCCTGAAGTGGACTTCCATTAATCTATAATAATAAAGGCATAATATGTGAATTAAACCCGGCGTCCTTCTGGACGAAGCCATGGCTGCAAGAGAAGTCTGGGTCCCAGGTGCCAGAAGGAAGGCCTACTCTTGCACGAATTTCATGCACTGGGCCTCTAGTATTCTTACAAATGTTCTTGACTCTAGAGTTATTTTCTAAAAGTAACATCTTTGGGAAGAAACAAAGACCTGGGATCTAGCAATTTCTTCCATGTTATGCCACATCCTGTGTGTTTTTTCTTTCCCTGCTTAATCCAAACCCAGAATTAAACTCAATATGTTTTTGAAAAAGTAGGGTAAGCTCTCATTCTTTTCAAAGAATCTCTACCTACCTATCCATCATTGATCGCATTATCTAAGGATATCTTATTTATATATAAAAATAGAAAGATGTATGGGAGGAGACCGATCTTTACTAAAGATCCCTCTCCCTCAATCTCTTTCACACGAACACACACACACACACACACACACACACACACACACACATGCTTTTTCATATGTGAATTTCGCCACAGGATGTCTGTAAAGAAAGCCTGTGTTGGAGATGATTTTCCTCTTATGAACTTTTGGGTTCAGTCTGAGTTATTTTTAACAAGGACGCCTGCTGCCGCTGCACCTCTAATTAATGTGATGTCAAAATAAATACATCAGTGAATAACGAAGGAAACCTTTTATAACTCTCCTCCTCCTGATGCAAGAATTAAAAAGGTACACGTTTACTTTTATCCCACGGAGGAATATTTCTATCTTTCCATGAAAGCCCCGAATATGCAAACAGGATAATTGATTTTTTTTTTTTTTGTCTAAGCTTAGAGCAAATATATAATAATTTTCTAAATGACAAAGTGGATTTGTTTCCATTAGGGAACGTGCCAACGGAGAATGCTAACCCCAGCCTGGTCCTTCCCCACCCCACGCAGCGGTGTGGCGGGGAGGGGGGAAGTCAGGTATGTATGTAACCTCAGAGGGAGCCTCCCCTCAAAATGTGTGGGTTCCTATGTTTGACACCTTGGCTTCACAGACATCGTTTCTGCCATCACACGTCGCTGGAGCCACACGGCGAAATGACTCCGTGTTTCTGTTTTGAGACACATCCTGTCGGCGTGGTTCGTGTGAAGGCTTGGTATGTGCATCCCTGCCAGTTTCCCTGCGTGCAGTGGGGGGGCTGGGGGGGATGACAGGCTCCGGGGGGCTTAAATATCTTCTTTCTTATAGAATGAAATGCATGCAAATGGGTGAAACCCTTCACAACCACAGTATAAACAATAAAAAGAAGATGGTAAACCATCAGATAAATGAAATGAAATTGCTCTAAAGAAACAATGCCACACTCGACACATGGCTCCTCCTCTGAGGAAGAGCTTTGACGAGCATCGCCCGGGACTGTGGGTAAAATTATGGATCCCTCACCTTCCAAATCGATCCTGTGCACTTCTGCTCTCCCCACCTCCTTCTCTCGCTATAACTTCACTGTTAGTCACTCTGCGAACCCTTCTCGGAGGACAGCGTCAGGACGGGGACGGGTGAAACCTCAGGAGTTGTATCTCAGAACTCGGGACTCCAGGGTCCCCCAAGCTCCCACGGACATCCCAGCCCTGATGTGGCTCAGCTAGGAGCTCTGGAAAGTTTGCTTCCGAGCCATCAACTTCTGAAACTTCCCATCAAGCATGACAGGTGCCTGGACACTGACCAGAAGCTGTCGCAGCAGAGGAGGGAGAGGCTGTCAGAAGAAGGTGGGGGTGAGGCGGCGCCTGTGCCCTCCAGTCCTGCTTTGCTGCTCCCAGCAAAACTCTCCCCCAGACACTTCTCCCGCCTTTCCCTCCAATCCCTCCTCGGACTGCTCACTCCCCGCCCCTCCATCCTTCCTTGGAAATACATGTATGTAGGTAGCAAGCCCATTCCCTGGCCCTCCCAGCAGGGCGAGAGGCGCCAGGAAGTACGGAGTCAGCAATGTCACGGGTCTGGCCCATCACTTCACTGCAGCACAGACAGCGAACCGCGGACAAATAGACCTGTTGTCTCTCTCAGGTTTGCAGCCAGCCTCTCCCCACCACCCACCTCACCCCACCCCCAATACAGAATATCTGCGTGTTCCCTCTCCGGGAACCCCAGCCTTCCAAGCACCACATCCCAGAAGCAGAGCCCCCGCCGTGCCTTCCCCAGCCCCGCCTTTGCCCGATGCTGGCACACAGCGGGCGGGCGGGCTGCGGTGGGCAGCGGGTCATTGCAGCAAACCGCACGCCGGGTACTCACAGGGGCTCCGGGAGAGGTCTGGGGACCGACTCTGCCGGCGAGGTGACAGCGATGTCTCTGCAGAAGCCTCTCTCCAGCCCGGGCGTGCAGAGCGGAGCATCCAGGCAGAAGGAGCCGCTGGACCGGCTGTCAGAGCGGCTGGGAGGCAGCGTCTCCCCGGGGACCGCCAGCCCGCGCCGGGAGGATGCGCGCCCAGCCTCCTCTGGTCCTCAGCAGACCGGCTGCTCCCGCTGCCCTCCTGCGGAGCCCAGACCCAGCTCCGAGGGAAGCTCCGGCCAAGCCCTGGCTCTGCCAATCTGATCCGAGGAGGTGCCTCCCTCCGAAGCCGGCTCAGCGCCGCGTCTGCAGGCTCAGCGCCCCCCAGCCTGGCAGCGCCTAGCGGCTGCCATCCCCGCGGCCGGAGGAGACCTCCTCCCTCTGACGGGAGAGGCACTTCTGTCGGGTCATCAGAAAATCTCCGCGGA
Organism: Pipistrellus nathusii; assembly: GCA_963693515.1. Classification (NCBI taxonomy): domain Eukaryota; kingdom Metazoa; phylum Chordata; class Mammalia; order Chiroptera; family Vespertilionidae; genus Pipistrellus; species Pipistrellus nathusii. The sequence continues at coordinate 50,635,474 of OY882870.1, read as the reverse complement.
AACTGGGTCAGGCTAACCCCGCGCAGGCGGCGGCAGGCGGGGAGTCATCCTCTGGCTGCCGGTCCCTGCGCCTTGGGTGCAGGAGGAGACGGAGCAGGGCGAGGGGCTCCCTGCCTGCCCCATCCGGACCCCAGCTTCCCAGCCGCCTGCTGCTGGGGGGGAGGGGAGGATGCAGCCCAGGAGGGGGCGCTGCCCAGGCCTCTCCATCACAGGTCCCCGCGCCAATGGCAGGGAGTGGGGAGGAGGAGCCCACCATGTCCCAGAGGGATGCCAGCCAGGTACCAGCCCCTCTCAGGCCCAGGGCTCCTGTGTGAGTGTGTGTGTGTATGTGTGTGAGTGTGTATATGAGTGTGTGTGAGTGTGTGTGTGTGTCTATGTGTGTGTCTGTGTAAGTTTGTCTGAATGTGTGTGTCTGGTGTGTGTGTCTGTCTGTGTATGTCTATGTGTGTGTCTGAGTGTGTGTATGTGTGTGTGTCTATGTGTGTATGTGTCTGTGTGAATGTGTATCTGGTGTGTGTGAGTGTGAGTGTGTCTGTGTGTGTGTGTGTGTGTGAGTGTGTGAGAGTGTGTGTGTCTGTGTGTGTGTATATGTGTGTGTGAGTGTGTGTGTGAGTGTGTGTGTGTGAGTATGTGTGTGTGTGAGTATGTGTGTGTGTCTGTGTGTGAGTGTGTGTGAGTGTGTGTGTCTGTCTATGTGTGTATGTCTATGTGTGTGTGAGTGTGAGTGTGAGTGTGTGTGTGAGTGTGTGTGTCTGTGAGTGTATGTCTATGTGTGTATGTCTATGTGTGTGTGAGTGTGTGTGTTTGAGTGTGTGTGTGTGTGTGAATGTGTGTCTGATGTTTGTGTCTGTCTGTGTGTGAGTGTGAGTGTGTGAGTGTGTATGTGAGTGTGTGTGTCTGTGTGTGTGTGTGTATGTCTATGTGTGTGTGAGTGTGTGAGTGTGTGTGTCTGTGTGTGAGTGTGTGTGTCTGTGTGTGTATGTCTATGTGTGTGTGAGTGTGTGTGTGTGTGTGAGTGTGTGTGTGAGTGTGCCAGCTCTGTCTGGCACAGGCGCTGTTTGTGGTGAATACCGCCCGACGTGAACCTTACGGTCAGCTCAGGTTCAGTCACTGAGTTGCAGAGGGGGCTGCGGGTTGAACGGAAGCTGAGAAGGAGGAACAGCCCTGCAGGCATGTGGGCAGGGACAGGTCTGCACGGCTCGGCTGGAGGGCAGGAGGCGGCTTAGACTTGACTTCATGTCACAGAAGAAAGAAGTAGCGCCCAGTGTCTCAGAGCAGCCCGCCCTGGGGAGACGCGAGCCCCGTGGAGCGTGCTGAGTGGGAAGGACCCGTGGACTCCGCTCGCTGCTGTCTGAGGAGCCGGGTTCCCTGGGTGTTTTCTGGGCCCTTCGGGTTGCCCCTCTTGCTTTCTGGTGCGGCTACACCTTCATCGGTTTTGCACTCGCTTCTCCATCAGCTCCCACCACCATGCCGGGCTTTCACTGGGGTCCGTGCTGCTAACGGTCACCTCACCCGGGCTAAGACCCCCCTCCGGACCCCCATCAGGAGGAGCCCACGGAGAGGGGTACTCATCCACAGGAAGGCCTGGGCTGCCTGAGCCTCTGTGTCTTTAACTTGAAGGGCCCTCTCCCTCTTTTGAAGTCGATATAATTTATTCATAAAAATATCAACATGACGGATTTCCCTGCCGAGGAGGGAGGAACGTGACCCAGTGCAGTGATTCCACACAAAGAGGAATTCCTTCGCCTTAAGGGGCCCCTGTCCTCTTCTCCAGCAGCTGGCCAGGGCCCCCAATTCCCTTCCTCCAGCAGCTGGCCAGGGCCCCCAATTCCCCTCCTCCAGCAGCTGGCCAGGGCCCCCCATTCCCCCCTCCGGCAGCCCGCCAGGGTGCAGGACGGCTGATGGCTCTGTTCCTGGTTCCTGAGAAGGAGTAAGACTCCAAAGTGGATTTCAGAGGCTCCATCCACCGCACAAGGTCACAAACCTGCCTGTCACACGTCTGCCCCTCTCACACCTGCTCCTCACACACCTGCCCCTCCCACACCTGTCTCCCCACACCTATCCCCCCATACCTGCCCCTCTCCACACACATTGCCTTCCCTCTGCAGCCCGCTCCTGCCTCAGGTGGAGCCTTCACTGAGCTCTGGTGACTGTATCCCATCCCGTCCCTCCCTCAGCACATCAGCCGGCCTGCCTTCTGCATTGTTACAGCAGAGAGACCTGCAGCTGCTTTGCCATATCCAAAACCAGCATTGTGTCTCCCCCCCCCCCCCGCCCCTTCCTCCAGCTCCTGCTTGGCCTCCCTGACTCTGTACAGGAAGCACCGTGTCCACTCTACCTTGAATCCACTCTCATTGCTCTGTGTCAACACTTGTCCCAACTAAGTTTCTCTTAGTGGTTAAGACTAAACCACCCACCGAGAAGTCTAGTATGCACTCGCCGTCCTCATTGGACTTGCTCTTTCGGGAGTGTTTAACTCAGTTAATCACCCTCCTGTGGACACTGCCCCCCTTTGTGATTTTCTTTCCATCTTACTGCCTTTTTCTCATTTTCTTAATCTTCAGTCACTGGGGTGCACAAAGGACCTAAAATGAGGTCTGTACCCTAAGACGTACAAAGAACCGCTGAGAAGAATAAGAAGTCCTGAATAAATGAAGCACAGCATGGTCGTGGGCCAGGAAACTCAATATTTCTAAGAGGTCAATGATCTCCGCGTAGGTCAGTAGATTGAACATAATTCCAATCAGTGTCTCAGCAGGTTTTCTTATGGCATTTTTTTCTAGTGATGCTAGAATGTATATGGAAATAAAAAATAACCAAGAACAGTAAAATCAAATGGAAAAAAACACCAAAGTTCTGGACAAGAAGGTGGTGGCAGTAAACATGGTACCCAAACCCTCCCATCACTACATCACACTTACAACTAAACTACAGCACCACCTCGCCCAGTACCACCTGAAACCCAGCTGAACGAAGTCCTATAACCAAGGACTTTGAGAAGGAGCGCAGAGAAGGGCGGGGCCCATAAAGAGTTTCCCAGACGAGGAAAGCTGAAAGCTAGAGGAGTTCATCACTGCCGAGAAGGACAAGAAACTTGAAAGGGTCGTCACATGAAAGGGTCTTCTTCACGGAGCAGCAGAAACAAATGCATGATCCTGGCTCTGTCACTCCCTTCTCATGTGAACTTGGTAGGTTTACCTCTTTGTCCTTCTTTGCCTCCCTTTCCTCCAAGATAAAATATCAACAATAACAGAACCTACCTTCATTGAATGAAGTTAAGGATGATTTTTTTTTCTTTTTCAATATATTTTATTGATTTTTTTACAGAGGAAGAGAGAGGGTTAGAGAGTTAGAAACATCGATGACAGAGAAACATCGATCAGCTGCCTCTTGCACACCCCCTACTGGGGATGTGCTCCCAACCAAGGTATATGCCCTTGACCGGAATCGAACCCAGGACCTTTCAGTCCGAAGGCTGATGCTCTATCCACTGAGCCAAGCCGGTTTTGGCAAGGATGAAAGATTTTCAATGAGATAAAGGGCTCAGGAAAAAAAAAAAAACTGCTTGCCACAAAGTAAATGTAAATAAATATTGGTTACAGTATACTAGTAGTTGTAATTATATATATATATATATATATATATATATATATATATATATATATATAAAATAAAATGGCAATGAATATGTATGTATCATCCATATCTTCATGGCAGCACTATTGACAATAGCCAAGACAGGGAAGCAACTGAAGTGTCCATCGATAGATGGATGAATAAAGAAGAAATGGTGAAGGGATGCAATGGAATATGTCTCAGCCATAAAAATGGGTGAAACCTTGCCATCTGCAAAAACATGGGCGAACCTAGAAGGCATTGTGCTGAGTGAAATAAGTCAGACAGAGAAAGACAAATGCCACAGGATGTCACTTACCTGTGGAATTTAAAAACAAGGTAAGTGAACAAGCAGAACAGAAACAGACTCATAGACACCTAGAATATTCTGACAGCTGCCAGATGGGAGAGGGATTGGGGGCAAAGAGTAAAAAAGGTGAAGGAATTGAGAAGTACAAATTGGTTGTTACAGTCATGGAGATGGGAAATGCAACATTGGAAACACAGTCAATGATATGGCAATTTCTATGTATGGTATCAGATGGATACAAGATATCAGGGCAACCACTTCATAAGTTACATAATGTCTCATCATTGGGTTGCACATCTGATATGGATATAATATTTACATCAACTGTAATGGAAAATTTAAAACATTATTTTGAAAAATGGTAAAAAAAAAAAAAAAATCAAAGTTTGAGAAATGATGCTCTCATTTTATCACTTACTTCTAACCTAAAGCAATCATCATTGGTATTAGCAAGAGAGATCAAGACAACATGTTGGAGCATCTATAAGAAGATTGTGACACATATGTGGCCAATTTGTTTAGACGAAGGAATCAAGATAATTCAACGATAAAAGCATCAAATTTCAAGAAATGGCACTTGGACAAGTGAATCTTCACTTGGAATATATTGACTTTGACCCTTGCCTCATACCACACACAAAAATTTCATTTGGAATGGATCACAAATATAAAGGCAACACTTTAAAACTTATAGAAGAAAATACGAGATCTGGAGGTAGGCAGAATTCTTTGAGGATATCCACACACATTTGTGCAAACACAGAACAAAAGGAATGATAGAACTATGGAGCTCCATCAACATGAAAAATGGTTGATCTTTGACATACATTATTAACAATGCTTTACAACTCAATAACAAAAAGACAAAAAACAAATACAAAAATTAGCACAAGATACGAACAGGCATTTCACCAAAGATATCTGAAGGGATGGTCTGATACTAAATATTTGACCCAACTCTCCATGGTGCTTTGAGAAGAACAGAGAGATTAACCATTTAGGTGCCCATGAGAGGAGTGAGAAACACCTAGGCAGAAAGGGGCAAAGGTCAAGTAGAACATAACCAGCAAGTAACTTCGGATGGAAAATAACTAGCACACAGGTTGGCCAAACCACAAAGGCCACACATCCAGGTACAGCAGGATGTCCTCAGAATTCTAAGAAAAGAGCCAGAGGGGTATGCAAACTGGGGAGAATAACAGGATAGAGGAGGGGAAGAGTTACTAGGCAAGTGGCCAGAATAGGAGCGAAGGAGGAAGGGGGTGGGGAGGGGACTTGAGAACCAAGAGAGACTATTGGTTCTAAGATATATATCCCTAGACCTAGGAGCCCCATTGGCAACCCTTTTGGGGCCCTCTCCCTCTGGGGAGCTTTGTAAGCTGTGTGCTTGCTTGCAAATAGACCAGCTTCCAAGGCACAATCTCACTTGGTCCATGATTTCAATCATCGACTTCAAAGGACACAACCCCGGCAACAAACAATGTTTCTGAGACTATGTCCTGACTCACCGGGATGTCTAAGCCATTTTTCCCTCCCCTGTCTTTTCCATGCTGCAGGGGAGAGAGAGGGCCTGGAATATCACCATGGGAAACCCCACATTTACATCCGCTCAGGAGAAGGCACAGGGAAGGACCGTGGCAACAGCTGTCCGGGTCTTCTGGTCCAACACAAACACGTGTTTTCACTTTATACCACACCTGTAAGATGTAACAGATATGCCAACATGGACTTCCCTCTGGGAAAAAGGACCAGCGTTTGGCCTTGACAGGTGGTACTTCTCCAAGGGAAACTGTTGCTGAAACGCATCTATTCTCTTCCTACCTCCTGGGAAGGAGATGGGTATTTCGGGAAGCTATTGCTATAACTCTGTGCACGTACCCCGAGTCTGTTCACCCCAAGGCAGGTATTCCATGTGGTGACTTCCAGCGGGGAGGGGGCAGGTCTGGAGTCTGTGACAGGATTTGTCTGCTGCAACCCTGGGACAGGGAAATTGATCCATGGCGCGGCTGGCCACCTATGGGTCCCCACACCGAATGTTAATGAGCATGGATGGCTCCGCAGGACGGCAGGATGCTGGCTATTTCAGGAGCATTGCCTACCGCTGGGCCCTGCGTCGCCTTCCCACATTATAGGGTAAATTGCTCGGGCTCCTGTGAAAGGAAATGCATTTCATTAATGCAGCTTCTCTTCTCTGCTGATCTTTTTAATCTTGAAGACGAAGAGACTTTTTTTCATGCATAAGGATTACGACTGCATCCTATTCTTTAGACCAGGGGTCAGCAAACTGCTGCTTGCGAGCCACATGCGGCTCTTTGGCCCCCTGAGTGTGGCTCTTCCACAAAATGACCACGTGCGGGCACGCACAGACAGTGTGATGGAAACTTCGTGGCCCATGCACAGAAGTCAGTTTCCGGCTCTCCAAAGAAATTTCAGTCGTCGTCCTGTTGATAGTTGGCTCCGTGGACTAATGAGTTTGCCGACCGCTGCCCTAGACACAACAAAGAGGTTGCTGTACCAGCTCTAAAGTCTGGATCTTCATCCACAGTTGAGCTGCTCACACAAAGACAATTCTGCTGTCCCCACTCCTGCCCCTCATTTAGAAAAGGTACAAACTATGGCATTGGGTGTTCACGGAGGTTGGATAGAGAGAACATGAGTCACTAATGGCAGCTTCCATTACATAGAATCGCCTGTCATCGTGGGCAGAAAACACTGACATAATGGGCAGAAATAACAGGTGCTTGCTTTTCTTTCTCAGACGAGGTCTTGGGATTTCTTCTCCAAACACGAGGCGGTTGGGTTTATTAGCTACGATCCTTTTCCCTTTCTTCCCTGGACGGACCCAGTCCTGTTTTTTAAAAGACATTCCACTTAGATCTTCTTAGGATTTCCTGGCATAATTTGGACCCTTCCCAGCCACCATCATGCAAGCTTATTTTCACTTAACTTGGACTTAGAGCAAATCTTCCTTTCTCTTGGTTTTCACCTTCCCTTTCTTTCTGGCGCGCACCCACACATAGTCTGTGAGAGATATTTATTATGACATTGGGTTTCTTTCCTGGCATGGGAGTTACAGTCAAAATAATTCTCCCACCAACTCTGAAAGCATTATCTCCTAGAAACTGGTTTTACTGATGAAATATCCGAGGCCAGCCAGAGTCTCAATGTTCATGCATTATTTTATTTTCTGCAACTTTTAGCACTTTCTCTGGCGTTTTGAGATTTTATGACGGGATGTGTAGGCATTTCAGTCTTAAAAATCCTCCTCACTTGTCAGTTTAGATTTTTTAAAAAGCTCTAAATGTGTATTTCTCCTATGCTGGGGAATGTTTTCTATTATTCCTGGGTAACTTCTCCCCCTTCCTTTACTCTGCCCCTTTTTTTTCTTCTTTCTTCTAAAAAACAAATATGTTCTTTTTCATCTCCATGTTATTCCACTCAATGTTTTTGTGTGAACATCTCATTGTATTTTTAATACTTTCAATTTTAATAATTTCTATTTTATATTTAGCTCAACATTTGATGCGACTGAGAAACCCACTTTCTCTCTGGAAACATGAATCCTGTTTTCATGAGTCTAAATACCAGGCTTAATTCCTAATTCTAGGAAAATACTGCTGTAGACTGAATTGTTCCTCCCCAATTTATATGCCCCCCTCCTCCCTGCTGCGACACACATACACACACACACACACACAGTGAAGTATCCAGATGGGCAGTTAGGAGGTAAGTGCATGATTCTAAAGTTCTGAGGATCTAAAGGTAGGCCTTCATCTAAAAGGACTGTGAGAGCCCAGCTGGTGTTGCTCAGTGGTTGAACATCCACCTATGAACCAGGAGGTCAAAGTTAGATTCCTAATCAGGGTCATGCCCGGGTTGTGGACTTGATCTCCAGTAGGTTGCATGCAGGAGGCAGCCAATTCTTGATACTCTCTCTTCATTGATGTTTCTCTCTTTCTCTCTCTCTTTCTCTCTCTCTCCTTTCCTCCCTGAAAATAAAATATATAAACTTATATATTTGTGTGTATATATATATATTTGTATATATATATATATTTGTATATATATTTATGTGTATATATATATATATTTGTATATATATATTTATGTGTATATATATAAACTTATATATTTGTGAATATATATAAACATATATATATATATATGTGTGTGTGTGTGTGTGTGTGTAGTCTCAAGTTATCAAGACTACTTTATGAGGAGCAACAAGTGGGGTTCACCAGCCCCAGGATCTGTGACTTTACTTCCCTTGAAGTCAGTTCTGACATGAGCTTTAGTATAAAATGTGTTCCTCAACATTCTGTACCATTATTTTTTCTCATTTAATTAAAATGTTTTTCAATCAAGTCTAAAAACAGCAGAAATAGAGACATGGCTATAAATGTCTCGGTCACTGAACAGTAAAAGCAAAGTACATTTCAAATGTCTCACATAGTGAATGCCTTACTTGCTTCTCCAGTAGAAATAATACTAAAAGCTTCCATACTGTCTGATCGCTCAATACCGCCAATACTGTTCTGATCATCTGAGATGGGTTAGGTGAGTGGAGTCATTGGCAGACATTTAACATCAATTAAACCAGTTGAAAGGGAAAATACAAATGACTTCAAGGTCATTTATCTAATGAGTAGTTCCCAGTGTTGGAATTCATTACACAACTATCCCATGTTTACTTTAACAGTCATAAGGCTACTTAATTAATGATAAAACTGAAGTGTTCAAGTCAGTTTATTATCCAATAAAAAAAATAAAAATAAAAAAACCTAAAATCACATTAAAATAATTGGCAGAAAGTAAACGAAATGCTTATGAAAACGGGAGTTCAGGGTAAACGCCCTAAGAGCTAACATGTTGGAGCCTGAGTCAGAAAGGAAGCGTGGGCATTCACAAACTCCAAGGAGCTGGAGGGTGCATTCGCTCTCCCTTCCCTCTCCTCCCTCACCTCCCTCCCCTCCCTCGGATGTAGTGTAACCCAATCTTCTGTTTCCCAAACAAGTCTGGCCTGTGAGTCAGAGAGACAGACCCCTTCCATCAGAGAAATCACAGCCCATCGCGGGGGGAGAGACGGAGAACAGACACACAGACACGTGGGCTTAATTCACTTCCAGCCTCATCGCTGGGCTCTGCGGGACAGAGAGCAAACCCAGGAGCTAAGGAGCAGAACCCTCCGGGCTGTGTTACTTTAGAGACAGCACTGGGTGAGTGGGGAGGGGAGGACTGGGGGTAGGGACAGGGCTCCAGGGGAAGAGGAGGGTCACCAGCAACGAGAAATCTGGGCAACATGAAGCAAGAGGGTGAACGCAGGTGACATTGGAGACTCCTGGGACGCAGAGCCAATGCTCGCGGGGGGACCAGAAAGACTCCTGTGTAAACACAGGTCTGAGACGCCTAAGCTAAGCTGACCAGGCGCCCCGCTTTTGGCAGGACAGTCCCGATTTTTAACAATTTGTCCCGCGTCCCAATTCGGGACTTTTTAAAAAATGCCTTGGGTCGAGGGACAAATTGTTAAAAATCAGGACTGTCCCGCCAAAAGCGGGACGTCTGGTCACCTTACTTTAACCATCCAAGTACAGATGTTCAGAAGACAACAGGTTTGCCCAGGGGCCTTGGCTCAGTGGTTGAGAGTTGACCTAGGAACCAGGAGGAGTTGACCTAGGAACCAGGAGGTCAGGGTTCAATTCCTTGCGGGGCACATGCCTGGGTTGTGGACTCGATCCCCAGTTGGGGGCGGGGGGTGGCGTGTGCAGGAGGCAGCCAACCCATGATTCCCTCTCATCACGGATGTTTCTCTCTCTCTCCCTTCCTCTCTGAAACGAATAAAAAAAAATGTATTTTGTAAAAAGCGACACCTCTCTTTAAAAAAAACAAATGAATGAAATAACAAAGGTTCGAGGAAAACGTGGCGTGGCGGTGACAGCTGTGCCTGGGAACGCAGGTCCATTGAGAACAGCGGGCAGCGGGCCTCCCTGGAGGCAGAGCCGGCCTCGGCAGGTGGCGGGGAGGCTTGGCGGGCACCTGCAGCCTGTTCCCTCCGCTCCGGCCCAGCGGCCGGGCAGGTGGGTACCCTCCCGGGCAGGCGCAGCGGTGGCCAGGCCTGCTGTTAAATTCAGGGTGGCCCACAGACGGGGAGGGAGCCTGATTGCGGGCTCGGCCACAAAATGGAGGGGGAGATGGAGGGGAAGATGGAGGGGGAGATGGAGGGGGAGAAGCAGGGGGAGATGCAGGGGGAGAAGCAGGGGGAGAAGCAGGGGAAGATGCAGGAGGAGATGGAGGGGGAGATGCAGTGGGAGAAGCAGGGGGAGACTGAGGGGGAGGTAAAGAGGGAGACGGAGGGGGAGATGGAGGGGGAGATGCAGGGGGAGATGCAGGGGGAGAAGCAGGGGGAGACTGAGGGGGAGGTAAAGAGGGAGACGGAGGGGGAGATGGAGGGGGAGATGGAGGGGGAGATGGAGGGGGAGATGCAGGGGGAGAAGCAGGGGGAGAAGCAGGGGAAGATGCAGGAGGAGATGGAGGGGGAGATGCAGGGGGAGAAGCAGGGGGAGACTGAGGGGGAGGTAAAGGGGGAGACGGAGGGGGAGCTGGAGGGAAAGGTAGAGGGGGAGGCAGAGGGGGGGACGGAGGGGGAGGTAGAGGTAGAGGTGCAGGTGCCCCTGCCTGAGGTGCCGATGCTGCACATCTTCTCCTTCCTGGACGCCGCCAGCTTGCTGCAGGCGGGCCAGGTGAGCAAGGTGAGCGCCTCCCCACCCCCGCTCTGGGGCCTCCGGGTCCTGGCGCCCCAGCATCTCCCCCAGGCGGCCTTCCTCTGCCCCTTAACGTGACTGTGCTCAGGCCCGGCATGCCCCCCATGTCCGCGGGAGTTGGTGGTCTCCTGGCCACTTGGGTGCCGCTTAGCAGACAGCAGGGGCACGTGGCTGTTGGGCCGGCAGCCCCCGGAGTCTCCCAGGAGGGCCTGTCCGGCAGCGGCCACCGCTGCCATCACCACGTCCGCGGGCCCCGCTGGGGCGGCTGGGAGAGCCGTGGCTCGCTGCCCCTGAGGGCCGTGCTCCCAGAACAAGATGGAGAAGGAAGGTCCATTCGGGTACCAGTTGCCTGCTTTTCCCTTTTCTCTCCCCAAGTACTGGAACAGGATGGCAGATGAGGAGCACCTGTGGAGGTATGGCCAGGGGAGGAGGAGAGGGCGGGCAGGGGAGGGCAGAGGAGGGAGGAGGGCAGGCAGGGGAGGGGAGGCAGCAGGTGTCCCTGAGGTTGAGTGAGGCCTGGGGGTGGCTGGGCGGTGGAGGCTGAGGCGCACAGTGGGCAGAGGTGGTGCGGGGGCCCAGGGCGACTCCTGACGGCTGTGCCTCCGCAGGAGCCTGTGTCGGAGCAGGTGGCCCGGCTCCTGGGAGGCCCCGCAGGAGTGCACGTGGAAGCGGCTCTTCCTCGCCCAGGGCCGGCGGGAGCTCCGGATGCTGCGGGCCCGGCCCCAGGATTTCTCCTACCGGGAGGCCCGGGCCATCTTCGGTGCGGGACGGGCAGCGCGTTCGCTGTGGAGGAAAGGCACTGGCTTGGGTTGTTTGTGTGCATGTGTGTCTGTGCACCTGTATGTGTGTGCATGCACAGCGCATGTGTATGTGCTTGTGCGTGTGTGTGCTCACTCAGCGAAGAGAAAGGGAAGGAAGACAGAATGGGACTGAGCTGCTGTGATGACAAGTACTGGCTTCTGCCCGACCGCATCCCTGTCCCCTGTCCCCAGTCCCCTGTCCCCTGGCCCCATCCCCTGTCCCGTCACTTGTCCCGTCCCGTCACCTGCCCCTTGTCCCATCCCCTTCCCTGTCCCCCAGCCCTCCTGCCCTGTCCCATCTCCGGTGCTGCCTGGAGAAGCCAGCGTGATCTTCGCACAACATAACGCCGGCCCATGACTCCTTTCCCCCAAAGGTTTCCCGTCCCTCCTAGAAACACGTCTTAAAGGAAAAGAAACATTTACTTATTTATTTTTACTGATTTCAGAGAGCAAGGGAGACATAGAAACATCAGTGATGAGAATCATGGATCAGCTGCCTCCTGCATGCCCCCTACTGGGGATGGAGCCTGCAACCTGGGGCCTGTGCCTTGACTGGGACCCTTCAGTCCGCAGGCCGATGTGCTATCCACTGAGCACACCGGTTAGGACCCGGTGGAATTATTTTCAATCCCCATTTTATATCTCTGGAAACTGAGGTTAATGAGGAAAAGCAAATGGGTCCACCTCCCCCCAGGGGCCCGGTTTGGGTGACTCTGGAGCCGTCTCCGTCCTGCCCTCCATGAAGGCTGCAGGAAACGGAGATTGTTGCCCCAGAGCTCTCCTTTCTCATGAGAAAGGGTCGCCCCTCGAGCTTCTGGGGGCCAGCACGGCCTGTGATGCTTTCCAGGAGCCCAGGGGCCTTTGGCTTATCTCTCAGGAAGTGACCCCTCCCTGACTGAACAGAGGTCCATCCTGTGCTCGGGGTCCTCCAGGTGCACACTCTTCACCTGGGATGTGCAGGAGGTGAGTCTGGCCGTAAACACACAGATCGAGCCCCGTGGCCACCCCGTCCCACCGGCCAGTCCGTGTGGGGAGGGAGGGGCCTCTCGATTGGCAACAGAAATAGCTTCTTATCAGGTCCTTCGTAGGCAGCTTGCGACCCTTCACTTAGACTACAGCAGGTTGAGAATGAGAATTCGCTTTTTAAAATTTCCACCCTTCCCTGAGGACATGTTTCCCGTTGATTTAAAAAAAAAAAAAAAAAATATATATATATATATATATATATATATATATATATATATATATATATATAAAATTGAGTTTTTACAGAGAGGAAGAGAGAGGGATAGAAAGCTGGAAACATCCATCAGCTGCCTCTTGAACAACCCCTACTGGGGATGTGCCCGCAACCAAGGTACATGCCCTTGACCTGAATCGAACCTGGGACCTTTCAGTAAGCATACCAAGGCTCTATCCACTGAGCCAAACTGGTTTCGGCTCCCATTGATTTTTTTATTAATTTATTCTTTTAGAAAGGGTAGAAGGGAGCGAACGGAAGTGGGAGAGAGAAACATTCATGAGAGAGAGACATGGATGGGTTGCCTCCTGCATAAGCCTAGACCAGGGCCCGGGGCTGGGAAGGAGCCTGCACTGAGGTGTGTGCCCTTAACGGGATCCAGCCCGGAACCCTTCAGTCCACAGGCCAACGCTCTACCCGCTGAGCCACCCCGGGTAGAGCTTCCTAACTCCTCCTCCTGTGCACGGCCCCTCACGTGGCTGCGATGCAGCAGACCTTCCTCAGCTCTGTTCCTGCAAAGGGGACACCTGGTCTGGAGGAAGCTTCCGAGTCAGCGGGGCAGGACCGAGCATCCCCTGACCCCATCGCCCTCCTCCCAGGGCTCCTTGATCTGGTCCAGCCCCGCCCAGTGGTCCGCCGTCAAGTACCTGGCCACCCTGCCCCAGAGGTCGCTGGTCGTCACCGTGGACGAACAGAACACCGTCAAGGTGTGGAACTGCCGGGACGCCCAGCCCCTGGCCAGGCGCAGCCTGCCCCGGCGCTGCTACTCCCTGGAGCTCCTTCTCGCCCACCGCTTCCCCATCGTCATGGTGAGCGCGCCCCGCGTCCGGAGGGCCCTGACGCCCACTGCCTGGGCAGGGGCTGGGCCCCGGGACAGCCACCTCCTAACTCCCGGCCTGTCTTCTTTTTATTTATTTATTATTTATTATTATTTTTTAAAATATGTTTTATTGATTTTGTACAGAGAGGAAGGGAGAGAGATAGTTAGAAACATCGATGAGAGCAAGTCATCATTGATCAGCTGCCTCTTGCACGCCCCTTACTGGGGATGTGCCCGCAACCAACGAACATGCCCTTGACCGAAATCGAACCCGGGATCTTTCAGTCCGCAGGCAGGCCAGCGCTCTATCCACTGAGCCACACCTGTTTGAACCTGTCTTCTTTTTATTTATTTTTATTTTTTTAGACAAAACCCTTATCAGATACCAGAGGGGCCCAAAGCACGAGATTCATGCAAGGGCCTCGGCTCTCACAGCCCCAGCTTCGTCCGGAAGGTCACCCGGAAGGGCATCCAGAAGGGCGTTGGGCCGACCGGTCTAATTAGCATACAATGCGTTTACTGTTATTACTACAGGGAATGTTCGCAAATGTGTCTCCCACGCAGCGGGCTCTCTCGTTCTGTGGATGGTTCCTCTTGCTGACGCCTTTATTTCAATGTCATCCCATCTGTTATTTTCTCCTTAGTCTCCATTGCCCTAGGACAGTGGTCGGCAAACCGCGGCTCCGGAGCCGCACGCGGCTCTTTGGCGTCTTGAGTGTGGCTCTTCCACTAAATACCTCGTGCAGTGCGATTGGCCCATGCATTGAGGTCCTCCCGGTTCGTAGGTTGATGCTCAGCCACTGAGCCACGTTGGTCAGGCATTTTCTTATAAAACCTCACCTGAGGGTATTTTCCCTTTGACTTTTTTTCCTTTTTAGAGAGAGTGGGAGGGAAAGGGAAACATGGAAGTGAGAGAGACACATCAATGGGTTGCTTCCCGCACGCACTCCAACCAGGGCCGGGAACCTGCAACCGAGGTACATGCCCTTGACTGGAGTTGAACCCAGGACCTTTCAGGCCTTGGGCCGAAGCTCTATCCACTGAGCCACACCTGCCCGGGCTCCCCCTGTCCTCCTGAGGCATCACTGTTCTCGCCCCCTCTGGAGCCGCAGCCCCAGTGCGTGCCGGCCGCCACTCAGGCACCTTTCCTAGCCATCCCTCTGAACACGGAGCTGTCCGGGATTCCTTCCCCCGTGTGTCTGATCGCAGAGGACATGAGCTGGGACAGGAGCCCTGTAGGGAGAGGGGAGGGTTGGTGGGGGGAAGGGGGGCATTGGGAAGAGAGCAGAGGGTCGCTGTGCTAGGCAGTCACTAGCCTGGTGCTCAGGACATCAGTCCTGGGATCGTCCCCGCAACCCCGGGGTACAATCTCCACTCTGTGATTGAAGAAATGGTGGCACCGCCCTGGCTGGTGTCGCTCAGTGGATAGAACATCGGCCTGTAGACAGATTCGATTCTGGTCAGGGCATGTGCCCAGTCATGGGCTCGATCCCCAGTGTGGGGCATGCAGAGCCAGCCGATCTATGGTTCTCTCTCTTCATTGATGTTTCGCTCTCCCTCTCTCTCCCTTTGATGTTTCGCTCTCCCTTTCTCTCCCTTTCCCTTCCTCTCTGGAATCAATAAAAATATATTTTAAAAAAGACATGGTGGCCCCGCCCTTGCTGCCAGGCTGCCCCCTGGGCTCTAGGGTTTCTGCCCATGATGAGGGGAAGGCGTGCCCTGCTTGCAGGTAGGCGACTCCGGAGGCGACATCTATATACTGGCGGTGCCCCAGCTGGACATCATGTCCTGCGTCCCTGCGTTCGACTACAGCGTGAACCACCTGTACTGCTCGCCCAACAGGAAGTGGGTCTTCGCCGGAGGGTCCCACCCCCACATGATGCCGAAGGTAGGGCCGCCCTGTGCTTGGGCTCGGCCTGGGGAGGGTCAGGGCAAGAGGGGGAGGGAGCTCAGCGTGTCCCCCAAGAGGAGGAGGAGGGGAGCGCGACCAGGAAGGAGGAGGGCCTGGGCCTGGACGGTTGGCTCAGTGGGTAGAGCCCTGGCATGTGCCCTTGACCAGAATCAAACCTGGAACCACTGGCCTGCAGGCCACTGCTCTCTCCACTGAACCTCAGCAGCTGGCAAGCAGGCCTGTGTGCAGGGGCCAGGCATGGGGAGCAGGGAGCTCAGGGAGGTGCCGTGGGCGGATCCGCCCTTGGCAGATCTTTGAGGAGGGAGCACCTCCCGCCACCTGAGGGGGGTCCAGTGCAGCCACATGGCTTTGGAAGCCACGGGCAGCCGCCCGGAGGGGGCGCTGGGGACTCTGTGTGTGACCTTGGACCTGAGGGCAGGACAGGAAGACAGTGAGTGACTGAGGACTACGAAAGGCTTCCTGCGACTCAGCGGAGAGGAAGAAACACCATGAGGGAGAGAGTCCTGGGTCAGCTGCCCCCACTGGGGATGGAGCCCGCAGCCTTGGCATGTGCCCTGAAGGAGTCCAACCCAGGACCCTTCAGTCGGTCGAGGGCCGAGGCTCTAGCCCCCGGGCCCCTGCAGCTGGGCTCACAGGGAGGGTGTGGAGGGGGGTTTCCTGGTCTCACCTCTGCACGGAGATGGTGACACGGCAGCCCCTGCCCCCTGCTCTCCCCACAGGTGTTCGCCTCCAAGTGCCTGCTCAGGCCCTTGGACAGAGCCCGGCAGTGGGTCTCCCTCCCATTTGCGTTTTGCAGCGAAGCCTCCTGGGCCCTGAAGTGCCCCAACCGGGTGACGATGATGTTCCGGAGATCCTTGTTCCGAAGGACTGGGTTCGGCACCTTTGACCTGTCCACCAGGAGCACTGCGGGCAGAACTGTGGTGACAGGTGGGCCAGGAAGGCACGGACTTCCTACGGGTGGGGCTTGCTCAGCTGGAGGTCTGACTGGTTCGATTTTATTTTTAAAACTAGAGGGCCCGGTGCATGACATTTGTGCACAGGGAAGGGGGATGTTCCTCAGCCCAGGCTGCACCCTCTCCAATCTGAGACATCCCTCTCATCATCCAGGACTGTTGGCTCCCAACCGCTCCCCTCATTGCCTGCCTGATTCCCCCTAACCACTTTTGCCTGCCAGCTTGATCACCCCCTAACCACTTCCCTGCCAGCCTTAATGATGCTCCCCTGCCAGCCCAATTGCCCCTAACTGCCCTCCCCTGCTAGCCTGGTTGCCCCTAACTGTCCACCCTGCAGGCCTGGTTGTCCCCAACTACTCTCTCCTGTTGGCCCAGTAACCCCTAACTGTCCTCTCTTGCCAGCCTGGTTGCCCCTAACTGCCCTCCTGTGCAGGCATGGTCCTTCACAACTGCCCTCCCCTGCTGGCCTGGTTTCCCCCAACTGCCCTCTCCTGGAGGCCTTGCGCCCCTCCCCCCCAGAAGGCCTGGTTCCCCCCAGCTGTCCTCCCCTGCAGGCCTGATCTCCCCTAACTGCCCTCCCTGCTGACCTGATTGCCCACAACTGCCCTCCCCTGCAGGCCATCTTGTGGTGGCCATCTTGTGTCCACATGGGGGCACCCATTTTGGACCACATGGTGTGGCCATCGTGTGTTGGAGTGATGGTCAATTTGCATATTACTCTTTTATTAGATAGTATATATTTTTATTGATTTTGGAGACAAAGGGATAGGGAGAGAAACATCAATGATGAGAGGGAACCATGGATTGGCTGCTTCCTATAGGCCCCACACTGGGGATCATACCCACAACCCAGGCATGTGCCCTTGACCAGAATCGAACCCTGACCTCCTGGTCCCTAGGTCGCCGCTCAGCCCCTGAGCCCCGCGGTCGGGCGGGCGGGAGTCTGTCTCTTTGTTCAGGGTGAGGACGTGGTTCGGACCACAGGCCCCAGCATCTGCCTGGTTGCCAGTGTGCGTGTTTCCCCCGAAAACAGCCCAGCAGGTTGCAAGTTTCATGCTGCCAGATGGGATGGAGAGCCCGTTTCGGATGGGGTCCTGGGACGGGACCAGGATCGTCTTCGAGAGCGGGGCACAACTGTTTGTCTTCTCCATCCACGGCCACATGCTGCAGCGGTTCGACCACCACCAGGACATCATCTGCCACCTGTGGATGGTGCGTGCGCCCCCCTCCTGCCCCGCAGGCTCCGGGGGGCGCCGCTCACCCGCTGTCCTCTGCAGGACTCCATCCACGTCCTCACCACGTCCCTGGACAACTACCTGCACCTGTACATGTGGGAGGAGGAGGGCCAGAGCCCACGCCTCCGGAGCTGCTGCCACCTGGAGCAGCAGCGGGGTGACCCGACACCCAGCTGGTGAGCCCCCTCGGTGCCCACGCTTCCTCTCGGTTTCAAATATCTAGTTAAGCAAAGGGATCCTAGGGTCTAAACAGAAAAAGATCCTTTGCCCCGGCTAGTTTGGTTCAGTGGATAGACCATCCATCAGCCTGCGGACTAAAAGATCCCGGGTTCTATTCCAGTCAAGAGCTCATGCCCAGGTTCCATCCCCAATGGGGGATGTGCTGGAGGCAGTCAATCAATGATTCTCTCTCATCATTGGTCTCTCTCTCTCTCTCTCTCTCTCTCTCTCTCTCTCTCTCTCTCTCTCTCTCTCTCTCTCTCTCCCTCGCCTTCTCCCTCCCCCTCTCCCTCCTTCCTTTGCAGCTACTCCTCCATGGCGCTCTGCGACAGCACCAGCGTGGTGTGCCTGGTGACCAAGAGCCGCGAGGCCAGCATCCTGGTGATGTATTCTCTGCCGACATGACCCAGCAACGAGTGCGGTTCGCCGGGCATCGACTTCCTCCTTCGCCGCAGTAAAGAGAGTTATGTTTGCAAACCCAGACGATTATTTCGGTGATATTCGAGAAATCGGCAGTGATGGGTCCGTCACGCATCAGACACCGGGCCAGGCACACAGGTTACACGCTCTGAAGATGGAGGGCGACAAACAGCCCCTCCGCCCGCACATCGGGGAGAGTGGGAACGCTGAGGGAGTGGGACGATCACGGTCACACACAGACACGGCTCCGGACCATTCCACAGGCACCTGATCGGGGAAAAGGGGGGTTAGGTTGAGGCTGGTTCAGAGGAAAGGCGCCTGCGTCTGCTTGTCAGTGTTCTAGCCTGTGAGCAACCGAGGGACGTCCTGGGAACCTTAAGCCACAGGAAGTGCCTTGGGAAAGTAGAAATATATATATATATATATATATATATATATATATATATATATATATATAATTATTAATGTCAGAGAGGAAGGGAGAGGCAGAGATAGAAACATTCATGATGAGAGAGAATCACTGACTGGCTGCCTCCTACACGCCCCCCTACTGGGGCTTAAGTCCACAAACTGAGCACGTGCTCTTGACTGGAACCGAACCCCGGGACCCTTCAGTCCCCAGGCTGACACTCTATCCACTGAGCCACACCAGCCAGGATGAAAAATACAGAGGTTGGTATTGACACGTAACTAGAAGAGACTCAGAATACACTCGGGAATAAAAACGCCTCAAAGGACCAAGAAATAAAGAATACATCAAAGGCTCAGGCGCAGGATTGTCCCCATGGGAATGGGTCTGAGAAAGAGCAACCCCCCCCCCCAAACAACCCCCCATCCTGGGAGCGAGCAACTCCCAGCAAATCAAGCCTAGAACCCGGGGGTCCACTCCCTGACTTTGGGGGCGGGGCAGGTGGAGGAGAGTTGGGCTGAGGGGTTGGAGATGGTGCCCTCGTGGAATTGTCTCCCACCGAGTCTCCAAAGGGCGTGTGGGTGTCTGAGGTGGGGGCCTCCCTCCCCCTCTCTGTGGGAAGCAGTGCCCAGGAGCAAGGGAGGGAAAGCCCGGGAGGGGAGAGAGGTGGGGCAGGCCTGGGGGTGGAGAGGGAGCCAGGAAGACCTGGAGGCCCAGCTCGCTGACTCAGACCCCAAGGGAGTCCATGGCTGGAGGTGGCCATGGGGAGAGGATGTGAAGTCGAGGCGGAAAGTCAGGAAGTGTCATTTGCAGGATGTAACTCACACTTCACACATATGAAGGGCAATGGTGAGAGGAATTGTTCTTCAGCAAAGGAGCAGAAGACCCATCTTTCTTAGACCTATGTGTGTTTTGTTTGTTTTTAAATATATTTCTTCATTGATTTCAGAGAGGAAAGGAGGAGGAGAGAGAGAAACATCAATGACGAGAATCATGGATCAGCTGCCTCCCGCACACCCCCCACTGGGGATCGAGCCCCCAACCCAGGTGTGTGCCCTTGACCGGATTCGAACCTGGGACCCTTTAGTCCTCAGGCCGATGCTCTATCCACTGAGCTAAACCAGCTAGGGCTAGACCTATGTTTTTAAGAAGTCCTTTTCTTTGCCATTTAGAACATGAATTGAAAGGAGTCTAGGCCCTGGCTGGCGTGACTGATGAGAGGGCACAGTCCTCTCATGGCCACGTGCAAGTCCCACCCTGGAAGGCAGAGCCTCCCAGCACAGTGATAGCCAACAGCCGTAGCGGTCAGCGTGAACCTGTGATCCCGAACACGTGGTCCCACGTGACTGAGTGATAGAGGCTGCAAGGAAACAAAGCTTGACCAGGTGCATGTAGTTGAGTAGAATTGAAACCCACCAGAACGTTGTAAACATCTTGACCACGCCCTTACTGTGCCTCGTGGCATCGGCTGAACAATAAAGACACGGCTTGTAGTCCATGTTGTTGTCTCTACCTCTTCATCAGAGAGGACGGCGTTCCACCGTGACCCAGCATCCATTCTCTTGTCTGTCTTTTCTCAATCCTTCACCGCCCCCACTCAGGTTTACTGAACCTGGCAGACTCACATAAGGTACCCTGGGCTGAGTATGCCATGGCCCTGCCGGCTCCCCACACTCTCTAAAATAAATTTTACAAAAATATGCACTTCTAATCTTCATTGTTGAAAGTATTACAGATACCCCCTTTCCCCCATTGAGCCCCTGCAGCCTGCCCCTCCCTCCCTCGCCCCAGGCTTTCAGCTCCCTATTGTCCGTGTCCTTGGGTGATGCATATGAGCACACAAGGTCTTTGATTACCCTCCCCCCCCCCCCCCCCCGCCCACCTTCCCTGCCTTCCTTCCAAGGGTCCGCACTCCATTCCATGTGCCCATGTCTCTGGACCCACTCCGTTCATCAGTTTATTTTGTTATTTAGATTCCACATCAGAGTGCGGTCATGGGATACTTGTCTCTCGGACTGATTTATTTCAATGAAAATATATTTTTTAAAAAGAAAGACATGGTGGCCCTGCCCCCGCCGCCGGCCTGCCCGCTGGGCTCTAGGGTTTCTGCCCATGGTGAGGGGTGGGCGTGCCCTAGTTGCAGACGGTGCCCCGGCTGGATGGCGTGTCCTTTGTCCATGCGTTCAACCACAGCGTGGACCACCTGCCCTGCTCACCAACAGGAAGTGGGTCTTCGCCGGCGGGCGGGGCCCACCCGCACCTCTTGCCAAAGGTAGGGCCTTCCTGTGCTCAGGCTCGGCCTTGGCCTTGGGAGAGTCAGGGAGATGGGGGAAGGCGGGAGGGTCACGGGCCCGGAGCTCAGCGAGGACGGACAGGCCGCCCCCTCAAGGCCACAGCACACAAGGCCTCCATTCCTGGAGCCGAGCCTCTGTCCGTGGGCACAGCAGCCGTCCACAGAGACGAATGCTTGTGAGTGACCATGGATGCTGGGGCCGGGTCTGTCCAAGAGGAGGAGGAGGTGAGCCCACCCGCATCTGTTGCCAAAGGTAGGGCCTCCCTGTGCTCAGGCTTGGCCTTGGCCTTGGGAGAGTCAGGGCGAGGTGGGGAGGCAGGAAGGTCACCAGGAAGGACAGCCTGGCCCCAGCCGGTTCGCTCCAAGCTGGGATCCAGCCCACGACCTGGGCATGTGCCCTGAGCAGGAATCCCACCTAAGACTTGATTGGGAGAAGGAAGGGTCCTAGGTTCATTTGCCTTCAGGAGCATGTTCCTTGGTTGCAGGCACAGCCCCAATGAAGGGTGTGCAGGAGGCAGCTGATCCATGTTTCTCATCAATGTTTTTAACTGTCTATCCCACTCTCTTCCCTCTGTGGAAAACAAAAGCAAAAACAAAAACAGAAAACATTAAAAAAGGTCTGGGACTGGGATGTAGGTCTGAGCCCCAGAGGTAGGTCTGGGTCCTTAGAGGGCAATTCAAGCCTGAGAGGTTATTCTGGGCTACGAGGGGTGGTCTTGGTACCTCATCTGGAGATCTGGGTTTTGGAATGATGCTCTGGGTTACAGATTGAGAACTACATTTCTGATGCAAGACTGTATTGTGATTTTGAGGCCTAGGACTAGGAATTATTTACTCGGCTGCATGATGGTCTGGGGCCCGGATGTAGGTCTGAGCCACAGCTGGAGGTCTGGGTTCTGTGAGGGCAGTTCCTGCCAGTCAGGGAGATCTGGGCCCTGGAGGGCAATCTGGTATCTTATCTATACATCTGGGGTATGGTATGTTGGTCTGGGTTATAGATGGAGAACTACAGGCCTGATACAAGTGTGGATGCTGTATTTGTGGCCTAAGCCTGGTAATGATCTTCTCGGGCCCGCCATGATGGTCTGGGACCCGGATGTAGGTCTGAGCCTCAGGTGTAGGTCTGTTGGCTTGGAGACAGGTGTTGTCAGTAGGGGGCGCTGTGGACCCAGGTGCTTGTTTTGGGTCAAGGGCAGGATTCCAGGATGAGGAATGGGTGGTTGGACTTGCCTGGATATTTATACTCCATTAAAGGGGTAGGCAATTGTTTCCACTCTTGTTCCCCAGAATGGCTTCTGGTCAAAGCTATAAAGGTCAGGGACCAGGTCGACACTGATTTTGCTCAGGATAGAGAGCCTCCAAGGTGGAATGAAGGGTCCCAGGTTCAATTGCCTTCAGGGGCATGCTCCTTGGTTGCAGGCACAGCCCCAATTGGGGGGCAGGGGGAAGAGCAGGAGGCAGCTGATCACTGTTTCTCATCAATGTTTCTAAATCTCTATGCCAGTTGATTCCTCTCTGTGAAATAAAAAAATACAATAAAAAAGTTCTGGGACCCGGATGTAGGTCTGAGCCCCAGATACAGGTCTGGGTCCTTGGAGGGCAGTTCGGGCCAGGGAGAAAATTCTGCACCTTGGGGCAGTCTTGGTACCTCAACTGGACATCTGGGTTTCGGAATGATTTTCGGGGTTACAGATTGAGAACTACATTCCTGATACAAGACTATTGTGTTTTTGAGGCCTGGGACTAGGAATCAGCTACTCAGCTCTGCCATGATAGTCTGGGGCCCGGATGTAGGTCCCAGCCACAGCTGAAGGTCTGGGTTCTGAGAGGGCAGTTCGTGCCAGGCAGGGAGATCTGGGCCCTGGAGGGTGGTCTGGTACCTCATTTGGACATCTGGGGTATGGAATGGTGGTCTGGTTTACAGATGGGGAACTACACACCTGATACAAGCCTGGATACTGTGTTTGTGGCTGGGCCTGGAAATGATCTTCTTGGGCCCATCACAATGGTCTGGGACCCAGATGTAGGTATGAGCCTCAGGTGTAGGTCTATTGGCTTGGAGACAGGTGTCATCACTAGGGGGCGCTGTGGGCCCAGGTGCTTGGTTTGGGTCAAGGGCAGGATCACTGGATGATGAATGGATGTTTGGACTCATCTGCATATTTATCCTCCATTAAAGGGATAGGCAATTGTTTCTAGTCTTGGTCCCCACAATGGCCTTCTGGTCCAAGCTATAAAGGTCAGGGACCAGGTCGACACCGATTTTGATTACAGACTAGAGCCTCGGCCTGCGAACTAAAGGGTCCTAGGTTCAATTGCCTTCAGGGACATGTTATTTGGTTGCAGGCACAGCCCCAATTGGATACCCGGGGGAAAGGAGGCAGCTGATCTATGTTTCTCATCAATGTTTCTAACTCTCTATCACACTCTCTTCTGCTCTGTAAAAAAAAAAAAAAAAAAAAAAAAGTTTTGGGACCGGGATTAGGTCTGAACCCCAGAGGTAGGTCTGGGTCCTTGGAGGGCAGTTCGGGCCACGGAGGGATTTCTGAGCCACGGGGGCAGTCTTGGTACCTCATCTGGACATCTGGGTTATGGAATGGTGGTCTGGGTTACAGATTGGGAACTACATTCCTGACACAAGACTATTGTATTTTTGAGGCCTGGAATAGGAATCATCTACTAGGCTCTGCCATGATGGTCTGGGACCCGGATGTAGGTCCCAGCCACAGCTGGAGGTCTGGGTTCTGAGAGGCAGGCAGATCTGGGCCCTGGAGGGTGGTCTGGTACCTTACCTGGATGCCTGTAGTATGGAACTACATGCCTGATACAAGCCTGGAGACTGTGTTTGTGGCCTGGGCCTGGTAATGATCTTCTCAGGGCTCCGTGATGGTCTGGGACCCGGATGTAGTTATGAGCCTCAGGTGTAGGTCAATTGGATTGGAGACAGGTGTTGTCAGTAGGGGGCGCTGTGGGCCCAGGTGCTTGGTTTGGGTCAAGAGTAGGATCATGGGATGATGAATGGGTGGTTGGACTGGCCTGGATATCTACACTCCATTAAAGGGATAGGCACTTGTTTCCACTCTTGGTTCCCAGAATGCCTTGTGGTCCAAGCTATAAAGGTCAGGGACCTGGTCGAAACCGATTTTGCTCAGGGGATAGAGCCTTGTCAGCGGACTGAAGGGTCCCAGATTTAATTGCCTTCAGGGGCATGTTCCTTGGTTGCAGGCACAGCTACAATTGGGGAGTGGGGGGGAGAAGAGCAGGAGGCAGGTGATCAATGTTTCTCATCAATGTTTCTAACGCTCTCAGTCTCTTCCTCTCTGTGGAAAAACAAACAAACAAACAACAACAACAACAACAACAAAGAAAGTTCTGGGACCAGGTTGTAGGTCTGAGCCCCAGAGGTAGGTCTGGGTCCTTGGAGGGCAGATCGGGCCAGGGAGGGAGTTCTGGGCCACGGGGGCAGTCTTGGTACCTCAAATGGGCATCTGGTTGATAGAATGGTAGTGTGGGTTACAGATGGAGAACGACTGCCCTGATGAAAGACTGCATTGTGTTTGAGTCCTAGGCCCCAAGATGGCCTTCTTGTCCTGCCATGAAAGTCTGGGACCCGGATGTTAGGTCTTGGTTCTGGGAGGGCATTTTGGCCCGTCGTCTCATACCTCACCTGAATATGTAGGGTATGGAATGATGGTCTGGGTAACAGATGGCGATCCGGTCCCATGATAAAAGACTGGATTCTTTGTTTGAGGTTTGGGCCCCGGTTTGGTATTCTGGGGCCCGACATGATGGTCTGGTACCTCACGTGAACATCTGGGTTATGGAATGGTGGTGTGGGTTACAGAAGGAGAACTATTGCCTTGATATAAGACTGGATTCTGTGTTCGAACCCGGGCCCCTGATAATGTTCTCAGCATTGTCATGAAGGCTGGGTCCCAAATGTAGGTCTGAGTCCTGGCTGGAGGTATGGGTTCTGGGAGGGCAGTCGGGCCAGGGAGGGAGGTCTGGGTCCAAGTGGGAGCTCTAGTGCCTGAGGAGGACATCTGGTGGTCGGATACGGATGGAGATCTGGTCCCCAACTCAGGACTGTATTCTGTGTGTGAGGCCTGGGCCTGAGGGGGCCTCCTGGCCCTGCCATGAAGTTCTAGGTCCCGTATATAGGTCTGAGCCCTGGATGGAGGTCTGTGCCCCAGGGTTGTGGCCTGGTACCTCACCTGGACATCTAGGTTATAGAACGTTGGTCTGGCCTACGGATGGAGATTTAGTCCTAATATAAGACTGGATTCTGTGTTCGAGGCCTAGGCCCCTGGATGGCCTTCTAGGCCCCGCCATGGAGGTCAGGGACCTGGATGTTAGATCTGGGTCCTGGGAGGGCTCTCCTGGTCAGGAAGGGAGGTCTGGGCCTCGGGGGCATTCTGGACATGAAGGGTATGGAATAGTATTCTGGGTTACCAATGGAGATCTAGTCCCCTGATATAAGACTGGATTCTGTGTTTGAGTCCTGGGCCCAGGTTGGCATTCTCAGCCCCTCCATGATGGTCTGGAACCCAGATGTAGGTCTGAGCCCTGGATGTAGGTCTGGGTGCTGAGAGAGAGGTGTGATCATTAGGGTGAGCTATGGGCTCAGGTTGGAGGTTTGGGTCAAGGGCAGGACCTCGGGATGATGAAATGTTGGTCTGGATTAGCAGGGATATTTAGACTCAGTAAAGGAGTAGGCTCTGGTTCAAGTTTGGATCCCCAGAATGGCCATCTAGTCTTAGCCTAAAAGGTCTGGGATCCGGATGTGGCCTCAGCCCAGGATGGATGTCTGGATCCTGGGAGGGCAGTTCGGGCCATGGAGGGAGGTCTGGGCCCTGGGAGTGGTCCGGTACGTCACTTGGACATCTGAGTTATGAAATGGTGGTTTAAGTTACAGGAGAACTACTGCCCTGATATAAGTCTGGATTTTGTGTTGGAGGCCTGGCCTCGGGTTAATCTTCTTGGCCCTGCCATGAAGGTCTGGGACCTGGATGTAAATCTGAGCCCCAGTTGGAGTTCTGGGTCCTGAGAGGGCAGTTAGGGTCAGGGAGGGAAGTCTGGGTTCTGGGCGGAGGCTTGGTGCCTGAGAATGTCATCTGGTTTATGGAATGGTGGTGTGGATACGTATGGAGATCTGGTCCCCGATACAGGACTGTATTTGCTTGAGGCCTGGGCCCCTGTGAGTCCTTCTTAGCCCCATCGTGAAGGTCTGGGTCCCAGATGTAAGTCTGAGCCCCGGATGGAGGTCGGGGTCCTGGGAGGGAATTTTGAGCCAGGGTGGGAGTTCTGTGGCCCGGGGGACGGTCTGGTACCTCGTCTGGACACCTGGGTTATGGGATGGTGGGCTGGGTTACAGAAGGAGAACTACTGCCCCGATACAAGGCTAGGTCCTGTGTTTGATGCTTGGGCCCTGGGATATTCTTCTGGGGCCGGCCATGAAGGTTTGGGTTCCGGATGTAGTTCTGAACTCTGGATGGAGGTCTGAGTTTTGGTAAGGCCATTCGGGTCAGGGAGGGATATCTTGGCCCCTGGGGGAGGTCTGCTACCTCACCTGGACATCTGTATTATGTAAGGTGACCAGATGCTTTTGGCGGGACAGTCCCGATTTTTAACAATTTGTCCCGAGTCCTGTGGTGTTTTTAAAAAGTCCTGATTTTTGGGAAGAATGCACAACAAGCTAGGGAACGGCAGGAGAACAGGAAGGGAATACACAGTTTTCGGCGGCCATGTGGCTATTTAGCCAAAATATGAGTTTTATATTATTTTTGTTAATTTTATAATGTTAAACTTTAATAATAACAAATAATTGTTGAGAACTGGATATGGAGAACTGCTTATCAAAGTTCACATTTTTGATCAGTTGTTAGAATTCGACCACCATTGTTTGGACTTAATGAACAATGGCATTTTTTGGGATTGGCAACGATGAAAACATTTTGTAACTGTCTCTCAGGCAATACACATTGTACTGCGTGCTAATAAACTAGTTAAACAAGTGATGTCATTACAAATCAGCTATTCAGATAATTTATGTAAGTTATTTATTTCATAAATACATAAATTTTCTTGAATTTAGCGGACAGTACTCGCATTATTTATATTTTATAATGGTGGCAAAAAGTCTAGCAGCAGGCCTTAAAAGTGACACTTACGACTATACATAATTTTTTATTTATTATATTCGTAAATTGTACTTATGTTGAAATTTAAAAAAATATGTTACAATAGTATTTTTGCGTTCTGTGAAAATTTTTATTTCTCTATATAGACAGAATTTTTAATCAAGAACACCCCCGCACCCCTCCACCCCAGTCAATGATGTCCCGCTTTACCAATGTTAAAATCTGGTCACCTTAGCGTTATGGAATGGTGGTCAGGTTACGGATGCAGATCTAGTCCCCTGAATCAAGACTAGATTCTCTCATAGCCTTTCTATGATCCTTGGACAACTTGTAAAATCCCCATTAAGGGTCATATGGGCTTTTGTGTAACATGTATCCATGAATATGCTCCACAAATTCCAAGTGTCATCAGTTTTTTATGCTTCTCGCTGGTCCTCCATTTCTTCCTCAGGCGAACTCAGAGACCACACACACCATGCATGGAATTCTTTTCCAAGGTCAGGAAATGCGGATTCAACTTTTGTATACTCTTGGCACAGGTTTCGATGGTTGGCATTGGCTGATTCTGGTGTGGTTACCCCCACTTATGAGAGCAAGGAAATTAAGTGTGTTAAATTAATTTGCATATGTTAAAAAACATTAGTTATGCAATGTCATCGTATTGGTATTGTTTCTTAAGTGACAGTAATTGGCTCATCAGCTTTAAAAACAAATGCATTCTCCCACTGATATCACTAAAACTTCCAAGTCCCTGATTTCCCTTACAAGTGGAATCTTACAGAAGCGGGAACAGACCTCTGGACCTCAGAGGAAGGCAAGGGAGAGATCAGCCAATGAACTTGTGCATATATGCACAACCTGTGGACACAGAAAATGGGATGGTGAGAGTCTGGGGTGGGGCTGCTGGAAGAGGTCCTTAGGGGACATTTCAACAAGAAAGATTTAAAAAGAGAGAGAGAACAAGAACAGAACAAACAAGAAAGGCCAAATAAAATAGAGAGCAACTCATTGATAACAGAGAATAGGGACAGTCACCAGAAGAAAGAGAGTACATGGCGGGGGGGGGGGGGGGTAGAGGGGAAGGGGGAGGGTTGAGAAGTGCTCATTGGCCGTTACATAGTGGGCACGGGGATGTGAAACACAGCAGAGGAACTGAAATCAGCCACACGTGGTCACTGTGGAGGGTGCCAGGAGGCTACTGGAAATATCAGGGGGACGTGTGTAAGTTATACAGACATCCAACCCCTATGCTCTACACCCGGAACGAATACAATAGTGAATGTCAGTGGTATCTGAGAAATAAACAGCAAAATGTCCTTTCTCTCTCAGATTGTCCTCCTGGTGAAAAGGACAGGATGTGGTTTCCCTGGGAGTTTTGCCTCAGAGTCATAACCCAGAGCCACGGCCAGGAGCCAGGCCATCCTGCCTCCTCTGGTCCCTTCAGAGAGATCATCTCTCCATGAGGCTGTCACACTGTTTACAGGATGGCTCCCAGCCACTAATTATCGCCAACAGTGTAATGCTATATGTACCAACAGCAGTAAACACTGTAATGGCCAGCCACTTCCCTCACGGCCTCGTCTCTGCAGGGCTGTTCCCGAAAGCCGGCCACGGATGAGAGTTGGACTACAAAGCGAGGGAGAGGGGAGATTTTGATTGCTAGCTTTTAGTGGTTTCAATTTGCTGAAAAAGTAAATCCCGGGCATAATAACATGCAAGAACGGGGAAGAAAAAGGCTCCATCGCCACGCGGGCAGCTGTTTACATTTTCTTCCATCTGGCGCCCCAGTGAAAAGAATAAAACGTTGTTTGATTGGAGCCGCCCAGGTCAGGGAATCAAACAAAGGCATAGAATGCTAAAGCAGGAACAGTCCACACACTGATTTCTCCGGAGCCACGTGGCTCCTAATTCCCCAGAGCAGTCAGCACCCTGGACAGCGGGCAAGGCGGAGGCTGTCCAGAAGTTCTCTCTCCTCCCAACCTCTGACCTCATCGTTTCTGTCTGAGGCCTCCTGTCCCCCTCAAGTCCCCTGCCACCAGAGGTGGGATCGAACCTCCTCAGCCACAGGGACAACTTGGTGTGTGTTTCAGGAAATTCTTTATCTAACCCGACACAATTTGACACTGATTCCTGGCTAACAGCTTGAAACTAAATCACATGTAGAAGAGAGATGTAACCGCCCAAAGAGAAACTGGTCACACTGTGTGTACATCATGGGTGCAATGTTACTATGATTTGGAAAAGAGATTGAAGCTTCTCCAAGTGTATCTACCATGCTAGCCCTCACGGAAATAACCTACAGAACAAAGAGTCAACTTATAGAGAAGCTGGAATCCTGACGAGGAAGAGACTTTACCCATAAACAGAGTGACCAGCTTCCATCTGGGGTCTGAAGTATCCCTATGATGGTCCCACGTCATATTACAAATGCCTCCGAAGTATTTATATACACGTTACTTTGGTCTCATTTCCAAAGTAACGTGTATATAAATGTGTCCAATGCAGTTTTGAAAATGACATACATAAATTCTGTATGTATGAAAAAAAAAAAACTAATTGTGTTGCTTTTGTCATGAAAAGTAACACATTTTGGCTCTCAACCTTCTCTGACTATTGAGTTCAATTATTGGATCATCATATTCAGTCTTTTTCCTGCATGTGATGCTCTCAAAACCTGGCTGTGTGTAATCCATAATCGTGCTCTACTGCGTCAGTCGCAAACCGCCTCAATCTCAACAGTTTAAAGCAGCGATTTCCAATGGGTGTGTTAGAAGGTAACTTCCAGGCACTGAGTCCTGGCAGGCACCAGAACTACAGATGATGACGGCGTGGATGCAAGAGTAAAGTAAGGAAATGTGAGTTTCACAGAAATTTTGAAAATACTTGCTGCAGCTTGGTGCTGAATGAATTCTAATGGTTTCTTTCTAACGTTTCTTTTGATTTTTGATGTATGTTCATCATGCTCCTGACACAATGTTGCGCTGTACGTACACCTGTTTAGTTGGGTTCACATCTTCAGGAACATACACTGATGAGAAAACAGGGATGTCACCCTTGCTGGCATTTCTCGTTGGAAGACAGCAGGGCGGAGCTGGCCAGCACATCTCCGGGACCTGGTCACCCTGTTCCAAAGACATGGTGGTTACATAACCTCTGCACTCAGCAACCGCACTCGCTCCCTGCAAAGTAAGCAGTCACATAGTTAGAAAACCTGCAGGCTGTTTCCTTAAAGCAGCAGTCAGTTGGCCGATTTTAATGATCTTAAAATTGTGAAGTTGACGTGTGTGGTCTCCACACTCTGAGGTGCCGTGTTCCTTTCTTCAGGATTTTCCCTGCATGGTCTTCAGGCAGCTGCACATCCTTCTGCCGCAGTGAACACTGGCCCAGATGAATCCTTTTTTATGAATCCACGTTTTCACATCGAGAACTCGCTTAAGGCAAGGTAGACCTGCATAGGCAGACACCATTTTAATTTTACATTAAATTCCTTAAAGAAGAGAAATAGCTAATGGCATCCCTCCGGGGACGGAGAATGATAGTTGGTTCACAGTCCAGCTACTGCAATGCCAGCAACTCACTGGAGAAGTCAGCGGGAGTCTTCTTTCTTTAAAAAATATATATTTTTTATTCATTTCAGAGAGAAAGGGAGAGGGAGGCAGAGATGGAAACATACAACCACATATAGCCATACACACCACCTCACACATGCACACACATGCATGCATGCAACCTCACACATACACACACAGCTTCAGGCATGCACATACAGATATACATGCAACCTCACACATGCACACACAGCCATGCATGAAATCTCACACATATACACACAGAGACACACATACACACACCCAACCACACACATACAACTCTCAAATTTTTAATAAAAGGTACATACATAGGGCCCTCCCCATTCCTGGGTCACACAAGGACGCACACAAAGGGCTTTAACTCTCTGGGCTTGAGTCCACCAAGTTGCTGGTGGCCGGCCTGGCCCCTCACTGAACTGCATACTGGGCTCCCTCAGACTCCCACTCATGCTGCTCTCTACGTGTCCAGAAACCAGTGGCCTTTTCACACCCCTGTCTCCGAGGCAAGGAGCCGGCTATTTTTTGGAGACAAATTATTTCCACCTAAAGGGAGCGTTCTGAGGGGGCGGACAGTTCAGAGTCACTGGGCATTGTTTTGTCTGTAAGCAGGGAACCGGGAGGCAACTCCAGGTAAGGGTATGCAAGCCGGGACCAGGAGACAGGACTCTGGTCAAGACTCAGCACTGAGTTTGTCTGGATGCAGAACCAATCTACGATCAAAGAATTGCTCTTGTGAGCAATGATGCAATATGTGACATTGTACCTGTATCATATATCTATTCCTTATTGAGTTTAAACAAATCTTTCTATAGAAAAGAAATTTGAATCTCATCTATAAATTCTAAAACTTTTTATCCCAATATGTAATTTGCTTTTTTCCTGATCACACAGAATTTGTCCATGCTGTCCATGTGAAAGCAGGTCAGTGTGTCTGTCTGACCATTTAAGAGACATCTTCCACCGTCCTGCATAGAGAAGAGGTTTATATGCGTCTTAATTCTCACCTGAAGTTATTCTCTAAAGTCCGTTCACATGCACCAGAGAGCTTCCTAGTAGCATCAGACACATCCTTGTGGAGATTTCAAAAGACCAACCCTCGCAACTTATTCCCACTGAACCAACTGCGCTGAGTGAGTATTCAGAGCACGGCCATGAGCATGGTGAGACGAATAATGGGGTTATTAGCCCATTAGCCCTGCTGTGGGGCTTTCAGAAAAGTATTAGATGCTGTGTTTTGTTTCTTAATAATCTCAGAGTGGGAAAGGCCTTTCTCATCAGATCAAACCCCAAATCCATACAAGAAAAATTAATACACTCAGCTACGTAAAAACAAATTCTGTGTGATCAGGAAAAAAGCAAATTACATATTGGGATAAAAAGTTTTAGAATTTATAGATGAGATTCAAATTTCCTTTCTATAGAAAGATTTGTTTAAACTCAATAAGGAATAGATATATGATACAAGTACAATGTCACATATTGCATCATTGCTCACAAGAGCAAAAACTGTTGGAAATACGTACTCAATAAGGATGACTGTGTACACATACATGGTGCATGCTACTGTATCATGCTATCATCCATTTATAAAATGAAGCTGCTTCTCTTACACCCACATAAAATATTCCAGAAGATACATTGTAAAGAGTCCAAGACAGGGCGCTGAATAGAACCCATCTCCGGTGACCATCAGTGTGCAGTTCTGTGCACACGGTCACTTTTAAGACCCTGGGCAGTGTTTGCCTACATGAGGACGGAGGATGCTAGGGACAGAGGTGGAGGTGGCCTTTCCCAGTTATAAGTACATTCACTGCCCAGGTGACATTTAAATTAGCAGCAAGGAAGGAGCATCTTGTGGAAGGCATTATGGTGGAATGATGGCAACGTGGAATTTAAATAGTTAGATTTATGCTGCTCCAAACCACAGCACTGAGCTAGCCCATCCCACACTCACCCACAGCACCAAGCTCATCCATCCCAAGCTCACCCATAGCACCAAGCTCACCCACCCCACGCTCAGCCACAGCACCAAGCTACCCACCCCATGCTCACCCACAGCACTGAGTTCCTCAATCAAAAGCAAATTCCTTCTGAAACATTATTTCCTAAGCCAAAAAACAAACACATAATTACTGCCTATATCTATCTATCTATCTATCTATCTATCTATCTATCTATCTATCTATCATCTATTATATACATATTTATCATCTATATATCTATCAGTTATCTGTCTGTCTATACTAGCATCTGCCTAGCTATCCATCCATCATCTATCTCTCATCATCATCACTATTCTACCTCTTAAGCCTTCTCCACTAAGGTTTCATTTCTTCAAGAAATCTGACTTACACAACATAACACTTGCCAGCATCAGAAGTATAATTATAAAATTCCACAGCTCAAATCCTCTATTTCTAGAAAGTTCCATCAGATCTGTGAACATTGAGGGTATGGGTTTGCCAAGCAGCCCTACGTGGCTCGGTAAACACTGTTGAAAGATTGCCCTCCTGTCTTTCCATTTCCAGGGACTCTGTGTGGTGAGTGGCCACATGATCAAGGCCCTGCTTCCCGCAGCTGGCACTCCTGTGTGTGCTAAACGCTCTGGCCTCAGGAGGCTAGACACCAGACGCCTGGCCTGGAACGTGATGTGGGATGTGATACCCAGAATTCCCGTGGATAACCTTGCTTCACGTTAGCCCATTGTTCCATCATCCTATGGGTACCCCTGACCTTTCTCTTTGGCTTGACAAGAGAAGGAAAAGCTATAATCTTCTAAAAACAAAGCACAAATAACACTTAAATGGGAGTCAAAGCAGCGTATTTGAAGACACCTGGGTCAGATCCAAGTGGATCAGAAATTCACTCTTTAAAATGTACCTCAAATGTTTTACAAGTAACGCATTGTTAGGTTTGGCTCTGCCCGGATAGCAATACATGAAACCTATGTCCCATGGCATTTACATAGTAGTAGTAGCTGAAATTGAACCCTTGTAACTTTATTGAAAAGAAAATAAAGAAAAGATCGCAGCAGTGATTTTGGGATCTCTACAGCGATAAACCTGTACATGGATTTCTACAACGCTGAGTAAGCTTGGCTAAAATTAATGCATCAAATTTCCCCACATGGCTACTTCAATTATCTTTGGGAATATCATTCATTTGAGTGTTTTTATTTGAAATGGCAAATGTGAAGTAGAAAAGACTCATTTTCCTTTGAGTGATGCGGACGAATTAATGAAGCTGATATAAGGGGCCGACAGAAATCGTGGGAGGCGCCTGCGAGGAGGCACTTGGCATGGAAATGTCCTTGTGCGGTGACGGTCTCCCTTCCCGCCTCCAACACGTTGGCATTTATCAAGAATCGGTTTAATCGGTTACTGGATGCTTCCGGCTCTGCTGGGTGGGAATCACTGAATTTTGTGAAGATGGAGCCGCATGGCTGGCGTCAGATGAATCTTTTGTCCCATTGACCCTCCTTGCTTTGGGGCCCGGGGCTGGTGAAGAATGATGCTTCTTTGAGAGCTACCCGCTAGGATGGCTTCCGCATGGCCTTGCGGTGGGCTTGAGAGCACTGTCTTTTTCTTGAACACATGGACCACCTTCCCTGCTGCAATGACCGGCTCAGGCATGACAGCCCTCCTGGCAGCCGGGTTCAAGCCGAAGGCGGTGAGAACTGGCACCCTGTGAAATTTAAATTAGCAGCAACAAAGTCAACCTTTCGGGGCTGATCTCAACTCCAGGGATGTCTGAACATGAGCTTCTGAGGGAGCCTCACTCCTCCCCGGTTCTCCTACCATTTCTTTAACACCACGGCCAGTTTACACTATGGTGATGCTCCTCCCGGTTGTGTCTGAGCACAAAAGTAGTCCAGGGATGCTGTGGGTGATGACTTTCTCTTTAAACAAAACTATTAACTTTTGGGGCTCATATTGGCTAATAAAATTATATTGGTTTCAGGTCCACAAATCTCTCATAACATCATGTTTTATTGTATTGCGTGTCCACCGCCCAATGCCAAGTCTTTCTGTCACCATTTACCACCACTTCGCCCTCTTCTATCTCCCCCCAACCTCCTAATGTCAATTTTTTTCTAAAATGTCTTTATTGATATTTAGAGTGAGAGGAGGGACGAGGGATGGAGAGAGAAAAACATCATTGACTGGCTGCCTCCTGCACAGCCTCTACTGGGGGTTGAGCCACAACTGGGCATGTGCCCTGACCAGAAATTAATGGGTTCCTGGGTCCAAGCTCTTGGTTCCTGGGTTAACCCTCAACCTGGGAGCAATGCCAGCCAGGGGACACATTTCTTAAAAGTGCGAAATATACCTTAAACTATCTTATAGTCATCCATTCAACATCCTTACTTAAGATGCCGTATCACTTGTGACCAATTGTTTTTCCGTTACTATTCGTTCACACTCAACTCTTAGGGTCCGAGACACCGTCTGGATGAAGAGGAACAACGTCTTACGTTCAGATTCAGGCAGGAATGGAGGGAGAGGCTCCATCCTGGCCTCAGACTGTGTCCGCAGGGAGAAGCAGACCCTGGGGCACGTCTAGAAAACCGCCTGCTGCCTGGCCTCAATTTCCTTTTACACCTTTCTTACTCCCAACTCCCAGAGCCCCCAGCCCCATGCCTTTCCCCGCATACCTTCGTGTGCACACGGATGCTCCACGGATGTCTTGGATGCTCACACCCACCCTCGAACTCGCAAGTACTCCACATTCCACAGCCAATGCCACCTGGGTTTGATCTACCCACTTATACCCAGGAAAAACATGAAGTCATTTGTGAATTCCTATCTGGTTGACTGAGATACTATGTCTTCCTCCTTTATCTCCCACAATGCATTGCTTTAAAAAAAAAAAGTGCTAATCCTCACCTGAGCATACTTTTCCTTTGAGTTTTAGAGAGAGTGGGAGGGAGGGGGAAAGACAGGGAGAGAGAGAAACATGGATGTGAGAGAGATACATGGATTGGTTGCCTCCAGCACATACCCTGATATTAGGGCTGGGGATCGAGCCTGCAACCCAGGTACCAACCTGGGACCCTTCAGTCTGCAGGCTGATGCTCTGTCTACTGAGCCAACCCGGCCAGGGTGACACAATGCATTCTATAAGCATCCATCTCACATTGAATACAGTTTATTGAAATTCTGTTTAGGTGTTTATCTTTTCCAATATTCGACAAGCTCTTCAATGGTGAGAGATGGATCTTGTTCATGGAATTATACCCTTCACCTCTCTGCGGGCTGACCTCAACCTTGCAGACACAACATATGTTAGACATACAGCAATAGGGTCCAGACCAAGAACTCTGACCTCCCAGACCAGGGTTCTTTCCAGGTAACCAACCTGACCTGCACAGCAGACAAGGCAGTAATACATCCTGATCTACCTGAAAATCACATGACTTCATTTCACTGCAAATACATTCATGAGAAAACTGTGTAAGATTAGAAAAGGGGAACATTCACAATTATTCTGATGGGTTAGGCTCAACATTTTCTAATTCAACTATCTCTATGCTTCAGCCGGGCCAACAGTGCTCCATGGTTGAATGTCAACCTATGAACCAAGAGGTCATGGTTCAATTCGTGGTCAGGCACATGCCTGAATTGCGGGCTCAATTCTCCAGGGGGGGCATGCAGGAGGCAGCCGATCAATGATGCTCTCTCATCAGTGATGTTTCTATCTTTTCTCCCTCTCTCTTCCTCTCTGAAATCAATAAAAATATATTTTAAAAAATATCTATATGTTTCAGAATATAAAGATATTTGAATTAGAAACAACCAGTTCATTACTCCACTTGCTCACTTTCCTTTGTGTTGCGTACTGTGGGAGCCTTAAGCTCATCTTCACATCCTGGTTTATATTCACTCAGTCTCAATTATAAACGTGATCCAAACTGGATAAGCCAACGCATCTCCACCCTCCAGCTTTGCCCGGACTGAGTGTCTGGGATAAACTCAGCGAGCCCCTTGCGGAGTGGGTGAGGGGTGACGTGTCGACTTGGTCTCTCCCTCCTCCTGCCCTGGCTTCCATTAGACTTAATGGTGCTCCCCTGCGACATCACACAGAGGGCGCCCTCGCAACGAGGATCGCCTCTATTAAATTTAATTACTTCCCTCTGTGGATCCTGTGCCTCAGATGCTGCTATTAAAAGGAGGTGGTTGTGAAGAGAGGCTGCTTATGAACTGGAACAAACATTTGTTCAACAACTGAACAACTGCCAGTTCCCCAACCGCTCCTACGTGAGGTCATTCTTCCTGGTCAGCGTGCCTCATGGGGTCACCCCCCAGGTGAAACGCACACATCACCCTCCTCGGCATGGCCGCCGCACACTGACCACGTAGAGCTCCTTGATCTTTGTGTCCAGGGGGAGACGGCATTCCTAGCCTAGTTTGTTGGGACTACTGCTACCGGCCCCTGGACCTCAAGGCCACGGAGGCCTTTGCGGTAATTAATGAATGAATGAGTCCTCTCTCTGAGGGCGGGACAGAAACTGGAAAGGACACGGAAAGAAGGAACTCGCCACAGAGCATTGCGCCAGCTGAGCGCGTCTACCTCGGATCACTGAACTCCAGGGGAACGCACTCCCGTGCTTTTGCTTTAGACTCATTCCCATTTGATTCCATCGATCCTTGGATGCATCTGTGAGCAACCCAGGCCCGGCGAATGTGTCTAAAGAAGCCCCAGCGTCATTAGAGTGGAGCAAATAAGCTGCGTGAGGTTCTCTTACTGAGAGCCTCTGGGGTTTTGACCCCTGTGGACAGGCTGCGTCTGACATCTACTCACTGGGACGTGGAGTAAATTCCTGTGGGAAAATGAAAGTAGCCCTTGTCATTCTTGACTTACCTGTCATTTGAGGAGGGAAAGATAACGAGATAAAATTTTTCATGTTAAATTCCTGTGTGAAAATTAACGGGAGGTATCGCTGTTCATAAAAGTATATAAACCCAAGGCCGGCCGGCATGACTCAGTGGTTGAGCATCGGCCTTTGAACCAGGAGGTCATGGTTCCATTCCCGGTCAGGGCACATGCCTGGGTTGTGGGCTCCATCCCCATTGTGAGGTGTGCAGGAGGAGGCTGATCAATCATCATTGATATTTCTATCTCTATCTCTCCCTTTTTTCATGGACTCAATAATATATATTTCAAAAGTATATAGACAGAAAACAAACAAAAAACAGAGATGTAGGCAACCTATTTGGCACATTCAGAGAAAAGTGCTCATAAAAAAAATTGTTTGCAAAATTCTGAGCTGGTTTGATGGAATTTTAGACCCAAGGGATGAGATGCTTTAGCGTCCTGAAGACATCAGTTAACACAGCAATTATTCTCTCCCGTTTTATTACCTTCCCCCAGACAACAGCAGCTGCTGCAAAACTAATTCTCAAGCACAGTTTTCATTATGAAAAGCCAGGTGACCGAATTACTTAAGTCACTTCCTTCCCAGATAAGCGTGTTCCTCTCTGTGACCGCGTCATATCCACAGACTGTAGGCGCCCAGCTACCTGCTGCCACGGGCCCCACATCCTGTCCTCTGCCTGCCTTTGGCTGCCCCTTGTAGACATGTTGTCACGTTGCGACATCTCCAGGTTATAAATGATTCAAAGCACCATGCCAATGACGACAGTCCCTGCCGACCCCCGCCACCTTCTCTAATCTGTGATGACGTGCTGAAGGCCTCCTTACCACAGAACAAAGAAACTAGGGTGAAGGGGGACAGTGAAGTGTGAAACAAAAATGATCTTACTGTGTGTGTGTGTGTGTGTGTGTGTGTGTGTGTGTGTGTATTGTTTTCAGAGAGGAAGGGAGAAGAAGAGAGAAGCATCAAGGATGAGAGAGAATCATTGACTGATTGCCTTTTTCACGCCCCCTACTGGGCAATACAGGCATGTGCCCTGACCCGGAATTGAACCATGACCTCCTGGTTCAGAGGTGGATGCTCAATCATTGAGCCACCTTGGCTGGTCAAAATGATCTTTAATTAAACAGAGATTCTTCTGTCTGACTCTTGAGAGCAGGACTAGCATCAGTTTTTTGGAAATTAAAAGAAAATGAAAACAGGGATAACTATGAAAGCAATGACTATATTTTTGCAGTGCTTACATGTAGGAGGCACTTTGCCAGACACTTTGTATACATTTTCTAATTAAATCCTTTGAACAGCAGTACAAGATGGTGCAATGACTACCCTGACTCTACAATTAAGGAGAGAGAGAGATAGATACTGACTAGGCTTATTGCTAGGATCGCATATCAGGAGTCAACCTCAGGGCCAGGTGACTCAGGACCAAGGGATACAGTCTTGACTTCTCCACTGCATTGTCAGGGAGGTAAATGCAACAGCAATTCTTGCTCAGCAACTGCACTTGATAGAATAAGCTTGAAGTTACTCTGTAGATGAGTAACTTCCTTCCCAGATAAGCGTGACATGCACTCTGCAGCCATGACATCCAGGGCTGCAGAGTGGCCTCCCTCCTTTCCTCTCTCCTCTTTCCTTCCTTCCTTCCTTCCTTCCTTCCTTCCTTCCTTCCTTCCTTCCTTCCTTCCTTCCTTCCTTCCTTCCTTCCTTCCCTCCTTCGTTAATCCTCACCTAAGGACATTTTCCCATTGATTTTTACAGAGAGGAAGGGAGGGGGAGAGACAGATCGATGTAAGAGAGACACATGGACTGGGTTGCCTCCCAAATGAACCCGCTGTGACACTAAGGGGAAACCTCTCAGCACATCGCCCAGTTGCCAAAGGACAGAATGAAGAGACTCGAAAAATAAAGCCCAAGCTCCAAAGCTTCAATGAGGAAATGAAAGCCCTGTGGAGAGAGACCCTCCCGCTGCACCACAAAGAGAGGACAGGAAGGAAGCTTTATGAGCAGAGTCTTGTTTTCGTGCAGAAGCTCCTGTGGCCCCACACGGGGTCACCTGCTCCCGGCACCCCCTTATTATCCTATGCACGTGGGCGCCGACATGGCTGTTTGTTGTGCCTGAAACACACTCGTAATTAATTCCCTGGCTGCTGCTCAGAAACAAGTCTTGAGCATTCAGAAGCCAGTGATCAACATGGCCACAAGGAACGGGAGCCTTTCAAAATCTGTGACTCCTCCTGTCCGAAACTCTCAGCTACTTTGGAGCACAGTCTATGGGCAGGTTGAGGACCACAGCGACCCAGACAAAAACAGCAACGCCGAGGACACTGGGGATCCAGGCAGACCACGGCAGTGCTCTTAAAACCATCACTGGTGCTCTCATCAAGTACGGAATGATTTGACATTATTGTTGCCTGTGAATTCAAACACTCCAAATATGGCGCTGCTAGTTCTACATCATTTTCAATATGTTTTTATAAAATATATTTTTATTGATTTCAGAGAGGAAGAGAGAGATAGACACAAGAATGATGAGAGAGAATCATTGATCGGCTGCCTCCTGCCCACTCCCTACTGGAGATTGAACCTGCAACCCGGGCATGTGCCCTGACCGAGAATCAAGCCTAGACCTTCTGAATCATAGGTCAATGCTAAACCACTGAGCCACGTGGGCCGGGCTCTGTGTTATTTTTTTTCTTTTTTCTTAAAAATATATTTTATTGATTTTTTTTTTCAGAGAGGAAGGGGAGAGAAATAGAGAACTAGAAACACTGATGTGAGAGAAACATTGATCAGTCGCCTCTTGCACACCCCCAATGGGGATGTGCTCCCAACCAAGATACATGCCCTTGACCGGAATCGAACCCGGGACCCTTCAGTTTGCAGGCTGACGCTCTATCCACTGAGCCAAACTGGTTTCAGCTGCATTATTTCTCATACTGAGCTGGAGAGAGAGAGTTAATGGCGGAAAGGCTATCATTAGAGGCAGGAAAACCAGCTGAGACGGTAGAGTCAGCACAGATAACCTTTGTTAGTCTGCGTGTTGGTTGTGGTCAGAGTCACTCCATTTAAAATGGATCCCATCTCTTATCTCCAGTGGTTCTTGGAGAGGAGCAAGGGAAACAAATTTCCAGGAGCTGTCAGACACTCCAGGAGTGGCTGTCTGACACAGTGGGAGAATCGGAAGGCTTTCAAGGTCAAAGTATTGAAGAAGTGTCTAGTGGACAAATCTATCACACCCCGGGCTTAGCCGGCTGTCGGTAACGCTGAATCACCGACTTCGTATCAAGACTTGTCAACAAGGGAGTGACCGAGGAGAGGTCACGGCTTGGCGAGAATTGTTGAATGCACTGATTACAATTCTGGTTCAGTGTGGGATTAGATCTAATTTCCTTAAGTGCCACTTAGACAATAAATGGGCCTGGAAGAGACACACAACATGCTAAGTGCCTAATAGTCTCTAGTCGGACTTCAAAACAACGACAGTCATATAAAAACACTAATTATCTTAAACCATGACTCGGGAACAAAATTCTAGCTGCAGTGTAGGCACCAATGTGACTTTTTCCCCCCCTCTGTAAATAATTTAAACTTTAAAAAAAAAATCTATACACTGGAAAGAAAATTAAAATCTCCTCTGTCTCTCGTGCCTCCCTTGATGTTCAGTAATTAAAAACAAGATTCGGCACCAAATGTCAGCTGCACTTTCTCTGTGAATTTACGGTTTTAGAATCGTCCCAGAGAGCATTATTCAAAATGACAAGGACAGGGTATCACTGGGCACAGAACCATTAACTTTCAACCTTTTCCACTGTCTCCATTGTTTTGTGAGAATATGGTAGCAACAGATAACTGCCCTGCCTGGTCTCAGTCAGTCCTCACAGGCAGTCACCCTGGGAACCCCCTCCTCCCCCTCCACACTTGTACATCTTCCAGGCATAGGGCATCCTTCAACTTTAAAGACAAGAAACACATTTTCTTAAATTACCTATGTTTTTTGGCTTGTTTTTATTTTTATACTAGAGGAGGCCCAGTGCATGAAATTCATGCATGGGGATGGGTGTTGCTCAGCCCAGCCTGCACCCTCTCCAATCTGGGACCCCTCAAGGTATGTCTGACTTCCCTCTCACAATCCAGGACTGCTGGCTTCCAACCGCTCACCTGCCTCTGCCTGGTTGCCCCTAACCACTCCCTGCCAGCCTGATGGATGCCTAACTGCTCCCTGGCTGGTCCGATTGCCCCTAACTGCCCTTTCCTGCTGGCCTGGTCACCCCTAACTGCCCTCCCCTGCTGGCCTGGTCACTCCTAACTGCCCTCCCCTGCAGGCCTGGTCCCTCCCAACTGCCCTCCCCTGTTGGCCTGGTTTCCTCCAACTTCCCTCCTCTGCTGGCCCAGTCACTCCTAACTGCCCTCCCTAATTGCCTGATTGCCCTCAGCAACTCTTCCTTGCAGGCCTGGTCCCCCCCCCCCCAACTGCCTTCATCTGTTGGCCTTGTCACCCCTAACTGCCCACAACTGCTCTCCCCTGTAGGCCATCTTGTGCCAGCCATCTTGTGTCCACATGGGGCAGACATCTTGTGTGTTGGAATGATGATCAATTTGCATATTGGTCTTTTATTAGATATCTAGTATTTTTATTGATTTCAGAGAGGAAGGGAGAGGGAGAGAGAGAGAGAAACATCAGTGATGAGAGAGAATCATTGATTGGCTGCCTCCTGCACAACCTACACTGGAGATCGAGCCCACAATCCAGGCTTATGTCCCAACAGGGAATTGAACCTTGACCTCCTGGTTCACAGGTTGGTGCTCAACCATTAACCCACACTGGCCAGGCCAGAAGCATATTTTTAATGGAACAATTAAGGGAAATGAAAACTATGGACATGGAATGGAATGGAAATTAACAAAAAAATCTAGTCAGGTTTAAGAAAAAATGATTAAAATATACAAACCTAAAATGGAATAACTTCCATTTCAAGTTTGAGGATGATCCCCATTTTTTGTCCTTATGGAATTGTTTCTGAATGCATCATTCATTTTAATGATAGCAAACAGGGCATGACCAGGTACACTTTTATGAAAGATTGAGGGATAAATTAAGCCATTATGTGCTGAGGATTTTGTTAACCTTTGAGGTAATGAGTGTGTTCCTACGCACACAGGTGTGTGGACAACACCACCCCTGTTTTCATTGTCATTACCTTCACCATTATCCATCAATCCTTTTTAACAGGGTCTGTGTTGTCTCAAAGGTTCCATTATAAAATCTCTCTATCCGCATTAAATGTAAAATAAGTGAAGAGTGCTGTTTCGCACGGCACTCTGACTCTCTTCACTTGCTTATATTGTGGCATTTAATTATTTTTTAATTAAAATCCTAACATTTCGAACCACCTAATATTGTTAAGAACATTCACCATCTCATTGAAGGGTACATAATTCTTTTTGTTTCATTATGTAATGTGTTTCCTTGTCAAACGTGATTTACTACATAATTGAATAGATTTTCACTTCTACATGAAGCACTTTCTGAGTATCACCTACCTGTGAATATGGCCACAAGTCCCCTTAAGCTGTGAAAACAATTATGTTAAAGGACCGATGTTGATTGACTTTTAGAAGTTCAAGTGTTTAGTAAATAAAGTAGGTCAAGTGTTAGTTGTAATTTTAATGCTGTAGCCAACATGAGTGGCACTTGGACACATTAATATTTCACCCAGTTCAATGCCCTCAATTATTACCTTGGGTTCCTAATGAATAAGTATTTGTCCTACAGAATGTAGCTGAAACGTTATTTCTTAGAGAAAAAACTTCTGGGACCACCTGAATCTGGTTATGACGTTTGCCTATAGAATGCTGGACCATGTGTGAATCATGTGTTATTGGGGTCACATGTTCAACATCTGTCATTTCGCTACCTCTCTATAATCTCTCTGAGGGCAATGACTGGGTCATCTGGTTTTCTACAATCCTTGGTCTTGGGTCAGCGAAGGGTCTCAGAAAAGAGGATGGAAAAAAAACACACAGATGCTATCCAGCTGACATGGATCAGCGGATGAGCATTGATCCAAGAACCAGGAGGTCATGGTTCAATTCCCGGTCAGGGCACATGCCCAGGTTGCAGGCTCAATCCCCAGTTGGAAGCATGCAGGAGGCAATTGATCAATGATGCTATCTCATCATTGATGTTTTTATCTCTCTATCCCTCTGCCTTCCTCTTTGAAATCAATATATATATATATATATATATATATATATATATATATATATATATAAAAACAAAAAACAAGAAAAACAGATCCCACTGCTATTCCTACACCTAATGTCAAGGCACATGATGGTGAAAGGTTTTGAAGAAAACAAATGTAATGATGTCAGGACCAAGGCTGCTTCCTAGTGTAGGTTAAACATGCTCTCTGGCCCTGAACATGACCCAGAGTAGAGATCATCATTACCCTTGGATGCGCTTGCATTTCTGACCCTTTCTGACTTGTTTTTCCTGTTCCTGGGGTTGTATACTATGGGTCTTCACTCTGCCAACCTCCTCTGCTTTCTCGTTGTGTACTCTCCTTGAAACGTGGGTCTCCGCTTCCTGTTGTCTGAAAGGAGGACAATGCACTGGAGAGGTGATCTCTAGGGACTGTTTGGCAAGGAACATGCGGATTTTTCCTTCAGGAGTGTCCTGTTTTCCACAGGACTCCTGGCCATGTTCTTTCCACTGTCCCAGAGGGAACTTCAGCGTTTCCTTGGGGATTCCTACCTCCCAAATACATACCAGAAAGACAATAACAAAGGAACAGCTGCAGATCTTGATGTCACATGTCCCTCTTTGGGCAATTTTATTCTAGAAAAGTATCATTGGATTGGTGAGGGTTCTCAGGTATGTTGATCACGCAGGCTCTCTGAGGATCTCGGAATGAGCTACCTATTTTGGCAGCGGAAGAGAGCTGAAAGCTAGGCGATTGCTGCTGCCGTAGTCATAATCCCTATTTTATTAGCTAAAGGACCAAATGTCATTTTTGCTTACGAGTCTCTCTACTGCTGAGGAAGGCATGGAATGCCTTTTTCATTTCCACAGACCCATTTCCCAGCTGGCCACGTGGAGAGGGTCCTCGATGCGTCCTTCGTAATCTCCACTGTCAAACGTCTGCGGCAGATATCGGATATCTTCTAGTCTCTTTACCTAAGGAACACTTTGAAGTCCAGCCTGGCCAGCATAGTTCCCTGCTTGAGTGTCCACCTATGAACCAGGAGGTCACCGTTTGATTCCAGGTCAGGTCATATACCAGGGTTGTGGGCTCCATCCCCAGTTTGGGGCATGTAGGAGGCAGCTGATCAATGATTCTCTGTCATCATTGATCTCTCTCTCTCTCTCTCTCTCTCTC
The DNA here is from genome assembly GCA_963693515.1 of Pipistrellus nathusii. Lineage (NCBI taxonomy): Eukaryota > Metazoa > Chordata > Mammalia > Chiroptera > Vespertilionidae > Pipistrellus > Pipistrellus nathusii. The sequence goes on along the minus strand of OY882870.1, from coordinate 50,590,501 downwards.
TCTCTCTCTCTCTCTCTGTCTCTCTCTCTTTCTCTCTCTCTCTCTCTTTCTCTCTCTCTCTCTCCCTTCCTCTCTGAAATCAATAAAAAATACTGGTATATCTAAAAAATGAAAAATAAAGACCACTTCTGGATACAGCTAGGAGAACTAGGATGTGGTAACCTTTCAATCAGAAGTTAGGTAGAAAATACAGCATTTTCTAGGGAGGATTTTGTGGGTGTATTCATTCCTGTTGTGGTCTTAGATAACTGGGTTACAAACAGGTGCTTATCATAAACAATCCGAGTACCCCCAAGTTTAGAAAGACTCCCCACAGCTTTTCCAGGCCTGCTTCGTCCATTTGGTCAAATAAGTCTGTCATGCGCAGCTGCAGGCTACCAATGAGTCCCCCGAGGTCCATTAAAAGAGGAAGAGCAGGAAAAGGACTGTGTGCACCCTGGGGACCACCCTGTTATTTGGGTAATTCTCTGTGGAGCTGGAATTAACCCTTGGATACTTGAGTTGATTAGTGCTTCATGAATCAGCATTTGAATCCTTAGTAATCTCCCCGCATTTTTTAGAAAAATGACAGATGTTTCTATCTGGTACAAAATGCATCGAGTTTAATTTGAATATTGAAGAGTTTGAGGGCAGCGTTTTGGCCATTCCTGGAGGGGAGCTCCTTTGGACACTGCAGGCTTCCGTTCCCGGGCTCGCTAAGGGAGTGATTCTTCATTTGGCTGCGATGGCTAATAATGTGCAACCCTGATTGCCTCAGTGCTCTGTGGGCTCTGGTGTTGAATTATGTCCTTTGTTGTTGTTGTTGTTGTTTTTGTTAATCCTCACTCGAGGATATTTTCCCACTGATTTTTTAGAGAGAGTGGAACGGAGGGGGAGGGGAAAGACAATGAGAGAAAGATTAATGTGAGGGAGACACATTGATTGGTTGTCTCCTTCAGGCTCCCCAATGACGGCATCTAACCCATGTATGTGCCCTCAATGGGAATCGAACCTGGGACCCAGCAGTCCTGATGATGATGCTCTATCCATGGAGCCAAACTTGCTATGGCAAGTTATGTCTTTTTTATTGATTGTGAAGGCTCTCTCTGCTATGCTGTTTATTTCTTAAAATATATTTCATTGACTTCAGAGAGAAAGGGAGGGAGAAAGAGAAGAAAGGAGGGAAGGAGAGAGGGAGAGAGAGAGAACCATCAATGATGAGAGAGAAATATGAATTGGCTGCTTCCTGCACGACCCCTACTGCATGTGCCCTGAATGGGACCCTAGATGCATCAGTTAGCATCAACCAGCCATGTGGTTCTTAATCAGCATCCATTTCCTCTTTATGTAGAGCTAAAATAAAGTGATATTCAAGTAGCATGGCAAGGTTTAAAGCTTACGAATCTATGCTTTAATTATGAATGTCTCTATGGTCTTTTCAATAGATTTGAACTTGTTCAATGATCCAAAATTCATTTATGTATCACTAAAATGCTCATTTTTTTAGTTTGTTTTGGAGTTAGGTGACCCGTGATTGCACAAATGCATGCATGCAGACCCACATGCGTGTACACAGTACAGTGGAATCCAAACGAGACGGATCTGTCATTTTCAAAAGGTGGTTTCTAGTTATAGATACATGGTATGGCCTGAACTTTAGCAGGCTAGACCTGCAAAACAATCTTAAGATGAAGCATATTCTCAATCTTATCTAATCCGGTTCTTACTGCTGTGACAGCCAGATATATGCTCCTTCTGTATCACCCAAGAGACATATTGGATTCACGGAACACGTTGCAATATGATTAATCTCCCGATTGATTTGGCTGAAAGATCGAACTGGAAAGTATTTTCTGAGTCATGCAAACTGTTGGCATATCTGGGATTTACATGCCTTTGAACATCCTCTTTCTCAGCAATATTTCTCCCTTTGTTTAGACAAGGTGTGATTCGAAACCCACGCCCCCCTCCCTGGAGAGCTTCCCTCTGAATGCAGCTGTCTATGAACACACAGTGGGCAGGGGTTGGGGTGAGTGTGAAGGTTTCCCGTCATCCTGTCCTCGGAAAATTGCATGACACCCTGAACACAGCAAATTAAAAACATATTGAACCTAAGACAACGTGAAGAATGAATCAGACACATTGGTCGTTTCTTTCAATAAAGGGAGCCTCTTTTACCAATTATAACCACAGACAAAGGCCAGGAAGAATCTCGAAAAGAATACTGCTTTCAGCTAAATGGGAGGACTGCGACGCAGGCAATTAGAAGTGTGTGGAAAGTCGGGAAGTGGAAAAGCCACGATAATGAGAGATTCTTGTAATATCCAGTGTCATTGAGTTTCGGCTCCATCAGAAGTTTTGGTCTCCAGAGGTATCTTGGGAAGGGAATAAAAAGCCTCAGGAAGTAATAATGAGAACTTGGCAAAGAAGGGCCTTTATGGGGGGCCCTGTGGGGCAGAGATAATTGGAACAGAGGCTGCCTTCGCCCTGACAGGTGCCCCGTGACTCCCCCAGGAGTGGCCTCCCCAAGAGAGCCCAAGCACAGTGGAACGAAAACCGTAGGGGGATGATCACGATATTGTATTTGCACAAACAAGGGAAAGTGGAGAGAGACATTCACTTAAGTGGACATTCAAACCATGGCCACCGGGGAAAAGGAGGTGATTACGGGTCCAGCAGGCGTTTCCTCGGCAACTGTGACAATTGTGTCCATGTCGTCGTCATCCCTTTTGTAAGAAATGTTGAGTGCGGAGCTGGTCTGGGAGCATTAGTGTTTACTGGAAGGAAATTTCCTCTTGGTGGCCAAGCAAACTGTGCTTTTGTGGTATTGTCTCAGCTACTGGGGTGCCGGACTCTGTCCAGGGCATAGGCCTGGTAGGGGAGAGCAGTATGACATCAACCACTGCCCCTCGACCCCAGGCTGGCTTAGCTGCCCAGACAGAGCCCCAGATCTGACTCAGTGGAAACACAAGTTTACCTGCTTTTTTAGTTTTTATGTATTAAAAAAAAAACAAAAAAACACAGCAAAACAAATTTTTGGGAAGAAATTTAGGATACAGATTGGGCTATTTATTGTTTGGAGTGAAACTAAGAAATAAAATTTAAAAAGAGATTCTAGAAGGACCTTCATCAGGAAAGAAAACCATTTCTATGTGGAGGCCATTAGCAAAAGTGATTTAATTATTTTAGTAAATAAAACATTAACCCAGTCCATCAAAATACCTCTAAAGAGATCACATATGTGTTAATTTGTAATGATTGGCTAATACCAAGTCCAGTGTGCACCCATTTTAACCCAAAGTTGAGCTCATACTGCAGTCAAATCACATGCTCAGGTGACTAATTCTCAGTTCTGCTCAGAACTCAGTACCACATTCTTCCATCTTTCTTTCATCCTGGCATTTAGATGATCAATTATTTTTAATTGTTTAGGAAAAACGGAGGTATATAACCATTCATTTATTCACTCATTTATTCATTCACTAGAGGCCCAATGCACAAAGATTTGTGCAACAATGGCCCTTCCTTCCCCTGGCTGCCTGCACTGCCTTTCTGCCTTTGCTCTGGCCCAAAGCCATCTTTCTGCCTTCCCATGCTGCCCAAAGGCCCAGAGCTGCTGGAGCAGTGTGGAATGCCTGCATCATTATCATGGTGACGAAACAAGCATCTCACCCCACCCCCAGCCACTGGGGCCCGCACATGCAAATCAAACCACCATCTTTGTTGAGTTAATTTGCATACTCACTCCTGATTGGCTGGTGGGCATTGCAAAGATACAGTCAATTGCATCTTTCTCTTTTATTAGTGTAGATTTCTCTCACGGCTAATGTGAAAGCTGTTATCCAGTGTGGAAGTTTACAAAGGACATGAAGCATTTTCCCATGTGTTCTTTATAGGAACTAAAGTGAGTAATATTATAATCTGCTTCTACTTATGACAAAATTGATGCTGAGAAAGCTCAAGGACTGGCCAGAGACTGGAAACTTATTGTCATAAGTAGAAAGTCCAGAACAAGGAGCTGATTGCAAAACCCACACTTAACATTTGTACTATGCTGGCTCTTAATTAGAATTGCTACAGCATCCAACTGTGACCGCAAATAAGTCTCCTGCTCATGGACATAGAAAATGAGTTCAGTCAAGTGACTTGTGCCTGGATTACAAAGTCAGAGGCCAAAATACCTGTGCGTAGACACAGAGTTCAACTACTGTGTTCCCCCGAAAATAAGAAATCCTCCAAAAATAAGACCTAGCGCATGGTAAGATAAGACATCCCCTGAAAATAAGACCTAGCGCAACTTTGGGAGAAAAAATTAATATAAGACACTGTCTTATTTTTGGGGAAACAGGGTAGGAGGGGAGGATCGATTGTACTCACTCAAGTCTTTTTTTTTTCAACCTGTATTATTTCAAATGACTAGTCTCTTGTTGTTTTATATACACGGCCTAAAAATGTTGTGAAATATAGAACTCTAATGGAAGGATTTCACTGAAGTCAGAAAGATGAGCCAGGCTGGTGTGGCTCATTGGTTGGGCATCAACCTATGAACCACAGGATCATAGTTGCATTCCTGGTCAGGGCACATTATTGGGTGGCAGGCTCCATCCCCAGTAGTGGGCATGCAGGAGGCAGCCAATCAATAATTCTCTCTCATCATTGATGTTTCTATTTCTCTTTTCTTTCATCTCTAAAATCAATAAAAATATATTTAATAAAAATAAAGTCAGAAAGATGAGCCAGATGACCTTTCACAATCTTTCATACCAAATAATCTTTATATTTTATTAAGATTAGTGAATAGCCGCGACCGGTTTGGTTCAATGGATAGAGCGTCGGCTTGGGGACTGAAGGGTCCCGGGTTCGATTCCGGTCATGGGCATGTACCTTGGTTGCGGGCATATCCCCAGTAGGGGGTGTGCAAGAGGCAGCTGATCGATGACTCTCATCGATGTTTCTAACTCTGTATCTCTCTCCCTTCCTCTCTGTAAAAAATCAATAAAATATATTAAAAAAAAAGATTAGTGAATAAATTGAAATAAGAGTCCATGACCATTTTTCCTTTACTTTTGTATTGATTTATTCAGCCTCTAATATATTTACTTTTCTAATATATTTTATTTATTGGATGCTTTAAAACTTCTGTTATTTCTTAAAAATAAAAAATAAAAACTTTCAGTGAGAAGAGAAAACTTGAACAAAGTGGTTACATTAACAAGTACTACTATTTTCAAGTGCAAGAAACTATGTTATGATGATATATGCCAGTGACCATCCTAACTGTGTCTGTCTGATATTGTCAAACCTTTCAGGTTGAATCCACATTTAAATCCTTTGGGCTCAGCTATAGCTAAATACGAAAACCTTACAAATAGAAGATGAACTATATTAAAATTAGATTTCAAATTTTAGCAGTTCATTTCATAAGCGTAATTTCTTCTTTACCTTATTTTCTCAACCATTAACATTTAATAGAATTTAAAATCAGAACATTTCCTTCATAAAATTAATACCATAAAACTTCAATTATTTATATTCTTAGTATTCTATCTCTTTACCTACACTCTAGAGGCCCGATGCACAAAATTTGTGCAAGAGAAGGCCTTCCTTCCCCAGCTGCCGATACCAGCTTCCCTCCAGCACCCAGGACCTGGGCTTCCCTCACAGCCCTGGCTTCATCTGGAAGGTCATCTGGAAGGACTTCCAGAAGGATGTCTGGTCTAATTAGCATATTACACTTTTATTATTATAGATATGACAAAACATTTTTTTTTTATGTTGCATCCATAGAATTCATCTAACTTACAGGCTTAGCTCCATTACGACCTTTCCTGAGATCTTTTCTCCCATAACATCCAAAACATTCTATTTTCTGCCTTGGTAGGCTGGTAGTCAGTCCTATGGTGATTACTGGGGAGAGAGGCTTTAGTGTGTCATCTCTTCTATATCCAAGCTCCTCCGATTGAGAATGGAGAACCCTCTTTACCCCTGTGTCTAGGCTGGTTGTGTGAACTGATTGTTGAAGAGGACGCATGGCACCGAAAGCTGCTGGTTCCAAGCTCTGCTCAATACTGTTGCCCCCTGAGGTCCTGCTGCCACCTTGAAAACAATCTCAGAATGACCTGCCGGGTGTTGAACACCACACGGCCTCCTTGTCATTGTGCCCAGTGACCCCAGCCAAGTGCAGGAGGTTTATGTTCATCCTTGGACACTAACCTCCCCACGCCCCTGCTCACACACCAGCTGAGCTCAAACCCAGGAATGGGTCCAGCAAGATGGGCTGGACCGGCCCAGGTTAGCAGGACCACTGAGCATGCCTGCCTATGGAAGAGCAACCGTAAGGGCATTTTAAACTGCCAGGCTTGGGATGGTTTCCTGTGCATAGTATGTGAGGGAATGTCCATGGTGGATACCAAGGAGTTAATTCTTTTATGGCACAGGAACCCTTCTTATAGGGGATGCTGGTCTCTCATCATTTCACCTATGAATATTTTGAACTCTCCAATATTTAAAAAACATATATTTCAGAGAGAGGAAGGGAGAGGGAGAGATAGAAACATCAATGATGAGAGAGAATCATCATTCTCTCTCCTGCATGCCCCCTATTGGGCATCGAGCCTGCAACCTGGGCATACGCCCTGACCAGGAATCAAACCGTGACCTCCTGGCTCATAGGTTGGCACTCAACCACTGAACAACACTGGCCTGCTTGAGTCCTCCAGTGTTTTAAAGACCATCTAAGAAGAGTTGTGTCTGCTTCTTGTTGCCCATTTAAAAACAAAAACAAGACTATTTGTAATACTCTACAAAGTACCTACAGCACGTAGGGTCAAGGAGAACACTGTGGACTGAGGGCTGCTGGGTAACTGCATGTGATCCTTCATGGGGGCCTTGGCCAGGCCTTCTGAGCAGTCTGAGCTGAGTGGAACCCCAGCGAGATAGCACCTACACCACACCATGGAGAGGAGGGCACTAGATACCCCTCCCCTCACAGAATTTATATGCTACTTGGGATTTATCAGATTTGGAATCCAGGGAAACCTAGTTCTACTTTTTCTATTTACATCAATTCCACACTATGAGGGCATAAACATCTCCATTTCCTTTTAAGCTGCCACTTTTATCCCTTAGAAATCTATCTAATGGAATTATAAATTACGGGCACTTTCTATCGCCTCTCCCCCTCCCCCTTTAGCAAGAGCATTCCATAGACATGAGCAGGGGAAATTGGATGAAATCAAAGTATTATTTGTTTGAAAAATAACTTTATTCCCTGAGGAAAATATATTAAGTAGTCAATTATGTTTAAAAGAATCAATGACTTGAATGTACCCATTGAGATGAAATATTAAATTCTACAGAATGCATGTTTATGGAGAGACTATATTGTTCTTTTTTTGAAAGTGGATTTGATTGTTTTAGTATGGTAACTTCTCATAGGAGGAAAATGTAAATAGTTCGAGTGCATTTCGTGTATCTACTCGATCATCGTTTCGTTATGTTGACAAATATACTGATTGTGGTAATTTTTTAATTAACTTCTCCATAGGAGAAACAGGTTTACAATAAAAGTGATTAATATCCAAATCCTCTGCTACTAGAAATAATTGGGAAGTGCCCATCATAGTTTTTATTCTGAAGAGGCTGGAGGAAGCTATGTTCTATTTGTGCCTCTATTCAAACCTAGATATGATTGTAAACATGCTTTACATTTAGATAGTGCTTAACATTTTACAAAATATTTTTTACAGACAAGCCCGTTGGTGCTTATATAACCCTCCAATGGGCAGTGGCTGAAGTAACATGTGCCCTTTTGTGGATGAAGAAACAGCATCAGAGAAGTTGCTTGCCAAGCGCTGCAAATCCTTGATAAGGAGCATTTAAGATCTCCAAACATGAGTCCCCATCTTGTGTGTTGTTGTGTTTTGTTTTTTTTTAACTTTACTAAAGATATGGCAAACTACCATAGTAAGGGATCCAATAGTGAACATATTTTTCAAAGGCTCCGAGGCAAACAAACTGGAAGATTGCCAAGGTGGGCTTCACAAGGTGTGTTGGCATGTTGGCATGTTGAAAACTCTGAGCGGTCTGTTGCTGCTGCTTACCTCTGCCGGAGCCAGCCTGTGTCACATCAGTGTGTGCATTGGATTGTTTCCTGAGACACACATGCACATGCGCCTGTATGTCTTTGTGTGTATATGTGTGGCTTGGTGCATGTGTATATATGTGTGCCTGTGTGTGCAGGTATTTGTGTGTGTGTGTGTGTGTGTGTGTGTGTGTGTGCGTGAGTGGTGGTGCAAAGAAGAGATATCAGTAACCCCAAGCTATTCATACTGAAGTTGAGTGAGCTGAGCCCCATCCCCCTCCACATTCCTTCAAAGAAGTCACAGGAAGTGGTCACACTGGCCCCTCTCATTGCGCTCTAAGTTAAGCTTCAGCCGGTACAATTTTCAAAGGCAGTGAAAACTCCATCAGACCCCCTGCGCAGATCAAAGACAGCACAGACCTCCTCTTTCATGTCCCCCTCACCCTTCCAGCCCAGAGGCCTGAGCAAGCTCAGAGATGCCGCGGGCCCGGTGCTGCCTTGCAGCGATGCTGAAAACGGACAGGAAAAGGCCACATTCGCAGATTCTCAGCTGCCAGCTCGCACCAGGGTCCACGCAGGAGCTCACTCGCGCAGATGGCCAGCCCCTGCCTGAGTGTGAGTGGCCATGCCTCCTCCTTCCCACCTCACATCCTTCCTCCCCCTTAAACACACACTGACAGATGCCCACCGCGTGCTGAGCTACGTGAGGGCCAGGACAGAAGTAAAAAGCTTACCCACCTGTGTGGCTCAGTGGCTGAGCCTCCGCCTATGAACCAGGAAGTCACAGTTCAATTCCCCAGGCAGGGCACACGCCCTGGATGCCAACTCGATCCCCAGTAGGGGGCGTGCAGGAGGCAGCCAATCCATGATTCTCTCTCATCATTGTTGTTTCTGTCTCTCTCTCCTTCTTCTTTCCTCTCTGAAATCAATAAAAATATTTTTTTAAATATTAAAAAATAATAGCAACTGTTTGTTTTTCGGAAACAACCTTTTCCTACCCGTTTAACACATAAATAGGCTTTGTGTCTTCACTGTTTGCTGGAGATAGACCAATCTATACAAAACCGACAAAATGGGCAACACTTTGCCGTCCTAGGACTTCCATTCAAGGTACTAACATTGCACCAGGAGGAGCCTATTAACGCCTTTTCAAAGCCTCCCTGCCCCTCTGAGTGACCGAGACAGGCCCAGGGCTGGTGTCCTAAGGAAATGCCATTTATAGCAGATCATGCGCTCCCATTTTCCCTGAAATAACAACACAAAGAAAGATGTTATTATTTCAGCATGTTTCTTTCTGGAGGAAACCATAGTTAGTGCGACACGCCTCTCAGACAAGACAAAGCAGAATGTATCATCACCCAACTATCACTCCAAGAAATGTTGAAGGGGCGCCTTTAAGAAGAAGAAGAAGAAAAACAAACATAAATAAGAAAATACCGCAAAGAAAAAAATCTCTTGGACAGAGGCAAACACATAATAAAAGCACTGCATCAACCAACTGTGAAGCTAGGACAAAGGCTAGGAGGAGAAAGTGGGGGATCGCGTGCAATTACAGCAGTAAATTAAGAGACACACACACAACAGAAGTAAAAACTAATGATAAAAACCTAAACGTGGACAGGTGAATAAAAATGGTAGTGATTTTGGAATGTGTTTGAAGTCAAGCAACCACCAACCTAAATTAGACCGCTATAAACATGCCTTGGTATGTAAAAAGCACATGGTAACCACAGGTTACATTGTGCTAAGTGAAATAGGACAGTGAGAGAAAGACAAAGGTCACATGATCTCACTCACATGTGGAATCTAATGAACAAAATAGATTGATGAACAAAATAGATCCAGAGATATGGAAGCATGGAACAGATAGTATCGGAGGGAAGGCAGGGGTGGATGGGTGGATGGGAAGAGGTCAACCAAAGACCTTGTGTGCATAGATGCATCACCCATGGACACAGACAATAGTGTGATGAAGGCTTGGGCTCCGGTGGGAGAGTGGGGACTAGGAGCAGTTAATTGAGAAAAGATAAATTTTTATTTTATTTTTTTAAATATATATATTTTTTTATTTTTCACAGAGAGGAATGAGAGAGGGATAGAGAGCTCGAAACATGAATGAGAGAGAATCATCGATCAGCTGCCTCTTGCACACTCCCTACTGGGGATATGTCCGCAATCAAGATACATGCCCTTGACCAGAATGGAACCCGGGACCCTTCAGTCTGCTGGCTGATGCTCTATCCACTGAGCCAAACTGGTTTCAGCAAGATAAATTTTTAAAAATAAAAATGAATATTATTTACAACAATAACAGCTACTTTCCAGGATTCAAAAGGTGCCCAGCATAAGGATACTATCTCTTTACAATTGTTTTACTGGTTCCTCCAATTAATTCTGCCAGCCAAACGCTAATCATACTTTGCATACATATATGATAATGAGGCTCAAAAAACGTAGGCAAGTCCCCCAAGGTCACACAGAAAGGAAACGTCTACGCCAACAACAGCCATTGTCTCACTTACAATAGAGGTCCCGTCTCAACCACAGGTGTAGATTGAGATATTTCAAGCAGTTTCGGAATTACTGTCCACAAAAATAAGAACCTGCACGCAGTGCCTTGGGGATAAAATATGACTTCTGTGGACATGTTTGCATTCAGTACATTACCAAGTCCATCCCCCTCATTTTTCAGAAAAGGTGCAAACTGTGGTTCAAGGTTGAACACGCTTTTAAGCTGTGCCTTTTGAACACACGATGTAGGTCACCTCCTGCGTGCACCACTCTCTCCATAATTTACTGACGCGGAGATGAAAGTCCCTCAGCAGTCCGAGGCTGATTACCCAGGATTTTTTTATTTTCAATAAATGAAGTTAAAAGCCCGGAATCTTTATCTCAAGACCATCTAAAAGGAGCGGCGCTGGTATGGTCCTTTCATATCCGGTGGGCACCACGGGGTGACATTTCACTGCTTAGCAATTCCTTACAAATATTGCTCAGGTTATGCTAGTGTGAACTGCGAGTTGTCTGGAAGATCTGACAAGATAAAACAGCTTTTTTTCAATGATTTCCACCTGCATCATTTTACAGTAGGCAGGCCGAATTCTTTATAGTCTCCTCGGAGGACTGCAGACCCCTGCCCGCCCTTCTCACTCCCCCCCACCCCCCGGGACCCAGGTGACTGAGTATGTCCTGCTTCCTGGTTGTCCTTCTCACAAAAGTTGCTACTGGGGTCACAGAGTCCAACAATGAATTATTCAACGAGAAATTTGACATGGAATCTCATTAGCTGCTGATAATGTGTGAATTGTTTTTTTTTGTGTGTGTGTTTTAATGGGCATGTCCAGCTAAGGATCCTCCAATACATCAGAGAACAACGTGGAATGCGGAGGAGCTGAAGGCACCAAGCAACACTTTCAATGGCCCAGTGACCTTAGGCTTCCCCGAGTTCCCGAAAGAGGCCTCAGGATGAGTGTGAAAAACTCGTAGCCAAATGATGGTGTGCTTTCATGTTGCTGCCTTCACACACACCTGCATCACGTGGACCTGAGGGCCGCCACCCTTCTCCTGGGACTAGAAGCGTCCAGCTAAGGCAGTGGTGGGCAAACTCATTAGTCCACAGAGCCAACTACCAACAGGACAATGATTTACATTTCTTTAGAGAGCCACATTTTTTAAACTTCAACTTTTTCTAACACCCCTTCTTCATCATAGACTCGCCCAGGCCGTGGTATTTTGTGGAAGAGCCACACTCAAGGGGCCAAAGAGCCCGCTGAGGCCCGAGAGCTGCAGCTTGCCGACCAAGGAGCTAAGGGAACAGAGTAGGGTTTCAGTATGAGCTGAGAGATGCTGTATCTCCATGCCTCCATCAAATCCTTAAGAACTAGTTAAAATGGGAGATCTTCTTCTGTCAGGCTACTGTACATGGGATTTTCTGGAATGTTCCCTGGGACACACGTCCTGCTCACAGCTCTCTTTCTGAGCATTCTAATGGGCCCCCCACACCTCTGGCTTTTTCACAAATTTCACTCCACAAACTGATTCCTGTCTGTGTCCAACAAGGAGTTACAGGAGGTGGGGGGGTGGGGGGAGATCCATAAAGCACCCACTTAGTTGCCAATTTACAATTACGACCATAACTGGTTGAGTGATGGTAGGACCACCAGCAGGGAGGCGGGACATGAGCACAGGACCGTTAGGTGTCCCGGGTCCAGACGTGCAGACGATCTTGCTTTGTGGATGAAGAAGCAGACATCCAATTTCACAACATGAAATATGCCTCTGAGTCCCTTCCCTGCCGGGGCCTGAGACACGTTCTCGTTTCAGTCTGTCTTCAAACCCGAGGGCGGGTGAGAGCACCGAGATGTTCATTTGCCGCAAGAACAACCTCGGATTACGCGTTTGCAGGCAGAAGGAAAAGAATAGCCAGAAACAGCGCAGCTGTATGAAACAACACGATTCCTTGGCTAAGATTGCAGACTTAATAGTTTCTTTAGGTTGGGCGTTTACTGCCCAAACCGCAGCCTGGGCGATTTTCCTTGAAATGCTATTTAAAAGGAAAAATAATAAATAAAAGATTCCAGGAATCGCTAGCGTCACCTGTTGGTAAGACGGAGAAATACGAGATGCCTTGGAATTGGATTTCTCTCAAACTGCTTTTCATTCTTACAGGATCCATGGCAGAAGCCATGTCTGAGGGATTTCGAGGCTAATAGAACTGCTTTGTGCCTCTTTCTATCATTTCTTCTCATTAAAAAAAAGAAAAGAAAAGAAAAGCAAAAACAGTTCTCTTTTCTCTCATGGCTGAGGAGTGGAAAAACTGCTTTGCCAAACGCCTTACAAATGTGAGGCTGCTTGCAATGAATGGATTTGTGTTTTTCTAGTAGGTAGAGATGGCTGCTCCAAATGAAACAAGGATCGCACCCTCCCCTTTCTGTCACTGGCCATGGGCACGCAGTGGGGTTGCTCGGAGCTCAGGCACACGGACGTAAAGAACGGGACGTCTGGAGTGTGGGAGGAAGAAAGAAGCTTTTTCAAACATTTTCTTTCTGCTGAAGACTAATTCTTTTTTTTTTCTTTTTAAAAAATATATTTTATTGACTTTTTACAGAGAGGAAGGGAGAGGAATAGAGAGCTAGAAACATCTATGAGAGAGAAATATCGATTAGCCACCTCATGCACACCCCCCACTGGGGATGTACCCACAACCAAGGTATTATACATGCCCTTGACTGGAATCGAACCTGGGATCCTTCAGTCTGCAGGCTGACGCTCTATCCATGGAGCCAAACCGGTTTGGCTGAGGACTAATTCTTATTTTCCTAAACAATTTACATCTCATCACTTCCTTTCTTCCCCGAACCCAGGAACAGGTCAAATGGCCGGGACTTAAAAATACAAAATCAAATGAGTCCCAAAGGGAGCCAAGGCAAAAGGAAATTGAAGGACAGAAGGGGGAGGGGAGGGGAGCGGAAGGAAGGAGGGGGAGGGAAAGGAGACGCCATCAGAAAGGTGCTTTCTTCTGATTTATCAGAGAACTCATTCCCTTGCCACTCAAAGTGGTCTCCAAGCAAAATTATTAGCCATTACTAGAGATTTTGTAAAAACTGTAGAATATCACCCAGCGGGTGTGGCTCAGTGGTTGACCCATGAACTAAGAGATCAAGGTCCAATTCTGGGTGAGGGCCCAGGGTGTGGGTTCAAGCCCCAGTCGGGGATCTCACATGGATGTTTCTAGCTTTCTATTCCTGTCCTTTCCTCTCTCCCTCTCTAGAAAATCAATAAAACATTTAAAAAAAAATGCAGGATTTCAAGCCCTGCTGAGTCCCACTGAATCCGAGCCAGGATTTAGTCAGATCCTCGGGAAATTCCTAAGCCTGTGAATGTTTGAAAACCCCACATCAGGTCACTTAAGTCTCACAATCTGTTAGGCACCCACTTTTATCCCCATTTTACTGATCAGGAAGTAGAACCTCAGAGAATGGCCCTCACTTCCCCATGCATCCCGCAGGCAGCCAGAGCCCCCAGAAAAGCAGCGTGTTCATTAGCCTGCTTATCAGAATGACATTTTGTTTGCTGAATCAATCACGTTTTGTTTGGTCTTTATTGTTCATGTGTGAACATTTTTTTCTCCTAGGAGACAGGATAGAGGCTGTTTTATGCATCCGAGTTCCTGGCTCTGGGTTTGTCCTGCCAAAAATGTTTCACCATTTGAGAGTATGTATGTGTGTAATTATGTCAGTATTTGCCATAGCTTTGAGCACATTTCTTAGCTTCAAGTAGTTATTATCCATAAATGAAAAGTGAAACCGTGGTTTGCAATTCTAAAAAGCCTTCAGCATCCTTGTACTTATTCACCCATCTGTTTATCCATCCATCCACCACCATTCCCCTGTCCATCCATCTATCCATCCATCCATCCATCCACCACCATTCCCCTGTTCGTCCATCCATCCATCCGTCCATCTACCCACCACCATTCAACTGTCCATCCATCTACTCATCTAAGTGTATTTCCAGGAGGACATGATCTCGCTCATCTAGGGGAAATAGTGAACAACATAGACTGATGAATGAGAACAGACCCAGAGACAAGGAGCCATGGATTAGACTGTCGGACCTCAGAGGGAAGGTAGGGGAGGGTGGGGATAAAAGGAAGAGATCAACCAAAGGACTTGTGTGCATCCATATGGGCCTAACCAGTGGTCAAGGACAACAGGGGGGTGGGGGCATGCATGGGGAGGGGTGAGGATGGGAATGAGGGGATGAGGACAGATATGTGATACCTTAATCAATAAAGAATTTAAAAAAATGTTAAAGGAAAAAAATAGAAAGAAATGGCTTCACCCTGCGTCCTTGTAAAGCAAGGGAAGCTTGTCGCATGGCGTTCCCCTCGGTGGCTTCTGCTGGAGGCCCCCTGAGGCGCAGCTATTAACTAGATAGGATGGCGTTATTATTGAGATTCTATTTTGAGGGAGAAAAAGTGGAACTCACAGCATGCTCCCGGAGCGGCCGATTTTTCTAACCGTTTCCTAAGTGGAATTTCTGGCTCCTTGACCTCCGTCTTGCTGCCTCCTGTATCTGCTACAGAAAGGTGGAGGGCTTAGCATGATATTTTAACTGCACCGCCTCTGCCGGCCAGAATAAAAACCTCTCCAGCTGAGCAGAGAGGGAGGCAGTAAACACATCACTCAGGCAGCCGCGTATGTGTCTCTCCTCGCCGGCCCCATCTTCCTCCGGGAAAAAGAGCCCTCTCCCCAAACTTCACCCCTACACTGACCACTGCGCTGTTAAATCCCATGGAAAGGGCGGGCCTGGCTCTGCCTGGGAGGGGCAGATGGGAAATGCCGGTGTCTGAGCAATGGGATTCAGGCTTTGGCAGGTAGAACCAAACAGTGGGACTGGCGCTGCCCTCTGCAGGGCTGCTGGGCTCAGTCTTCCCCAGAGTTGAGCAACCAGATACCTCCTGGTTCATAGGTCAATGCTCAACCCCCTGGTTCATAGGTCAATGCTTCCCCCCCTGCAGGGTTGCTGAGCTCAGTCTTCCCCTGGGGGGTGGGGGCGGGGAGAGGAGAAGTGGGGGAGAAGGTCACCTTGGCTAGCAAGGTCAGGGGTAAATACTAGGAGTTTCAGAGTCAGACTTAGAAGAGGGGTGAGGGAACTTTCCTGAGTCCAGTCCCAGTGGACGCCCTCTGCCCTGCAGCACCGGTTCGGGGGGCACCAGGCATGCCCATCTTTTGGAGGGAACCGCTGCCTCCCTGGGTGGCCTGGATTCACCACGGGACCCAGCGCCCTGGCGGCAGCTCCATGGTTAGGCGTGGATTTGTGACCCAGGGCGGGCCCCTCAGGTTCCTTCTCCTAGGACTTCACCACAGCAGCCCAACAACCTACAGTCTATATGTTGGTGCCCGGATGGGGTACAGGAAAACCAGGCGGCGTGCGATGGCATGGCCACAAGAGAAGACAGAGTTCAGAGGAGAGAAAATTATAACCAAGTCCAAAGCAAAGCTCTCTCTGTTGTCTTGGTCTCTGAGGCCATCATTTTTGTTTGTTTTGTTAGCCTTGCCAACCGCAAAAGGCATCTATCATTTGAAACAAAAAGATTTTGTTTTTAAAAAACATATATTGTTATTGATTTCAGAGAGGAAGGGAGAGAGATGAGAGATGTAGGGGGGGGGAGAAGAAGAGAGAGAGAGAGAGAGAGAGAGAGAGAGAGAGAGAGAGAGAGAGATCAATGGCGAGAAAGAATCATTGATTAGTTGCCTCCTGGACACCCCACACTGGGATCAAGCCTGAACCCAGGCATGTGCCCTGACTGGGAAGCAAACAGTGACCTCCTGGTTCATAGGTCAATGCTCAACCCCTGAGCCACACCAGCTGGGCTGAAACGAAAAGATTTTCAGGAAGATACTTTGCAAATAATTCAGGCTCAGAACTCATCTCCTCCGTCGCTAGGACTGCACGTCACCTGAAGGACGTGTGCACTGACATGGAGATAAATACCTGCTTGAATTCTGCAAAGCCAATAAACCACATCACCGAGTCTCACTTCAGCTCTGAGCGCGTGTCGGGCTCAGGTGCTCTGGGGGGAAAGGGAGGATTAATAGCTTGTTCCTGGCCTGATAGATGTTGAGAGAGGGGGGGTCCTTTCTCTAATCCTCTTAGACTCAACACATGGGCCTCTACTTGGAATGAGAAGATGAGACCTGGGACGTGGATCCCCGTGGTCATGATTTTAACTGGAACATCTGGTACATATTCAGAGTCTAAGAAACATCCTGGAGTTTTCCAGACTGGAATGATCCGAGCCCTCTGAGAAGAGATTTGAAGGAGGTGATCAGCCCTTATGCAGACACAGACCTGCCCCCAGAGAAGTCCAGTTTCCAAGGCTTGGGGCATCCGCCCAAAGACACAGCCCCATTGGATCCCAGGAAATCTGCAAAACCAAGAGAGGAAAGGATGTTGACCTACTGTGCGCTGGATGGAAAAGCTGAGCCATCCATCTCCAGAGGCAGTATTCCCATGTGCTGGATACGGAACACAAAGGGAAGTGGTTTATTAGACTTTCTAGGCGGAGGAAGTTTAGATAAACCAAGAAGCTATGGAAATTATCAGGGCCCTGGGCCACGCCCAGGTTTGCGGGCTTCCTTATTGGCTTATTGGGGCACAGGGAATCCATTCTTCCTCCTAAAAAGGCATGGACTGAGAACGCGTGGCTCACTATGGTGCCAGGATTAGGGATGGAGACTGGAGCTGAGAAATGACTGAAGGAAATGAAATTGTAGCTCAGCCCTTGTGCAGGTGGGAAGACTCCTGGTCACAGACGGACTCTCGAGCTACATTCAAATCCCTTCCCCCATCCCCTCTTCCCCCTCCCCCCCTGCTTCCCTCCCCCCACACCCACTGTCTGACCGCAAGCACGAACCACCTGCCGGTCTGAATTGTTTCTTCACCTGTGAAGTGAGGAGGAAATCACGGTAACAGCACGGAGACAGATAATCACAGTATCTTTTTCAAGGACAACTTGGGGAGTAAGAGAAATGAATTAAAATGTTTACAGACTCACAGAGAGCTCCGCAGGAGCTGATCGTTCTGTTTAGCCTCCCGCCTCTCTTGTTGTTTCCTCATGGTCTTTGCTGTAAACATGCTCACCTATTCAACCCTGGTCCAGGGCCCTCCCCTCTTTCCCTGCGCTGCCCCCTCCCCCACACCCGTCTCCTGGGCCTTTGAGGTAGAACAGCCGCAGTGCCCAGGACAGCTGCATGAGGCCTCCCCTTCCTCCAATGGAAAGAGACCTTTGAGCCCTGCCAGTGTGGCTCAGTGGTTGACCATCAACCTATGAACCAGGAGGTCACGGTTCAACTCCTGGTCAGGGCTCATGCCTGTGTGGGCTCGATCCCCAGTGAGGGGCATGCAGGAGGAACGGCTTTCTCTTCGCTCCCCATCTGCCTCCTAAATCCTCCTCTTCAAGGAAGACTTCCTGTTCCGGGAAGGGGTGACTCCTGACACGGGGGCGAGAAATGGCACACAGTCTTAGGAATACACACCTCCCGTCCCAAACCCTCCCCCGGTGCGTCGGTCTTTTCCTACTGTTTGTCTTCCCTTGAAATCCTACAACTTTCATGTTACACCTTCAGAGTTCACGGCCGATGCCAGGGGTCTCTTGAAAGGGGGTGCACGTCTCCCCAACCTGCACCCCCCAGAGTCTCCAGTCTCCTCCCTCCCCGCCGCTGCCTTCTATTTTGTGCATCATCTTACAGGATTGCTTTCGCACTCAACATTCGACCACAGGGATCTGCATATGTTTTTGCCCCCTTTTGAAATGATTGGCTTCTTGGGTTTCCGACTCTGGCCATTTCCCCTCCTCTCTCGCCGCAGCCCCAGACAGAGGGCCTCAGAGTGAAGGAAGGACCAGGGGCTGCTGCTCCCCGTGGGCTTGTCCCTGTGGGTGGACGGCCCAGACTGCGGCTCTCCCGCGCAGGACGCTCCTTCCTCCTGCTGGACAGGACCCCAACAGCCTGAGAGCACAAAGTCCCCTGATGTGTGGCTCCGCCTCTGAGGCTTACCCCCGGGGCCCATGCATGCTTCTCCGGTTCTGCGGTTAACCTTATCTGTCCGCGCCGGGAAGCCCACTGGCTGGAGGTGGCCCAGTAATGTCAGCTCAGCTCACCTCGAGATCAGGAGCGTGACCTTCTCCCTCTGGAACTCACATTATTTTTCACTGACTCCAGCAGTAAAGAATTGGTCGGAATTCACCACATACCGTGGTCTCTACAGGCAGAAGAGAAATGTGCAAACCTGTGACAAGCTATGCGCCATATGCTTCTGTGTGTTGTTGTTTTTTAAAGTATGTTTTGAGAGAGAAAGGAAGGGAGGGGGAGAGAGGGGAAACATCGATGAGAGAGGAACATCATCTATCATTTGCCTCCTGCACGCCCCCTACTGGGGATCGAGCCCACAACTTAGGCATGTGCCCTGACCTGGAAGTGAATCTTGATCTCAATGCTGAACAGCTAAGCCACACCGGCAGGGCTGGTTTTTATTTTTGTTATTTTTATTTTATCTTATTTTATTTTTTTACTCTTTGGTTCAGTTTATTTCCAGACGTGCTTTTTTTTAAAAAAAAATTTTTTTTTAATTATCTTCTGCTTTCTTTCATACTGTCCTAAAATTTTGCTTAATGATACTTATAATCCCAAATCACAATTTCTATGAACATGTTTCCAGGCAGAGGTTCGTTTTAATTACTCCTGACACTGGGCTCTCGTTTTCCAGTAAAGATAATGTGAAAAGAATCGGCAGCTGATTCCTCGGTACATTGCTTTTTATTAAGTTTTGTGAAGAAGGGGGAAGGTTATTAATTCTCAGGTATAAGGGCGGATCGCAGACGTTAAGCCAAAGGAGGCGCTTCAGTAAGCTCCTTGAGGGCACGGGGAACGTGCAGAGCGAGGAGGAGGGACACCCACAGCCCAGGATGCCCGCTCTTTCTTTTCAGAACCTTTCATTTTCAAATAACCCCTCACGGAAAAGGATGACTAGTCAAATTAGAGCTTAATATTGTCGAGTGTGAAATCCTCCCATTATTTCCTGCCTTCAGAGTTCCTAAGTAGATGAATAGTCTTCTAAGCAATAAAACATATTTTGGAGAAGCTGTTAACATCGTTGCTTAGAGAGTGCGGAGGAGGAAGAGGTTAAGTACAAGAAGGAAAAACTTCCACGAATCCCCGCACGTTAGCCACGCCTACTCGATCTTCCCGATTTTTATGCGACACCTCCGCCTATCTTTTGTTTTTATATATAATATATTTTTATTGATTTCAGAGAGGAAGGGCAAAGGAGAGAGAAATAGAAACATCAATGATGAGAGGGAATCCTCAAATCCTCCTGCATGCCCCGTACTAGAGATGGAGCCCATAACCTGGGCATGTGCCTTTGACCTGGAATCAAATCTTGACCTCCTGGTTCATAGGTGGATATTGAACCACTGAGCCACACTGGCTGGGCACGCCTCAGCCCATCTTAAAGAAACACTGAAGTAACAGGTTGAACAAAGGTCTGTGTTTCCCCCTCTTCTCCCCCTCCTCACAGATGATCTCTTTAAAAAGAGCTTATTTCATCCGGAGGGACCACCAGGTAAGCCTGGGGAAATGAATCCTAGAGGCATGGGCAGGGATCCCTGAGAACCTCCCGCCAGTAAGCTGAAGAGACATCCTATCCATCTGAACTGAACGTGAGCCACCACTCATTCTCAAGCGGTGAGGTGGGTGTAACTACATTTGCTTGCGGTCCTTTCAATCCCAGCGGATGTTTTCTGCCTTTGACACGTACCCTGAATCTCCCCTTCACATGAGGGTGCCTCTTTCTCTCTCTGGAGGGGGTGAGAACCAGCTCAGCAGGCCTGGCCCACTGGGAGTGGGCAGAGGGCACCCCTTAGATCCTTCTTCTGCACCCCTTCCCTGGGAATGAACTCATCTGAGAGAGCGTGGTGGGTGCAGGAGGCTCAGGGCTGGGAGCAGACCACCCGGACCTCAGGGGCAGCATCGCCAGGAGCTCAGGGCGGGACAGGGCAAATGGGGTATTGTCTGCTTCCCTTTCCTCAAGGGGAGATAATACTAATGGTGCCCAGGGCCCGAGCTGTCCCGGAAGTTAAGTGAGATGACACAGAAATCATAGCTGAGTGGCCGCTCTCATATTTTTATGATTAAATTATTAGCAGAAGCAGCCAGAGTCTACAGCATTTCATCTCCAGGTTACTCGATAGAAGATAACTCAGCTGATTGAAATATATGAAATATAAAGATAATAACTTCTAGCCCTAGCCCGTTTGGCTCAGCGGATAGAGCCTCAATCTTCTGACTGGAGGATCCTGGGTTCTATTCCAGCCAGGGACATGTATCTCGGTTGCAGGCTTGTTCCCCGGTCCTGGTTGGAGTGCATGCAGGAAGCAACCCATGGATGTGACTCTCTCACATCGATGTTTCTCTCTCTGTGTCTCTCCCCTTCCCTGTCACTCTCTTTAAAAAAATGTTCTTGGGTGAGGATTAACAAAGAATAATAGGTTCTGGTTTGGTTTGTCGGACAGCATGTGGCTCTTATGTCCTGTTCTCCAAGAGGCTTCTCTCATGTGAAATTGACAGGCATGCTCTTGCATCTTGACCAGTCGCCTCTATTTTCTCCACCGCACGGATTTCCTCACCTTCCTATCACGGTCCTTCTCCTCAAGATAGATTTCTATCAGCGTTATTGCTTCATGTACCCCCGTGGGCAGACTAGTGCCTGGAGCTCAGCAACCTTTAGTAAACATTGTTGAGTGTGGGGAGGAAGAAGAGAAGAAAGGATGGAAGCATGTTCAATTGCTTTTGACCAGAATCACACAGAAGGTCTGATACCTGGCAGGACACTGAGTTCTGCCCCCGATTGCCATGCAGGCTGTGGTCCACACCCAAAGGTTCTTGAAACTGGGAGCTGTCCCAGAGGTCCAGGGAGCGTGGCTGGTCCTTGCCAAGGGCCCTCCATCACCAGCCCTATCCAAAATGCCCCTGGGTTCACAGAGCCCGTAACATGTATGCATACTTTTGGTTCACAAGATGAACACCCTAAGAAATACTACCATGTTTGATGGATGCCACATGTGTTGTGGCTGTGTCTCCTTGATTGCCCAGCACAGGGGTGAGATAGATAGGTTCCAATCTTTCAGAAGAAGAGGGTTTAAGTAGCAAATGTCAAGGAATAGTAAGTCCATTTTCTGAGCCTCTACTGTTATGTCCTGCCTATCCTGGAGAGTTCAGGACAATGCTCACTCCCGAGGCCTCCTTCAGCCACACCCCGACATCTACACCTTGAACACGTCATTCCACCCAGGGTTACTGAGACCTCGTTATCGCCGATTTCTATTAAAAACCTGTCTCCGTTCAACAAAAACCAAATAGTCTAAGACTCTCTAACCTTCCTTTCCAAACCTACAGAGTATTAAACAGAAAAGGTGGTGTCTTAGGAGCAGTGACCTCCAACATGTGAATTAATGGCTATTGTCTGTTTGCTCCATACCTCTAAGATTTACTTATCCATACCAAAGCACACCCTGGCCGGCGTGGCTCGACGGTTGAGCCTCGACCTACAAACCAGGAGGTCTCGGTTCAAGAACCAGCCAGGGCACATGTCTGGGTTGCTGATCCCCAGTAGGAAGCATGCAGGAAGGAGCTGACCAAAGATTTTCTCTCTTCATTGATGTTTCTATCTCTCCCTCCCTCTCCCTTCCTCTTCAGAATAAATAAACTCAATAAAAAATATATGTTTTATTAAAAGCACAAAAATGCATCTTTAATAACATACACAGGTATTTTAAAAAATATATTTCATTGATTTTTGAGAGGGAGAGAGAGGGAGAGAGATAGAAACATCAATGATGAGAGAGAATCATTGATTGGCTGCCTCCTGCATGCCCCCTACTGGGGATCAAGCCCGAAACCTGGGCATGTGCCTTTGGCCGGAATCGAACCTGGGACCCCTCAGTCCGCAGGCTGACGCTCTATCTACTGAGCCAAATCAGCTAGGGCTACATACCCAGGTATTGGTAGGGTCCAGGTTCTTTAAATGTAACTGAAGCACATGATCAGAATTGGGTCAAGTGCAAGAAACCCCTCAGTCCAGCAGCTCCAGAGGTGTTTGCAAGGTAGACTACTTCCTCTGTGCGGTGTTTCCTCTGCGTCCCAGGCATTATGCCACGAAGGGGAGGTGGTGTCTATACAGATTGTCTGGCGCCATCCTAATTAAACCCCCTCCTCACCCGGGGATCCGTTTCCTGGTGTTGGGGACCCTCAATCACCTCTCCCTTCGGTGCCATATTAAACCATAATTAACAAACTAAAAATTAGTTCAAACAAAGTCCTCCATCCGGGGTAATAGCATCAGCCTATCGATTGTTGTTTAGCGGTTGTTCCCTCTCGGGCGGCAGAGCAGTGACAGCTGACAGATAGCGGGCGTGACACCACCGGCCTGCAGCGCCCTGTCACCTACGCGGGAGGAGCCACAGGGCTGGTGTCTGTGCAGAACGACACGCCTGGAAATTACGGTCCCGGCTGCTGCAGGGGCAGAAATGACTGCCATCGAGATGAGCGAGTGTCCGGGGTCTCGGGAAATGCTGTCCCTCATTTCTCTTCCTTCCGACACCGCTTCCTGCTCCGGGGAGCGAGGGCGCCGAGCAGACTGCTTCCCGGTGATGGAAGAGGCGTCTGCCTGCCTCGTCCTTCTTCTCCCCGTGTCTGGCCCGGCTGGGAAGACGGATCCCCGATGCGGGAGGAGCAGGGGGGCAGTGCCCGTCCGGGACCCCGATTAAATCAGGTGCTTAAGGACAGACGGACAGCCGCTTTCAGGATCCGAGTCGTTGGAGCCCCGTCGGCACCGCGTTTCAACACCGCAGGCAAAATATTAGCTTTGGGTCCGTGGCGGATCCATGGCCCTGCGTGTCCCCAGCACGTTTGTCTGGAGGATTCTGTTGATGGGAAAGAAATTGCTGCGATCAATCTCGGTGTCGTGAGGGATCCAACAAAACGCCGAGCGGAGAAAGGCCTTCCGTGGATGGGGAAGCTGGACAGGGGGCAGCTGAAGCTTCTGCAGGCCCGCCTCTCAGGTTCTGGGCATGTTTCCTTGGTGGATGTGAACCTTTGGGTTTGGGGTTCATGTTCCCCTCCAGCACAGAGGATGCAGTCTCCACAGAGCAGACGGCAATTTCGAGGGCCCTGCCTTGGCTGTTATGCATAGTGAAGGAGCTTGTATTTTGCTTGAAAGAAAACCTCTGAAATTCTCAGCTGCATTGCCCAAATGAGCTCAGTGTGTTTCTTCCCAAAATCCACCTGAGTGTGGCCCACGTCCTTACCAGCGTTTCCGGAGCCCGTGGCTGGTTGGGAAGTCTTTGCGGGCAGGGCCACGGGGAGCAGAAAGGACTCTGGGGCCGCATGTCCAAGGATGATGATGAGCCAGTCCTGGGCCCAATGTCCTTCACCTCCATGTGTCCTTTACCATGTCGCAGGGCACAGCAGGAATTGAAATTGCACAGCGAGCCCTGGCTGGTGTGGCTTAGTTGCTTGGGTGTCATCTCTTGCATCCAAGGGACACCAGTTTGATTCCCATCAGGGCATGTGCCCAGGTTGTGGGTTCGATTCCCAGTGAAGGGTGTGCAGGAGGCAGCCAATGGATGTTGTACTCTCATATCGATGTTTCTCAACCCTTCCTCTCTCTCCAAATATCAATAAGCTGCCCTGGCCAGTTTTGCTCAGTGGATAGAGCATTAGCCTGTGAACTGAAGGGTCCCAGGTTCAATTCCAGTCAAGGGCACATGCCTGGGTTGTGGACTCGATCCCCACTGGGGAATTTGTGGAAGGCAGCTGATCCATGATTCTCTCTCATCATGGATGTTTCTATCTCACTTTCCCTCTTCCTTCCTCTCTGAAATCAATAAAATATATATCTTTTAAATCGATAAGCTATTCTTAAATTGCCTAAAAAAAGAGGAAGAAATTGCACAGAGTGAGGTTCTCAAGAGCAACCAGGGAATGCAGTTTCTACCATGTGCCTGAGGTTGACTTAGTTTCATTAGTCCCTGTCTCTGTGACATCAGGGGGCCGAGCTTCTGGAGGTCATCACAGCAGTTTGCTTTGCAAGGGGCTTGGGCAGGAGGCAGCTGGGGGTGGAGGATGGAAGTGCTGTTGGACGTATCGCCTGATGGGAGGGGCCATCTGCTCCCACCATGAAGAGGAAACAAATGTCCCAGCAGCTGTGGCTCAGTAGTTGAGCATTAATCCAGGAACTAAGAGGCCACCAGTTCGACTCCTGTCAGGGCACATGCCCAGGTTGTGGGCTTGATCCCTAGTGGAGAGCATGCAGTAGGTAACTGATCAGTGATGTTCCTCTCTCTCGTCAATGTTTCTATCTTTCTCCCTCTCCCTTTCCATCTCTCTAACAATCAATAAAAACATATTTTTAAAAAAAGGAAATAAAAGCATTGGTATGGATCATAAATAGAATAGCCCCCGTAGACCGCTACAGACATGGAACACGGAATCTGAGCTAGAATGACAATGGGTGACAATGAACTCTTTAACTTGCTGGAAAGACCCAGCAACGGCACACACTTGGGATTTCCTTCCCGGAAGTGGTGGTGGGTCTGGACCCAGCTGTGAAAGTCCCAAGTCCCTTATTCCTTGTGCTAAACCGCAGTTGTCTGCCAGCAAACAGCCACCGTGGGGAAGATGGGAACTAGGCAGGATACTCACAACCCTGTTCTCTTCAACATCGATCACTCAGCAGACTAAGCTCACTCATGACTTTGACATGCATGTGGCCCTTGCCTTAAGCAAACTCACATGCTGCCCCAGTCGCCTCCTGCACACCCTCCAGTGGGGATCAAGAAAAATCAGTCCAAGCCCTCCTCTGCCGTGGCTCCTGTGGTGTCCCTATTGGTTGACTCACGGGCATCTACATGTTTTATTGCTTTCCTCCTCCCCTGGGTTGTCACCTCCAGGGAGGTAGTGCGTCTCCACATCTTTCTCTTTCCTGGAACTGCTTGCTGCAGGGGAAAACTTAACTGGCAATTGTGGACTCAATCAATCTGTAATCAAAATCAAAATAAATGATGGATAGCTTAATTTTTACAGTTCTTTCCCGGAGGACTGTGTGATAGGAGTAATTGGGCATTTCAGCAGCAGATCCGAAGCTGAAGGGAAATCAAAGGTAACCTGCAAACTCTCTACCAGCGCGAAATAACCTTCCGCCGTGAGCCAGGAGCACCGTGGCTCCGCTTCGGCCCAGAGATCACCTCCGCGCTTCATCTGCCGCGCCGGCCGCATATCATGATGATGGGTCGCCTCCAAAGGCTGTTGAAATATGGACCAGGCTCCGAACTCCTCAGCGCAGCAAACCCCAAATTTATGTCCACTTCAGTCTTTGCCATTTCACTCATAACTTACTACTGGGGCTGGAGATAATAAGCAAATACTGTATATTTCTCCTCACCCCCTTGGACAAGAGCCTTCCACGACTGGCGTGCCGTTTATTTTGTTCCACTGTAGCTCAGGCCAAACATTCCGGGCTCAAACCACATTTGCATCCGGTGATTTAGGGCAAATCAATACGTTTTCATTGCCTTTTGCTTTTGGATTAGAGTGCTTACCGATGCTTTGATTTTTTTTCCTGCAGGGAGGGGGGATGTGGAGGAGTGCATGTGTGGAGGTCTGAGGTATAGGTGTGGGAAGGGGGACTGCATGTGGAGAGAGGGCCCCTCCAGGCCTGATGCAGAGTGTTGGGCATGGTCTCTGGATCGCAGAAGGGATAAACATTCCATGCACATTTCTCTCTCAATAGTCCAAGCTGTTCAAGGAAAAATATTCCTTACAAGGTCCCACCTTCCCATCATCTCCCGGAAGTCGCTTTAGAAGTGATATGATGGGGAGGTGGGACCTTATAAGGAATATGCAGACACACTGGGCTGTGAAGACTTGGATAATAATCACAAAACTCGTCATCCCCTTCAGCTCAGAAACTTCTAGCAATGAAGAGTGAAGGGACAGATGGGAGAAGAGAAGCAGAGAACTATTGATGCTCAGTTGATAACCTTTATTTTATTTTAATTTTTTTATATTTTATTGATTTTTTTACAGAGAGGAAAAGAGAGGTATAGAGAACTAGAAACATCAATGATAGAGATACACCGATCAGCTGCCTCCTGCACGCCCCCTACTGGGGATGTGCCCACAACCAAGGTATATGCCCTTGACCTGAATTGAACCTGGGGCCTTTCAGTCCACAGGCCAATGCCCTATCCACTGAGCCAAACCAGTTTTGGCAGAGTTGATAACTTTTTATACTGTTTTCCACTCATCACTGACACCTTCCATCCATAAGCAAGTCCTACAACATCGTACCACCAAACGCATCAGCCGTAAGGGAGCCAGCTTGACTTACAGAAATGTGTGCAACCACAGAACAGACACAGTGGAGGCTGGAAGAATGATGACAAGCATATGTTGGCTGAAAGGGTATCCTCAGATGTTTTCTTTAAATAAGAGGAAAAACAAAACGAGACCATTTAACTGCTTCACCCCAGGATAATGGAATATGGTAATGGACTCATGGTCTAAGGCATTTCGTTTGGAGATAAGTAACACCATGTCGGTCCTGTAGGGTGGCTGTCTTCTGTGTGGGAGGAAGAAAGGGTTCTCTGCCCTCAAGGTTCTTTCATCTGAACCCACACGATGCTGACTCATAAGAGAAGACAACATATGACGTAGGGGAACTCTATATACGCGAAGGAGTCAGAGACCCCATGGACACGAGAGGTTCAAAGACAGAAAGGGAAACCGGGGGGCATACAACATTCTGAGCTTTGGGGCTCCAGGGGGCTGGAAGATCACTGCAGGACCACACGAACAGATGTTTAGTAACTAGAAGTTGAGCTGCTCTACATATAGGTCATAGAAAGTTATTTCTGGTGATAAGTCTTATTGTGGGCAAGCTCCCTAATTTATATTCTTTAAGGGAGGGATAAAATGTATGTAGAGCCTGTAGGGTCTTGATTGCTTTTGGCTCCAAATAATTCACATGCCAGCGTGGCCCATGTGGGGGAGGCCTATTCTGAACCCCCATATTCCTCTCAGGCTGACGGTCTCATGAAGAAGTTTCAATGCCATGGATGCTTGCAATTGAATTTACATTGCTAAAGGCTAGTCTTTGTGTTGTTAATATTTAAGGTGTTTTATTGCTTCTTTAGAAAATAGCATACGTCTATAAAGTTATCACAAACACGATGGGGAGTGATGAATTTAGAATGCTGTAGCTTAAATATTATCAGCCAGTCATTCTGTGAGTGCACTATCCTATTTCTGAGTAGCTCTTCCTGAGAGGGACTGATTAAATCATCAGGGATATTGGCCCTTCAATGTTGACCTTTCAGATTATGAAGCGGTGTCACGTTCTGCACATTGCTAAAACAGCATTCTCCATTATTAAACATTCTTATGTAAAGACCTTTTCTGTTAGAGCCATGACTACATTTTATGACTTCATAGATGCATTATCTGTAAGCTAATCTATTTACATAAAGCCCTAATGTGCAAATCAACCGA
The DNA here is from genome assembly GCA_963693515.1 of Pipistrellus nathusii. Taxonomy (NCBI): domain Eukaryota; kingdom Metazoa; phylum Chordata; class Mammalia; order Chiroptera; family Vespertilionidae; genus Pipistrellus; species Pipistrellus nathusii. The sequence continues at coordinate 50,562,325 of OY882870.1, read as the reverse complement.
ATGGCAGAACCATCTGCAGAAAGACCAGTCTCTATAATGTGCACTGACCACCAGGGAGCATATGCTTAGTGCAAGAGCTACCCCCACCCCGAAGGCCCTGCCCCTGGTGAGCGGGCAGCACCAGGCCAGCCAAAGCTGGTGCGAGCAGGGGCCCCCAATCATCCCACTGGTAGCCCCTCAGAGGGAGGCGACTGTCAATGGTGGCAGGGGGCGGGGCTGGTAAGGCGGTGGAACCAATCCAAGGAGGGTATGAGCAGGGGATCCCCAATCATCCCACCAGTCACCCCACAGATTGTTCCTGACCACCAGCCAGGCCTAAGGCTGCACAAATGTCACGCACCAGGCCTCTAGTTAAATTTATAAAAACCTAGAACATTCAGAGCAGAGAGTAGGCATCCCTTTGTGAGTAGCCACCACTCATTCTTCTTGGATGAGTGCTTCGCATAAGCCAGTGGATAGGATGGTACTTGAACTCAACCTGTCCATCTGTCTGTGTTTTAGAGGAGAGACACACATCAATGGAAGCCTAAGTGCAGGTCATGGAGTTCTCTTTTCATTTTGAATAAAGTCACAGATAGTCAGGTGCTTTGGGATATAAGTGGCGAGGAAAGCAATGAATTACGGATCCTCTGAGTTAAAAGAAATCTTGTAACTCACAGATTAAGGGATATGTTTTACATTTGAGTGTGCAGTATTCTCTTAAACATCTCCCAAAAAAGATTGGCTATCATAAAGTAGAATACTTTTCTCTTTGAATTGCCATCATTTCCTCCCTCCCTCACTGCCTTTTCCCTCCTCCCACCCTCTCCTCCTCCTTTAACTCTCCTCCCCTTCTCCCTCACCGACCCTTTATGCTTCCCTCCTCGCTCTGTAGTGATGGTGTGGACCGTGAGCTCAGAAGGACAGCAGGCAGCAGCCTCTTTCTGGAATACAGTTGGGGGGCGGGGGGGGATAGGGCATCTGAGCTCCACTCCCTCAGCCAGGCAGGTGGGAGCTTTGAGAAGCAGGCTGGCCATCTGGAGGCGGCCATATGGCTGGTGTGGGACACGTTCTCACAAAAATAGAAAGGAGAGGTTCAACACCTCTTCATGAAACTCCAACAAAAATATGGCATTGGAAGTAGGGATCTCAGTTTAAAAGAGAAGCATCCATTTCCCAAATGTCCATACCTGGCTGCATATTTAAATTTTTTTAACATTGGGAAATGGGTTCGCTTTTATTTAGTGATCGAATCACTTCACTTTTTTGCATCTTATCACCATCACCATCACCACCACCATCATCATCATCATCACCATCATCATTGTTTTAACGACCAGATTAGCAACTAAATGAAATACTAGTTGTTTAGTACAGCGGTTCCATAAATGGTGAGGTTAAAAGAATCCCTTTGGGAATTATTTTTTCCTCCCTGCTGAGAGCCAGATTCCAACTCTGACAGACCAAAACAGAATCTTGGAGAGTGGGTGTAAAGAAGAGACAACATTTTGTCAAAAATAAAAATAAGCAGTTAAAAAACCCTCCCTATATTTATTCTGATCATTAGTTGTCTTTAAAGAAATTTCCCCCAAGAGTTAAGAGAGCTGCATTTCAGCTCTAACTTTGATCTTGCCCAGAGCCTTAGGCAAATAACTTTGGTTTCTTGGGACTCCCTTTTCTCATCTCAAAAACAAAGAGATCAAAATAAAAGATCTCTATATTTAACATCCTATGACAGGGTTTATGAGTCTAAGTTCACTATGGTTGAACATGGATCGAACTATTACACTGTACACTAAAACAAATTTGGGAATTATGTCAGAAAATTAAATGAGTTGTCTGGTAAAACAGATTAGAGCAGCTAGTCTTATCATTCCTCTGGTCCCATGGTGTCTATTTTATTAGCTAATCTTCTACCGTTCTTACAGAATGGAATGAACAGAGACCTGGAGTGACAGGTGTAAAGCAATAAGACAGAGCTGCTACCTAGAGTGTTGGGTTCATTTCTGGGCACATCGTTTCCGAGGGCCTTGTATGTCACCTTCACAAGGAAAGGCGTGTCCAGGCAGGAGCAATCATGGTCATAAGGGGTCACTACAACATCTAACTGGAAAGTGGACTGAACCAATGGAGGTCATTATTCCTAAAGTTAGGAGGTTCAAGCTCAGAAGAGAAGCATGATGCTTCTCAAATACCCAAGGAAATGTTGGGTAGAAAATGAGCCACACCTTCATGTGCACTACAGAAAGTATTTCCATGTATTTGTCATAAATATTTAGTGAGTAGATATGATGTGTCAGACAATAAACTAGGGGACATGGACCAGATATTGAGTAACACCAAATATGGCACCACCCTTCATAGACATTCCAGCCCCGAAAAACATGTACATACATCCTAGAAATGAATGTAAAATTTAAAATGTGGTCAGCGTTTAGTGGAGAGCAACTGGCCCGGTTGGAGAGGTCAGGCCGTATTCCCCAGGAAAGAAACCATTAGTCTGAAGTCTGAAACATGACTGAATGAGGAGTTAACTTAGTGAGGAAACCTTTTCGGGCCTGTGTAAACCCGTGTGTCATGAGGGTGTGGCTGAATGGAAGGGTGAATTCGGTGGAACAGCATGTGCTAAGTCAGGCCTTAGAATGGAAAGGACATGGTCTCACTGAGACACCAAACGGGTGATTGGGCACCTAGGCTGGAGAGAGTGTGGGATGCATTGAGATTGTAAAAGGAGCTAATATGGTTAGGATCTCAGAGGTTATATCACTGTGGTCAGGATCCATTGGGGTGCTCAGGTATGGGGAGCCAGGGACAGAGCTCCATGTCTCAGTGTGAGAACCCCCAGAAGGACACAGAAGTGACTATAGTGGAACCAACGAGAAGCCTCCCTCTCCAGACAAATGGGCCAGGAGCACTTTTCCTACACAGTGCTGGGGAGAAGTGAATGTTCAGGTGGGATGGTTAGGAATGGACATCACCAGAATTCTTTGTTGGACTGCACAGCAAGAGAAAGGAAAAGGGGGCGCTAAGATTGAGCCCAAGTGTCTGGCTTCCCGAGGCGTGGATGGCAGTATTTTTGTGTGATCAGGTAACACTGGAGGAGACCATGCAGTGTCAGAAGCAATGTGCAGAGAGGGTCAGGTGGAAGGGAGTCATGCTGAGCTCCGGGGCCTGGTCACCCTGGGCTCATCCATGGTCCTCCCCGGGAGAGCCACGGTGGCTTGGATGTCTGGGGAGAGAGGGCAAAGGAAGACAGACCTTTCTTGGCACAGCCTTGCTCTTCCTAGCCCCGGCCTTGCTTAGACCGAAGCTGGGACACACACACAAAGGCACCCTCGGCAAATATTCGGCGTGTTCAGCAAGAGCCCAGCCCGCTCCCCGAGGCCTGCGGTCAAGGTCGAAAATTCTCCAGGAACACACTGGCCCGCCTGCTTCCCCCTCGCTTGGCACTCTGCCTGGGTGCCCGCTGATGATTCAGGCTGTTCATAAAAAGAGGGCAACCCGTTCCCCACGCTAACCACGAAATAAAAAAATAAAATGCCCTGTGAAGAAACACAGAGAACAAAATGAGTGGAGAAATCGCTGAGAAAGGGGAAAACAAAGTCAATAAGTGCTATTGATCAGCGAAGCTTGAAGAATGTAAACACTCAATGGGGAAAAGAAAACAGAAACCTAATTGGAGAGGCTGTGGAATATTTGCACAGCGCTCCTGAAAATGCTCACTACAGTCAAAACGCCTGGACCCCTTCTCTCATCAGCAAAGTGTGCCTGCCATTCAAACACCGCCTTCCCCACCTCTCTGTGCCACTGAGTGAGATTGCTCCCAATTCCCACCGACGGCCAGCACTTTTATACATCGTTTTATTTAAAATAGAAATCACAGGTCCTAGCTGGTTTGGCTCAGAAGATAGAGCGTTGGCCTGTGGACTGAAAGGTCCTGGGTTTGATACCGGTCAAGGTCATGTACTACCTTAGTTGCAAATTTCACCCCTGGCCCTGGTCAGGGATCATGTGGGAGGCAACTCATTGATGTGTCTCTCCCACATAGATGTTTCTCTCTCTTCATCTCTCTCCCCCTCTTCCACTCTCTCTAAAAAATAAGTGGAAAAATATCCTTGGATGAGGATTAACAAAAAATAAAATAACCCAAAGCTGATTTGGCTCAGCGGTAGAGCGTCGGTCTGCGGACTGAAAGGTCCCAGTTTTGATTCCTGTCGGGGGCATGTACATTGGTTGCAGGCACATCCCCAGTGGGGGGTGTGCAGGAGGCAGCTGGTCGATGTTTCTCTCTCATTGACATTTCTGGCTCTCTTTCTCCCTTCCTCTCTGTAAAAAAATCAATAAAATATATTTTAAAATAAATAAATAAATAAATAAAATAAAACAGAAGTCACGGGAGTTGGGTGAAGGATTACTGCTGGCCCACAATTCTACTTTTAATATCCTCAGGTTTTTAAAATGTTGGTATGTGGCCATGGAAAAATTATAGCCCATCTTTCCTAAATATCTGGGATTTATGACCAAAAAAACATTGTTCTGAAATTAATCATTCCCCATGTTCCACCTTCTCCAGTTCGGCCTCAGAAACAGTCAGCAACTTCGAGCTTTTACAATGATTATTTCTTTTGTGGCCTATGGGCTGTTAAATCATGCAAATAATGAATTGATGTAATTAAACCCATAAAGCAACACTTGCAAAATTTGGTGCTGTGAAAATTAGCCCGGGTTTTACGGCAAGTGGGCAATTTGTGCTGAAGAGAGAGTCAAGAAACCCAAAGAGAGATTCTGTTTTCCGGGTGACATCCCACGAGCAGGGATGGTTTCAATTGTCTTTTTCTTTAGGCGTGAGGGCAACACAACCTAAACATTCATAATCCTAATTGGTATTATCAACACCGAACCAAATGGTTAAGTCCGTTGTTATTCTATTACATTTCTTCAATTGAGACAGGAGACTTAGCATGGATGACAGAGAAAAGGGGGGTTTTGAAGAAAAAGAGGGAGTTACCGTGTAAAGGTTCAGCTGCAGGCAAGTTTTGCTTTAACCTCTACACCCTGAAAATCAGCTCATTGTCCCTCCACCAGGCCCCCATCCTCCACCCAAAGAGGTCCCTTGCTCTTCAGTTTTTAAGTGCTGAGTGATTAGACTGGGCACATCAAAATCATCTAACACAGTGGTCGGCAAACTCATTAGTCAACAAAGCAGCAAACCGCAGCTGGCTCTCGAGCCACAGTTTGCTGACCACTGATCTAACGTAATCTGCTTAAATCAGTGGTCAGCAAACTCATTACTCAACAGAGCCAAATATCAACAGTACAACAATTGAAATTTCTTTTTGAAAAAATTTGAGAACCAAATTTTTTTACCTTAAACTATATAGGTAGGTACATTGTTATTAACTTAATTAGGGTCCTCCTAAGCTGGCCTTTGCTAAACATCTCAAGGGGCCAAAGAGCAGCATGTGGCTCTTGAGGTGCAGTTTGCTGTTTGTCTTAAATGAAGAGAGTTGGCAGCTAAACCCGTCGTCCACGTCTCTCCACAGCCCTGCATGAAGGGGTGTTTGGCTGAGTAGAGGACAAGTGTATGGCGGACATCTTCAGAATTCTGCCCGCCAGATATGGTCTCCAATTTCTAAGCACATGTCACTGAGAATTCATTGCATAGCATGGAGGATATTCTTGAAAGGAAGTTTTTTGGCTTAATTTCAGTCACTGTAAATATATATTGTTTTGGTTCTTCCATTAGTCCTAAGACAAGAGTCATATAAAACCACCTTCTCCTGAAAGAAATCATAATTTCTAATGTGACGGGTGGATGTGCCATTCCATTTCCAGCCAGGGTGTAGGCATAGAGATTGAAAGTACAGAAACACATTTCTTAATATGATAAATTAAGATATTCCACTCATTCCAATTATCTTTCCAGCAACTCATCATTCTTCTGGAGTTTCTTTTTGCTGTTTCAGATACAGATGACATATTTTATTCAGTCAAGCCAACATTAATACTTTCATAGCAAAATATGACCCAGACCTAGTGCAGTTCAGGTGATAGATGTTGGAACTCGGAAGGAGATACAAATTCTGGTTTTGCTTATGGGACTATCAATGGAAACACCTCTAGCAATGAAGGGAACAAGGCAACGTCTTTAAGGTGAGTTATAATTAGTCAACATGAATATTTTATTCGAGCCTTCATGCCTGCTCTAAGTCAATCTTTGCAAAAGCGTTAGGAGTTTCAGAGATGCCGTAAGATGGCTGCCCATGACACCCCTGGTTTTGGAGGAAGTATCTCATTTAAAAGCATCTCAGGGCCTTGAGAAAACATTGCTCTAAAATGCGATAAACATGGGTAAACACTACAAGGGTTACTTAATGCTGCATACAGATGAAGAATAAATTAACCAGGAGGTCAGGGGTTCCAAATCTGTGCTGCCCTCCCTCCAGGAAAAAAAAGAAAACACAATCAGATGAGACTTAATGATCAGCTAAATATCTTTCTAATTTCAAAGAGCTTTGAAAAGTCAGCGAGCACTCCAACGACCAAGAGGGAATTAAGTTTCCTTCTCCTAAAACAGAAACATAAATCTAGGAGCCAGTATGACTAATTAATTATTTTCTCAATTTGCCCCATGGTGCTCCCAAAGTCACGTGACACTATATTTACATCGCTTCATGTCCCCGTGCTCTCGGTAGGGGGTGGGAAACCAGGCAGGGGAGATGCTAATTAAGTGGTCATTACAGAATGTGCAACACGTTGATTGATGAGCGGGCACTGACTTCTATGCAAATGAGGAACCCAGGGCCAGAAGTTGGGGGACATGAGAAGGGAAAGGAAGTCAAGAATTTCACTGGAGTCCCCTCCACGCTGGCTCTCTAACCAGGGAGTTGGGGGATTGTACGGTTTTGATGTGTTCCATTTTGGAGTTCATGCTAAACGCACGATGTAGGTAAAAGGGCACCAAATGGTTCCTCTACATCCGTGAATACTGCGAGCCAGTGAAATAAGTATGTAGAGAGCAGTCTGTAGTGAGGTAGTGATGGTGTAGGAAGATGTCCTCACTTTATGTTGCTTTAGGGGAAAATCCACAGCCTCTGCCATCAATTCCGAAGTGTATTCTATTTCCACAGAGGCAGGGAGTTCCAGGCATGCGTGGCCCACGATTCTTTCAGAAAGTCCAAATGCAGACCCATTTATCTTGTGTTTATAATCACTCATCTTTCATAAAACCGCTGCTCCACACTCAGACATGCATAGGTAACTGACCTTATGTCTCCAGATGCACAGTGAAGTCTCTATGTTTGTCTTAAAAAATGTATGTCAATTCCTCCACACCTTGATGAATAGAGCAGATGCAATTTACCTCCCTGACTCTGTCTGCTAGGTGTAATGAAAGTTGCTTTCTTCCAAGTCTCACTCAGGAAGTCGGAATGATATATAAACATATATTTTTTCCCGCCATTTAAATGAAACTCAAACCCAAGGGTATCCACGGAGCAATGCGGGGCGGGGCGTCTACGAGGGATTTAATAATACCACAGGAGCTGGCTGCTTTCTAATATATCTGGGCCATAGCTCTGTCAGGGCCCCGGATAAATCATGGAAGGAGACCACTATTTATGTCTCCTCCAATCTTCTGCCCAGCTCGGGACAGCAGCCATTTCTACCCGCACCATTTTTCCAGCTGTTAATGTCCTCACGGAATAGGGCTCTAAAAAATGGTACAGAACCTGACTGAGCACAGCCTCCACTGCCATTTTCCAAAAGAGGGCCGCGGTGAAGAGGAAAGGATGTGCTAGCGTGCTTAAGGTCCCTCCCAGACTTCCAAACTTGTCATCTGGCTCATGAGTGGATTAAGTAGAACCGGGGCTATGTTACCACTGGGGCGGGGTTCTGTGGAAAACCGCAGGCAGGGGAAGTGAGGAGCATGTGTAGGAAGAAAATGAGGAGAAACAGGTCCTCCCAGTTTCAGTGGGGACCGGCCCACAGGCTTCTGAAGGCCCTCTGCCTGAGGTCTAGGCGGGGTTATGCCAGGCCAGCTATCGGTTGGGGCAGTTTGACCATGTAATTAAGCACAGACTCTCCGGGGAAAATTGCTTCGGTTGGAATCCGCGCTTCGCCAATTACTAGGAATGTTATCTCAAGCTGTAAATGGGGATAATAAAACATGGGTTTGTGGAACTGTTGAGGGGATTAAATTAGGCAATACACACAAAGCGTTTAATGGAGTGCTTGGCCTATATGAGGCACTCAATCATGTCAGCTCCTCATATTGATAGAAGTAGGAACAAGCACTTCGGAGACAATAATAGCGAGGCATTGCCGTCAACAGCAGATTGCCACAATGAGGCTATAAGACTTTTGTGTGTTTTTTACACTTCCCTCACTTAGGAGTTACAGCCTGTCTACCTTCCAAAGGACCTCAGACAAGTTACAAAGCAGAATGTGCATGGATAGAGTTGGTGTGGGTAAAATCACATTGGATTATCCTTTCTTTTCTCTGTACCTAGTTGGGTGCTTTGCACATAGCTGGGGTACTAGTATGCTTGATGGATCAGTTAGTTAAAGGGCCGGACAGGTGAGTGGACAGATGCATGGACAGGTGTGTGCATAAATGACGGCATCCTGGGTCATCTGAAGGACACAGAGCATTGTATCTGAGCAGTAACTGGAGCAGATTGCCATATTCCAGCAATCATTCTGAGGGAAAGGAAAGGGACTGAATATGTAGGCGACCTGCTGTTCCTTTTCTGCCCCTGAGTGGGAGCAGACGCTGGAGAGAGCTTGCGGGCCTGGGTTTTGAAAAGCTCTCTTGTTTCTCCTGGTTTCGCAATGAATCTCCCTAGAACTTTGGATGTTTTGATTGTAACATAGAGAGGTGGGCCAAGAATATGGCTAAGTTCATCTTCAGATTTTTGTGAGTAATGGAGAGAAAAGAAACTACCGAACATCAGGTAGAGAAATGGGTTCTCTCATGAAAGATGCAAACTCAGTGAGTCAGTGAGTCAGATCTACTCTGCCCAAGTGGGATGCAGCTCATGATTCTGAGGCCTTGGCTGCTTGCTGCTGCTGACAATTGGTCATTCACTCCTCGACCAGTTGCATATATGTGTGTGCATGTGTGTATATTTCCATATATATCAATAACTTATAAATGCATACATACTAGCAAGTGTTTAGTATACATTTATTATATATTTGTGGGATTAATCTAGCCCCCTGAGCTATGTTGCAGAGCCTTGGAGACTATGTCAAAGAGTTCAGATGTCATTCTATGTTTCCACATTTGATAAGAAGCCATTGACGTTTTATCAGTGGGATTTGAACTATAGAGATATGTGGGGGCCCAATATTTGGAAGTAGAGAGAACAGTCAGGCGCCAACTGTGGTAGCCACGGGCAGGCCTGATGATACCTTGGTGGTAAGGTAGACAAGTGTTGGTAGAAATGAGAAACAACAGACACATTTAACTTCACTTTTAGGGTAGATAGAACTGTGATGAGCAATGCCTGCCACCTGGAGAGCATGGAGAGCAGTGCTCCTGCATGTGAGCGTGGACCAGAGTGATGGCCACGGGTTGGGAGAGCCCAGCCTTACAGGAAGGCAGTGCGATCTCATGAGTGAAGAGGCGGCTATGGCTCATGCTCACTCGTGGGGAATGCACAGAACATGTCAATGCATCCTCCCTCTGTTCTCTCACTTAGCTCTGCCATAAATATCAGTTGGGAGAATTTTTTTTTTCATAACAGAGAGTTTTTAGGATGGGGACTTTTAATAGCTCCAATGACATCTCTTTAGCACCAACATGACTTGCCCATCCATGAAAAGCTACCTGCATGTGGCTTGGATGGCTCCTGAGGTTTAGTGGTTTGGACACCAAGTTGTCAGCTGCAAAGGCTCTTGGTCTTCATGGTAATAAACACATAAGCACTCCAGTGCCCCTGCCCCCCGGCCAGCAGCTCAGGGCCCCCACGTGGTGGTGGTGGGGAAAGCTAGTGCCTGGGCTGGAAGAGCAAACTTGTTCATCGTCTAGAGGCAGCTGCTCCCAAATCCACTTGGCAAGTCAGAGTGGAGAAATGTGGACACCAAATGGGAACTATAGGTGTGCCTTCCCCCTCCATGCTCTCCAAGGCTCACACTGTTTCTGCTTGTGGGGAGTGGATACTGCAAGGTGGGACATGCCCGAGACCCTCCCCTCCAGCAGGCAAAGATGGGGAGAGTCCAAAGACTGTCACAGCCCTGTTTCCAGGTGGAAATGCAGGGGACAGGATGTCATAAGCCAGGTTATACCAGCTTGGGGCTCTCTCTGCGTTCAATGAAATAGTTTTATGAGCAAATTCAGTAATTCAACCACTGAATACACACAACAGAATCTATGGGGAGCTCAGTGTAATGGAATTTTGAAACATGATGGTGGGAAGGCACAGAGAAAAGGAGGAGAGGGAAGAATGATTTCTTTAAAGTCTACTCAAAGTTCTCACAAGAAGAAATACGTAGTAACGGCTCAAGGGATAAAGGCAGTACCCATCAAGTCTATTAATCCTACTGTGTGCCATCCCCAGAGGCAGAAGGAGGGATTCGGATGCAGTCAGTGCAGTGTGCACACAGCCATACCCCTGCACGGGCAGAGGGATCCAGAGATGTGGGTGGTGGGGGCCAGGTGAGGGGTTGCATTTCCACCTGAGACACGGGAGGCTACTTTGTCAGCGCCCAGAGTCACAATCTCGTGTCATGTCCACGTAAACCTCATGCAGGGCGGCTGTACCTTCATGAACAAAAGGTCTCCAGACTCAGAAGGCCGCACGATCCCTCCCAGCTTCTGCAATCATAGATCGCTTTATTTGACCCAAATGAACATCCTCCATGGGTAGGGTGTCACCCACAATCACTTCGTGAAGTGAAGGAGCCAGGAGGAAAGAGGCAAGACAAAAGCACAGGCATCTGTTCACCACCCGTCTTGGGGCTGTGAGCTTTTCAGTGCCTCCGACCCTCTCCCCAAAAGGCTGTCCACAAATCCACTCTCCGCTTCCCATGGAGCCTTGTCACCTCGGTGACGGTCACGTGCCGGTAGAACGTGGCGGCATCCATAGAGTTCTCTGGTACTCTGGCTCGCTTTATTTTTCTGCTCCACACGCATTCCACTAAGCATGACTGTGAGGCTCTCTGAGCAAAGGGTCCGCTGGTTTACACTGAACCCTGGGAAGGTGAGAGAATCAGTCCATGCTTCTTTAGAGCGAGTTCAGGGAGAGTTGCCTAGAGCCAGCGAGCCTGAGCCTTCCCTCAAGAAGAACACAAGGGATTTCAGATAAAAAAATATTACAGTTAACTCAAAGAGGTCCCAGTCAAATGATTCTTGGCCCTACAAATGAGTGTCTCCAATCACCCTGTTAAGAAAAATAGGAGAGTATCAAAATGTGTGTGGAAATATGGAGAGAGGTTCGGTAAAAGTGATTATATCTGTGGACAGGTGTACAGGATTTATTTCAAAAATCATTCTCCCAACTTAGAATTCAATAATGTGAAGTAGACCTCCACATTTATCTCACTACCGAGAGCTCCATAGAAGGAAACGCATAATACAAATAAGTGAAGCCGTGCAAAGGAAAGAAGAGGGCATAAAAAAATTGCTAGGTGTTGAAAAACGGATGAACAGGAAGAAAAAAATAAATTTGAAGTAGGAGAGTCTGCTCGACAGTACCCTTCAAGGGGTGGACTGCAGAGGGAGCGGGAACTGAGAGTTCAAATAGACGAGGGGACCAACATTCACTGAAGGTAGACAAACTCCATCTCTAGCCAGACAGGGGACAGGGTGCCTGTCCCCTTCCAGAGCGTCACTGCCTTCAGACGCGCAGGTGTTGACCACAAAGGAAGCACTCTCTGCTCCACAGCAGCCGCGTCCCCTCTGTAGGGAGAGCGAGGGCTCCCAGGAAGATGCTGGTGCTCACCTGGCCTTGCACTGGGGACCTGAACTAGCTTCCCTGTCCTTTCAAAGTATGACCCGACAACCAGACGAAGGGCAGTCTCTTGAATGACGAGGCCAAGAAAAACAAACAGACTCTCGCTTGTTCCCAAAGACCCAGACCTCATGTGGAGAGAAAATCATTGTAGGAGGTATACTCAATGTAGAAAGATTCAAAATCCTATCAGAACCATTAAAAAGAAGAGGATGCTATAAAAATTCACAACCACGGAAGATCTTTTAGAGGCTGAACACATCGTCGTCAGCATGAATAAGCAGGCCTCTAACGTGGATAATTTATAAGGATCGGGTAGTTATCATAAACGATGAAGAGAACAGGAAACACAGCAAAAGACCAACTCAGAAGCATCAGCATCCCCAGAGACAAGATGACGCCCAGGAAAGAGAAAGATCCAGAAATAACAGCAGATGATGGTGCAGAGAGGGAGAAATGCACGCGTCTCCTGAATCACACGCACAGCCTCCAACAGAGGGAATTGGAAAGAATGTGGGCCTGTGGCTTTGACTTTGCCCGATCATTACAAAGGAGGAGAAGCTCACACAGGCATCCGGAGGGGAGAAACCACGTTCACTGCGGGTGAGACCCCACAGGCTGCGCCTCGGGTGTCCTGGATGCTGATGCTGTGGACAGGGAGCCACCTGGAGGAGGGATGGAGGAGCGGAGGGAAAGGCCTTGTCAGACACCCAGTGGGAATAGAATGACCTCCGACTTGCCAACCTGTTAAAGCGGTAGCCCTCATAAAAAGTCAGAAACGCATGGTGTGGGGAGAAGCAGCCCCCGCTGTTATTCTATTTTATTATTTATTTTTATTATTTTTATTTTTAATGATATATTTTTTATTGTTGATAGTATTACTGATGTCTCCCATTCCCCCCACCCCTTTAACTTTCTCCTCCTAGCCCCTCCCCTGCCCAGGTCTCCACCCCCTTATGCCTATGTGTTATTTCATTTTAAACCCCTTCGTGTTACCCTAAGCATGCCTTCGTTTGAGAAAATTGAACCGTTTACTTCATTAGATAACATCAATTTTTATGTAAAACATTTTAGCCCAAAATAAACCACTTATGTTGATGGTTAAACATGCAACCGAACGCATTCTGATGGGTCTTTTCTCTTTGCCCATTCCTCCTCTCCTTCCCCCGATCCTCCTCAGTCCTCTCTCGTCCAGTCCTGATGCAAATGCTTCCATCGTCAGCCCGCTTCCTAATTATTGGGCATAAATCCTTTCCTGGGACTCAGTCTCCCTTGCAAAACTCACTACTCAGGATCATCTCTTCATCACGCCTGGCATGGGCTGCCCACAGCTGGCGTGATACGGCGATGGAGAAACTGGCACAGGAAAGCTTGCTGGAGAGAAATTTAATTTGAAAAAATATATTTTCCTCGTCACAGGTGGCTGGTTATTGCTTCCTGTCGTGAAACCTAAATGGCCGCCTGGTGCTGGCATGCGTGTGAAGGAACACAGGGCCAGCCGCCAGCCGGTGTCCTGCCTGCTTCCTCACTGAACTGGCTGCAGCATCAGCGAGATCATAACCCAAACAGGCCGGCTCACGGGCCCTTGTGACAGAAAAGCACCTCTAATTGAATACAGGATCCTTCTTCTGTCATTGAATCTCAGACAGGCCGCCAGGACTGCCTAATGCCAGCAACTGAGGCATCTTTCCCCTGAACCATTAATGACCCTCGCCAAAGAGCATAAACTAGAACATTCGGCCGGAGCCAAAGGAACCGGCTTTGGTCCTCGGTTCTGTGGGCCGGGCACGCTCTTGGCTACCAGGATGCAGCAGTGAACAAGGAGGCAAGACAGCTACCTTCATGGAGCTTCTATTCTGGTCATTTTCGTTTTGTTGGAGAACAACCAAAGCAGGAGGAATCGGGGCCATCAGCAGCCCATGTTCAAAGAGTAAGTGCACCACATACTTCAAAGTCGCTAAGAGTACATCTCAACACAAGAAAATGCTTTTGTTTGTAACTAGGTATGGTGGCGTATGTCAACTGGACTAATTGTGACCATGTCTCAGTGTATACAGATATCGAATCATTAATTGCACACCTGAAATTAATACAATGTTTTATGTTAATTACTAGAGGCCTGGTGCACAAAATTTGTGCACAGAGGGGTGTGTCCCTCAGCCCTGCCTGCACCCTCTCCAATCTGGGGCCCCTCGACGGATGTCCAACTGCTCATTTAGGATCTGGCCTAAACAGTCAGTCAGATATCCTTCTCACAATCCTTCGAGAGGAATTCTTTTCTTATGTCCTCAGCAATGGGAAAATGGGTAGCAATGCCTGGAGGAAATGGACAATGTGCTAGTGCGGGAGAGGGAGTCTGAGAGACCCTGGAGAGATAAGAGAAAGACGGTGTAAGGTAGAGACAAGACAGAGTGCACATTGCATAACTTAACAAAACTCAGTAGAGAAAGAAGCTCTATTGTATTTATATCTAGAGGCCCAGTGCAGGTCATTCCTGCACTCAGGGTGGGGTGGGGGATCCTTCAGCCTGGCCTGTGCCCTTTCACAGTCCGGGGGTCCCAGGGAGCGAGCCTACGCCATCTGTTGTACAACCTTAGTATTGCTATGGAGGCAGGCCACTGTGCTTGCCAGCTTTCAGCCCGGCTTGTGGCTGAGTGCACTGACCACCAGGGGGCAACTCCTGCATTGAGTGTCTGCCCTCTGGTGGTCAGTGCGCATCATAGCGACTGTCATCCAGCTGTTTGGTTGATTTGCATATTACCCATTTATTGTATAGGATAATTTTGCTTGCTTTTTTCTCTTTCTCCCCTGATGTCCTACGATTTCTCATGTTCTCCTTCACTTTTTATTTAGAGAACAGCTTTTAGCCATTGTGTGTTGGTAGGTCTGCTAGTAGCAGAAGACTTTCTTTCATCAAAGAATGTCTTCATTTCCCCTTCAGTTAGGAAGTATATTTTCACTGGGTATGCATGCGATTTTTGAATGAAAGTCCTTTTTCTTCAATACTCTAAATTATTCTGTCACTTCTTTCTGGCTCCTGTGGTTCCTAATACAAAGTCTGCTGTCATGTGTACTGTTTTTGTCCTCAAGGTAAGGTGCAGGGTTTTGTCTGGATGCTTTCATGATTCTTTGTTCTAATGTGTAGCTGTTAGTCACTTAAATATGCTTTCTTCTGGCATAGATTTTTGAGGTGTATTCTGCTAGGAGTTCACTTGGCACTTTTGAGTGTGTATAAAACAATAAAAATGGTATTATTTTAAAAGCTGGGGAATTTTTTACATGACTTCTTAAAAATCGAGTTACCTAACCAACTGAGAACTACTCTATAGTATGCATATGTAAGAACTCACAAAAATAAACACCTATAAAATATGCATTCATTATGGGAAGTGTTATTTATGGCACAGGCAATGCACAATAAAAGTGGCAAAATAAGCAACTATTATTTATTCTAGTTAGCACTCTGTTTTCTTTGTAAAACCTTTTAAAAAGTGGGTGAAAGTTTAGAAAGAGGAAAGAAAGGAAACCTTACTGCCTAATTTAATGCAGAGGACACATAATAGTAATTTGCATTTTGTAAACTTGAAAATAAAATTATTTTGAATAAAATCACACTTTATGAAGATATTGTGGAAGATAATGCAAAACTCCCACGTTAAAAGGCTGCTAAGTACTGTAGAACCTCAAAGCTCCTGGCCCTGTGAAGTATAAATGGGCTAATGTAATTCCCATGTAGCTTTGGGTCTTCAATAAGTGAGAAATAATAACCACCATTCTTTATCAGGAATAGTCTTGAATGATGCATGCTTAGAATTAGGAAGTCTTGCAGAAAGTTCCATTTCACACACACACACCAGCTCTATTATAATATGCCATGTGCAGTCTTAAAAATCATCACTAAGCACAAACATCTACATTAATAAAAGAATAAGATGCAAATTGACCATACCTTCACAACACCCATCAGTCAATCAGGAGTGAGTATGCAAATTAAACCAACAAAGATGGCATATTAATTTGCATATGCAAGCGCCTAGCAGCCCAGGGTGGGACGCCTAGGTAACCATGCAGGTGTTCCGCATCGCCCCAGCCACTCCATGCCTCTGGGCAGCATGGGAAGGTGGAAAGGCAGTTCCGGGCATGGGCATAATGCAGTTCGTGCCAAGGTTGTTGAGCGCCAGGAAGAAGGGAAGTGCCGCTGTGCCCACTTCACATTTTGTTTCAAAAATAGTTAGTGTGATGATGATGAACATGGGTCCCCTACCCCCCACCCTGCACTGTGAGTACAGGACCAGATCCAGCTGAAAGGGGACTTCCCAGGGCATATGCCAAGGAAATAAGACCGGACCATCCTGATCTGGAAAGGCAGGTGTGGTGCAGGCTACGAATGAGCTCACTGGGCAGAGGGTCCTGTGGAGAGGGGAGCTCTGTAGAGAGGGGAACCCCATGGTGGGCTGCCCGTGGTTGCAGAGCATAGAGCTGGGGAGGCAGGCTTGTGAGGGCACAGACCCTGCTACTGCCCAGCTCGGCTTTGCAGGGGGTTCTCTCGTTGGGGCAGGGTAATAACACAGTGACGTGTTCTGACTGTAAAAGCTGCACTCCCACGTGGGGGAGGAGGCCTGGAGGGCAGAGTCCTGTGGCTCCTATTCGCTGCTCAAAATAACAACCACCAACCACACCCATCGAGGGGCAGGGGCCAGTGTGGGAGAGGAAACCCATATCCTGCCCAAAAGTGTATCATGTATCCTCTGTCCACCTACTCATTCCTACATGCAAACAAAGAACTAAGGAATGCAACATATTTTTAAAGAACAACAATAACGGCACAAAAGAGTAGCATGCTTGAACTTCTGAAACTGGGTTTGGAAATGTGAAATTACCCATCCACCCCTCCCTCCCTCCTTCCCTACCTTCTTCCCTGCTTCCATCTCTCCATCCCACCATCCCTCCATCCATCCCTCCATCCTTCCATCCTTCCATCCATCCATCCATCCATCCATCCATCCATCTAAAATGTACCAGGTCCTGTTTTATGCCAGTAATGGGAGCTACAAAAGAACATTATACATGCTGCTCTTGTCTTCAGAAACTCGGTCCACAAAGCAGCATCTCCCGAGACGCAGAGGGGCACACGCAGCGTGGAGAGGAAGGTGCCCGTCAAGACAGCCTTCACGGAAGGGCTTTTTAAACTCCTTTACTATAGTCTTTAGTGCTCTGAAGTGAGACACATACATGTGGCCCTTGCTTGACACAGTAATAAAGGAATTCAGCTGCATGAAACAGAAGAAGATTAAATAAAGAAATCACTTGTGTAGCATCAAGTACTTTCAACAAGGGTATAAAACCAAGGTCACAGCGTTGGGAGGGTATCTGACCCTTGGGCCAATACACAAGTGGCATATTCACGGGGAGGAAACTGGAAGTGACCAGGCGCAGGTGCCTGTGCTGAGGACTGAGCACGGCTTCACTATTGTTTCACAATTGGCTCCTCTGAACAGGAACGCTTCTGATCTGTCCATAGGAACCGAAACGCCTTTTCCAATTAAAAGATGATCTATGGCTAACCTAGATCATAGGCAAAATAATAACTACCTCTTCTCAGAAAAGAAGCAGGCGTTAGGGAACAAGTGCCTGTCTTCTTCCAGATTTACCATCCTTTTTTTCCTAATGTTCCCTAGTGGGAAAAAGCACTAAGTTGTAAAAGGATTACATTAAATCATGACATTGATTTACACGTGTGTTAATGTTTTCCCATTGACATCTGGATTAATTCACAAACTTACTTTGAAATTGATCATACCTCAGTGGTTCCCAGACATTGACTGATGTTGAATTTTTTTAAAAATCCTAAAGATTTTATCTTGTATGGAAATAATACAGATGGGCTGCACTCAAAGATGCATGTTCCCCCCACAAAGCAATGGCCAGTCACACATGTTTTGGGCTGAGAATCAGCCAGAAGGTGTTAACGGTGACGTGGTGACTGCCTGGGTTTAGTTTAGCTGAATGATCTCTTGGGAGTCAAGCCATTTGGTGTTTTTGAAGCATTGCAAGCTAAGGAGAGAATTATTAGGACCGAAGTTTCTTGAAAAGCATTATATTACATCTATACATATAAAAGCCTAAGCAACCATTAGGACCGGCTCACCAGACTACTGGACAATCAGCTGGTAGCTATGATGCACACTGACCATCAGCAGGCAGACACTCAACGCAGGAGCTGCCTCCCAGTGGTCCGTGCATTCCTATAGCTAACCTCCCATGGTCCCTCCCTGCTACCACCTGGCCCCTATCAGCCCCAATCGAGAGCCAGGCTGAGGAACCCCACCCATGCACAAATATGTGCAAGGGGCCTCTAGTGTAGAAATAATAGAATGGCAAGTGCCTAAATCATGCAAGGCACTTTTAAAAAGGATGATTTTAAAGAGATAAAGACCAGATGGAAACTATCCCCCTGGTGAAAAGCAACAGGTTGAGAGAGGATTCAGAACTGCCACACACTGGTGACCCTTGAAGGACTTGGGTTTTAACCTGAGATGCTGATACCTCGGATCCAGGCCAGTGTCTATGTAACAGCAGAGAAGGGGCTGGGTGAACAAGGGGAGGGTTCCAGTGCTACACACAGATGTGGGAACGGCCCGGGGGATATCAGGGCTTCCCCAGAATATTTGTATTCTTTGAGTCAGAGATATTAAAGCAATAAACAAGCTAACATCACAGGGAAAGTTCAGGAGGCCTGGCCCTTTCAGCCCTTCATAGCCAGGATTCTGAGGAAGAACAGAACTGAGTGACCCAAGTAGAGGAGCGTTTGCAGCCAAGACAGTGTGCCATGGAAGCACAGCAGGCTCCTGTTAACCCATCCTTAAACCATGTGTGCACAGCTCCTAGCTGACATACCTCAATAGTATAGAGGAAGAGAGAGGAAGAGAGATAGAAACATCAACAATGAGAGGGAATCATTGACTGGCTGCCTCCTACACACCCCCTCCTGGGGATCAAGCTCACAATCTGAGCATGTGCCCTGATGGGAATTGAACTGTGACCTCCTGGTTCATAAGTTGACACTCAACTACAGAGCCACACGGGTCTGGCAATATCTTAGGTATTTAATGCAGCTTCAGAGTAGACTTGATGTAATATCCCCCATATGCAAGCACAGAGAAGACTTGCACAAATATTCTCCTTGTTATCCTGAACAACAGGCCTGTTGCATGATATTTGTGCAAGAATAGACCTTCCTTTCCCTGGCTTCACTCCCAGCCAGGAACTGGCATGTCCCTGCCCCCCGACTGCCCAGGAAGTCCTGGCTTCTGTCTGGAGCACCACTCGAGTAGCTCCCTCGGCCGACTCCCTTCCCCTCATAGCCATTCTGTGCCTGCATATGCAAATTAACCTCCATCTTTGTTGGGTTAATTTGCATACTCTCTCTGATTGGCTGTGGCATAGCAAATTGATGGTTAATTTGCATATTTCTCTTTTATTAGGTAAGATGATAAAAGCCTAATATGCTAAGTGTCCAGTCATCCAGTTGGCCACTCAACCAAGCAAAATATAATATGCTAATAATATGCTAGGGCTGCTAAACTGTTTGCTATGATGTGCACTGACCACCAGGGGGCAGACAGTCAACCAGTCACTATGATGTGCACTGACCATCAGGGGGCAAATGCTCCAACTGGCAGGTTAGCTTACTGCTGGAGTTTAGCCGATCAGAACTGAGCGAGATGGGCCAGACACGCCCTGGATCTCTCCTGTGGTTCCTCCTCACTGGCCAACCTCCTGCATCCCTCCCTGGCCCCAATTGTGCACTGGTGGGATCCCTTGGCCTGGCCTGCACCCTCTTGCAATCCAGGACCCCTCTGGGGATGTTGGAGAGCCAGTTTTGGCCCAATCCCCCAGGCCAGGCCGCAGGACCTCACTGGTGCATGAATTCGTGCACCAGGCCTCTAGTTAATAATAAAATACATGCAATTCTAATGACTAATAATAATATCCTTTGTGCTGTTTTAAACATTTTCATTCAACAACTCATTAACCAATTGGAATCAAAGCATTGAAAAGGCAGGTATGTTTTTACAGGCCAGCCAGTAAATCACAGAAGGAAAACTCAAATTCTAGCTTGGTGGGAAAGGCACTGGGCACTTCTCTGCAATTCAGCCACTTTACCCAGGCTCCTGCTTTTGTTTATTTTTTCTTGTCACTTATACCACTCTGATAATTATTGGGATATCTACTTTTCTCTGTATAAATAAGTTGTAAGAATTTAGCTCAGGGATATATGCATATATAAGTTTATATTCCTGCAAATGAATTTCCCCAAAGTGGCACAGTTTATGTAAAGCATGTCTGGAAGAGAAAGACTGTGTATAAAGCCACGTGTAATCATATTCCATGTGATAAAGACAGCAATAGCTGTTGGAGAATAATAATTCGAATCGTGTCTTCTTTTGGAGTCTGGGACACAGGCATTCGTGCTGTTGGCTTTGTCTGTCTTAGGGCTTGCCTGGGGCTGCCTCTGACTCAGGGACATTTTGGCAAGTTCGCTGCCTCAGCAGCAGGATGGATGAGGGTTTGAAGGTAGGAGGCAGCCACCTTGGACTTCAGCCCCTGGGAAATCCACGTGCCTGGCACTGTGGCCGCCTTGTGTAGAAGGTGAGTTTTTCCTTCTGACCTTTGAGCACAGGGAAGGTGGTTTGCTTGCCTTTCCTCTCTCCCTAGTGGTTCCTCTGGGCAGCAGAATAAGTCCCCGTCAGCCCCAGAATAAAAGGTCAAGCCTAATTGGCAGGTTGGCTATAGTTTCTGCACATGCAAGGTGATCCAGGTGAGGCCATTTCCTTTGTCTCTGCCTCCACCCGTCAAATGAAGGCATTACTGAGACCGGTGGTCAGCAAACTCATTGGTCAACAGAGCCAAATATCAACAGGACAACGATTGAAATTTCTTTTGAGAGCCACATTTTTTAAACTTAAACTTCTTCTAATGCCACTTCTTCAAAATAGACTCACCCAGGCCGTGGTATTTTGTGGAAGAGCCACACTCAAGGGGCCAAAGAGCCACATGTGGCTCACGAGCCGCAGTATCCTGACCACTGCACTAAGGAAACTGAATAGAAGGGCCACGAAGACCCTCTGTGGGGTGAGGATGAGGTTCTGTGTCGCTAGGTCCTGGTTACGTGGGTTCGCACAGCAGTCCCAACTCATCAGGATGGACCCTCAGGCCGTGTGCCTGTTCCTGAATGTAGATAATAGGGCCATGAAAAGGTCTTCAAATGCAAATGTTTTTTTAAAAAATTCTTGTCTTGACAAGATTTCAAGAATGGATGTTACATTTTTCTTCTGCAGCTCTCACTTCTGCCTGGAAGGCAGTGCTGGCTCCATCACAGGGGATCTGTGCCAAAAAGCCACCGCCAACGCCACAGAACTTCATCCATGGCACACACGTGTCTGAAGGGCCACACATTTCCTTGTCTTGATTTCTTCTTACCCTTTTCCTGGACGTTGACTGTGATAGCCGGAAGCAAGT
Organism: Pipistrellus nathusii; assembly: GCA_963693515.1. Taxonomy (NCBI): domain Eukaryota; kingdom Metazoa; phylum Chordata; class Mammalia; order Chiroptera; family Vespertilionidae; genus Pipistrellus; species Pipistrellus nathusii. The sequence continues at coordinate 50,540,870 of OY882870.1, read as the reverse complement.
GACTTGAACTATCCATTAAGCCGGGAAATGTTTTTCTTCATTTTAATATACCACAGACAGCCCTTCGGCCAAACATCTTTATTCCAGTCAATCCTAACAACATTTAGATTCTGAAGTAAATTCCTTACCCCCTCGATTGATCATTTTCTTTTATGCTAAGGAAGATATGCGGGAGCCTGGAGTCGATCAATCTTTGTCTCCATTCTATTACTTATGGAAAAACACAGGTTACTATCTGCCCCCAGTTTTACCTATTGTACTGAACTAGTTCCTGTTAGACTGTTCCTTTGAGTATTCTATTCATTCATAATGATTGCTGATTCTGCCTAATCAGAGGAGACCAGAAGTAGGAATCATCCTAACCCCCAGATCCTTGAGTAAATTACTCAGGCGTAAGAGAGATTTTGTTTGCCTCCAACCACGTGGGATTTTTGCTGAGAAATCCCACACAGCTTGGCTCATGGAGGCAGGTGGATGGCATAGTCACATTCATCCTTTTAGTTAGGCCCCAGCAAGCCCTGAGGTTCTCCAAGAAAGTTTCCTTGTGGCTCTGAGGAGAGAGAGCAGTGCTGTGGGCTTCGCTTCCACCTCCACTCCAGCTGATGGTGCCTTCATTGTTCCCGAAATTACCCTTCAGCAGTGATTTCTGTGACACCGGTCTCAGTCCACAGAGCTGAATGGCCCTCCCCATTATAGCCACTTGTTCCTGGGATTTAATTACATCTCCCAAACAGGAGTAAATAGACTAAAGGCGCTTTGGGAGTTCCCGGTGAGGGGCCCGGCGTGCTGGGCGAGGCACTCTCTCTGGAAGAAGGAGGAAGATCAAGCAACTGATGAGGAGACAGAGCCTAACACCAGGACCCAGGGGAGGAAGGAGGAGGGAGGTAAATGATACCCCAGCATGTTATTCTCTTGCCGTGGTCCAGAGACAGAGATGAAATGCTTATTACATTAGCCAGGAGACACCAAAACCAACAGGTTTTTATAAGCATGAATCCAATTTAAGCATTTTATAGCACACAAAACGTCATTGTTTCTAATATTATTATATGACATAGGAAAAGTGACTAGAATATGCTGTTGCAGAGTTTAAAAGGTTAAGGAATTTGACAACCTGTCCATGTCCCTTCAATTGCCTCAAATCAGAACATGTTCCTTTGGCTAACTAATTCAAATTCATTAATTGTCGCCCAGATGGCATGATTCAGTGGTTAAGTGTCCACCTATGAGCCAGGAGGTCACCGTTGATTCCCAGTCATAGTATATGCCCCGGTTATGGGCTCCATCCACAGGTTGTGGGCTCTATCCCCAGGGTGGGGCGTGCAGGACGCCACTGATCAATGATTCTCTCTCATCATTGATGCTTCTCTCTTTCTCTCCCTCTCCCTTCCTCTGTGAAATCAAAATATATTTTAAAAATTTAATTAATTGCCATTCAAATATGTATGTTGTTTAAAAGATTGAGCTTGTCCCCACCCCAGAATAATCCTTTGAATGATGAACTGTGTCTATATAACCGGTCAGCTCCAGACTTATTTATGATTCAAGGCTAGATTTTCCCGGGGGGTGGGGGGGGGCGGGCAGTGAGGCCCACATTCAGGGCTTCCCTCTCTGGGGTTTGCTGCTGCCTTGGGGTTCTGTATTCTGTATTTAAACTCACTTGTGCTTAGGAGCCCATTCATCAAAGACTTTGTCCACATCATTGTCAAGGCATTTTGTACTCGGGCCAGCTTTTTAATGAGGCCTTAACTGCCAGAGCCATAGGAATGGATTGTCTGGAAATGTGAAACCCTGGCCCTTTAAAGGAGAAAAGATATCAAAGACCCTTCTCCAGGCTGGGTCAAAAGTAGCATGTCCACCTATCGAGGGATTTCATGTTCATCCTTTTGAGATTCTCCCTCCCCCCAACTGGTGGGCGGAGTTATGACATTACTGGCAACTGTCACAAAGACATCCCTAAGACATTGAACCACCAATCAGCACGTGCCAAAGTGCCCTGGAGCCCACCCCTTACTGTTCTACCCTGGGTCCAACCCTCTCCTATTCCTCCCTTAAAAAGACCCCCAATCCAGCCAGTGTTGCTTTTCCTCCATGTCCAGGAGGCAGCCTGGCTGGGTCCTCTCTCTCCTCCCCACTCCTTCAATTCTGATTTCTCTACCTCCGTAATGAGTCCCGCTCATTACTGGGGAATAAACTTTACTTTAACATGTCTTGGTGGTCAGTTTCCTGCGCCTCAAACCTTACAATCCTCACCCTCGACTACATAGTGAGCCAGTCCCTGTAGCCTACATAGCTGTAGCTTTGCACCCTTCAGACCAATCACCTTCTCTGCAGTGAGTGTCTCAGAAGCAAATGCAAGAATGTGACTGCCTCAAGTTAAACCAAACAAAAAGCATAAAAACCCCCCAAACATCTGCATTGCTCCTTCCCAGAGCCTGACTCCTCAGCTGGCTCACACAATGGACATTGTAGGCTGAGTTTGTCTTTCTCCTTATCCGTTCTCTCCGTGTAGTTTCATCCATGGACATTCTGTCCTTGGACAACTCCAAACCGTGGTGGGGCCTCTGAAGCACACGACCACAAACTGGGTGGCTTAAAACCTCAGCAATAGACTGCCTCATAGTGTGAAGGCCGGAAGTCTGAAATCCAGGTGTCAGATCTAATTAGCGTTGGACACTGTTCTGCACTGGAGATTGAGAGGCAGAGCAGATCTACCCAATACATAGTCACAAACCCAAACGGGAAGCCAAAATGAGGAGACAAAGAAGCAACCCCCAAATGAAAGGACAAGAGAATTCTCCAGATGAAGAGATAAATGAAGCAGAGATATGAAATTTATCTGAAACAGAGTTCAGAGTAATGATGGTAAAAGATGCTCAACAGCATGAAATCCAGGTGTCAACAGGGTGGGTTCCTTTTGGGGTGCAATGAGGGGTGATCCAGCCCACACCTCTCTCCTGGCTGCTGGCGGCTGCTGGTGCCTGCTGGCGCTCTGGGACACTCCTCTGCTGACAGCTGCACTGGGGTCACCTCTGTTTCCGTGGTCACATGACCATCTTCTAACCATTGCCCCCTGGTTTCAACCCAACAGAACACCTGCCTCCTGCTGTCTCCCCCACTCTGCAGTCACACCCCCAAATCCCACCTCATCCTCCGTGCCAGGTCCTATTACCACCTCCTTGAATTGTCTACTAATCTCCCAGATCAGAATCGATGTCTTCCCCTTTCATGTTCTTAATGCTTTAATCTCACTGAGCGAATGTAGAACATTGTCTTCTTGGCATCATATTAATGATCATAATGGACACAGCTGGGCTTTGAAATGATAAGCGCCTGCCAGAGAGGAGGGTTCTCGCCTTTCTGTCCCCAGATGGCCACACAAAGCCTAGGCCAGAGTGGACACTCAAAAAACACGGGGAAACATTGAACTGGAAAGAAGGGTTTTCTGCTAATTCTGTAGCAAACTCCTGTTAGCCAGGAGCCGTGCAGAGAATAGGCCAGGAACAACCCGGGCATCGCTTAACAATATCTTAGATGGAAAAACTACAATTAGAAATGAAAACAGGGTATTTAATAATGCATGACTGCATATCTTATTTGTCTTTCCCTAATTTTGTTCAAAGGACAAAGTCAGTATGTTATCCTCCGGTTCAGAATCATTCTTTTGTGTCTGGATAGAGAGCCGGCTACTCCGCATTGGGTATGAGTGCTTAGGGGAATCTCAGGGGAGGAATGGTCCCCGACAGGCCTGAGGTGTTAGATTGCACAGAAGCCCGGTGCCTGAGAGTGTACCTCTGCTTACTCCCCGACTGCTCCCTGGAAGTTAGTGCCTGAGCTCCAAATCTGGAGCCAGGAGAAATGGGCTTCTGATATATTTTTATTTTAGCAACAAAGAAAAGAGAGCAGAGCATTGGAAGCAGTTCCTCTGACTGATCTCAGGGCTTGGCTGAGGTTATAGGCTGTGATAAATCTGCAGGCAACAGAGTTAGCGCCTGTGCCCTGCTACCTGGCAAGTCACCCAGATGGGTGGGTTTGTCTGTTTTGTTTTTTTTTAAACAAGGAAGATTATATATTAACAAAGCACCCACAGAGAGCAACAATTTTTTTTTAAGTGCTCCCTCCTTCCTTACAGGACACATTGGTGTTTGAGTGACCTTATGAATGCAGGCTAAGGGTGCTTAGGCGATTAAGTCTCTAAGGCTCTTGGAGAGAACCAAACCAGCCCCTGTGGCCCAGGAATGTGGCCAACAGGGAAGTAATGAAAGGTGTGAGCCTCGCTAATGACAACCCACCGGCAGTCAATCATAATGGGAGCGACATTGAATAACTGGAGCGGTGCGATGAAATTACTCAGTGAAATGCCTTTCTTTACGTGAAGGTGGTTTGAAAGGCCAATAAAACGGCCCATTTTCAGAGAAGGACATTGGGCACAATTTGAAAAGTATCTGATATTTGCTTTCTGTTGTTGCATGTAGAGTCATGAGTCAGATATTTTCAAGAGATGAGGTGCAGGTTACCTGGATAAGGACATCTATTAGAATCATTCCAATCTTAAACGCTGTTCAACTTAGTTTTCCTGGAGTGCCGAATAAAAAGACACAGGCATTTTTTAAAAGCAGAACAATTGTAATGACAGTGATTCTCACTTCGGTGAGTGTTGCTGAGAGTCGGGCATATACACGGAGGAGCTGGGGAGGCTGGAACACTCGCCACCTCCGAAGGGCAGATTTTCCCATGGGATGCTCTGCCAAGGAATGCAGTCACAGTGAAGAGAACTGAATTATAGGCACCTCAGGCTGATAAGGTGAAGCTGCGTGGACATGTGGCTCCGTAGACACCGATTACTTTGGTTTCCTTCCTCGGCATTTTGTGGCTTTTATCAGACAGATCTTATCTGTAACTTGTTATATAAATATTTAAAATATCCCATTTTTGAGGGACTATCATAGGTGATATTGAAAATTGTGGTTTGGACACACAATAAATAGGACTGAACAGCTTCAATAAAAAGTATGCATGTGTGCACGTGTGTATGTGTAGTGGCATATGCATGTGTGTATCTCTGTGTGTGTGTGTGTGTGTGTGTGGACATGTGTGTGTGTACAATGACAGCTGAGTGTGTTCTGGAGACTTCCTTCTTAATCCTAAGGAGAGTCACCCAAACACTGTTCTATTGGGATGGGAAATGCATGGGCACTGCCCACAGGGAGCTTAGGTTTGGCTTCCAGAGTTCACAGAAGACTTGGTTCACATTAGCAGACATATTCAGGAAGGGAAGGTATCAAGGAAACAAAATCTGAATTTTCAGAAGAAAACAGTTCAACAGATCTAAAGGAATGAAAAATCAACAACATGAGATGCCCGACAATCCCTCATGAAAAAGCAATCACAATCCATAGGCATATGAGCCTCTGGTCTTTTATGTGTCTGTACATGCCTACAAAAATGGGGGCATCTTAAATATAAAGTTATACGGCTTGCTCTTTTTCCATGTAGCAAAACTAAGGGATGAGTTTCCTTTTTAGCTGCACACTAGTCTTGTATAGTTGCATCATACTTTACTTCATTAATCCTCAATATATGATATTTCCTTTAAGATGGCTAAGGAGGGGCATGCTTTCAACAGACCAGTGTTGCCATCAGACTAGTCTGGTGTTTGAATTAGATTGTCATAGACAAATCTTGTAATGGCAAAGGGCAATGGTAATGCCATTTAAAAAATATTTTTTTATTGATTCCAGAGAGGAAGAGAGAGAGAGGGAGGCAGAGAGAGAGAGAGAGAGAGAGAGAGAGAGAGAGAGAGAGAGAGAGAGGCCAATGAGAAACCTTGACTGGCTGCCTCTTGCATGATTCCCAACTGGTATTGAGCCAGCGATCTGGGCATGTGCCTTGACCAGAATCAAACCAGTGACCTCTTGATGCGTGGGATGATGTTCAATCCACTGAGCTACACCAGCCGGGTGGCAATGCCATTTTTGAGACAAGGATGTTGCTTTATAAATGTGTTTGGTGGATTTGGTTAAGGAGTGGGACTAAGGAAGGGGCGACCTGGACAGACCTGCTCTAGCGTGTTTGCCTTTTGGACACCACCCTGTGGGCATTGTAGAGGATGTGCCCTGAAATGCATACGTTATCTCAGTGAGCGCTTGGTGGAGGTGTGACAGGCTTCAGTTGTTTTTTGTGTGACAGGTGTTAGGACAGGGGGGAGCTTCCATTATTATCCACATTTCGTGGGTGGTTTGTGGATACCATGGGGATTGTTCACTTTTACATTTCCTTTTGCCAATGAAATCATTTGTGTCTTGAAGTAAAGAAAGATGAGTTGTGTGCCTGCACCTTTGTTCATATTCGTCTCCTAAGTCCCATTTCCAGCCGACTGCCTTTCCTTTGCCTCTGTATTTTTCTGTGAAGATTTCATGGACGGTGTCCTGGGAGAAGGATACCTCTGGAAGGGGTGCTTTATCTCTATGCTGGAGAAAGAAATAAAAACAGGAGATGTGTGCATTGTTCAAAATAAATATCAATATCTTCATGGAGAATTGATACAAATAGAAAAATGATCAAGATAAATGCACTTGGAAAAGAATGTGGCTGGGCTCAGAAGAACAAAATTTAGAGCAAAAAGAAAAGCCACTGCACATTTTTATTGAGTCTCTCCTGCAGCAATTTCGTGTGCTTTAATCCCCCTTCCTTTCTTTTTTATCACTTGGTTTTTGAAAACCTAATTCTCTGTGCTGTACTTTGGGCAGTAAAAAGTATATCCAGAATGAGAAAACTTCTTAAGTTTTTCTTTTTATTAGAGCAAAGATCCTCGCACAGAACAGGAGAGAAACAAACCGTGTAAGATTGATGGGGGATGTGCAGGAGAAAGGAAAATGGAAGAAGCAGAGATGCTAGTAACACGGCTGGTTTGGTCCCGGGCGGCAGGGCCTTCCTCCAGCCTCAGCAAAACAATGCTCAGCCCTGTGTTCTGGGTCTGTCTCCACCCCCCAGGTGGTTCTTGGCTCTTATCAATGCAATTTTCCATCAACAACAGAGAAGGGAGCTGGCACCGGTTTGGCTCAGTGGATAGAGCGTCAGCTTGCGGACTGAAAGGTCCCGGGTTCGATTCCGGTCAAGGGCATGTACCTTGGTTGCGGGCACATCCCCAGTAGGGGGTGTGCAAGAGGCAGCTGGTCAATGACTCTCTCCATCGATGTTTCTAACTATTCCTCTCTCTTCCTCTCTGTGAAAAATCAACAAAATATATTAAAAAAACAAACAAACAAAAAACAACAACAACAGAGAAGCGATATGAAGTTGGAAGGGCCATTTCTGATCAGTTTTTCTGAATTCTGGAAGATGCCCTCTACAAGTGGCTTCTCTTGGTAAATAAATGGCCCATAGCTGAACTTGTTTTCTGGGATGACTCACCACCCATGCCATCATTTGATTAAAAGTTCATTTAAAGAAAAGTAGTTGAGCCTTGGTCAGTTAGTTCAGTGGTTAGAGTGTTGGCCCTTGGACTGAAGGGTCTCAGGTTCAATTTCTGGTCAAGGGCATGTACCTTGGTTGTAGGCTGGACCCCTGGCCCCTGAGTCAGGGTGGGTGTGGGAGTAAACCAACCGATGTGCCACACATCTCCCTCTCCCTCTCCCTCTCTTCCTTCCACTCTTCCTCACTAAAAAATAAATGGGAAAAAAATATCCTTGGGCAAGGTTAACGAAAAATGAAAGAAAGGAAGGAAGGAAGGAAGGAAGGAAGGAAGGAAGGAAGGAAGGAAGGAAGGAAGGAAGGAAGGAAGGAAGGAAGGAAAAAGGGAGGGGAGTAGGAAGGAGGGAGGGACTCCTTGAAATTTCCGCCTATTCAGATCCCGCCAGAGATGTTTCATCAGGTGGAAAAGAAACTACATGGGACTGGAAGGATGGAGCTTACGCCATCTAGAATCAGCCTAATGCAAGGTGTGCATGTGTGTATGAACCATGTTTAATAACAATAATGAGGTTCTTTCAGCTTGTGTCAAGGAATTGTTTATATTCTAAGATAAATGACTCTCTTGACAGGAGCGTTATTGTGTTATCTGTTTAAACATGGTGTTTAATATAGTTTTTAAATCATGACATTGTTTCCAGCGTCACCATTAAAAAGCCCTTCAAAATGCCACAAAGAAACCATTAGTCGAGTGGAGTCTACTTTTGTGTAATTGATGATCACTGTGTAATGATGTGGTTAGCTGGCAATTAGGCATAATTTGCTTATGGAAGTGAGTTAAAAGAAATGGGGATCAATATTCCATCTACACCTATGTGAACAGCAATTAGTTTAATTGATGGGGGGGGGGGGGAACACTCAACAATGGCTAATTATTCCAAAATGATCTCAAACCCTCATGCAAATTAGAAGAATCAATTATACATGAAAGATTAGGGTATATTAATCATTTTTAAAAACCTGGAAGTTTCTATTAGTTAGTCGTTCATACACCATAATAGGAAAGGTGATTTGATAATATAATGGATGCCGCTCAGAGACTATCACCAGGTTTTGTCTACAATGTACTGGTGTCATGTCACCTCAAATAGACAATAATGAATACAAGCAAAGCACGCCTGTGGTTTCTCACGCAGGTGTATTAGTTCAACAAATAAACACTTACCCGAGAGCACGCTGTTTTGAACAATCATCATTTCTCTCCCACGTCCTACTCAGCGTCTACAGGAATTCCCGAGAGAGTTGTGAGATGTCAGATGCCCCTCAAAGGGTTTGTGTTTATGGAATAGGTGCCGATGTATGCAGTACTCATTCTGAATTCTGTTCTTCACACGACCATGCCCCGCTCACCATCATGTCTGCCAAAGCAGCCGAGTTTCAGGAATAACTGAAAACAGCCTATTTGCTGTCCCTCTGACACTAATCTCCATTCAGGGCTCCTTCTCATGACCCATCTAGCCATCTGTCTTCTAAATGCATGCAGGTCCACTGGCCCACTGTCCTGACTCTAAGTTGAATGACTGAACTTGGGTTCATCGGGGCAAAGTCACCACCAAGAGGAAGGGTCTGACTTGATTCTCCGATGTCAGGTTATAAAGAGGAACCCTGCTGACTCAGGAACTGTCAGCTAAAGTTGCTGCTGAAGATGATTTTTTTAGGAAGGAACACATACACACACACACACACACACACACACACACACACACACACGTGCTCCAGGAATGAGTCCTAGCTCAGGCTATCCCGGTAGGCGCTCCACTTTTCAGAGTACTTTAGACACATCTCGGGATCTTTTCCCACAGAAAGTCAGTGAGCACCTTGCCCAATAACTAATATTTTCCAAAGCTTGTCTCCACCCGTGCTTTGTTGTTTTTATTTTAAGATAAGCCTACATGTTTTTTAGTTATAATTTTTTCAGTTTCTCTGTCCCCAACTCAGCAAGGATCTCTAGGAGGCCTCACTGTACCTTGCACGTGGAGTCCATGTCCCCGTGCACGCTGGGGTGCTGCCCAGGGAGTAACACAGTGCCACTAGCACCCCAAAGGACCCTGCACACATCTCCACACATTCCAGGGGGGCACCGGGCATGAGTCTTCAGAATGCTCGGGTGCATGTTATTTTATTTTTGTATTTTTCTTCCAACATATTATTGATTTCAGAGAGGAAGGGGGAGGGAGAGGGAGATAGAAACATCAGTGGTGAGAGAGAATCACTGATTAGCTGCCTCCTGCATGCCCCCTACTAAGGATGGAGCCCACAACCCCTGCATGTGCCCTGACCTGGAATGGAACTATGACCTCCTGGTTCATAGGTCAATGCTCAACCATGGAGCCACGCCGGCCAAAAATTAAGGTGAGATTTTTTTCTATCTATCAAATGTATTGGGTGACATGGGCTAACCCTGAAAGGGTTGCCTTGAGGAAGAGGAGAGAGGTATGCATCGCATTAACGTGGGTGGAGTTTAGGCCAACCTGCAGACATATGGGGAACACTGGGCACAAGGAAGCACCTTCTAACTATACAAGCTGTCTGATGGAAGAGAGCGAAGGACCGCCCACTGAAGAAGGCTCTGCCCCTCACCCTCCTGGCTGAGGTAGATGAAGCCTCCTCCTGGGAGTCCCCAAACAGTGGAGCTCGGACTGCCCATTGGCCTGCAAAATCCGCAGAGACACAGACACACAGGCAGAAGCCAGAAGGACTGAAAACAGATGCTCCCAGTGAGGTCACGCCCACTCTACGACCAACTGCTGGTGTGACCTGCTTGCATTCCAGCTGTGAACTCCTTTTCCTTTTCTTAATCTTTGCCGAGGGGGATACATACAAGCGTGGCTTACAGCAGCTCCCCCACCCCAACCCACCCCGCCCTGCGCTTCAGAGAGGGATTGGCTGAGCTCCCGTGGGCACCTGTCATCATTGCATTTGATGCAGCACCCTTCTCCGGTGATGTGGCCCAGACACCCACGTGGATGGCTTGCAGGGAGGAAAGTAAACACGTTTCTCTTAATGAACACATTGAAGAATGGCCTTGCTGTCAGTCTGCCTACAGGAGTGGTGCCCGGCCTGATAACAGTGGTTTATAGACTTCCTGATGCGATGACCCCTGGGGGTGAGCACATCAGGTGCTTCCTGCTGGGCCTGGCAGGGCCTGGCCCGCGGTTTAAGGGGACTGTTCCAGGACACAGCCAGCTGTCTAGAAGCTGGTGGCGGTAATTAAAACAGCCGGATGGCCACGTGAGTCCAGATGAGGACTCCAATCCCCGTATACTGCCTTTGAAACTGAGGTTAAGAAGAGGCCATTTATTTAAAAAAAAAAGAGCTTCACAATCATACTGTCCTCAAAGGGCAAAGGGCAGGGGCAGGGGCAGGGGGATGTATGAGAGGTGAGAATCTTACACTGCTACAACATGTTTTAAATATGGTCTTACCTATTTCAGAGAGAGGGAGGGACAGGGAGAGAGATAGAAACATCATCAATGATGAGAGAGAATCATCCACCACCTGCCTCCTGCACACGCCCTACTGGAGATGGAGGCCACAACCAGGGCACGTGCCCACAACCCAAGAATCTGACTGATCTGATTCATAGGTCGACGATCAATCACTGAGTCACACCAACCAGGCTGATAATAATCTGTAAATCTTTTTTTTTTCTTTTAGTTTTCAACACCAGCACATCAGAGCATCCCCCTCTGCCTACCATCTCCTAATTAGAATTCTGTGCACCAAACACAAAGCAGTCACACCCTAAAACTGAGCCATGGCCATCTCCACGGACTCGCTGGCAACCTCCCCATGGTGGGATGGTCTGATAGAGAGAGGGGACCCGTAGAAGGGAAGGGACTCAGCTGGCCAATTCCCAACAGCCTCCTCCAGTTCATCCCGTCACAGCAGGCTCAGCAGCCAATCTAAGTCTCCGTGTCCCACCCTGGACTACAGGGTGGTCTCCTGGCTGATCCCACCATAGGGAAGCCAGGATGTATGGGGGAGCTCCGTTCTCACAAGCTGCCCTGGACCTTCTGTGACAGGAGGTAGGCCTGTCTCCCAGGAACTCTGATGCACACACTTGCAGACAGACCTAGGAGACCCACCAGAGCCGCAGACCTGGCTCAGACAGTCAACCCCCTTTTACGCTTAGACCAGTTAGAGTTGAATTTTACGGGACAGAGAGCATCGCATACATCCTGCAAGCACACGTGGCTTTATCTCTGTGTTCTTCCTCTGTGCATGTGCACTGATGTGACATACACACACACACACACACACACACACACACACACACACACACACACATTTGTTGGCAAACTTGTGGCCAGTAGCTCAGAGTGCCAGCCTTGACCTCTCACCCTGGGCCCAACATGCAGCTACATTGCCTACACAGCCAGTGTCACAGCTGCAAAGACTCAGACGCTCCCTGTCCTCTTCACAGAAAAACAAGCTCATCCCACATGTCCCACCAGAAGTCATACATGTGGAAAGGTTTTGTCAAGTCCCAGTTACCACACACATGCAGTTATCACTCTGACCTGGTGGACAATGCACCCATCGAAGCATTAAGTTGGACCCCCCCTCAGCCCCACCAAGTGTATCTTGTAGTCAACTCAGTGTCCTTCTTTGCGAAGGCTGCATGAGCGAAGGACAAAAGGCCATTTGGGCTTTGAATTCCCTCTCTCCTGTCAGTGTGTTTCAAAACCTTGACTCCAGTGCACTGGTGAATTATCTATATGCAACTGCACTTTCAAGTGGCTTAAAGAGAGAACATAATCGGATGTGCCTTTAACCCCACGGTTGGAAAAACTCAAGGCACAGGGTGCATAAAACATCTTCTCATATTAAATAGCCTGAGATCCAATCAAATGTCACAAGCAATTGCCCCGCCCTCCAGAACTGGAGGGGCTGTCAGGGGATCCTGGATGCAAACAGTGCTGCCTCAGAAATACAACAGGGGTGCTTTGTGAAGCCAAACGTTTTAGAGCCTCTGAACCCCACAAACCCTTCAGGCTCAACCAAAAAAACCAGCACTAACCTCTGAAACCATGCCACTGCTTACACCGCCCAGTGCTGGAAATGAGAACAGATGTGCTGTTAGGAGGTTTTGATTTGTGTTTCTATTTCTACTTTTTTAATATATTTTTGTTGATTTCAGAGAGGAGAGAGAGAAACATCAATGATGGGAGAGAATCATTGATCAGCTTGATTCCTGCACGCCCTCTACTGGAGATCCAGCCCGAAACCTGGGCATGTGCCCTGACCGGGAATTGAACCGGGACCTCCGGGTGCATGGGACCACACAGGCCAGGGTGGTACTTTTCTTAATAATCACATGTATGTACTAACTATGATCCACATGTTAACATTATAAGAGAATCTTGATCTCCCTTCACAAAATGCCATAATACCCGACAACAAAAATATTCAATGTATATGGATTTTCTTTCCCTACTTGGGAACAAAATGACACTTTAACATATTTTTAAAAGCGAGTCACCAGTTTCTTTTGGGACTATGCAAACACAACTTTAGATGAGATATATACATCCTATCAAAAATTATATATTTTTAAATAGCAAGAAACCAAGAATACAGGCAAAATACAATATAGCCAGAGCGTCAAAACCCATTTTGTCACTGTTACTACAGTTGTCTGTTTGACCTCTTCAGGAAAGAGTCAAAATGGGTCTTGAGTGACGTTAAAGGAAACAGGGAATGTGAAACAATTCAGATCATCAAGGATGCATCGGGTGTTACTGCATTCACTCTATTACCTTCCCAGTAGCAATCCTGCAGACAAGCCCCATACAGACAGCCCGTTTCTATGACGACGCCATCGTTGGAGATGAATTGGATGATCCTCGCTGCTCACGCACATAATATAAACCACGAGACTTAATTCTGCCATCTTTGAAACCCCAGTTTCATGCCACGTGGGACCCAGTTGCTAATTACTCAGGGAGGATTGGGGAAGAGCTGATTACCCACAGCTGCAGGATGGTTGAGTGCGTGGGCTTTGCCGTGAAAGAGACTCGAGTCAGAGGTTTTTGGCCAATGTGTGGTTTTTGGCAAATCTTCCAAGTGTCTCATTGTCTGTGCAGTGATCTGTCAGGGTCGTCCATCACAGGGCGGCCACCGAGGAAGATGAGACAGGCAGTACATTGCAAGGGTTTTGCCTGCTGACGTCAATAAATGAATAAATGCCAGCTGAGGTTAAGAGTCATTATCACTGTGGTTCGTCAGCACTCAACACTCCTCTAATCATCCTAGTCAGTAGATTGTTACATCTCATTCCTGTGAGCTGGGATTCAATGCAGAGGTTGAATGGAAAGGGGGACAATATGTGAGAAAGGAATAGATTAGCCCCATCAGTAGGCTGGTGTGGCTTAGTGGTTGAGCAATGACCTATGAACTAGGAAGTCAGGGTTTGATTCCTCGTCAGGGCACAATCCTGGACTCGGTCCCCAGTTGGGGGCATGCAGGAGATAGCCGGTCAATGATTCTCTCTCATCATTGATGTTTCTATTCTCTCTCCCTTCCTGTCTGAAGTCAATTAAAATATATATTAAAAGAACAAAGATTAACCCCATCAATACAGGCATTGCCATGGCTTTTGATTTAGATCCAGAAAACAACCATTGTGTGGGGAGAGCACGGCCAGGGGTGACCTGAGTGGGGGCGGCTGAAAGGCTTAGGAGAGACAGACAAGAGCACGAAAACTTGGTCTCGGTGGGATGCTGCCTCTCTGAGAGACAGCGATGACCCCCACAAGCTGTGTCTTTATTTTATGGCAGATGCCATGAGGCAAAGTAAGGCTGTGGTCTAGATGTCTACATCATTCTCTTGCGTTTCAATTACATGCACCTGACCAAGCTTTGTTTACTTGTGGCCCACATCACTCAGGCAATTGGGGCCACAGGTTCAGACGATAGGTTGACGATGACAACCACAGCTGTTGGCTATCACTGTGCTGGGAGGCTCTGCCCTCCAAGCTGGAACTTGCACGTGGCCATGAGAGGCCTGTACCCTCTCATCAGTCCGAGGCTTGAACCTGTCCAAACTGCAGCCACGCCCCACAGTCGGGAATGTAGTCAACAATATTGTACTCTGTTTTCCCGAAAATAAGACAGTGTCTTCTATTAATTTTTTCTCCCAAAGTTGCGCTAGGTCTTATTTTCAGGGGATGTCTTACCTTTCCATGCGCCAGGTCTTATTTTCGGAGGATGTCTTATTTTCGGGGAAACACAGTAGTAATGAAGTGGGGTGCCAGGAGGGTTCTGGAAATACCGGGGGGAACACTGTAAATTATGATTGTCTAGCCACACCAGCACAAAATGATATTGCATGTCAGCTGTGGTTGAAGAAAATAAAGGAAACAAAATTTTAGGAAGGTCCTCCTTGCAAAAGAACTGTGAGCCAATGCCTCTTTGAGGTGCTATTGACAAATGGGCAGGGCGCACCTCCAGGCCAGGGGGCATTCTTTTACTTTTTCACCCGTATTTTATAAGCGTCCCTGAGATCCGTGCCCTGGGCCCATGTTCCTGGCGCGATCACACCCCCAGGTGATTCCTGCCCGAGCTCTGTGTTCACGGCCTGTGACCCTCTCTTCCTCTCCCACCACCCCCCACCCCCACGGACACACACAAAGCTCCTCAGATGGACGGTGAGGCCCAGCAGAGAAGGAGGCACCTCAGACAAGGGCCATGAGAATGGAGTGGCAATCTCAATAAAAGGATCCTTCAACATAGGAACCAGATGCATGCACAGAAGGCACATCTACCGGACCCGCTTAGGACATGGGATAAATCCATCAGCTCACGCTCAGCCTCACCTACTCGCTGGGAAAAATAAATAAATAAATAAATGAGTGAGGGGAAAAGGCAAGAAGCATTTTCAATGAGGATTTACCTCCTCCTCCTCTTGTGAATAGACCTCAATAAACATTTATCTCTTTGTCCTTATGTGCAATACTCAATGACAGGGAGAGGAAGCCCATTAACCTGGAGCGGAAATGAGGGGCGCCGCGGCTGCCTCCCGGCGCACATTACAGGCAATGATCAGTAAAATTAAATCCGCTCGCTCCCGGAGAAACGGTAATCAGCAGACAGCGCCGTCTCACTGCATGCGGGGCGAGAATGAGAATGATGGCCGTTAACGCGCGCGTGAAGATCGTGCCACGGATCACAAAAAATATGTATATGTATATAGATACCAGCGTGAAGAAAGATCCTGTAGCATTGGGAAAGGGCTCTATGGTTAGCGAGGTTGCAAACATTTCACAAAAGTCAGACTGAACCATTTTATCCTGAGGTTCCACGCATACATTCTCCCCGCCCTGCCCAGGCAGCGTTCTCCGTCACAACACGTTCCTTTTGCAGGAAAATGCGTGACAAGGAGACGAAAGTGTGTGTGTGGATGCTCGCGTGTCGCCAGTTTGAGTTGTCAGCATGGCAATGATCAGCCTGTGTTCCTTCTCTGCTCTCAAAATCAGCCACTTTTATGTGTGGTGTGCTAGTGCCGGAAGCAGTTTATATTTCCAATAAATAATTAAAACGTACCCACAACGTATTCTGCTTCCCAGAAAAGTAATGACCCTGGAAAAGCAATAGATAGGACTTAAGCATTTTGCCTTCGAGCCACAGGGGGCGAGGTAAATAGGAGATAAGGAGAAACTAGGTCGTGGCCATCGTTAATGAAGAAAACACTGTTGTTTTCCCTCACCTTGCAATCCGTCCCCCTTTTTTGCATAGTGTTCTGCAACATGCACTTGTGGTCTATCACACTTGCCCACTTTATGTCCACTGGCCAATGAGTTAACCCCTTGAAGCCTCTCTTGCTCACTGTGACTCTATGCCGACTTATTTGACAGCTCCAATGGGTGTCACTAACATACAAGGGACTGTATGTGTTTTAAGTGTGCAGTTCGATGACTGGTGGCATCTCTGTGTGTTTGGGAATCAACCAGGACTATTGCATATTCCCCAGCTCTGTGCCTTTGTCATCACCTAGCCCGCTGTCTCCCGGTGATCGCCAGCCTGCTTCTCATCGACAGAGATCCGTTCCTCTCAGATATTTTTATACGTTGAGTCATACAGTACAGAGTTGTGGTCTGGCATAGACCAGCACGGTTATTCTAAGATCGAGCCACACTGTCTCAGGGATAATAGTTGGTGAGTGCACCCCTTCTCACGGCTGAGGAGGTCCAGCCCCTGGAGTGGATGGACCACAATATGGTTTTCATTCACCTGATGACGGGGGTTTTCATGGTAACCAGAAGCCAATGGTTTATATCGGGAAACTTATTAGTCCACAGAGCTAAATGTCAACAGTACAACGATTGAAATTCCTTTTGAGAGCCATATTTTTTAAACTTAAACTTCTCCGAATGTCACTTCTTCAAAATAGACTCGCCCAGGCCGTGGTAATTTGTGGAGGAGCCACACTGAAAGGGCCAAAGAGCCTCATGTGGCTCGAGAGCCGCAGTTTGCCCACCAAGGGTTTAGGAAGTGTGACAGCCCCTTGACAGCCCTCCTCCTCCTGCACGGAGTCACAGCCTTTGGGCCTGAGCCACGCCTGGTGTTTGGCTTGTTGTCTCCTAGGCTCCAGAACCCAGGGCCAGAGCCATTGTTTCCTGTGTGGTCGGAGCTCCCCCAGGTGTGTTGCAGGGCCTTTCTGAAGAGCCACGTCCTCCTAGAATGTCACCCAGCATGCCGTGGGGATGATGTCCTGAGTCTGGATTTCCAGATTCATACTCCTCTGTTGGTGTCACACCATCATCTTATTTCCCACTAAACATGGCCCGAATTCACAGACTCCGGAAATGGCCCGGGCAGAGGCGATGGGCGGTGCTCGCTGCAGACTCAATGCCTTCCTTGTTCCTCCTCCCCTCTCGATGTTACTCCGTCTCCCCGTGTTGGATGCCAAGAGAACAGATCCCCTTATGGTGGCTCCATTACGTCAAGTTCGACACATGTTGCCTTCCTCTCAAACTTGCTTCTTTGACTAAAATCACTCCGTGTCTTCTGCGATGGCAGCACTTATGGAGTCTCCCAGGCTCAGCTTTTGCTTTATTTTTGACGTTTCCCTGTTCATGATCTCCTATGACAGTGGTTCTCAACCGTCCTAAGGCCTCGACCCTCGAATACAGCTCCTCACGTTGTGGTGACCCCCAACCATAACATTATTTTCGTTGCTACTTCATAACTGTCATTTTTCTACTGTTATGAATTGTAATGTAAATATCTGATATGCAGGATGTCTTAGGCGATCCCAGTGAAAGGATTGTTCAACCCCCAGGCTGAGAACCACTGATCTATGACCAATTAGTCTCTAATCATATGAAATACATCTCAGCATAATTCCTTTTTCTTAATGTCTACACCTCCTGCTCTTCTGCAGAATAACAGAACCTCATGACACCTTATTGATCCCATCTTTCATGCTATTTCTAGTTTGCTGTCAACCAAACCCCGCCCCCCACTCTCCAAAGTGACTTGGTCTTGCAGTCTTGACCCACAGTTCTTCAGTGGTTCTCAGCTGCTTCCTGTATCCAAAAGCCCGCCTCCTGCCTTTGCCTCCATCACCTGGGCACCTTCCTACCTGGAAAATCTGTGTCTCCCTCTTCTCCCGTGAAAACCTCCCTTCTCTGCCCGGCAGTCTGGCCTCTGAACATCCTTATTACCTTTGCTCCCATAATCCCTCCCACCCATAAGGGGAAGAGAAGAGGCCAGAATCCTGGCACTGACCACTGAGCTGTGTCACTTCAGGTGACCCTTCATTTTTCATCCACAAGTCGGGCTTTGGAGATTAAAAAGGTGATTTGTGAACATCCTGGTGTATAGAAGAGATCAATAAGTGTCCTGACTTGTTTCACAGGCTAGCTCCAATATCAAAAAGCAAAGGGACCTACACTTCAGGGGCATCTGGGGCAAAGTTGAAGACTATTGGCTGCTGAGAACAATTAAAGATCTGGCTCTACAATTCTCTAGCCATGTGACCAGGAAAAATTATCTGGCTACTTGTGCCTCAGATTTCTTACTCATAAATGGGGATGGTAACACTGTTCTCTGCATAGAATTTTTCTTTTGTCATTGTTGTCCCCTAACACCATTTATTGAGCAGACGGTCCTTTCTCCATTGCATATTCTTGGCTCCTTCAATGTAAATTCATTGACTATACATGTGTGGATTTACTTCTGGTCTCTCTATTCTGTTCCAATGTTCACCATGTCCCTTTTTATGCAACACCACACTGTTTGGATTATTGTAGCCTTGTAGTGTAGTTTGAAATCAGGAAGGGTGATACCAGCTTTGTTCTTCTTCCTTAAGATTGCTCTTAGTTATCTGGGATGTTTTGTGGTTTCATACACATCTTAGGGTTATTTGTTCTATATTTGTGCAAAAAAAAAAAAATTCCATTGGAGTTTTGATAGGAATAGCCCATAATTGGCCTGTTGCTTTAGGTGGTATGGACATAGTACACATAGAATATTTATTCTTTCAACCCGTGAGCATAGAATATCTTCCCATTCTCTTGTGTCTTTTTCAATTTCTCTCATCCATGGCTTATAGTTTCCAGTTACCTCGCTGGTTAAATTTATTCCTGGCACTTGATCCTCACAGGGTTCTTCTGAAAGGCAACTGAAATCATTCCTGGGAGGAACGACATACTGACTCATTGCTCACTCCACGTTTTATTTATCAGGGGACCCACTCAATAGTAATTCCTGGGCCCATGTTTGTTTCTGTGGGATATATTTATCACTAGACTACCGCTACCTTGAGTTGCATTGATTTTTCTCTCTGCCTTGCCACAGGGAAAGTTATAGGAAACAGGATTTCCACTCCCCGAGGACCCAGCCTTGAGTGGGCAGGTCCGAACCTCGGTCACACCTGGTCCCTGCGTGGAACCCTACTGGTGATTCAGAGGGAACGCCTGGCAAACACTCACCTTTAGACCGAGGTGTCTTAGTGCCACCATGGTTTTCTCCCACTGTCACCACACGTGTGCCTAACAGTTTCTAGAACAGGCTCAGCCAGAGATGGCCTGAGCCCAAACCTGGCCCCCTGGCCTTCTCAGTGAATGAAGACATCTGCTCGTGCCCAGCCCAGACCCATGTTTCTCCCTTATCCTTGATGTTGCTCTCTTTCCATCCATCTCCCTTCCCGGATCTCTACAACCAATTAAAATATATTTTAGAAATAAATAAATGGTACTTAACAAATGCTCATTTGTCAAATAAGGACAGTGGATTGTACAATGAGTTGAAAGGAAAGGCAGCCCTGCCCACTCCCCTTCGGACTGTCCACAGTTTGTGTGGCTCCACCGAGGCCAAGGGAACTGGTGGTGACCAAAACCATGTGGTTTGGCAAAGCCCAACTGACCCTTTTCCGGAAGCCCTTGCTAAGCCTTGCTCTGGAACATTCCTGTCTCCCCAGTGAAGGAGGGATGTTCTCCTCACCAAAACTGCCGCGGCTCCAGGTGCTCATCATGTGGATATCTGTCCCGACTGAGGAGGAGCACACACGAATGTGCAGTGTGTAGCTCACATGTATACTTGCTCCAAACCAGCCAATTAAATTTTTCTCCCCCAAAAATGCAGCCTAGTTTAGAGATTTTTTTTTTTAAATCAAGGAACACATTGGCCTGGCACCCCGCAGTAAAATAAATGGTTGAGTGAAAATGCTTTACTGTTCACTCCCTTGCACGGAAACAGCCCTAGAGTGAGCAACCCAGCTACCAGCACTTACGCTGAGTTCTTGTTAATGATGCATGAAGTCAAATGGATAGTCAGGCAAAGCAGAGATATCAGGCTGGTACTCCTGTCCCTCCCAGACATTCTGGCTACGTTTCCAAATTCCCCCAACTCAATGCTTACCGCCCCCCACTCCGCCACCCCGATTCCTCCCCAGCCTTGGGGCGCTTTGTCATTCTCCTAGATTCCCTGGAGTCCTTTCTCTGCCTGAAATGCCCCCTGCCTGACACCATTTTATTCCGAACACATGCTATTAAGAACCCCCCCACTCGAGTGTCATTCATTTCATGATATTTTCTGCCATCGCAGCCACATGATTTGCATGCTCCTCATTTCTGGCTCGTGTTGTAGAAACGAGTGTACCTGTCCCTCTTCGGTGATTACCTTGTAAATTCCTTGAGGGCAAAACTCATATATTTTAGGCATCGGTGGATTCAAACACGGGGCGCCTAATTCGAGAGCTCATGCGTATAATCCCCCCAATCACCCTGTTTCCAGGGAAGAAATGCGGAGAGCTTAAGACTCTCCAAAACTGAGAGGCATAAAGCGTCGCTAAGAAATAAACATGTTGATGTGGAAAGCAGTGTTGGGAGGAAATCACCACGTCGCTTCCAAATGAGCACAAATCTCCTTAAAGCTCGGCGGACACGGTGCAGTGCAGGAAGACATCTGCTCTTGCCCAGCCCAGACCCGTGTTCCTCTCTCACTCTTGATGTTCCCTTTCCATTCCTCTCCCTTCCTGGATCTCTAGAACCAATTAATATATATTTTAGAAATAAATAGATAGCAGTTAACAAGTGCTCATTGGTCAAATAAGGACAGTCCATTGTGATAGGAAAATTGCTAATTCCCCCCCTTTCAATACTGGGTCACAAGCCATCTTTGTATTTACAGCAGCAATGATCTGTTTACTGTCATCTTCCCAGGGCCCAGGGCCAGGAGCGGTCACAAGCTTCCATGGGCTCCAGGCTCTCAGCAGCAGCACCTGTGGTTACGGTGTAGGGCCCACAGCTAAAGCGGAACAGCTCAGTAAGCAAGGACATGGATGCTTTCCTTCAAAATGAAGAAACCAATTATCTTACAGACCAGGAGACTCACGGAGAAAAAAAAGGAGAAAAAAACTTGAGCAGGTAGCAAAGTATTCCAAATAATTAAAAATACATAATACCAAGGAGAAGAAAAATCCTAAGTATTTAGCTTGAAATAAACTCAATTGGCAAGTCATCCTTTAACCAGACAATCAATGGGTCCGTGCTGTCACTACTTAAGCCAATTAAGCAGAGACAGGGCTGAATCATACATGAGCATTTGTTCCAATCCTGCCTGCAGCATGGGAGAGCAGCAGGTCACCCACAAAAGTCTGCTCTGCACCTTCCCCCCCTAAGCCAGCTGCTTATATTGGGTAGAAGGACAGAGATTGCATGGGAAGTAGGCAAAGGGTAGGCCACATGGCAGTTTACGGTAATGGGGACTGGAGATCTTCAAAGGGCTTGGTGACATGCAAGGGCTGGGGGTCTTCAAAGGGCTGGCAGCTCTGGTTTCTGGCTCTGGCTCTTCCTCAGAGAAATCTTCCCCATTCGCTGCTCATGAGAATGGCTCTTGGTTGGAAAATAATGACTCAGTACATTTTTGCTTCTTAAAAGCCAAGAAGATGCAGATGAGTTGCTGGCATGGAAAAACCTCAATTTCAGCACCTCCCAGGGGCAGCCAGGGCATCCGCCAGCTCCTTGACATGGTGTGATGGAAACCACCGGGTCCTGTCACAAACACAGTTCTAGCTACTCAGAAATCTTCAATCATTTAGAAAGCTTTTCTGGTCATTTCTGAGGGAGACGGCATAGATCTGAGAGAAGAAGTTCTACTTCTTCTTCCGCATAAAAGTGCAGTTCACAGCTAACACAGAAATCTCCTTTAAAACCCCCCAAATCCCTCTGCTCGCAAAACAAACTTCTGGTCTCTAATGTGATCAGCGAGATGGATTTTTCCCACCAGAAAAATTATGTGCCGTGAAGACAAACAGTCCTGAGCTGAAGGCCACATAGGTGTCTGATTTGAAACCGATTGCCGTTGTGTGTGTGTGCTTTCAGGTGGTCTCCAGTGCTCTGTTTCAACTCCTCACCTGCCTGCGGGCGGAGCTGATAAACGAGGACTTCTCAAGGTGCAGCGGCTTCCTGGGGTCAGCTTTGGGCCGGAAAGCAGGCAGCAGGTCGTCTTCTGTGGGGTAAGATCAGGGAAACGAGGAAGTGCCGCCTCCCAGCCACAGTGCAGGAGCCTCCGGGATGGAGACAACATGGGGTGTGGGTTGTTTTTACCTCCCGAGTCTCAGGGGGCCTGCAGAACAGGAATGTGCCCGTGTCTAGGATCGGCCCTGTCTATGGGGTCACATTAGGTCAGGCACAGAGTCCAGTGAACTTGGTGATGGGGCCGGCAGCCTTGGACTTGATAAGACTTTCTGCTTGATTTAACCATGATGAGCCTGAGGTCAATGGAGACAGTTTTCAGGACAGTCTCATGTCCAGATAGTCATGACAGTCTCATGTCCAGGTAGACTGTGTATCAGATAGAAAGTGAACACACAAACAAATGGTTTTGTCGGACAGTAGAGATCAGTCCACCTTTTTTAAAATCCTAATCTGAGATCTGTTTTATTGATTGGACAGAAAGAGAAGTAGGGAGGGAGAAATAGAGAAAAAGAGAGAGAGAGAGAATGTCAATTGGTTGCCTCCCGTATGTACCCCAACTGGGGATGAAACCCAGAACCTTTTGGTGTATAGAATGACACTCCAACCAACTGAGCCATCTGACCAAGGCCCCAACATCTTATTTATAGTTTCCTATGTTTGGAATGAAATGCCCTTACTAGTACTTCTTGGCATTTGGGGAGATTCCAGTAGAGATTATGTGCATCTCAATACTTTTCTGTGAGTGGTACCAATCTTTTGACCATAAAAAATGTTAAGTCCAGCCAGCCTGGCTCAGTGGTTGAGCATCAACCTATGAACTAGGAGATCACTGGTTCAATTCCCAGTCAGGGCACATGCCCAGATTTTGGGCTTGATCCCCATTTTGGGGCATGCAGGAGGCAACCGACCAATGATTTTTTCTCTCATGGCTGATGTTTCTATCTCCCTTTTCCTGTCCCTTCCTCTCTGAAATCAATAAAATATATATTTATAAAAAATCTTATTGACTATCCAGCAAAATTGCCCTCCCTTTATTCTTGATGTACATTCAAAAATTCTATAAATATCCACTTATATCACACTGATTAGTGTAATTTATTTCCTGCTGAACTATCAGCCCTTAAAGCCAGTCCTCGTGTCTGTTTTGCTCAGCATTGGATCCTGGTATTGACATGTCACAGAGTAGAACTCAGTCAGCAGTCAGCAATGAGTGAATGAATGAATGAATGAATGGAGATGACCTTAACATGTGGAATATTAACACCAGTCAGGAATAATGCTATAGGTTCTGCTTTGTCACAGAATTCCTTTTCGTGCAAATCTTTGAGAAACCATTTCATTTATGCTTATAAAAGCCCAACAACCTTGCCCAGATTCAGAAATAAAAAGTGCCATTCAAAGCAACAAGGACAACTTGCATTGGCCCTGCTTAAATGGTCACCTAAGTGATAGCACCCTTTGAGGGAGACGTCAGTGTTTTGATGTTATATACATATAAAAGGATCAGGGAAACACACGAAGCCTTTATTTATCTTTCGTGCAATAACGCATGCTAGTTTTCTGATAGCTCCTTTCCCCTGGTTTGTTTAATGACAGGTCCAGATAGATGATTTTTGACAACTGTTCGAATAGACTTTAATTATTTTCCAGACTCAGAGCACACACAGCAGACACATCACTGGGGGAGCAATCACACCTGTGGAGCAATCACACCTCCCCACATTGCCAGCGTTTGGTTTATCTCCTTGAATATTGTCAGGAAGCTGACGTTCTAATCCACGGGCGCCTCTGCACCCCCACTTGGCCAGGGGGCGAAGTGACATTTACGGGGCTCTCCAATCAATGGCTGGACACGCACCTCAGTAAATAAAAATGACCTCGGAGATTTTTTTAAAGGGCAAAAGCATCCTGGAGATCTTTACGAGCCTAAAACAATAACCACGGAATTGATTTACGGCCCAAGGACTGGAGCTGACAAGGCCCAGGGCAGCCTTGATTGGCATATGAATTTTGTGTTGCAAAATGACAGTCACCAGTCGGTGGGCGCCCACATGGAAAGTGTTTTAGGTGCGCTGTGACATACATTATCTCACCTGAGCAGTGCTGCCATGATCACCATTTTCTCTGCTGGAATACAGCAAAGGAGAGAATGTCCACCAGTGGTCAAGGGTCACACAGCAAGTACGCTGAGGTCTGAGGGGGAGGTCAGGTGCTTGTTTGCGAAGCTCACGTTCTTTCCACAACCTGGAGCAGCCCCGGCTGCCACAGCAGGCCAGGCTCCCCGTGGGGCTGGTGTCTGGTTTCCCAGTTCTCATTTCTTTCTCTCTTTTTTTTTCTATTTATTATTTTATTTTTTTGCATTTTTTTATTGTTTAAAGTATTACATATATAAGTACATATATCTCCTCCCCCCCATTGACTTTCCCCCAGGTTCTCCTACCCCCTGTTGCAAGCCCTCATTTCCCCCCTCCCCTCCCAATGTCTTGTGTCATTGGTGTGCTATGGTACATCTACACAATGGAATACTACACTGCTATAAAAAAGAAGGAATTCTTACCATTTGCAGAGCATGGATGGATGTGGAGAGCATTATGTTAAGTGAAATAAGCCAGGCAATGAAAGAAAAACACCACATGATCTCACTCATTTATGGAAAATAAAGAACATTATAACCTGATGAATAAAAAGATAGACACAGAGGCAGTAAAGCACCAAACAGACTGTCAATTTACAGCGGGAAAGCTGGGGAGGGTTGGGGAGAGGAGTACAGAGATCATCCCAGTTCCCATTTCCAGGGTAAGTTCACCACTACCCGCTCTCTCACGCCTCCTACTCAGGTACAATGCCTTCAGCCTTCCAGCAGAGTTTGACTGTGAAACATTCAGAATAAAGGAATGTGATGGAACTGGGGAGCATTATGTTCAGTAAAATAAGCCAGGCAGAGAAAGATAAATATCACATGATCTCACTCATTTGTGGAATTTAATAAACATCATAAACTGAAGAACAAAAACAGATCCAGAGAAACATCAACCACACCATCAAACCTCAGAGGGAAGGCAGAGGGGGGTGGGATAAGAGGGAGAGATCAACCAAAGGACTTGTATGCATCCATATAAGCCTAACCAATGGACACAGACAGCAGGGAGGTGAGGGCATGAGTGTGTGTGTGTGTGTGTGTGTGTGTGTGTGTGTGTGTGTGTGTGGAGGGGGGGGCAAATGGGGGAATAAGGACACATATGTAACACCTTAATTCAATAATTTTTTTTTAAAGGAATGTGCCCACGATCTTCCTCCTTCTTTCTTCAAACCAGCAGAGGAACTGAGAGGCCCTAATTTTGAAAAATAATTTTATTTATAACTCAAAGACCAATCTGACGCTAAAAAAAAAAAAAAAGGCAAATGCTGGATAGATGCAAAGAAAGAAGAGGAAGGGAGGGAGGAAGGGAAGAAGGGAGGCGGGAGGGAGGGAAAGAAAAGCGGGGAGAGACAGAGAGAAAGGAATAAAGAGCAAAAGGAAAGATTCCAAGACAGACACGATGACTTAACATGTCTAAAAAGCCTGCTGCTCTTGCCTCTGCTTATGTATTAGTGACGGGTCCTTATTATAGATAGCTGCACATTGTATTTTCATTTAATAAAATCAACCGGGCCCTAAGGCCGCCACATGCAGCAGTGTGTTGGCGGCGGTGGTGTTTTTGTTGTGGAAAAGAAATCTGTAATAATTGGAATGTTTTTGAGAAGGAAATGGTTGAGCAAATTGCAGCATATATTTTTCATGGAATCTAAACCAATTTGCTTCTCAGGAGTAAGATTCATGTGTCCCGACCTGGGAAATTGACTGCACTAAAGTGATACGTCGGAATATAAAAGCAAGCTGTGGAGTAATAATTCCAGGACTTTCACGGAGATGTGTAAAAAATCCACACCGAGAGGAGCAGGCATGTGTGTTACTAGCAGCAGAGAGAAAAGCTGGCCGCGGGTACGCCCATCTGTTCACACCCGTTATTTCGAGAGATTTCGGCATGGAGCAAAGGAGGGGAGGATATCCTGATATTCCCTTTATAGACCTCCCTATTGTTTGAGTTGTTTGAAAGCTATATTATTTTAAAATTTAAAAAATATATAATTTTTTTACCCATCTGGCATGATTCAGTGGTTGAGCATTGACCTATGAACCAGAAGGTCACTGGTTGGTCAGGACACATGCCCCGGCTGTGGGCTTGCTCCCTAGTAGGGAGTGTGCAGGAGGCAGCTGATCAGTGATTCTCTCTCATCATGGATGTTTTTCTCTCTCTGCCCCTCCCCCACCCTCTGTGAAGTCAATAAAAATATATTGAAAGGGAAAAAAAAATCCAATGGTGTTTCCATCCATTGAAACAACGTTACAGATGTGTGTGGACAGACAGGAAGAAATAGTCAGCATGCTAAAGATATAAAGTACATTAAAATGTAGGCAGTTGAATCTCATTTTTGTTTCAGTCCGTGTTTTGAAGGATAGGAATAAAAATACCAATAGTTGTTTCTAGGTGATATGACTGTAACGCTCTTGCTTATGGCTCATCGGCATTTTTGACAACATGTGTTACTTATTAAGACAACATGAGAAGATCACGTGGTTGCTTAGGAAATAAGAAAACAAAGTCTCCATCCAGTGACTGTCTGTGCAGCCCCCTCAGCTGCCCTGGCCAAGGTGGGTGGGCCAGGCGGGGACAAGTGGGCAGGGAAGAAGATGCCAGGCCGATAAGGAGATATAGAATAAGGATGGTGCTTGATAGTAAATGGTAGTTTTAAAAATATCTGATTGATGAGATCTGATTAAATATATCTTTTTCTTTATTATAACATCGTTTCCTTCTCAGAACGTTAGGTTACATGGACATTTTAGAGAGATGACAGATGAGTGTGAATGGAATAATCCATTTCCAACTGTAACAGGCCTGGGGAAATTCTAAAAGACAATCACAGCTTCCTACGGGACGGACGTGAAGTCACTTGGTGATCGCTAATCCAGGAGCAGCCCAGGTAGTCGGTGAGGGGCCAGGGTACCGGCTGGTAGGCCGATGTCTTTAAACTTAAATGACTCAGCTTCCCAGTGTAAGGTACACAGCAAATGGGACCAGCATTTTCTTTCCTGCTAATATTGTCCCACAAAGACAGGGATGGTTATTTATAGATAGTCATTAACCTTTGCCTCTAGAAAAAAGAAAAACGTTTACATGATGGGACAGTGACTATTCTTGTACCATCTCGGTCACCTCCCCCCTAGACAGGCAGGAGACCTGTGACTGGTGACATTTCACAAATAAGGAAAAATAAACGTGCCACCCTCTCCTAGTACCCCCTTCACTCAAATAAAGGAACGTCCCAACATACAGGCTTAAATATCCAGACTGAAAAGAAGATGGATGATTTGATGGGTACATGAGAAGAAGCAAATGATAAATAGCCCTTGAACAACAATTTTTTATATTAACTTCAAAACCTAACTCAAAAGGCATAATGACCTAAACTTGAATTTCATGTACCCATCGACTTTTTTTAATTGGGAGAAGTCAGTTCAAGTTTATAAGACTCAGGAGTTGGGTGTTAATTGTGTCTCTATACCAGATCCAAGAAGGGTGGGGGGGGGGGGGGAAGTGTACTAGAAATTTCTTGGCAGTACTTTTAAAATGCTCTGAAGGTAATAACAATAAGTGAATTATTTGGGCTCTGTCATTCCTAGATCAGTATAATGAAAGAAATCATAGTGACCATAAATACCTTGTATTCCTTCATCCCCAAAAGCCTGTTTCTTAGATGACGGACATCCTGGTCTGGGAGATGGAAGGTGGCTACCAGCCACACAAGCCACCTGGGAAGGAAGGGAAGGAGCATGGCATGATGGGAAAATCCTCCCCTGTCCCTTCCAAGTCACCAGCTCTGCCTTTTCATCCTTCAAGCTTCCCTCAGGCGTCACCTGCTTTAGGGCAGCCTGGCCTCCATGGCTCCTGCCCTCCTCAGACCCACAACCATCGTCACAGCCTGTGGATCAGTATTCATTTTCCCATCCACATTCAAGAGGCAGGTGTTTATCTTATTGTGTGTTTACTGTCTTTGTACTCATTTTTTTTTTTAAATCTCTGCCAGATATAAAATGTCTCAAAGACTATATTCAATCCATTCATTCAGGAGGAAGCAAGTATGTTGTTAACGTTGGTTCCAAGAACACTTGGGGGAAAAAGGGAAGTATTTACAGACAATTCCGAGAAAGAATCTTAATATAAAACTGCTGGGTCAATTACAGGCCTGATTAATGCCCCAGAGAGCACAAACCCCACTGTCTGCATTCCCCACAGGTCAGCTCTGTGTCTCTGACCCACACACATGTTCACCTTAATATGTCAGCGCAGTCAGGGGGCCTGTCTTTAACAATAGCCTGAGCCAAACAAAATGCGTGACTTAACACCTGAGCGAGCCTGGACTCACACATGTGTAAACACTGAAAAATATGCCATCGCATTTTGCCTTATTTCTAAATCTGAGATTTTTCTTCTTCTTCTTATCCAAGAATCCAAGGAGTTGTACCCAAATAAAATGATTCATCCCTGGGATGGATGAACAAAGGAGCCAACAAAGTATAGCAGAGCCCAGCCGGTGTGGCTCAGTGGTTGAGCACTGACCTATGAACCAGGAGGTCACCATTCGATTCCTGGTCAAGGCACATGCCAAGTTGCAGGCTCAATCCCCGGTGTGAGGCGTGCAGGAGGCAGACGATCCATGATTCTCCCTCATCATTGATGTTTCTCTCTCCCTCTCCCTTCCTCTCTGAAATCAATACAAATATCTTTTTTAAAGGAACAACTTGAAGCACAGTAGATAGTCCGTGTGAAGCTCAGTTTCCTTGGACATAATAAAAAATCACACTCTTACCTGACGGGGCAGGAAAGGACTATCCATTGACAGTGAGTGCCCGGTGCTAAGGTACCGGTGCCAGGTACACGCCCTGCTTGCCCCGCCTTCTCTTTCTCAGCCTGTGGCCAGCCTTTTCCCAGCATGCCCTTTGCGTCTCCATGAATGCCCCTAATTAGCATTAGCAGCATCTGTTCTCACTTACAGATGAGTGCACAGAGCCCAGGCCTTTCCCTGGTTGCAGAAACTCTAAAGTGTGACATGCAGGAGGCAGGGGCAGCAGGATGGGCCTGGGCTGGCACTGGGCACCGCCGCTGTACATGATTAGCTCATCAGCACAGCACCCTGGCACCTCACTCTCTCCCCCTATCGCCCTCCAAGGCAGCCAACCCCCCCCCCCCCCTGTCCTCCACCTGCCGCTTTCTCACCTGCCCAAGGGGTTTCAGCCGAGCAGTGGGCAAGGGGCAGGCAGGGGCACCTTTGAGTCAGGCCATGAGGAGGAGGGAATGACTTCTCTCCCGTCCTCTCAGCCTCCTGTTGGTTCCCCATTGAGCTCCCTGAAAGCCAGCTCAGAGCACCCTGGGCCTGGCCGTGGTTGGGAGGGCGGGGGTGACAAGAGCCCCTCATTAACACCTGCAACAGGCCCAGGCAGCCCCTTCCACTTGCATTAAACCAGTGGCTGGGGGAGGGGAGGGGCTTGGCGGGAGGGGGTGTTACCTTGGGGTAAAATAGTGCTACCACCCCCAGCCCCTCACGTCCCTGTTCCCTCTGCCCATGGGCTGCCAGTTCCATGATTCTCTCTCATCATTGATGTTTCTATCTCTCTCTCCCTCTCCTGTCCTCTCTGAAATCAATAAAAATATATTTTTAAAAAGAACATTGGAAGGATCACATGAGATAAATCGGATTTAGAGCTTCGGTCACACATCTTGGAGGGCACTCTGATAAGGGTAGATGTCTTGATGCTCCATATCAGGAGATCTGATGCCGAGGGCTCTGTGAGTGAGTGTAAAGGAGTTGAGGGGAGGAGCCGAGGAGTGGAAACTAACCACAATGCAGACCACACACGCCCAGAAATCCTCACGAACGCCCCACACTTCACCCCGACTCTGAGACCCAAGGAAGCCAGGAGCCGATGCTGAATGCACACCGGTCAGATGGCAGCCTCTGCTCCGGGGAATAAACAGCCTAATTAGGGAGCCTTGGCAATGACCACCCGCCTCGGTGGCTTTCACCCACACGCAGGAAGCTGTTTTTCCCTGCTGATGAATGGTGCAGCTCAGAGGTCAATAATGGGCTCATGCATCACCACCCCCTCCCCGGGCCCCCTCAGCCTCGGGGCACCCCTGCTAATGGGAGCTGTCAGCCCCGGCCTAACAGATTTAGCACTTACTTGTAATATATTAATAGCTTCATTTTTCCATGTTGCTTCCTTCCAAATAGCAAAAAGAAAAAAAAGAAGAAGAAGAAGAAGAAAGCAAAAAGAAAAAGAAATGGATTGCCAGCTTACAGAGTCGAGAACGGAAGCAGATTGCTGAGCGTGAATTACGTTCTCGAAAATAGCATCGAGATTGCAGATTGAATGTGACGAATAAGAGAGAAGTTGGGAAGGGGCTGGGGGCCGGCAGGGTGGCTTTCGCGTGAGAAACGGGAGAGATGGGTCCCTCTAACAGGTTTTAAGCTGCAGCAGAAGCGGCCGAGGCAAGTCACAATGAGATGCGACCCCCCTCAAAGCGCGCCAACATGGATTTTGCTTTTGTTCCAACGCAGGATGGTTTCCACGGGTTTTTTAAAGCGTGGCAATCAAATGGGTCCTCCTTCGATCCACGTTAAGTGGACGAGTAGAACGTATGTCCGATACGGAGCTGACCATCCAGCTCCTTCCTGCCTCCGGGGCCCCACCGGTTACATCTCAGGGACGGCCAAGTTCCTGGACCTGCTGAGCCGCCAGGTGGCCACAGCCCGCCTCACAGGGGGCCTGTGAGCACCAGCCCCTCTGGGGAGCAGCCCTCTCTGACGCTGGATTCCGTGAACATGAAGACTCCTGCTCTGTGCAAACCTGTCAAAGGAGTCAGCACACAGGCCTCACCCACCCTAGGAGGAAAGAGTGGCAAGAGCTATAGCTGGTCAAGGACATGATCCAAAATACGCACAAACACTATTAGAATTCAGCGATAAGCAAACCAACAACTCATTTTTTTTTTTTTTTAATGGGAAGAAACCTGAACTGGCATCTGACCCCAAAAGATAGAGGGAGGGCCGATAAGCACATGAAAAGAGGCTTCACATCCCAGGTCACCTGGACAATGAGGATTCAAACAGCCAATCCAGATCAGTGCACGCTGGTTAGAAGGGGGAACATCCAAAATGCTGACAACACCGGGTGCCGGCTCAGAGGGGGGTGGGAGTGGGTGGTGGCAGGAACCTCGCTCAGGGGGGAGCAGATGCAGACGGGGCAGACTTTAGGGGAGTCGGTGTGGTGGCTGCCACCAGACGACCCAGCTTTCACTCTCCCTGATATGTACCATACGTACTGAAAACATGTGTCCACACCAAAACCCACACAGCAGGTGGGCAGCAGCTTTCTGCATAACTGCCAGACCGGGAAGCAGCCAGGGCATCCTTCAGTGGACGAGTGGGTGAACTAAGCTACATCCTGACAAGAAATGAGCTGCCCCCCGCTGGTATGGCTCAGTGGTTGAGGGTCAACCTATAAACCAGAAGGACATGGTTGGATTCCCCATCAGGCACATGCCCAGGTTGCAGGCTTGATCTCCAGTGTGGGGCAAGCAGGAGGCAGTCAATCAATGATTCTCCCTCATCATTAATGTTTCTCGCTCTCCCTCACTCTCACTCTCAATAAAAATATATTAAATATTTTAAAGGAACATGCCCCAAACACAAAATAACCAATCCAGAATAGTGTCATTATGACTTCTGTTTCCTTCTCCCTCTGTCTCTTTCTCTCTTTCCCTTGCTTCACCTACTCACCTCACTGCCTGTCCACCTGACTGTGGCTCTACCCAAATATTCAACTTTTTTTTTTAATTAGCAACTTAAGGTGTAATAAACTCCATTTCAGCTAAATGCACTGTGAACATTTCCCCTGTGATTCTGTATTCTTCGGTCCCAGCAAACTGTATCTCATTGGTTACCTATCCCATGGGGCCTGGATGCCTGTTCCTTAAGTAGCTAAGCCTCTCAGACTTTGACGTTTGATTTGTTTTCCTCGGGGTGAAATTTTACAAGTCTAATGGAATCCTTAATGTCTTACAGTCAGAGCCCCAACTCTGAGGGTTTGGTAGCCTGGGACCAGATGTGGAATATGAAATGTAGCAGCTGCGGCATCCTAATCTTCAGAAACCCAAGTCCACCCGAAGGATAAGATGCCTGCTGTTGTGTCTAAAATGAAATCCATCGTGAATGGTGGTTTCGACAGCAAAACAACGACAACAAGACACAGGATGAGGGAATTTGCAACACAAAAAGCACACGCTTCCTGCATCCATGGTAAGGCCATGCTATCCCAGTTTGCATGTCACCAGGGTTGGGCTTTACATGATCCATTCCGTCCTATCCCAGTTTGCATGTCACCAGGGTTGGGCTTTACATGATCCATTCCGTTGACTTCTGTTCTCACAGTCGTTGTAGAGAAATGTTATTTCCTAAACTTAGTCCCTTCTCAATGAGCCACTGTCCACAGCTGAAGTTGTGATTTCATCTGAAAATACAAGTAAAACACCCTCGCTTTATATTCTACCCGTAACCTGATACCTAACTCTGATTCTTTTTTTAAGTGAAATTGATTGTGGGGGACATTGGTCAGCATGAACATATAGGTTTCAGGTGTGGGTTTCTATGTGACAAGGTCTGTATATATCACACCGTGTGCCCACCACCCAAGTCAAACCTTCTCCTGTCACCAAATATTATGCATTTCTCTCCCCATCCCCTTCCTTCTGGCAACCTGTTTGAGTTCATGAATTTCAGTGTTATATCACACAAATGAGAGAAATCATATGGTTCTTGGCTTTTTCTGACTGACCTATTTCACAAGATGACATTCTCAAGGTCCATCCATGCAGTTGCAAACAGCACTGTTTTGTCCTTTCTGGTGGCTGAGTAGCATTCCATCATGTACATGGACCACATGTCCTTTATCCAGGCCTCTATCCCATGAGTTGCTTCCGGGTGTTGGCCACCGTGAATAATGCAGCAGTGAGCATAGGGGTGCATATATCTTTGTGAATACATGATTTGATTCAAACGATAACAAAGCATGATCATACTGTAGCTGAAAACAAGCTGTTTGAGGCCATTTAGGTCTCTCCAGAATTTGCCAGCTTACAATAGGAACGCCACAGCAGGCGGTCCAACGAATCTATCTACGTTTCATTTCAGAGCGAGGGGAATTGCAAGCGCGGGTAAATGAGAACCATTAGCAACGTGAAATTCAGCCAAAGGGCGCCGCTCCCATAAAACGCGAGATGATGGGAAATGGCCCTTCATTTGCTTTCTACACGCGACACCTACCGCAGTGCATGGCCGGGTGGCGGTGGCAGCGGGAACGCGCGTCCTTCTGTGTGCTGTCTGCCGAGGGCTGGGCTTGCCAATCGGTGTCACCGTGTTTGGAAACTTGTTCAGATGACTGGAGTCTTGTTCATTCTGTAGTGCCACTTGTAAGTGCATTCAGGGTAAAAGTGTGATGGCTCTTACATGTCATACATGCCGAGTGCTTCCAGGCTGCTACACGTGCCACCCTGTCGCTGTAGCATTTCCCAGTCGCTGGTGAATGTTGTCATGCAATTTTACCCCGGTACAGTGAGTGCAGGGAACACAGACATCACCGAGGATTCCAAGAGATCGCAAATGGAAGGCTTTCCATTGGGTGTGCAATGCTGTTCTCATTCCATCAGCGGAATGAGGAGAATGGTCTTACCTCTCTCTTAGCATCCTCCATCGTGTATTGCTGGAAATCCCTCCAGGGCAGAGAGGGGATGAGGGGTAAGCATTTTTTAAAATATATTTTAATGATTTTTTTACAGAGAGGAAGAGAGAGATAGAAAATTAGAAACATCTATGAGAGAGAGACATTGACCAGCTGCCTCCTGCACAGCCCCTACTGGGGATGTGCCCGCAACCAAGGTACATGCCCTTGACCAGAATCGAACCTGGGACCCTTGAGTCCATAGGCAGACTCTCTATCCACTGAGCCAAACCAGTTTCGGTGAGGGGTAAACATTTTTGTTGTTGTTGTTGTTAGAGGTCATGGCCACCTCTAAGTGCGGGTACAGGGTCAGAGGACCGGAGGTCTGGGGCTGCATGAGCCCTTGAAGCTTGAATGCTTTTGCAATGACCAGAGCGGACATGCAGCTGCCGTTACATGAAACTTAAAATTCTCTACAGCTGGAACGTTTAGAAGACACGTGTACTTTTACCTTTCATGGAATAAATGCTTTTAACCTTAACATGACATTTAAATACTTTGTACTGATCTCACCACTGTCACCAAATCTCCCGGGTCCCCTGCATAACGATTGTGGAAACTTGGGAATTGCTTCATTCTCTGAGCCCATAGGGTAGATTAATAACAGCCCGTGCATCCTTAGTGTGTCCTGAGTTTAATATCAGTGCAGTAATGAAGACAGACCACTCACGGCGGGTTTCCCCACACAGTGAGCAATCAATAAATATTAGTTTCATTATTTGGTTAGGAGAGCTCCCTGAAACCAGTGCACTAGACACACAAGTCAGTTTCATAATTAAATCACAGTTTGTTCCTTCGTGTTAAATGTGAATCAGAAGATGTGGACAATTAGGTGTTTCTGAAAGGTGATTATTAAACATTCAAAACCAGCATTATCTTATGAGAGGAATAGTAAGGCAAACATAAAACAGAAAGATGAAAAAAAAAACTCCATTCAAATTATGGAATTGCTCCACCTCAGAGAGGAGTTGCATAAGGAAGTGGGGATGCATATAACAACCCCCAAAGCACAGAGGGAACTTGGGAGAGGAGGGCCCTGCTGGGTGGAAGCCTGGCAGACGCTGGCTCAGCTGGTAACCAGGAGCAATCCTCAGTCATACCGATCACATGCACACCTGATCACACGCACACCTGATCCTATGCACACCTAATCCTATGCACACCTGATCGAATGCACACCTGACCCTATGCACACCTGACCCTATGCACCCTTGATGGCATGTACACCTGATCTCATGCACACCTGCTCACATGAGGAACATGGCACTGTATCGCTGGGACTTCCTTCCCCAAATCCACAACCCAAGGCTAATCACGAGAAAAGCATCAGACAAGTTGCAATAGAGGGAAAACCAACGAAAGACCTAACCCATACTAAAAATAAATAAAGAATGCCAAGATTATGTTTAAAAAAAAATAAAAGTGTGATAAACTGTGACAATCTGGGAAAATCCAAGGAAACATGTCAGCTAAATGAAACTAGATGAGATCCTGTAATATTTATTAAAAAAAAAAAAAAAAAAAAAAAACTGAAAAGGACATTAAGTTAAAATGAAGGGTACGTGAATAAATGATGGGATTTGGTATATAATAATGTGTCCATACTGGTTCATTAATTGTAGTAAATGTACATCCCCCCTAATGCAAGATGTCAATCATAGGGACAAATTGGGTATGAGATGTAGAATTTTCTTTCCTAGTTTTGCAAGTTTTCTGTAAATCTAAACTTTTCTAAAAATAGTATTTTTTTTTAAACTCTGCTGAAGGCCAGACTAGAACTGGGCAGTTCTCTGTGAAGAAACACATTCCCAGTGACAGCCACATCCAGGAGGATGTCCCAAAACTCTAGGGAGCCTGCTATAGGAAGATAAGTTAGACAGTGTTTGTTTTGCCAAGTATAACACCGTATAATCCCCCCAAATGCAATTATGTGGGGTTTAAACTATAAGACCAACATTAACATTCAAAATCAGAAAGATAAATATATTTTTAATTATGTCACACACTCTAGGGCTTGTTGTAGGATGTTTTCTGGTACGATTTTAATCATTTTACCTGGTAGATAGCACAGCGTATCCTTAGTTCAAAGACTGCTAAGTAGTAGGAATTTGCAAGTTGCAAAAGAGATAAAGATGGTCATGGACTTGAATTAATGATTCATCTCCTAAGAAGTCATGATGGGAGTTGGTAGGTATTAATAGAATTTCCTGTACCTGGCTTTGTGTCATTAGAGCCGTAGCTTACATGGACCCATGGTGATGGCGTCAGTGTTGGGTGTGGTTTTGATGGTGCCACTGCAAACACTCATCCTGTTGCCTTCTGCCAGGACACGTGCACAGTGTAGCTAATGGGGACGCCATCCACTGATGACAGTGGCAGGCAAAATAGACCATCAACCTGTCCTCCCCAGTTTGTGAAACATATACTCACCCGTTCACTCCACTTCTTCCTGGCCTTGCAAATTGTCAACTACATCAATGTTTCCATAAACCATTAATTTTTAAAATATATATATTATTAATTTTTTTTTACAGAGAGAAAAAGAGAGGGATAGAGAGTTAGAAACATCGATTCAGCTGCCTCCTGTACAACCCCTACTGGGGATGTGCCCACAACCGAGGTACATGCCCTTGACCAGAATGGAACCTGGGACCCTTTAGTCTGCAGGCCAATGCTGTATCCACTGAGCCAAACCAGTTTGGGCAGCCATTAATTTAAGGAAATACCATATATGCTAGAAGTGATAAACCATGTTTATTAAGTAAGTAAGCATAGCAACCTCTTTTTTTTTTTTTTAACTTAAAGTCTTCACCGACCGAGCGGTTAATATGAATGGCATCAGCATGGTGCATAATTCATGTTGATGGGGACCATTCCAACTGTTCCCTGTGTGGTTAAAAATAACCCCCAGGCCCTTTACTTCTCCACAGTGACAGGCCTGAGAATATTGTTCCGGCTTTTCCCTACCTACAGAGACACTGTAGGGCCCAC
This sequence comes from Pipistrellus nathusii, assembly GCA_963693515.1. Lineage (NCBI taxonomy): Eukaryota > Metazoa > Chordata > Mammalia > Chiroptera > Vespertilionidae > Pipistrellus > Pipistrellus nathusii. Next base: position 50,503,605 of record OY882870.1, on the reverse strand, counting down.
AGCTAGAAGCCTGCCTCCCGACAGCACTCCCAGATATCACTGCTTCTTACCAACGGGAGGCAAACTGACAGGGAGTTTAAAACCACCAGTTACCAGACTTGGTTCTAACTAAACTGACACATCTCATTGTTTACTCACAAAAGGAATGGTTTATTGGGGCTTCCCCACTACGTCTCTTTAAAAGATTACCCCATGATGTTTGGCGATCAATTGAAAATTTGGGGGTGAGGGGGATCATCAATGGTCCATGCCATGTGGGCAATGCTGTTACTTGCAGCGAGATGTGCAATGGGTTACTTTGTCATTCCCTCATTGATTCCCACGTGTGGCCTCCCAGCGGATAGCAGGATTCTCATCTCAGCTGTGTCTCGGTCCAGCCGTGCGATCTGAACCTCTTTCTCTCAGGAGCGAGTAGGTGCTCTGACTACTGACAAGCCCTTCCCAGCACCAGCCAGGCAGTCAAGATCTACCAGTGCTCACATGCCTGCATCTTGCTCATCACAATGGGAAACCCCAGCCTTTCTTCCATGCTCTGTCATCTCTGAGGGAATTACTTTGTGAATCTGTAGCATACTAACAGTTGAAAAACATAATCTGGCCAAAACCAGTTTGGCTCAGTGGATAGAGCATCCGTCTTCGGACTGAAAGGTCCCAGGTCCAATTCCGGTTAAGGACATGTACGTTGGTTGTGGGCACATCCCCGGTGGGGGGTGTGCAGGAGGCAGCTGGTCGATGTATCTGTCTCATCGATGTTTCTAGCTCTCTGTCCCTCTTCCTTCCTCTTTGTGAAAAATCAATAAAATATATTAAAAAAAAAAAAAAAAGAAAAAAGAAAAGAATAGAAAAACACAATCTGGTGAAAAGTCACCATAAAGCTGCACATATCGGCTCAGTTTTCTGACTCCCTCTTGCACTTGGATCCCTACTCTTGCCGAGTCATGTCCCAGGTTAGTAATGACACAGCAACCCCCTGGGGATCCTTAAGGGGTGAGCTGGGGAGACGGAAGATGCGTGCTGGACAATGGCTCATCCCACTGCATTCTGACACACTAGCACGCCAATGCAGAGAACGGCCCCTTCAGTTACATTCTCCAGGAAGGACAAAATAATTGGAAGTGAGTGGGATAAACATGTTCTGACCCTGTAAATTAGCTGCCAGGCCCCTCTGCCCGTGGAGGTGCCCACAGAGTGACACTTCACCGTAATAAACCTCCTTCCCTCTCTTCCTCTTGTTCCCATTTTGCCAGCCCACAGAAAAAGATATCATTCCTCCGTTAAACATAAATTGATTTTTTTTGGCTTCAAAGAAGGACCTCCGAGTCAAAGCTGCGCATTGGAGAATATAATGAGATCGATTTCATGCCCTAAGAATAAAAACACATGGCATTTAAATTCGGCTGCTTCGGGGATGGGTGAATGATGAGCGCATATGTTGAAGGAGCATGCTAAATGAGAGCGTGTTAGAGAAAAATGGCAGGCCCTGTCCAAGCACCCAGACCTCCTGCAGAGGCTCCACGTGACATGCGGGTTTCAGCCTGCTGGCCGAGCTGCACGCTGAACCAGGCACAACCAACTGCAGCTTCACAGCTGAGCGTCACAGGATCACAGGTGAGCTGTCCTGCCTGACTGCGCTCTGCAGACCAATGAGGATGCTAAGGACTATGCGAGGCACGGGCAATGTTGCAGGAGGAAGCCTTCCAGGGGACTAAGCTGGCTATTTGGGGGCAGCACTAGCAGAAGGTGATCAAATTGTTTAACTGGCACCTTGTCCTCATTTTGTAAACATAAATAACCCTGTGCAACTCACATGATTAAGACTTAGGATATGACATGATTTTCATTCCATTTTTTTAACCCTAACCCGAGGATATTTTTCCATCGGTTTTTAGAGAAAATCGAAGGGAGAGGGAATGACAGAGAGAAATACGGATGTGAGAGAAACCCATCGATGGGTGGCCTCCTGCATGTGCCTTGACCAGGGCCCAGGGCGAGAAGGAGCCTGCAACTGAGGTACGTGCCCTTGACAGGATTTGAATCCAGGACCCTTCAGTCTGCAGGCCAACACTCTATCCACTGAGCCAAACTTGCTAGGGTGACAGGATTTACATATTAGCTCCCCTCCCCCCCTTGTTTTTGTGAAATGCTTTGGGAAACAATTTTTAAAGTAAATCCCCGGTGGTTTACTTTTTGTCATTTGTCATAAACATAAGGCCCCCGGAGAATATGATTTTTTTCTGGTTGATGTAGGTGGCACATGTAGTATATGAAACATGTCTGTCTCATTAGTTGTGGGAACGCTCAGAAGCAGAATTAATTACAAACAGACATTTACCACTTCTATCAAAACCATTACTCATTCCATCCCACGGAATGAGGTCGGCCGCAGAAGGCAGCATATAAATATGTGTCTAATAATAAAAAGGTGTAAAAATACTCCCTGGACACCGAGCATCCCAGGGGATGGCTGCATTATTTATGTGTTGGAACAATACTCAGCTCATGTCAGCACACGGCCCCTTGCACAGTGTGTCCCTGAGCACAGTAACCGTCCCATGGCGCTGGGGGGAGAAATTCCATTTTATAGAGCCGGCTACCGGGCCTCATACATATTTTATAGCCAGTAATAGGTATTTCCCCAATATAAATTCCATGTTCCCGCGTCAGAAGCAGCTCGCAGCAGCTGTTGCACAATTTTTAAATTACAAAGACCTTAATCTCCAAGGCGCATCGAAAAGGAAGTGAGAAAACAGAAGGGAAACAAAAACATTTTGGAAATAGCTGCGCCTTCAAAAATGAAGGGCCTGGGTGGTCTGCATTCTGGGCAGCTGTGGGAGAGAGCCTACGTCCCCCGGCGTTTGCCAATGGTGCCAATGACCATTCTGTGCAGAATAATGAAAAAAAGAAGAGAGATGTAGGACCTTTCTTTGGAGCTTTTGGCCATCAGCATGATCACCCTCACAAGTGCCCAGTGAGCATGGAGTTTGTTTGCAGCAGTCTATAATTTTGTCCTTTGAAATCACTTGTATGCCAAAATAGGTTTGGCTCAGTGAATAGAGAGTCGGCCTGCAGACTGAAGGGTCCCAGGTTCGATTCCAGTCAAGGGCATGTACCTTGGTTGCGGGCACATCCCCAGTGGGGGGTGGGGTGGTGTGCAAGAGGCAGCTGGTCGATGTTTCTCTCTCATTGATGTTTCTAACTCTCTGTTCCTCTCCCTTCCTCTCTCTAAAAACCAATAAAATATATATATTTTTTTAAAATGAACGAAAGCAATAGGAGGAGGGAGCTTCCTATGGCCGGCTTCCCAGTAGCTCTATGTGTGCACATGGAGACTGGGAGGCGCAGAGAGTTCAGTTTGTACTGTGTGGTCAACAGCAAAAATGGCACTAAAGAAGAAACACAACGGTGGTGCTGAGATGTTCTTCCGAGACCCATGGACAGCACTCGTCCCTCACCTCTGGCCCCCTTGACCGAATAGAAGACATGCCCAATGCCACCTTGGCTTGCTCTCCCACTCAGACGGCCCCTCCACATTCATGCAGCCTGTGGCTCTGCAGAGACTTCAGGTCCCATTGTGTTGAATGAAAAGCTCTTCTGGTTTCAAGAGGAAATTCTCAGTAGCCCTTGAATACTAGTGAAGCGTCACTGAATGCCTGGCCTAAGCGTGTAAGTGACACGGAGAACAAGGACGGCTGTTTCAGAGGGAACAATTCCAGCAGAGTCTGTGGTGAAAGGTGACATGGGACACAAACACCTGGTTCAAACCTCAGCTTTATCCTGGTTGTGGGACTTTGAACAATTTACTCCACTGCTGTGAGTCATTACAACCGCCTTGCAAAATGAACGCGTGAATTAAGTCAATCATGACAAGGGACCTATTTGCTATCAAAGCTCTCATTGCTAAAAATATGACCTTTTGCGAATTGTTCATACTACAGTTTACCATGGAGATGTGACTCTTTTTCTGCATGGTGCTCAGAAAAACACTACAGGTGAATTGGGGTTGGCATGTGACATAGGATGTTTTCTCCCCAAAATTTGTAAGTTGAAATCCTACCCCTCAATGTGATGGTGTTTGGAGGTGAGGCCTTTGGGAGGTGATTTGGTCATGAGGGTGAGGCCCTCCTGAGTGGAATTAGTGTCCTTATGAAAGAGACCCCAGAGTCCCACCCCTTCTGCTCTCTGAGGACACAGTGACCAGATAGCCAGCCAGGAGCCGGGAAGTGGGCTGTCACCAAAAACATAGAATCATCAGGGACCTTGATCTGTTATTACTCTAAGTTCCCCTCCACGTGGGAACATTTCCTAAGTGCATGGATGTGGTGGACTGGCCTTAGGTCATATCGTCATGAACTTTGATTTTCTCTGTTTCAGATTCTACCAACCTGGCCCTTCTGTACACACACATTTACCCTCATATTTATTCCAATGCTGACTTCCTGGAGTCCCTTCCCATTAGCCCTGGCTCATTTTTCAATGAGGAGCATTCCTGAGACTGAGAGTCCTCTGACCATGGCTTAGCATTGGACCGAGGCAAGAGCAGGAGGTCTCGGTGAGAGTCCCAGCCGATCTTACCAATACCTTCTCTTTTTATTGATTTCAGAGAGGAAGGGAGAGGGAGAGAGAGAGAGAGAGAAACATCAATGATGAGAGAGAATCATGGATCGGCTGCCTCCTGCACGCTCCCTACTGGGGGTGGAACCCACAACCAGAACATGTGCCCTGACCGGGCATCAAACTGTGACCTCCTTGGTTTATAGGTGGAAGCTCAACCACTAAGTCATGGCATCCATCTGGGCACCAATACCTTTTCTTTCTAGATGTGCTTAGTGCTGTCAGCCTCCACGTTGGTGACAGAAATAGTAAATTTCAAAGCTGTACTTACAGGTCCCAGGGGAAGAATGAGCCATTTCTCAGAACCGTTCACAACCCCACCGCTTTCCTTAAACCTCCACCATCTGCATCTGTGAAGAAGGATTAGCCCATAAAGAGATTCACGTGGTGGCTTTCAGAGACATGGTTACTTTCACTCCCAATTTTCAGAAACAAGAATTGTACCAAGAAGCCATTCCCAAACAGGGTGTCACCGAACACCAGTCTAAGCATAAAACAATGCGGTAGGCATGCTGGGAAGACATGGCGGACTGGGTCTCTCTGGAAGCTTGAGGTTGCCCAGGAACATGGTTGGAAGAAGCCCTGCAGGAGAGAAACCATTCTCTCTCCATTTACTCCCGTTACACAAATTTCACTGCAGTTGTTTTTTTTTTTTTTTTTTCTTGTAACGCGAACATGACACAGAGCTCATAATTCAGCAGATGCCACGTGGGAATCCAGACAGCTGTACAGCCTGTAATTAGCATGTAAATAGAACACGGGCAAATGGGGGCGACCGGGTCTTGTATGGGATGCTCAATGAAGTCCATGTGCACGATGCCCATGACTTGAACCAGGATGGAGCCTAACGGGACCTCGTGAGACAGTCTGGGGGCAACGAGCTGGTACCTAGTAGCCTGTTCAATAATAAATTGTTCTTTACATCCTAACAGTGTGTACAGCGCCAAAGAGAACCCCATCCATGTTTTATACAAGATAATGAAAAAGAGCAAAGACAAGTGAAAGCTGTGTTAGTATGGGGCAAATGGCCGTAAACTGGGTGACTTCAAACAACAGATGTCTATCTTCTCAGTGCCTAGACGTCCAAATCAGGCGTAGGCAGAACCATGCTCCCTCTACAGGAAGATCCATTCTTGAGTCTTCTGTGTTCTGGACATCTGGCCATTCCTTGGTTCTTGGCCACAAGGCAGCAGCCTCCACTCCCTTCCTCCCTGCGGCCCCGGCCTCCCCTGCTGCCCCATCCCCAACCAGAGCTGGGCTCACTCAGGTTCAGCGGAATCTCATCTTAACTTGATTGTATCTAGAAGGACCTTATCCATTATAATAAAAGGCCAAAATGCAAATCAACCGAACAACAGAATGATGGGTTGCTATGGCGCTCAATGCAGAAGCTGCCCCCTGGTGGTCAGTGTGCTCCCACAGGGGGAGCGCCAGTCAGCCAGAAGCAAGGCTCATGGCTGGTGAGTGCAGCAGCGGTGGCAGGAGCCTCTCCCGCCTCCACTGCACGCTAAGAATGTCCAACTGATGGCGTAGGTCTGCTCCCTGCATCAGTCAGACATCCCCCACAGACTGGGAGAGGGTGCAGGCCAGGCTGAGGGATCCCCTCTTCCCTCCACTCCACAAGCGTATGTATTTCATGCACTGGGCCTCTAGTTTTTAAACAAGGACATGTTCACAGCTCCTGGGGGTTAGGACTTGAGTATATTTTCGAGTGGGGCATAGTTTCACCCATTAACGAACTCTCTCCACTGCAAGAACGAATCAGCACCCACCAGTCTTCTACCTCCTAAGGTTGCATTTCAGGTCAAAGTCCTAGAGACACATTCAGGTAGCACGTCTGGGCCACATGTTTCACGTTTCACAGAACCCCGTGCCGCTAGGCTGAGGGTGTTTTACACAGTATAATCCTCTACCACAATGAATGCTGTGGCCCGCAAACAAAATCACCCTGGTATCTCCTGCATGCACCCATCCTGACCTCCAGCCCCCCAATCTCACAGCACCCACGTTCCACACATCGCCTCAAGGTCGCTGATAAACACCCCTCACCTGAGCGGCGCCTGAGAAAGGCGTTACATGAAAAACAAAGCTGTTTTTCCTCCAGCTTTTCCCATTGTGTTTTGAGAAAGAAGTTCTTTGTTAAAAGAAAAAAAAAAATCACCCTGGTAACAGAGTTTAGCCAGCTGCTGACTCTTTAGAAGGAAAGCAGGTAGGCAAATGGACCGCATTGCCTGACATTTTCTCTGGTCACTATCAACAGGCAAAGAAGCTTAGGTGTGTGTGCAACTTGGAGATAGGCCGCCAGGGTGTCCCAGGCGGGGCGCCTGAAATTCTGTGCGTGAAACCAAGACCCCACGGGAGGGTGGTGTGGAGGCCACCAGCGAGGCGACCCCTTCCTTCCCCCTGCAGGCTGCAGAGGCTGGTCCCTGAGAGCGGGCCTGCTCATCTCTCCTGGGCCGGAGACCCGCCCCGGGAGTGGGTGAGGGAGGACAGGACGCAACTCCACGTGCCTCCCCTCCTGCGGCCGTGGTTTGTGAACACGCCTGGGTAGCGTTTTGCTTGGAGCGGACCCGGGTGACTGAACGGCTTTCTTGAGTCCCAGTAAGGACTAGAAGCCACTTTCTGGGTGGATAGCAAGTGCCTCCCGCCACGGCTTGTTAAGCTGCTTGCCCTGTGATGAGGTGTAACCTAAAATGAGTTAGAAACCCCCAACTCCTCATCTCCTCCAAAATGTGTTTACACAGGAGAGGAACGCCTCCCCAGGTGCTACACATGCAATGGTTTTCAAACTATGAACAGAACAGAACAGTGCAGAAGGCCTGAACTCAGTGTTGCTGAAACGCCCATGGACAAGGGAAACCTTCCAACGAACATGGCTCCTACGCATCTCCTCTCTAACCGAGGCTTCCAGAGAAGCTAGCAGGGCCCTGGCCAGTGTGGCTCCACGGATAGAGTGTTGGCCTGTGGACTGAAGGGTCCGGGGTTCGATTCCGGTCAAGGGCACGTATCTCGGTTGCAGGCTCCTCTCCAGCCTGGGCCCTGGTCAGGGCTCCTGTAGGAGGCAACCCATCGATGTGTTTCTCCAACATGGATGTTTCTTGCTGTCGCTCTCTCTCTCTATCCCACTCTCCCTAAAATCAATGGGAAATATCCTCAGGTGAGGGTGAAAAGAAAAAGAAAATAGCGAGCAGTATGTAGACAACTCTCCGAATATGTGATTCCAGCAACCTAAGTTGGAAACCCTAGATTAATGTCTCAGAAATGGGTTTCAGGGAGGGAGGCCTGTCTGTCAGACTCTGTCTTTTGAGAAGCGTGAAAGCACGGGTTTCATTTCTTCTCTCGCCACTAAACTATACATCCCGCGTGTGTCAATAATTGTGTTTAGCTTGATCTTTATTTTTTCCAAAGTGCCTAGAAACTGATGTTCGCTAAATGTTACAGATCAGGTGGATTAAATAACATGAGGAAGCAAGGGAAGAAGAAGAAAGAAAGGGGGAAAGGGAGGGAGAAAATAGTCTGCTAACTTTCAGAGCTGATCATTAAACGCAGAGGTGAGGCAACAGTGCGAACCAGTTTGGGGGTACAGGCACCCCTGCTTTCCATCCTCCTGTTACTCCGTGAGGTGCTCCGGCTTGAAGCTCTTAATTCCGAATTAACTTGTTAGCTCTTCCTTTGCCGTTTCAGAGAGCACAGCTGTCGTTGGGCTCAGCTGACACTTGCCGGTAACACGCTTCTTGGTCACTGGCGGCATGCTTTGACAATTCCATCAGATGTCAACGATTTTCTAAAATAAGGACAACTCTCTGCATGATCCTGTGGGACCTGGTGAATCGTAGATTTCAGACCTCATGTTGGCCTGGAAAAGCAGGTTTGGGAAAGGCGTGGTTCTCATTTTCAACATCGCCCCACTTTCCATCCTGTCTACGTGTGCCCAGACCCCGCCTCCGTCATCCCCCAAAAAGGATGAGCAGAAAGCGGTCCCTGTGGGAATCACAGGCCGCAGAGATGCGCTGCGTCTCCCTTTCTTCATGGGAGGCTGAGAAAGCAAGCAGGGTGATGCTTCCTTCATGCCCCTTCTCTTGTCCAAGGGAAAGGTCAAGGTCAGCGAACTGTGACAGCCTTGGAGATTCAAGGAGCAAATTATACCAACCAACGCGTTGCGCATGAGTTAAAAGTGATTTTGTGGCCGGGCCAGTGTGACTCAGTGGTTGAGCATCGACCTATGAACTAGAAGGTCATGGTTTGATTCTGGTCGTGACACAGCCTGGATTGTGAGTTTGATCCCCCGTAGGGGGGGAGGGGGGCGAGGAAGGAAGGGCATGCAGGAGGCTGCCACTCACTGATTCTCTCTCATCATGGATGCTTCTCTCTCTATCCCTCTCCCTTCCTCTCTGAGATCAGTGAAAAATCACATTTAAAGAGAAGCGGTTGTGTGCCCTTCAGAAAGGGTATCCGGGTTCCCCTTTTATAGGCGTGTGCCTTGAAAAGGCAGAGAAAGCAGAAGCTTATAATTGAATCTTTTCTGCTTCGGGGGATGCTTGCGAAGACGTGGGGAGGATCACACCTTGCCTCTCACTCTGAACTCGGCCTCCCCCGTGGACTCCTGAAATGAGACGGAGGCTCCGGGAAGAACATTGCTGTCAAAATGAAGGCGAGGCTTTCTGTCCATCGTTCATTAACACCGTTCACAATGCGGAGCCCCCTGAGCCGCTGCTGAGGACCGTCCACCTGGAGTGGAGCCTTGCCCAGGTCAAGTGCATTTTCAGAAGATTTGCGCTGACATTCCCCGCGAGAGAAGACATCCTACCTGGGATGCTTTCGGTTTCTGGGAACACACGCCTTCTGCTCTGACGGCTCCCGCACATTTCACCATTGACATGAATTCGCCGAGCAGGCATGTTTGCGCAGGTACATTCATCTGATTTCCTCGGTGTGAGTCCCTGATGAAGACTGAGGCTGTTGTCAGGGTTGTGAGGGAGGGGACCCTTTCCCGCATGGGATGACAGCTCTGTTTGGGGTTCACCCCTGTCCCCCAAATCAGGCTTTCCCAAAACAAAGAAAACGCTCCTCAGAATAAGAGAGAATTTCCCATCCTCGGCCGTTACAGCATCTCTATGGGGACAAGTGTTATTCCCGTTCCGGGTCAGAGCGGGGAGTGAACCAGTGGCAATCCTTTGAATGGGAGAGGCTGGGGCGACAGTTCTCCCCCTGAGAGTTCCCATGCGTGCGTCCGCTGTCACATCGGCTCCCGGAGGTGGCCAGGGTCTTACTGGCTGCTGTGCCTCTCTGTGGCTGAGGCTGCTTCCTTGTCCATCATGTCTTGTCCCTTCCTTTACAGGGAAAGACCCCCATGCCACGTTGATGTCAATCGAAACTTGAGCTGAAACCGGTTTGGCTCAGTGGATAGAGCATTGGTCTACGGACTGAAGGGTCCCAGATTCGATTCCGGTCAAGGGCATGTACCTTGGTTGCGGGCATATCCCCAGTAGGGGGTGTACAAGAGGCAGCTGATCTATGATTCTCTCTCATCGATGTTTCTAGCTCTCTATCCCTATCTCTTCCTCTCTGTAAAAGGTCAATAAAATATATTTTTTTTAAAAAAAACTTGAAGAAACTCCCCCTACATTGTAAACATGTTGTTCAATCCTGAAACCAACCTGAGGCCGTGGGCGCAGCCAAGAGTGCCGATCTCGAGGCCGGTGGCCACCCAGGTCAGAATCAGGGTCTGATGAGGGTGGGGACCGGCCCTGAGACTGTAACCTCGGTAACCATGGCCAGCCCCTGGGGGTGCCCACCCCCTCTTATATGGAAGGAGCAATGGCGATGCCCACTTCCGAAGGGCTTGGTAAGGATGAGACGCTGTGAGAACCAAAGCGATGGGATGAGCGAGCCGCTTCTGTGTCTAACCCGAGTGAGCGTGCAGCAGTGTTTTGGTCTCACACTCGGTGTTGGAAAGCATTTGGCTCCTTTGTGTGCAGCGTGGTCTGGTTCACCAAACCGCCTGACACCTACCCTGGGCACCAGGGTATCATTGCTGACAATTTAAGGAGGTTTGATATCGCCCATCTGGACATGAATGTCTAGTGTGATGCTTCTTCCCCACATCAAGAAATCTGGACTTGCCCGGCTTGTGCGGCTCAGAGTTTGAGCACCAAGCCATGAACCAGGAGGACACAGGATGGATTCCCAGTCAGGGCACATGCCCAGGTTGCAGGCTGGATTCCCCAGGAAGGGGCGTGCAGGAGGCAGCCGATCAATGATTCTCTCTCATCCCTGATGCTTCTCTCTCTCCCTCTCCCTCAAAGCAAAAGCAAAAAAAAAAAAAAAAAAAAAAAAAAAACAGACTTGAGTGAGTGACAGGTGGACATAGGAAGTACTTCGCCGCCACCTGGTGGCGACTTTCTGATTGTGTGCCCGTGTCTCCAAGGACACTTCCCAAGTCCCACGGAAAGCAGACAAAGTCCTGGGCCATTACAGTTGACTAGGCGCCACTTGGCACCATGGTGGGTATGACCCATCTCGGAATTTTCATGATGCCAAGATGAAGCAACATAGAGAGTCACGTCTCACCCTTGCCTGTAAATGTAGTGACGACCAAATGCTTAGCAGAATGGGTTTAGCCTAGCGGTTTCTAGGGCAGGCAATCCAAATGAACACACAGCACAAGTTCCCATGATCTGAAGCACGTATCCACCATTCATCGCAACTCAAATGTGTTTTTGCCTCAAACGCCAACACCCCACCAACATACACTCCACTTCCTCAATCCGGGACGTGGCAGCTGCTGGGTCCATGCAGTGTGGGGTACAACTCGGAAAGCGGTGACACCCCTGAGGGGACTGGCCTGGGCTCGGCCAAGGAGCTGGTTCCCTGGCACGGACCCACATCAGATCAGCTGGTGGCCCGGTGGTTGAGCGAACCAGGAGCTCACGGTTTAATTTCCAGGCAGGGCACAGAAGGAGGCAGCCAGTTGGTGATTCTCAGCATTGCTGTTTCTATCTCTCTCCCTTCCTCTCTGAAGTCAATAAAATAAAAACATACAAATGTGAAAGAAGTTCAGAAAGGGGCCATTGACTCTAGAGGGATGGAACCACTCAAGGATGGAAGAGCATCCATGAGACCTGAGACACAGATCAGCATGAACCGCATGGGGTGAGTTTTGGTGGGGCCATTGGGGCGGAAATGAATGGCGGTGAAGGCAAGGACGCTGGTGCATTCTTCAGGAGCGTGGGGCGTGGAGGGTGTGGAGGAATGTGGGGTGTGTGGGGGGAGAGAGCTGGGCAGCTTGGATAAGACAGAGTTCATCTGCTTCTATTGATGAATTTCCGGTGATAAGAGACGAGCATGTGTCAGGACAAAGGAAAGGAGTGTGTCGCCTGGGAGAAGCTAAAAAGGGCACGGAGACTCCAGGGAGCACCGCTCACTTTATTGTTTTAGGTCTTATTCCACAGAACGGCTGTCACCCGCCTGGGGTGCGGACCGGCCGGGCCTCAGTGCTGATTTAACCATCAACCGGCTGCCTGACAGGGTCCTTATTTAAAAAGACTCCATTTCTGAGCACATGAAAAATGAAGCATTTAGAAAACGAAGGCACATTAAGAAGTTAAGGTCAAAAGAAAATGTCAGATCTGAGAAGGGAAAGGACAGGGCCTGGAGCGGCGTGCGTGGGGCTCGGGCCGGGAGTCCTATCAACAAGCCCATCAGCCGTGACAGCCCACGCGGCCGCCCCGTGGCTCTCTCTCTTGGGACACGTGTGTCTTTTCTTTTTTTCTTTCTTTCTTTTTGCCTGGAGGACCGTGCCCTGTGTAATAAGCATACCTTTTCTTGGGAAATTAAATGAGATCTTTCTTTAAGAAGACACAGAGGCCTGTGACACGTCGTTCCCTTTCTTTAGAACAACGGTCCCTTTTAAACAGCTTTCCTTGGCCCGTGGTTCATCATGCTTCCGTCCTCCAACATAATTGGGGGACATTTTATTTTCTGGGAAAGGAGAGAACGCATCCCACTTAAAGCATGCATGTTTTTGGAGTTCTGAGAGCTATGTCCTTCCAGAATTACTAGTGCCATGAGCTGCGACTCGTGCCATCAACCCTGTCACTCATCTTCTCCTCTTTATGTCTTTTTAAAATTATTATTACTGATTTGAGAGAGAGAGAGAAAGGTATAGGGAGAGAGATAGGGACATTAATGAGAAAGAAGCATCAACATCGACTGGCTGTCTCCTGCATGCCCCCTACTTGGGATGGAGCTCGCCAACCGGGCATGTGCCCTGACCGGGAATCCAGCAGGCAACCTTTGGGTATAGGTGTCGATGCTCAACCCACTGAGCCACACCAGCCAGGCTCTTCCAGTCCTCTGTATAGTGAGGGCCTTTGGCACATGCTCTCTGCTGTCTCTTTTGTGTTGAAAATTGGATTCTCAACAGTCTAATGTGTCCTGGGAACCCCACACTTTGGTCCTGACTTACCGTGTGTGTGTGTGTGTGTGTGTGTGTGTGTGTGTGTGTGTGGTGTGTAGTGTGTGTGGTTTGTGTGTGTGTTAAGTCAGGCACTTTCAGGATATTAACGCTTGAAACCATAAAACCATCATTTGGTGCCTTTGAGACAGCAATTTCCTAAATGGTCCCCTACGTGGCCGGGAAAATCTGGCCGGCCTCTGAAAAATGACCGAGGGCTTCGGACCGGAAACCGTCCCTAAATGGTCCGGCATAAAGCCATGTTGGCGCAGACCTGGCGGCCATTAACAAGGCTTGATAGACGGTGTGTATGTAGCCATACACATTTTGGTGATTTATTCCCAACAAGATGTGCACCTGCTGACACGCGAGGCCGTCTCCAGGGGAAGTGGCTCCGTGATGCGGAACCCGCCCTGTCTCCCCGTCCAGCTGCCCTTGGAGGTGGAAGAACATGTCCGCATGCATCAACCCAACGACCGGCCGCCCGTCTGATGGAGGATTGGACCAGCAACGATGACAATTAAGCAAGATAAGCAAGAACATCAGAATATGTGACACTGCTGAGCGAGCGCCTCTCAGACGCCGCTACGCTGCTGCCGGAACTGATATTTCATCGAAAATCTCAACAGAGGGCCAAGAACCAGGAAAATCCCCCGAGTTATCACCTTGTTATAGTAAGAAACGGGTGCCACCTTACTATTCACGCAGCAGAGAAAGAAGGTAAAGACTTGTAGGATGACCCAGGACAAACGCTGTGCTGATCAACGAAAGACGCATTCTGTTAGCGTGACAAGGACATGGGAGGCGTGTCTTGTATCTGCTATTCTTGAGCTTTAAGCTCTTCCTTCACCCTCATCTTTGGGAATTTCATTTTGTGTGTTTTTTTTAAATATATTTTTATTGATTTCAGAGAGGAAAAGAGAGAGAGAAAGAGAGAGAGAGAAACAATGAGAGAGAGAGAAAGAGAGAGATGATGATAATGTTGTGAGTAAATCATTGATCTACTGCCTCCTGCAGGTCCTCTCCTGGGGATTGAGCTGGAAACCCGGGCGTGTGCCTTTGATTGTAATCGAACCCAGGACCCTTCAGTCTACAAGCTGACGCTCTATCTACTGAGCCACACCAGCTAAGGCCACCCTCACCTTTGGCTAGGTCATGAGATTTCTCTTTACTGTCCATTCTACGTGGGGTGGATATTCTCTAACCCAGCTTGAAGGATGAACCTGGACTAAAAGGAGCCCAGGAGTCTGGGACAATCTCCAACTGACAGCCATGGAGATTGGTATGTAACCCAGGCCCCACCCGCCCCCACACAGGGCTGTGTGGCCCCAGGGGTGGCTGGGGGGTAGTTCAGTGGGCAGGAGCTCCGTGGCCTCAGGCATCAGACGTGGATCAGAGAGCATGTGGCCCAGGCCTGCCCAGGACCATCCTGAGAATACGGTCAGCATGCAGCCCCTGTACGTGCAGAAGGACCCCAGCCACCACTGCAATGTGGCGCTCTCACTCACCTGGGGCCGCCTCCATCTGCCGCCAGGCTCCCGTGTACATACACCCACGAGCCCTCTCCACCGTGTAAACCCACCAGACGTGGATTGTCCTTCGTTTGCGGTCAGGTGCCCCCTGACCTATGACATAGAGGGCGGTCAAGTTTTCGTCTCAGTGAGGAGCTTTAATTTCCATATATGCAAAGGAGGATGCAAATCTCTGTCTCTATGGACGATACTACCTGGCTACCCAACAGGCATGTGGAAGTCCTCCATGAGACATTGTCAGGCATGCCATAGGCTCTTATGCAAAAGGAATCCACTTCCTTCTTCTTTTAGAATCCAGAAGTTCTCTAAGGAGACATTTTGTTCAAAAAAGCTGTTGTTTTTCTGATCCTTTACTTTCCTAAGTCATGCTGGTTGCTCCTGCCAAACCTCTATTCACAAAGTAAGGCATAAAATTGAGTTACTGGGCAGAGAAAGTGAATTTTCTCCAGTACATTCTACTGTGGGCTACTGGGGGGAGGGGGGGGAGCTCTGTCTTCTGAGCATTTATTCCGGAGAAGTTTCACATCAAAGAAACTCCGGACTCCCATCAGGAGGGGCCTTGGAGCGATTTGTGGCTGCACAGGGCCGTGAATCCCAGCATCTCTGTAAACATCATCTGCATATCCTGCTTTCCACTCATTAAGACACTAAATATGTTCTCTTATTAGAGATACCTCTGAATGTCCATGCATCGGCAAACTCGGTGTATTGATAAAGACCCAAACTCTTGCTTGTAAGCTGTCCTTAAAATCCATAAGCCATGCAAGTTGAGAGAAACATGACTACAGTTAAACTTCCTTAAATGAGTTTGTGGTAGATTCTTGTTAAAATATAAATATGTTCTTTATTGATTTCTGAGAGGAAGGGAGAGGGAGAAACAAAAACATCCATGATGAGAGAGAATCATCCATGGGCTGCCTCCTGCACACCCCCTACTGGGGATGGAGCCCCCAACCAGATCATGTGCCCTGCCTGGGAATCAAACCAAGACTTCCTGGTTCACAGGTCAATGCTCAACCACTGAGCTATTGCCAGCTGGGCTGTGGTAGATTCTTTATATTCTTTCTTGGCCACATGCCCCCCAGTAACGAAAATCAAACACCCAAACCTGTGCTGGAACTCTGCAACACCCCTCCTCCTGCCCCCCTCTGGGGAGAGCTGGGTGACTTGCTGTGGCCAAGGTGAGGTTGGTAGGTGTGGCACCGGGGAGGCTCAAAATGCCAGTGTAGTTGGGCTGGTCCCCTGCACATCAGCCTCTGAGATCAAAAGAACCCAAACAGAAGCCCCGTCACCCAGGCAAGCCCAGCATAGCAACGCCGAGCAGGCCAGCTTCACCCATGGACCAGCCAACCCACAGCCAGCTCAGAGGTGTAGGATATTAGAGGCGCCTATTGCTTCAGGCTGATGCGTTTGAGGAGATTTGCTACGTGGCATTTTGTATGTATGTGTGTGTGCTGGACTTTGTCAGCGGTAGGACATTGTGTATAATCCACTGCCCCTCACTGCAATACACCAAGACTCCAAAAAATGAGATGGGTGCAACCTATAGCAATACATAGGAGGCTCTCACAAGGGCCTAGCACAGTGGTTGGCAAACTCATTAGTCAAAGAGCCAAATATCAACAGTACAATGATTGAAATTTCTTTTAAGAGTCAAATTTTTTAAACCTAACCTATACAGGTAGGTACATTGTTATTAACTTAATTAGGGCACTCCTAAGCTGGCCTTTGCTAAAAACTCAAGGGGCCAAACAGCCACATGTGGCTCGAGAGCCGCAGTTTGCCGACCACAGGCCTACACCATGAAAGGCAAGACCTTGCCATTCTGTCCTTAGTGTCCAGCATGCCTTTTGGGTCACATGATTTTAACTGGGCGTGGCTTCTTACGAAAGAGATAATCGATATAGTCTGTAAGCAAATGGCCTTATTATTGTACACAACTAACCAGAATCCGGGGCTCATTTTCACTTCAGGCTCAATCCTGACACTCTACACAGAATTCTGTCTCCAGAGCACTAGAAGCAAGCCGGTTTCTTTAAATAATTCAGGTTACAGGCCTCCTCCCTTCACGGGGCATCCCCAAGGCGGACAGCAGGCATTTCTCCTGGCATCGGCGACCATGCTCTCCTCAGCCCTCTTGTCCCAGAGCATCTCTGGCTTCCTTGTGGCCCCTTCACTGCCCTCCTGTCGGGGAACCCAAGAGGTAATTGAAAACTTAACATTGAGATGAACTTCTTGCTAACCTTTGTCCTAATTGGATATAAAGGGTACCTGTCTTCATCTGCTTACAACAATGGAAATCCATATTGAAGACTGCATTTTATTATGCTACCAGGTGGCAACGTTAGGAAAGGGGTTTGGGGGGGGGGGGAGTATTAATAAACACAAATAAAACCAGAAACATTGGTGCGGAATTATGATAGATAACACAGCTCTGATAGTTCTTTCTCACCGCCAGGCTTCCAAACGCACTTGAACTGTGTGTGGTACCGACCCTGCAGAAACAAACAAACAAAAGGATACTTTCCAGCGGATTGTTGAAGGTGAATGCCTTGCTGGGAGTGTTGTTGGGATTTTTTTTTTTTTTTTTTTAAGAATAATTCATGCATGCCAGGTGCATTCGCCAGGCTTCTCTGGAAAATGGAAACCTTTCTCAATGAGAGGGGTTTATTTTAAGGAAATTGCCGTGGAGGTGGATGTGGATGGGTTCCACATCTGTCTGCCGAGTAAACCATGTGAGGGACACACAGGCTGATGTCGCTCAAGGCCAGGCAGCGTATGGGAAGCATCCCGCCTTCTCTGGGGACATGGTCTTTTGTTCTGTGAAGACCTTCAGCTGATCGGATTAGGACCATCTATGCTGTAGAAAGTCATTGCTTCCCTCCAAGTCCGCTGACTTAAATGTTTATGTTAACTAATTTTTTAAAAAATATCCGGTACGGCTCAGTGTTTGAGCATCCACTATGAACCAGAAGGTCACAATTCAACTCATGGTCAGGGCACATGTCCAGGTTGTGGGCTAACTCTGCAATGGGGGGCACAGATGAGGCAGTCAATCATTGAACCTCTACCATCATTGATGTTTCCCTCTCTCTTTCCCTATTCCTTCCTCTCTGAATTCAATAAAAAAGTTTTTAAAATCCTTCACAGTAACGTTTAGAATAATGTTTTAGAAACTATCTGGGTACCCTGGCCAAGTCATGTTGACATAACACTCACCATCACAGGAGGTGGGATTATGGGTGGCATCAAGCAAAGGATATTTTCTTCACAAAGTAAAGAATTACTCCAAGACTGAGTCTAAACATGTCTTTCATTCGAATCCAAGGAGAAGGAAATGTAAAGTAGAATTACCTGAGAAACAGCACCCAAATCATAAAACTGAAGAGACTGGGGTGAGGAGAGGGCCTAAGGTCACAGCCATGGCCAGCCTCCTGTCTTCCGGCTGGTGTAAATATTCCGTAAGCGCCATTTCTCTCTCCACCTTGGCATGCCTAAGCGTTGTTAGAGCAAAACACTTGCAGTTTGCCTGTAGAAGACCTGAGCTGAAAGTCACCTTGGCTGTGATGTGTTCTCCTCAAAGGAAAATATAAACTTTCCACCCTCCACAGGGTTTTCTTACTGGGAAACACTACAGGTCTATTACCATCTCTCCCTCAGTCCAGATTATCCCACGGCCCCGGGGATCCAAATCCGGGCGATGTTATTACAGAGCACGCACAGCCTCTCGCAGAAAAAAGAAAGCGCAGCAAGCCCTAAAGGAATAACAGCAGCCTTCGCTCACGTCCATCCTCTCCTGGGAGACCAGGGCCACTGCAGGCCCCTTCACGGGCTCAAATATAAACCAATTTGTCCGCGGACGCTGAGCCCTCCCCCGTGGAGCACAGCCTCTCCAGCCGCCCCAAAGCTGCAGGGCCACCGTGTTTCAGAAACCTCCACAGAGCGACTCTCCCTGGTGCTCTTTTCCTCTCATTATTCCATCTGGTCAACGAGGCAATGCCTGCCCTTCTAGAAGCTTCTTGTCTAGTTCATAAAGCAATTATCAACAGTGACATGTTTAATTTTCTGACGTGTATACTATCTATGGTTAAGGACCAGATAAATTGCTTGAGATTTTTAAACACATAGGTAGATATGATAAAGCAGGTGTTTTGTTTTGTTTCAAACTAGGGATCCAGTACTGGGGAATATTAATAATTAATGATGAGCATTAATTGAGCATGTACTAGGTGTCAGTAGGTACTGTCAATGCCATGAAAGCTGTGCTTTTTCTGTGTTACGCACGACAGCCCACCCAGTGCCAAAGCATGGCCTGGCGTGGAGTGAGTGTCAAAGAGTGGGACAGCACCTCACTAATCACCACGGCAACTTCCGAGGGAAGTCCCTTCTCTTTTTCATCTGTCGTAAGAGGTAACTGAATGGTAGAGAGAATCAGACATATAGCGAGCGTCACACAGCTGGTGAGTGTCGTTGCTGGGACAAGAACTCAGGTCTGTCTCAATCCAAAGACTTTTTTTTTTGTAATCCTCACCTGTGGATATTTCCCCATTGATTTTTAGAGAGAGTGGAAGGGAGGGAGAAAGAAAGAGTGAAACACTGATGTGAGAGAGAGACACATCTATTGATTATCTCCCATGCGTACCCCAACCAGGGCCGGGGAACAGCCTGCAACTGAGGGATGTGCCCTTGACCAGAATCGAACCCGGGACTCTAATCACAGGCCAGTGCTCTAACCACTCAGAAAACTGGCTAGGGCCAATGATTATTCATGGCCTCGCTGCCAGTCTGCTTTTGAACTCCCAAGATTCACGAGAGACAATGAGAGAGTACGGAACAGTTACCAACCAAATCAGGTCAACAGTCTTTTCCAGAAATAGTTATAACATCCATGATGTATCCATCGTAAGTACCTGGGGACTAAACCGAGATGTCCAACAAGAACAATCCATGTCACATGGACCGACTGCATGCAATATGATTAAAATGATCTGTCGGCCAAAGAGCAAATTCTATATGATGCTCATGGAGGCTCCAGAATACTCAAATTCATCCCCCTGAAACTAGGAGAGGGGTGAACAGGGCTGAGCAGAGGGAGGAGTGGGGACAGAGGGTGGCGTGGGGTGTTTTGATGAATGAGACGGTTTTACCTTCAGTTTGGGATGAAAAGGATTTGGAGATGGAGGGTGGGAATGGTCGCACAGCAGTGTGAATGTACTGAGAGCCACAGAGCCCGACACAGCAAATGGCTGAGATGGCAAATTTTATGTTCATGTATATTTTAGTACAATCCAGGGTTTTTGTTTTTGTTTTTTTAAATATATTATGGTTTAGGAGTTATTGGTCCAACACTATGTTTAGGAGAGAGATGTGCTTGTAAGATATTGGTTTGAGCTCAAAGAAAATCTAGTGAGGTTTTATAAAAGTCAGAATTGTCATACAATTCTATGTTACTTTCTAAGAGTATATCTGTTTCAGGGATAATGAAAGCTCCCCATTTTCTACAGATAGATCTCATTTCTCAAGTTTTCCGTTGTTTGCAGCTGTCCTTGACCTTTTTGGGGTCTAGAAAGATCTTTGGAACCTGCCCTCATTTCCAGACCCCTGTTCACAAAATTCAGAAGCAAATATAAGGAAGCAATATTCGCTATGAAACTTATTAGGTTCAGAGACACCATGAGGCCCTCACCAGGGCCCTGGTCCGAATGATCCAAGATCACATGACCCAGGCCCTGCCACCTCCCACAGGGATCCCCTAAGGCAGTGGTCGGCAAACTCATTAGTCCACAGAGCCAAATATCCACAACACAACGACTGAAATTACTTTTGAGAGCCAATTTTTTAAAACTTAAACTTCTTCTACATAGATTCGTCCAGGCCGTAGTATTTTGTGGAAGAGCCACTCTCAAGGGGCCGAAGAGCCGCATGTGGCTCGAGAGCCACAGTGTGCCAACCACCGCCCTAAGGAATCCTGTCTCTCCCCAAATACTGGATCTGCTGGCACCATGATCTTCAACTTCCTGGCTTCCAGAACCGGGAGAAATAAATGTCTGTAGTTTATTGTGGCTTTTTTTTTTTTTTCAAGAAAACTAGAGAAGGGTGAGGGGTCCTGGGAGGAAGAGGAAACGCAGGATGGGCCAGACACAGCTTCATGAAGGAGCATCCTTCTCCCAGGACAGGCGGGTGCAATAACCCCTCAGCCCCTTTGGCTCCAACGCGGTTCTTTTCGAACAAAGGAAAATAATTATGTTCTTCGCTCTCGTTCTCTCAAATGCCTAGTAAATTAGCGGCAAAGAAATGAGGGCTATCCACATTAATCAAAAGAAGAGCGATCGTTTCCACACTCGTATTTCTGGGTGAATTAACGCTTTTCCTTTATTACAGTAAACGTGTCAGGACAGCGAAAAGGGAGGCAATCATTTAAAACGTAAGATTAAATTCTGTTGAAACGCCGCCCAGCCTTATTAATGTGATCCTGCCCAGGCACCTGGGCCAGAAATGGAAATGAAGAATGCTCCAGCCAGACATGTTCAAATCAGGGTCTAAGGGGGCGGGGGGGGGGAGGGTGAGCTAAAGGAGAAAAGCTTTAAGGAGAAGTCAGGGGAAGAGGCACACGCAATTCCACTTCACACACGGAACTTCACAGGCAGGAACCGTGTACCTAGAGCATCACCCGGAGCAGTCATCTGGGGACTCACTCAAAGGGCGGCTTTGGACGGGAGGGTCTCAAGGTCTGGTCCTTGGCTCTTGGCTCTGTTCCCTGAAGGAAGACGCTGTGGGCTGCTTGAGGGCGAAGATGTAGCTGAAGGTGGAGAAGCCAGTCCAAATGCCACGACCAGGTGGCCCAGTTCCATGGGTCCAAAGCATCATTTTGGAAACTGGATCTACCTCTCCGAGATGCACAGAGAGAGGACGGCTGTCCAGGGAAGCAGGGACCCAGGAATCCCAGTGGAAGGTAAAAGTGTTTGCATTCACCTTTAAGGTACGTTCATTCCTGCATGAGCAAGGCACAAGACAGGCCTGGAGGACTTAAAGGTAGAAAACAAACAGAAATGAGAGAGAGAGAGAGAGAGAGAGAGAGAGAGAGAGAGAGAGAGAGAGAATAAATTAAAAATACAAAAGTAGAAAACACAGCCTGCTCTGTAGAGGGTTCCTAGGACAGGGGTGAAGGGGCCCAGAGGTGGAAGGGACACCTCTCCCCAGAAGCCAGCCAGTCCTTCAGAGCTGGCGGGGGGGGGGGGGGGGGGTGCGGAGAGGAAGACGAGTGTCCCATTAGGGAATCTCCAAGCAGAGCGGCCAGCCCAGGAGAAGGCGTCACGTTCCAGGTGGGGCTACAGGCAGGCCCCATCCTCCTGAGGCACCTGAACCAGAAGCAAACACAGTCCTGGAACTAGAACAGGCCGGAAAGGCGGAAAAGTAGACCAGGAAGGACTCGGGAACGCTGCTCAGGAATTTGTACTGGAACCCACACCTGTGGAGACCCGTGGAGGAGTTTGTCAGGTGATGATGGCAACGATGATGATGACAATGATGGCAACAATGATGATGACAATAATGGCAATGATGATGATGACGACGATGTTGATGATGATAATGACAACGATGATGATGACAATGATGGCGATGACGATGACGATGTTGATAATGATGATGACAACGATGATGGCAACGATGATGATGACTATGACAATGGTGATGTGTAGGAGAGAGAGGGAATGAGAATGCAAGATGTTTAGGAAGCTGCTGGAATGAGCTGGGGCAAGATCCTTGAGGTGGTGGTGGAGCCTGAGCTATGGGGGCGGCATGGGGAACAGAGGGGCCATGGACCTGGTCAGAAATGGGGGGGGGGAAATTTCTCACCTTCCTAACTGAAGGGAGGACTGGACGGTAAAGAGAAGGTTCTGACGCTGTTGATGGAGGAAGAGGGAGTGCTTCTCAGGGCCCAGGTGAGAGGCGATGGGAGCCATAGGAGAAGTGGGGAGAAGCCATCCTTTGCAAACCTCTCTCTGACCCTACAACGTGACTCTGACTATGGGGAGGAGACGTGTTCTGCCGCGGGCACTCTGACAGTCTCTAAACAAAAATACCAGAAGAAAACTGAGAGCTGTGGAGTCACCGAGATAAGGACGTGCCTCTTAAACTCCACCAAAAATGCGTGAGGCTTCCATCGACTCCACGTGATTTACACACACATTTACTCAGAAATCCACAATTAATAAGGTCGTGTTATCTCCACACCTGACTTCGCCGGCATTTCTTGATCCTTAAACATTCCGGGAATGGCAAACACGGAGTGGGGTAGTTAGGACTCATCCGTGTGCTGATCTCCAGGCGAGAACAGCGGTTCTGTGCAGCATCAGTGCGTAGGCCACCTCCCGTGCACACGGGTGTGCATGTAATCAGTTAATTCCCTAAAAGTTCACCTTGTCCCCCCGAAGAGAACAGCTCCAGCGTTTTTAGCGGGTAGCGGCTTTCACTGTCGCACTGCAGGAGTCGGCTCTGTGCGATTTAACCTCCTCCTGCTGATCAAGGGCCCAATCCACCTGCCGGGGAGTCTTGTGATCTAAGCTTCCTCGGAGGTGAAAACAGCAGAGCGCCCGGCTCCCCGTGGAGCGAGGAGCGGGAGATGTCCTTGCAGACGTCTTTCTGGCAGAGCCTGTCGGACAGAGGCCACGGAGAGAAACACAAAGCCTGAAGGAGGCGAACAACATCGCATGTGTTTCCCAGAGCAGTGAAAAGGACAGCGCCTTTAAGAAGTGGGCAGGCCGTTATCAGAGCTCAGGGAGGTGACTGTTTACAGATGGAAAGATGACAGCAGGGTATTCACAACCGGCAGGCCGCGGTGGTCCAGGCAGCTCTTTAAAGCTCATTTCTCATTTATTGTGTGCTTTCCTGGGAAGCCCGGGTGTGTCGCTTCCGTCAAATAAGCCACGTAAGGAGGCCTCTCCAGCACACGTGTGAGCAAACGTGCGCTGATTTCCTCTGCAGGCTGTCTGGCCTGTGTAGCCGAGGGCCTGGGAACCGCTGCTGGGTGGAGGGGACGGGCGACTGCACGTGTCTCAGGAAGAAATCTCACCTTCGATGACATCGTGAGCATTTCCCATTTCCTATAGGGCAATAGCACCTGGCTGTCCACCAGGCTCTATTTCTGAAACTCAAAAACAAGAATGGGAAAAAAGAAAGAAAGAAAGAAAGAAAGAAAGAAAGAAAGAAAGAAAGAAAGAAAGAAAGAAAGAAAGAAAGAAAGAAAGAGCAGGCTGAAAGAGGTCATTGCGGGGGAGGAGGGGAGGAGAACCTATGTAATACTTTCAGAATTAAAAATAATAAATAAATAAATAAATAAATAAATAAATAAATAAATAAATAAATAAAAACAACCCCCCCGCTCCCCTAAAACATTCCCCAGATAGGGCTTATTACAGCCCCACGTGCTCTAAAATGAACATATTTATTTCCGTCACAGTCTGTCTCTCCCACCTGATCGTGGGAACTCCATCAGGTCTTGGGTTTTTGTCTTTCTTTTCTCGTCTGTCCTCAGGAACCCGCCATGGTGCTGGCCCGTGATGGGGCCTCGATAAATATCCATCGAACGCACGCGGGCCTGAATGAGGTGATGGATGGAGCCAGCCGTAAAGGGTGAAAATGCAGAATTCATGGGCGATATTATAAAATGAGATTTATTAGCTGCTTGGGGTTCTACAAATGGTGCCCAGAAGCGAATTACAGCTTTAAGTCAGAGGGGAGCACCGATGAGGGTATTGATCCCCTCTTCCCGGCGATGAGCGATCTTCCGCAGATCGTCCGGCTGACATTAGTTGAGGTTTATTCAGCCAGAGGAGGGAGGACATCGTTCGAGACCTGAGCTATTCATAGTCGAATCGCTCACCTCCTGTCTGTCTGAACACATCCATCACGTGGGAAATAAAACTTGGAGAGTGTGCAAATCCACGGGGAGGGGGGGTTTCAAGTAGGAGACACTTCCTCCTTCCCCTGACATCAGAGTGAGACGAGGAAGCGAGGCAGAAAGAGGAGCTTTTCTGGATTTCAAATGTCTATTAGTCACTATTTAAGGGTCTATGGTCCAGAGTCAGGATATAACTGAACCTCCTGCACGCGCCCCAACCCAGCTGGGGATGGAGTCTACAATCGAGATATGTGCCCTTGACCAGGATGGAACCCTTCATTCTGGGGGCCGACACTTTGAGCCAAGCCGGCCAGGGCACATTTTCTGAGTTTGACATTCTGTTTGATTGAACAGTGTATAAAATTAAAAGACTGAAAAAGAAAAGCAAACAACCCCCTCCCCAGCAGTCATGACGACGTTCTCATTTCTGTGTTTGATGACTGTCCCCAGAAGGAGCTGTCCATCGAGGAAATAAACCATCCCTGTAATTGCCTCCTGAGACGCGAATCAATTTGCTTAGCTTCAGCTGCAAAACACAACCCACCTTTTTAATTTTCTTGTAGAAAATTAAGCATCAATTTGTGGACACAAAATTGCAGACAGGGTTCTGGGCAGCACCCAGGGCTCAGTGTTAGTGATGAAGTTGGAATGGGACGCATGGTCGGTCCTGGGTGACAGGAATCAGATAGCGACTCCTCCCAGTCCCGGCGAGATCGCCTTGCTAAGCATTTATTTCAGAAATGTCGTTAGAACAGAGGTTCAGATGCGAAATGAATAAATGCCACGAATACACGTGGAAAGAAGGAGGGAAAGGGTGAACATGTAGAGAGAGAGAGGATATAATTTTAACACTAAACATGCTACAATCTTTTAAACCTTTTATCAAAATAGAAATTATCGTCACGTGTTGCCTTCTGGGAGTTAAAATGGCTGGGGAATAGCTCCTTTAGCAGGAAAACCTCTAGACACCACAGAGCATCCAAGTGATTCTGTCGGAGAAGTGAGCGTGAGGAGAGAGACGATGGGAGGAGCTGGGTCCCTTCCCCACAGCCATGGCTGCTGACGACTGGTCAGGGAGCTTGCAGTCCTCCCCCTGGACAGGGCTTCTGGTCTGGGTTAGGAGAAGTTCATAGAACTCAAGGCCCTAAGAAACATAAGAAATAACACGCTGGAATTATAAGTTTGCCAGAGATCAAAACAAACCACCAACATTTGAATAGTCACGGTCTGTGCCGCCTTGAAGATATGGACACGCTATGCAGTGAAATATGATGACAACGCAGATGATCGGACGTGGACCCATGTGCGGAGGAAGGCAGAGAGCATCAGCACTCGGCCTACTAGCTCCGCTTACAGGGAGTGCTGGCCGTGGAGGCATTCCTCACCATGCCCACACAGCCTTTCTGTGACGCTGAAGAGAACAGACATTTTTAGGACTGAATCCGAACTATATCATTTCAAGTAAATTTTCTGTATTTAGCACCTAGGCCATGATCATTTTGGGAAAGGTAAGTAAATAGTTTAAAACTAGCAGGAAAAAACATTTTTTTTAAAAAAAGGATAACACATGCATTTATTTTATATATACTATTGCTGATAGGTTCCAGAAATCTCCCATTTCCCCTCCTTTCCCCCTTCCTCCCAGCCCCTACCTATCCCCTCAGGTCTCACCACCCTATCGCCTGTTCCCATGGGCTGTGCCTGTCAGTATATAAGTTCTTCAGGTTATCTCTTCTTGTCCCCCACCCCACATCGAGGTATGTCAGTCTATCCCACGCCTCCCGGCTTCAGGTCTTCCTTTGTTGGTCAGTACATTTTGTTCATTGGATTCCACAAATACGTGAGATCACGTGATACTTGCCTTTCTCGGATTGGCTTATTTCACTTAGCACATGCATTCAGGTTTCAGCTGATAATGAGCCCTGGGTGTACCATCCATCTCTGCAGGGAGAGGCCATGATCCGTATGACTATACTTAGCCTCTGACCATCATCAGCACGCTTTGGGAGAAATGGGGATAGCATTCCTCAATTGGAAAGCTTTAGATGAAGTTCTGGACATAACGCCTGAAATTCTCCTCCAGTGCTCAGATTTCCATAAAACGCAGATTACCACAATTCTTCATGTTAAATAGCATCCGGGATTGCTCTCTAATCGAGCAAATTGGGTTATTGCCAGCGGACTAGCTGAAAAGAGGTATTACACATCTAATTATGAACCTTGACATGAAAGACTCGGAGAGATCTCTTTGATGATTGGAGACTTAAACATTTGTTTCTTCGGCGCGAAGTTCATGTGGGAGGATCACGCCGATCTCACTGGGCATCTGGAAGCGAGCGTCTAGCTGTGGTTGAGAGAAACATGCCAGATAGCACCTGCACATATATGCTTCATGGGAAATAGATGTTCTAGAGGAGTAGGTGTTTGATAGAAAACATACCAATGACGGATGCTCACTCATCTCCTTTTTCGAGCCACAGAGCGACCTAGCTTGTGGCATCCAACTTTACACATAATTGCTTCATGAAAATTTTATTTTTCTGCTTTTGTTTTCGGCAGCCAAACACTCCGCGTTGCCACGATTGACATTTCTAGAAAACGACTCAATCATGAACCTCATTCTAGCTGAGATGACTTCCTGGGACCTTGGCCTAAGAGCTTCCATTTAAAGCAAACGCTGTTCCAGCTGTGGCTCTCCTGGCACAGAACAGCAGCGCTAGGTGCCATGGACGTAACACCTGGCAGAGAAAACGTTATGGACGCCATGGCAACTGCAGACATAACGGACTCTATTCAAAGGTGTCCTGTAGCTCTAGACAGAATTGCTTTGGGCATGATAAAGGCACAGGTAGCATTGATGAGTGTTTAGCGGATCCATAAAGGGTGCTTTTAAAAACTACATCTGGCCCAGCTGGCATGGCTCGGTGGTTCATTATCAACCTATGGAACAAGAGGTCAAGGCTTGATTCCCAGTCAGGGCCCATTTCCGGGGGGTGGGCTCTATTCCCAGTAGGGGGCATGCAGGAAGCAACCGGCCAATGATTCTCTCTCATCGTTGATGTGTCTCTCTCCTTTTCGCCCTCTCCCTCGATCTCTGAAATCAATACAAATATTTTTTTAAAGTTTGAACAGACATCCCGTTGCGCCTGTATGACCTAAGAATGGGATCCTTGGCTGCCCTCGGTGCGCGGTTCTATAAAATTCAATCACGTGTGCAGATCGACGGTACCCCTCAATAATCACAACGCTCCCTCGCCTAACCATAACCCCCAAAACCCCGACCCATTCTCCGTTTCCACACTTGGTCACGGTGAGACTTGCGTGTAAAAGGAATGGTGCGGTAAGTCATCTTTTCAGACTAGCTGGGGGGCTTTTTTGTTTGTTTTCACTGATCACAAAGCCTTGAGACGTAGCCACATCGTGTGTATCAATGGCCCCTGATGGCTGCACAGACCCCAGTGGAATGACGCACCACAGCCTGAGGCCCACTCACCCGCGGGAGGAACGCTGGGCTGGTCCCCTGGAGGGTGGGCTGTGAGCTTTGCTGAGCGGATGCTTGTGGGAACCTACGTTTTCATTTGTCTGAGATCAGCACCCAAGAACGTGAGTTCCCTGTCCTCCGGCAAGTGCTTGGTTATCGTTCCAAAAGAATTCCAGGGGCTGTTTGCAGAATGGAGAGCCACCACT
The DNA here is from genome assembly GCA_963693515.1 of Pipistrellus nathusii. NCBI lineage: Eukaryota > Metazoa > Chordata > Mammalia > Chiroptera > Vespertilionidae > Pipistrellus > Pipistrellus nathusii. The sequence goes on along the minus strand of OY882870.1, from coordinate 50,475,419 downwards.
GCCATGTTCTTTCCATTGTGAGAGCATCATTCTGTGTATGAGACAGACCTCTAGTAGACAGCCCTGAGGTAAGATGTTTAACATGTCACCTCCTCTGACCCTCCCAGCCACCCTCTGTGGCAGCTTCGTGGGGTGATAGTTTCTCTGCTTTAAAGACCAAAAGAAACCTAGAATTCACATAGAATGCAAAGCACATGACACGGAGGGACCGAGGCCTTTATTTTTCTGAGGACAGTGTCGCTTCCTCTGTACAAGAGCGAGGAGTGGCGTCTGTCCTCAGAATCACCCAGGCCCGGTAAACCTGCTTGATCCACAAACACATGATTAAAAGGCAAGTGCAGTCCATACTTAAGCTGTTAAAAAAAGACGACAGTCTATGAAGGACTGTGATCACAGTTAGAAAATGTTCAATCAAACCGCGCTGCCAATCCCTAAATCTGCTGAGCGTGCAGAGAGGCAGATGTCTGGGTTCACGCCAGGGCTGGCGGCTCCGGGAGGGGGAGCCACTCACAAGCACAAATCCTGCTGCAGCGGGAAGACAGGGCGAGGCAGATAAAATGGAGCATAGCTTTCCCCTTCCTGGATACACGAAAGAAACGACATAAAAATTAATGACATGTTGAAAGGGAGACGACACACTGGGGAAGGGCCCAGCTCCTTGGAAATGACTCAGGCAACAGGCGTGTTTGGTCCCTACGATACGGGGATGTTGTCACAGAAGCAAAGGAAAAACACTCTCTCTTCGTTTCAGTGGGTCAGAGGTTGAGGGGCATTTCAGCTCAGATCAAAGGAAGCATCTTCTCTTACAAATATGTTTACTGATTTCAGAAAGGAAGGGAGAGGGTGAGAGAAATAGAAGCATCCATAATGAGAGAGAATCATTGATTGGCCGCCTCCTAGGCATGCACCCTGACTGGGAATTGAACCATGACCTCCTCCTTCATAGCTCGATGCTCAATCACTGAGCCACACTGGCCAGGCAAGAAGAAAGCATCTTTTAACAGTTCAAATGATTGATTGTTATTGTTAAACAATAGCTCTTACATATTTTCAAAAAGGAATGCTTGTAAAATCAGGTTTAATTTGATGTCCCTTTTTGATAGGGGGCTGGGTAATGAGGCTGACAGGGCACATTGTTGGGAAATGGGATTTGTTCAATGCAATCTGGTAGCATCTCCCAAGGAAATAACTGTGAATGGTCATGCCTCTGGGGGCTCACCTGTCCTGTTTGCTCAATGAAGCCTGGATGGCAATATTTAAAAAAAAAAAAAAAAAAGGAAATATGCCTAATATTCCCCAAATAGGTTATGGTACTTTCATCCTATGAGATACTACCGGTAGATAGTTCTTTATCAAAATGATGTGGGTTTCTGTGTGAAATTCAAAGCTATTACTTTAACAGGAGGGGGGGAAAGCTTGTGAACAGAAATTATTGAATGAAGGTCTTAATAAAATCACATATGTGAACTGGGACATGAATACACAACTGTAAATTCACCCAAAATAAGAGAAAATAAGTACCAAAATAACAACAAACACCAGGCTACAGATTTAAATAGGAAAAAGAGAGCGGGGGAATCTCTATCCTTCTGCTGAAATCTCTATCCTTCTGCTCTAAGCCACGTCTCTCAAGCGTTGCCCGTGTAATTACCTTTTTAACACAGGTGGGCCTGCTTCTTTGTTTTGAGAATTATCTCTCCCAGAAAGTGCCGCCTACGAGGACACAGAGTTCACTGACTCTGTATTCTCCTAAAAACAAAAAAACAAAAGCACAAACATATTTTTCCTACAAGCAGAAATAACTAGCAATATATGTGAAATCTATGAAACAATGTCCTGATGTGTTCCGAACACGCTTAACATTTTATTTGTAAAGTAAATAAACAAGGCTATGCCAATACTGAATAAGAATTAAGCCCAGGTCAGCATTCAGTTAGTGTTTGAGTGGAAATATCTTTTTGTTTGTTTGCTTTGTTTGTTTTCCTCTCTGATATCCTCACATTTAGAATTTCCCCCTCAGCAGTTCAGAGTAAGTCATTTCTTTAATTGACAGAACAATAACATACAGGTGGAAGTTTCCAGGCAGACGAGAGATCTGGCCCCATTCCCACGGCAAGCCTGAGTTCCCTGTGGTCCGGGATGCTCCCCCTGCCCCTCCAAGCCTGGGCCTGGAGGAGAGGCTGGAGCTGGCCCCGGCTGCCTCCGGCCTCAGGTCGCCTCCTCAACCTGCTCCGTACGTGCGCACCATCTGCCCGCGAGTGTTTGGCTTTGTCTGAACACCCTCACGAAGGGGCCATCTGTTCCCTCCCTTTAAATCTCTATTTACAGCCCCGTCTCTCCTGAGGAAGCGACGCTCTCTGCATATGTCAGAAACCCGATTACATGCTCACACGCGGTGTGTCATCTACTGGGGACGCGTCTGTGACAAACCCCCGGGCGACCCCGAGAGCACAGAGGATTCTGAGAGATGAAACCGAATCCGCCTGCCCCAGCTGGCTGGGCTCAGTGGATAGAGCATCGGCCATGGACTGAAGGGTCCCGGTTCCATTCCAGTCCAGGGCATGGACCTTGGTGACAGTTTCCCCGGGCCTGGTTGGGGCGCGTGCAGAAGGTCTCTCTCGTGTCAATGTTTCTCTCTGTCTCTCCCTCTCCCTTCCACTCTCTCTAAAAAAATCAATGGAAAAATGTCCTTGGATAAGGACTAACCAAAAACAACAACAACAACAATAAATCCACCTACGAATAAGGGTGGGGGACCCTGAAATAAAGTTCTCCTGGTCAGGTGCATGAGATCGACCCCCTGCCGTGGACGGGGCAGAATGAGTCTGTAGTGACATTTCTTTCCGCCACCACAGATGCCTGTCTAGTGCAAGGCCTGTCTAGTGCAAGTGTGCTCTTTGGAAGGGGCTTTTCATTGAAATGAGAGAGAGAGAGAGAGAGAGAGAGAGAGAGAGAGAGAGAGAGAGAGAGAGAGAGAGAGAGAGAAGGGAAGGGAAGGGAAGGGAAGGGAAGGGAAGGGAAGGGAAGGGAAGGGAAGGGAAGGGAAGGGAAGGGAAGGGAAGGGAAGGGAAGGGAAGGGAAGGGAAGGGAAGGGAAGGGAAGGGAAGGGAAGGGAAGGGAAGGGAAGGGAAGGGAAGGGAAGGGAAGGGAAGGGAAGGGAAGGGAAGGGAAGGGAAGGGAAGGGAAGGGAAGGGAAGGGAAGGGAAGGGAAGGGAAGGGAAGGGAAGGGAAGAGAAGAGAAGAGAAGAGAAGAGAAGAGAAGAGAAGAGAAGAGAAGAGAAGAGAAGAGAAGAGAAGAGAAGAGAAGAGAAGAGAGAAGAGAGAGAGAGAGAGAGAGAGAGAGAGAGAGAGAGAGAGAGAGAGAGAGAGAGAGAGATGCTATTCCGGGCAGGCTTCCGGACAGGCCTGTGAGGGAGTCCTCAGGGCGACCGTGGAGCTGACTCTTGATGAGCAGGCTGTTCGCTAAAAGCAGAATTCTTGCTGCACATGAAAAGTGGAGGCATCAAAGGCAGAGACACCAGCGGAGAAATCCTGCCGCTCCGTGTTGTTCTCCCCCTGCGAGGGAGCCCAGAGTTGTGAGATTAAAATTGGGAACATGAACTCACATCCCATCATCCCCTGCTCTCTCCTCTCTCTCTCTCTCTCTCTCTCTCTCTCTCTCTCTCTCTCTCTCTCTCTCTCATTGATTTTTTAGAGAGAGTGGAAGGGAGAGGGAGAGACAGAGAGAAACAGGATTAATTGAATAAGGATTAATCAATCTCACTGTGGAGCTATGGTTTCGGCAGCTCCAGGCGCCTGTCGCTTGTGGACAGCGTGTGGGGACACGAAGCGCCCATCGCTGAGGGACACAGGCAGCCGTGCGTCTCAGCACTTGAGGGAGTGAGGCTCCTCTCCCAGGAGGGAGTCGTTTCCCGGTGGAAGGACAGCAGATGCGCTGGTCCTGGCACTTGTGAGGCTGGGAGGGACTCAGGGGGCCCTCCTGGCTGTCACGTGTCCCCAGAGCTGGCTGACAGCTGGGCTGACAAACAGGCGGGACACCCCTAAGCAGCCAGTGTTGCACAGAGTCCTGCCCCCTGTCATCCTAGTGCCATTGTCACTGCAAGGACTGGTCTTCTCTGTTCCAGACACCATCCCCATTGTGATGGCCACAGGTTCTGTTGAATGATGTTCTCCTTCCCAAACTGTGTCCCCTGCATGTGTGTCCTTACTCTCTGCCGCACAATACTGTCACCTGCTCTGCTGACTGAATCTACTCCCCAGCCTGCCGTGTCTCCCAAAAGAAATAAATACAAGAAACATATCTGTAGCGGCCATCCGTATGGATGCAATTAACGGAGAGCATTTACAGATGAATTGCAAAGAAAAACCGGATTTTCCTGGGGTTGACATCCCCAACAAAAATACCTTCCAAAAATACCTTCTTCCCCTGAACACAAACTCCAGGCTGCCTATTGCATTTACAATGATGAAGAATGAGGGACTGTTATTCCCCGAAGAAATAAAACGCTCCGTCGATTTTTTTTAGCAAAACACAATCTGCATGTTTCTACCAAAATGGAACATCCCCCAGGTCTCCTCTTTGAAAACAAAACTGATAACCACCTGCCGCTCCATGAAATCTGGGACATGTGTATGGCGGCTCACTCTTCTCTGAGTTTTCCTCTGCATTTTCAAAACAGGGGCACGGGAACAGGCAGGCCCCGTGCACACGGAGGAGACATGGCTGTGCATGCAGCGTGTTCCCGATGTGTGGGTTCCGCTCGCCATTGGAGAGAAATGCTGGAAATATTGAATGGATGAGCTTGATCTCCTCCCTCAGTCATTGACTTGGCTAGGAAATTTTTTTTAGAATATATTTTTATTGACTTCAAAGAGGAAGGGAGAGGGAGGGAGAGAGAGAGAGAAACAACAACGATGAGAGAGAATCATTTATTGGCTGCCCCCTGCATGCCCCACACTGGGGATGGAGCCCACAACCAGGACGTGTGCCCTGACCAGGAATCGAACCATGACCTCCTGGTTCATAGGTCGATGTCGATGCTCAACCACTGAGCCACGCCGGCCAGGCACTGGTCTGTGCTTTATGCCTTCCAGAGTCAAAGAGCTTTTTAAGTGGGTGTCCACTTCCTTCAGAACCTTTCTGTCCTGCTTTTCCCCGGGAGTGTGCATAAAGGCTGTGATTGATACCTGCCCGGGTGTGTATTCCTACTGTGTCCCCTCTGCACAATTCAGATTTGGAAAGCTAACGATGACAATGGAAAACGCCTGGGAAGTGTGTCTTGTCTGGTGAATTTTCAGTGGTTGCAAACTGAGGACCCGGCATCTAGAAGGAACCCCGGGATCTCCATAGCCAGGCCGGAAGCCTCGATGTGAGAAAACTCACCCAGCCCAGGGACAGTGACCCCCGAGGGCCACGGACCTGACCTTCTTAGGTGCGTAGGCTCGCATGTCCCTTTACTGCTGGTGCAGACGGAATTGTGCAATAAAAGGGAGAGTCCTGACCCATTTCGTGGTTAAATAAAAATCACCTAAATGGATGTTTGGGAGAGAAATGTAGGACATGCCCAGAAAAGGTGAAATGGGGCATTTCCATAAATATTGGGATTGGGCTGAAATGACATCATACCTTGTGACCAGGTTCCCTCACTTCCCGCTGTGGCCACCGCAGAGCTGGGCCAATAGCTCCGTTACCATGGGAACGTGGCCGCATGCATTGTCCTGTGTGCTGGACACAGTGTAAGCATTTTAGATACATTAGCTCATCGTTCCTTTGTCCACCTGCAAGGCCCATATTTTATGCCCATCTCCTAGACGAAGAAATTAAAGCTCAGGGAAGCCGAATAAGCCAGGTTCAGAGGTGAGTCTTGCTTCTATCTCCTACCCTTGGGCTCCTGCTTCAGCTGATCTATGTCATGACCCACAGCCTTTTAGCCGGTGATGGCTCCAAGACAGGCACCTGCGTTCGGACATCGAGATGGAGATCACCTGGACCGTCCTCCAATCGGCCCCAGTGGTTTGTGGAGTTCTTCTCTTTTATTTCTCTGCTCAACCTAGGGGTGTGTGTGTGTGTGTGTGTGTGTGTGTGTGTGCGCGCGCGCACGCCGGATGCCAAGGGCTGTGTACCACCTGTGGCTTCAGGCCTCCACCGGGGGTCTAGGACCATGTGCCTTGTGGAGAGGGAAGAACCGTTTTGAGAGTGAAAAAAATACATTTAATCTATTTAATCTTTCCAATGTTCCGAATTGCAAATGCACAAGAGTAATGTGAGTCTCTCCCCCCACCCCCTCCACACACACACACACACACACACACACACCCTTTCCTTTGTGTAAGAAACTCACCAGCTTGGCTCAGTGGATAGAGTATCAGTCCATGGATTGAAAGGTCCCAGGTTCAATCCTGGTCAAGGGCACCTCCCTCGGTTGAAGACTGGATCGCAGGCTCTGGTCAGGGCGCCCAGAGTGCATGCAGGAGGCAACCAATAGATCTGTCTCTCTCCCAGCGATTTTTCTCTTCCGCTCTTTCTAAAAAAAATAAGAAAAAGAAACTGCCCGCTGGCACCTGCCTCCCGTCAGATGGATCAGGGTTGAGGATCTATGGTCCAGCCTCTCACTGGACAGCTTCTTGCTCGGCAAAGCCCGGCTCAGGCTGCGTTTGGCTTCCTGGCGCCCGTATGTGTTTACAACAATGCCCGTAAAACTTCCCCGCCATCTGCGTGGGGTCGCTCCCGGAATGAGAATGAGATATTAAAATGCCACCCAGATGTCTGCACGCACTCCCGCATTAACATATTATGCAAATTCTCTCCAGGCACTTTTTCCCTTCTTCTACTAAAAAAAAATATTTTTAGATGGAGTGTAAGAATGTCAATCTGTGGAGGTAAGAGAAAAAAATATGTTTAAAGGTAAAAGACAACAAGATGCCTTCGATTTGCATTGCTTATCTTGTTATAATCAGAACCTAGGAAGCTGTGGCTTGAAAGGACTTTATCTATTCCTTTGCAAGAAAAACATGGTTGCCATCAGAAAAAGCTTCAAAAAGTTCACTTTTTGAAAACGGAAAAAAAAAATGAATTCAGGATGTACTCCGCTTATTTTAGTTCTTATTGAATGTATTGGGGTGAATCGGTTAATCGAAATACGCAGGTTTCAGGCATAGGATTCTACAATACACCATCTGTGCATTGTATTGTGTGTTCACTACCCAAAGTCAAGTCTCCTTCCATCATCTTGTATCTCCTTTTCCCTTCTTCTAACTTTTTAAAGAGAAATCATATAATAGAAACACTAGGGCAGTGGTCAGCAAACTCAATGGTCAACAGAGCCAAATAGCAACAAGGACAACAATTGAAATTTCTTTATATATATATATATATATATATATATATATATATATATATATATATATATATATATTATTGATTTTATACAGAGAGGAAGGGAGAGAGATAGAGAGTTAGAAACATCAATGAGAGAGAGTCATCGATCAGCTGCCTCTTGCACCCCGCTACTGGGGATATGCCCGCAACCAAGGCACATGACCTTGACCAGAATCGAACCCGGGACCTTTCAGTCCCCAATCCGACGGTCTATCCATTGAGCCAAACCGGTGGAGAGCCAAAATTTTTAAATTTAAACTTCTTCTAATACTACTTCTTTAAAATAGACTCACCCAGGCCATGGTATTTTGTGGAAGAGCCACACTCAAGGGGCCAAAGAGCCACATGTGGCACACTGGCCACAGTTTGCCGATCACAGCACTAGTGGAAAAACTAAGAACATTCCTTGTTTCAACCGCCATCAGCTCCTAGGGTGCATCTCCAATCTCTGTGATGTGCAGAACAAACAGCACTTTACTTAATGTTTTTATTCTATAAAAAAATCCAAATAACGGCCCTCGTATCTGAATCTGTGGATTGTCTGGGTGCAAGATGCTCTGTTGGAAACATGTCAGGACGACCCGTCATGAATATGCACCTCAGGTTTTGGAGGAGGTGCAGAGTGTGAAGGTGGCGTTGTCTGATTCACCCCATCATTAACCTGCAGCGAACTTGACCTCTCTTCTAATCGCTGAGCCCCCTTGATCACTTCTGGGTCTATTTCCTTGGGCAGGGTCAGCTTCTCAGCTCTCATGCGTGTGCATTCAGATTCAAAGCTTTTATTTTTATCCCCACGAAGAAATGAGAATAACCGCATTGCCTGATAAAACACATTGTGTAGCTACAGAATTCTTCCTCAATCAGTGTTTACCTTGCAACAGAACATTTGCCAGAGAAAACCGCTAAAAACCTTACATGCAGCGAGCAGTTGAACATAGGATTAGCAAAGCAAAGCCAAACTAAGCCAAAATCATCTTAGGGCCCCGTGGTCCCTGCGCTCGCCTTTCACAACCCTTTCCACCTTTCTCTCAATGGCTGTTGGCTCAGGAAACCCACTGTTACCTCCTCCCACCAGCCAGTGAAAATGGCAACACCTCTGAGGTCACACAAACTCTTCCAGCAGAGACGGGGCGTGAACGAAGGGAAACATGTAAGGGACACCGTCAGCGGGAATGCGGGTGATGGGCTGGGAGTGGGGGAGCCACGCAGGGAGGAAAGATGAGGAGCCTGAACCAAGAATCCCAGCTGGGCCTGCAATGATTCGCAAACACATAACCAATGCGCTGAGCTCTCTACCAGCTTCCTTCCCTGCAACCAGATGGTGCCAGGAAGCGCAGAGGAGACGGAGGCTTTGGCCGGCAAGTCCAGAGCAGCCCCACCTCCTGGAGAGTGGAGACCAGGGCCCTTCCAGCCACACCAGCACTGAACTGCCTCCCGGTGCACCTGCTGCGGGCCTGCTGGGGTCTGGGGGTACCCCCTCTCCTGCCCACATCAGGTACAGAGGCATGGCCGACGGCTCCCCAATGCCCAGCTTCTTCCCCGTGGTCCCCAGCCAGCCTAAGTGAGACCGGGGACCCAGCCCAGGCTCTACCTTCCCCTTGAAGACTGGCCTGGTCCTGTTAAGTCCACCTGAGGCCAGGACTCCAGGGGCAAACACAGATGTCTCCTCTTGTGACCACGAACAAGAACTGACCCAGACGTGCAGTGCGAACCCTTCATCCCAGACCACCCAGAAGTCCGCTGTGACTGTGGGTCTCCTTCGACAGGAAAATGGCTGAGAAAGGGGCACGACGCTGAGCATCCTCTGCCCTCCCCTGTGCAGGAGCACGAAGGCCGCTAACGTGCTGGTTTGTGCAGCCTGGACAGGCCTCAGCCGATCGTAACCCCTCCCCCACCCCCATGCCAAAGCACTGTCCACCCGCGGGCCCTCGCTCCGTTCCTCCATAAAACGGCTCGATGAGCCAAATTCGCTGTCCCCACCCCTCCCGCCGGGGCCAGCCCCTCCCAGGTGGCATTCTCAGTAACGGAGCCAGTGTTCTGGCTTCGGAGGTCATGTGCAAAACAGTGGAAATGTTGGATTTCGTGAACTGAAAGGATCTGTCGAGACGGGCGTTGACAGTTCGGCTTTCCATGGTATTGGAAAGCACGTGTTTAACGTACTCCAGACAGACTTTCCAGAAACCGTCTAAACACAAGCGTGAAGTGTTGAAAGTGACACCGTAGACCCGCGTGATGGTTTCTGGGGGCAAAGAGAGGATGATCATTTGCGTTTTTGCGGTGCTTCCCAGCAGCCCTCTGCTCTTTGGTAAAGAACTGCATGTGCTTCGTACTCACCCACCTCCTGGGACGACACAGCCAGCCCCGGCGTCCTGCGAGCCAGCCGGTGTGAAAACCCCTTCGCTGCTGCGTGGACATCGTGAGGGCTCCTCGGCCTCGGCGGGGCTGCAGAGGGCGTCAGCACAAGAGATGAACACGTGAGGATTGGGAGGCAGCTGCAGAGAAAAGAGAGACAAAGGGAAGCAGTGTGCCATTGAGATCTGCCGCCGAGCTTGCAGCTTCATTATCCGGATGGTTAGGGAAAGCGGCCGGGTCCCGGGAAGCGTGGGGAATGGAGAGAGCGGGTCAGTCCCCTCGGCCCAGAGGCGGGCGGTGTTTGTGAGTGGAAACAGATCTGAAACTTTCCTGAGAAGTAGCTCCTCTCACAGACAGTCTCTCTTAGGTCAACTCTGTGTATGGAGTGTGTGTGGGGGCATGCATGCATGTATAGGTGTATGCATGTGATCGTGTGTTCATGCATGTTTGGTGCATGTGTGTGGGTGGGCTGTCTGTGTGTACATGCATGTGTTTGCGCGTGCTCCTGTGTACACACATATGCCTGCACTCATGCGTGTATTCGTGTGCATACACATCATGCCTATGTCAAGGCCCATGCCTATGTGTATATGTGTTCGTGTGTATGTTTGTGGGCACTCACATTTGCGCCTGTGTGTGAGCATGTGCTCATGTGTGTGCGTGTTTCTGGGAGTGCATGCTGAGGATGTGAAGACATCCTGTTTGGGCACATCCTCTGAGGAGGCACTTGGGGGCCACGGGAATCGGTGGCATTTCCGTCCCAGGAGGCCTTGCTCACAGCCTAGGGGCAGCGTGGACACAGTGAGTTCAATTCCTTCTTCCTTCTCAGGGTGGAGGAGAGACGAGAAACTGTCCCTCCTGTCGCTGAAGCATGGGCAGTGTGGCGCTGAGCATGCAATTCTGAGACACACATGCATGTTGCAGAGGGGAAGGGAAGCAGAGGCATGACTTTCTGCAAAGTTACCATGTCTGTCTGCCCAGGACGTGCGCGTCTGCAGGGTGACACGCCCTGAGCGCTCCCTGGGGCCGCGTGGCGCTCTAGTCTAGAGGCTCTGCACACGTTTCCCTGGATCCACACCTCCCCGCTGCGTCTCCTCATCACCTTTCCACGCCAGCTGGCTGGTGGCAGCTGCCAGGTGCCATCTGACAATGTCTCGCCAACGTGTCAGAGCAAACCCGGGCTCTGTGAAGCCCTGAGCCAGGGCTGGAGGGAAGTGGTGGGATCAGTCCCCTGTGAGTGTAAACACCGGCACGTTCTCATTAGTGAGTGCCATGGGCCACGGTGGCCAGCGGAGGCGGGTGGTGGTGCATGAGCACCCCTCCTCCAGGCCTGCAGCAGGGTGGACCCTGGGGCCCACGGCGGTGATGAGCTTGGGAAACCCAGGCTATACAAATCCTAGCAACCGATGACCTAATACGAAAGATCCTGTGTGAACTCAAGTTAAGATGAAGATACAGATGCACAGAGAGGTTAAGTAACTTGCCTGAGATTGAACAGCAAATATTAAAACCTGGCTGTGAGCCCAGCCATCCAGCCCAGGGCCTGCACCTTCGGCACCATGGTCCATGGTCGGCGGTCTCTCCAGCTCCATCAGACCACATGGAACAGAGGAAGGTGGTCCCAAGTGGGCTCCCCTGGCTGTGGGAGCAGGTCGGGTGGGGTGCTGGGTGAGCCAGTAAACGCATGAAGGATATTGGAGTGGCCCACTCATCTACACAGCCCCCCTCTTCCTCAGGGCAGGCCTCACACTCGGCCTCGCCCTTCCAATTTCCTTCCACAGGCCCGCTAATACATTTCCTAACAGTTAAGCATCACCCAGCGACGTGGCTCAGTGGCTGAGCATCAAACGATAAACCAGGAGGTCACAGTTCGATTCTTGGTTGGGGCACATGCCTGGTTGCAGGCTCCATCCCCGATAGGGGGCATGCAGGAGGCAGCCGATCTATGATTCTCTCTCATCATTGATATTTCTGTCTCTCTCTTCCCGGTCACATCCGCCTCCATCCCACTGACCGAGGGAGTGCAGAGACATCCTGGCCTGGAGAACCACTCATCCCTGAGATGCTGACAGGCCTGACACCCTCAATTCCCAGGGCCCCAACATGCTCACCCCGAGGCTGGGAGAACAGAACCGGTCTTTTAGCAAATAAACGGCCAACTGCTTCTCCAAGGTGCATGTGCAAAGCATAAGGGATCCATTTATTGAGCACTTACTACATGCATGGCCGAGTGTGGGAAAACACAAGACACGCATACGTGTCATGGGAGGTGAACTGCATTTTTCGAATGACATATGCTCAATGTGTGTCCATGGCATGCTTTCGGGAGATGACCTCAGAGGAGAAGCCACGGAACCTAAAGAGAAATAATCTCAGACCACGGGGCGAATGCCATTCCAGGAACCGAATTCATAGACAATGCATGCATCTGCGGTGCAGCCAGCGGTCTCGGAGAATCCAGCCTGGGCCTCCACGTTTCCACGCTCCTGCCGGTTGGGAGCCTCGTGTGGCTTTGTGTGCCTGGTGTCTCGATTTCAATTTATTTTATTGCCTGGGAGCGCCGAGCACCATGCCCCCGGGGGCTGGAGCCCTTTCCAGCAGATTGCGTGTGGAAAGGACATTTTCTTTCCGTGGTTGCCAGACTGTCCCCTAAAGTATGTAAAACCTATAAGCCTGAGTGATACAGCCAGAAGACGCAAAATGATCCCATTTAGCCGTTTAAGGTGAGGCACCGGCGCCTTCTGAAATGTGTAAGGGAGTAACTGCCGTTTATGTAGGTTTGAAAAGGGTTCGTGGCCCCCTCAGCCGGTTTGGCTCAATGGATGAAGCATTGGCCTGCGGACTGAAGAGTCTGGGGTCCGATTGGCCCATGCCTAGGTTGTGGGCTTGATCCCCAATAGAGGGCATGCAGGGGAGGTGATGAGTTCTCCTTGGGGCGCAGCTCACTAAGTCCTAGGTCAAAGGGAACGAAGCCACCGGTCCACCTTAAACCATCTGCTTTTTAAATATCGGAAGCAAAGTAAAATATGGAGTCATACACGTACTTTGTAGGCGAGAAAAGAAATGAATGTGGGTTTTTATTCTGAGGAAAGCATTTATCATCACCTTGGATGCTACCTTGATTAAAAAATAATGAATTTACATCTTCCCGGCCGGAATGGATTCGAAGGTTTCTAACAACGTGAACAGTATTTTCAAAATGTAATTGATCTTCCCTTTGACAAAAATGAATTACAAAAAGGGGCAGACACGCTCAGAAACGCTGATTGTCTCCAGCGTGCAGCCAAGAGCAACACAGCCCCAGTCTGACATTTTCAGGACAAGACCAGTCACCCATCCGGAACATCAGCCGCACAATTCAAATAAAAACAACAAAAACCACTTTTTGAGCAATTGAGATTCAAAATTTCAATTAACCCCTCTTCACTCAAGGTCATAAGAATAAATATAATGTTTTGTAATAATCATCCAAAAAAAAAAACACACAGGCCAACTAACTTACAGAAATTCTAGATGTGTTCATGTTGTTAAGGGCAGACATGAATTGCCTCAAATTTCCTGAACTAATTAGAATTAATAGTTTAAATTTGAGGCAATAAGAAATCAAAGATTTTTTTTCCCCCTCTAGCTTTATTGAGATGCTAGAGGCCTGGTGCACGGAATTCATAAATAGATAGGGTATCTAGGCTTGGTTGGTGATCAGGGCTGATCTGTGGGGTGACCAGTGGGGCAATAGGGGGGAGGGTTTGCTGGCACCCGCTATGGCTGCCTGGGGCCTGTGGGCTGGAAGCAGCTCCTGCATTGAGCGTCTGCCCCCTGGTGGTCAGTGCATGTCATAGTGACTGGTTGTTCTGCCATTTGGTCTATTTGCATATTAGGCTTTTATTATAGAGGATGGTTGATGGGTTACCTTGAATGTTTAAGGTGCTCAAAGTAGCAATTGGAGACATATAAATATTGTGGAATGTTTACCATAATAAGGTTACTTTTCTATTACCTCACACAGTTGCACTATTTTCCTTAAGGAATGTGAGAACGTTTAAGTTCTACTCTTTGAACAGCGTTCAGCTATACAATATGGGCTTGTTAACCAGAGTCCCAATGCCGTGTAGTATACCCCGGGATTTATTCATCTTCTGTCTGGAAGTTTGCATTCTTTAATCAGCATCACCCTGCCCCACCAACCACCAGAGAACTCTGCTCTCTGTTCCTAGAAGTTTGGTATTTTTCCATCGCACCTATAAAGGAGACCGTACATTGATTGTCTTTTTCTGTCTCACTGGTTTCACTCAGCATAATGCCCGTGAGGCCATTCCTGTTCTCAGAAGTGGAAGGACTTCCCTCCTGTTGTGGCTGGGTACCATCCTGTGCTATACCCGCTACATTTCCTTCATCCGTCCGGCCATCGGTGGGCACACCTGTCACGTCCAGGAGCACGGGGTGCAGGGGTCCCTGTGAGATCTCGGCTGTTTCATTCTGACATCCACACGTCAGAATGTCCAGCGAGCAGTCAGGGGAAGGGAATTGGTCTCCAGCTTCAGAAGGGAAACCACTCCAAATGTAATGAGCTCATCTTTTTTAGTACCATGGAGGGGCTGTGGGAAATCCTCCCATTCCTGCTCTTCCCTCCATGACTTCCTCACTGCACCAATACCATCCACACAAACACACACACACACACCAACACACACCCACACCAACACACACACCAATACATACCAACACCACCCACACCAACACACCCACAGCAACACATAGATACACTAACACACCCTACACCAACACACCCACACAAATACACACACACATACATCAATACACATCAACACACACACACAACATACACCCACACCAACATACCCACACCAATAAATACATGCACATACACACACCAACACATGCACACAACAATACATAAACACAATACATACCTACACTAACACACACACCAATACACACACAACATGCACCCACACCAACACACACACCAACACATACATACTCATACACACACCAATACACACACACCAATACATACCTACACTATGGTGTGGGGTTTTTGTCTTGGTTTGGGGATTTACAAAGCATTTAAATAAGAGGAAGCTTTATTTTTACTTTTAAATTTGGGGGAAAGAACAGATTCAAGGTCTCCAGAGTTGGTAGCTGAGCAGCGGTAACATACCATCCGAGATCATGGCTCATTATGAAAACTACAGCTCGCGTTGGCTCACATCACTCTGCCAGCGAGCGGGAGGTTACCCGTGTTGGGTGTGACAGGTGTGGCCCTGACCCCTGACCCCTGACCCCTGACTCCGGAACTGAACGATGTACCGCTGAAGCAGAAAGAGACCAATTTCCAGGAGCTTTCTGTGAGGAGCAGTTTCTTCAGACTCACCATCTGCTGCAAAATTCCCGTGCCCACAAAACTGTATTTTCACTCCCCACCCTCCAGCTCCTTCCAAAGCTGTGATGAACAAGAGGAATTATTGAAAATGAGAACTATTTCCATACGCATTTCAAAGCCCTCGTTATGGGAGCAGAGCGCCAATTTCATTTCGAAAGCAGGCCTCGGCTTCCAGCGTCCAGGAGTTCTCACTGATGATGAGCTATAGCCTCGCGGGAAACATGCCTTTGGATGTGTGGAGATGGTGGGAACGGGGTGGACAAGACCTCGGTCTGGGCTAGCACAACCCCGGGCACACCTCTCATCCCTGTCTCTTATAGAGGGGGAGCACGGGCCATGGGACCAATTCACAGACAGTATCTATGGATTCACATGTCGGGAACAGCTTAGCTGGGTCCTGGGGTTGGAGGGGACCGACCTGGGTAGATGTGTCTGGCGGTCAATGCTGCGGACATGGAGACAGACGGAAAGGTTAGTGAAAACCAAGCGCATCAGGAGACTGTGCCTGCTTTCCAAGTTGATGTGAAAAGCTTGATCTAAAGAAAAATGCTGGGTTCTGAGAGCCGAGAGCAGGGCGAAGGACACTGATCCGCAGTGAGGAGAAGCTGGGTGAGAAAGGGCCAGTGGTGGGGCCAGACCCGGGAGTGAGGGTCAGCAGATTGGGGGGTGGGAGGTGGAGGGGAAGGCGGGTCTGGCTAGGAATGAGCTGGGCTTTTGCAAACAGCTGCTGGGTGAGTCCCACATCCCACCCCTGGTATGCCTGTGGAGGGAGGAGGCAGTGTGAGCTGATAAGCTGGGACGTTGAGACTGTGAGCCTGTCAGGAGCACGGAGTTCTCGGGACGTGGGCACGTGAGGACAGGGACAGAGAGAAGCTGAGCCGGACCCCAAGGAGAAAGGATGAGCAAGTCCGAGTGCGGGGCATGGGGCCGGCGGGGAGGAGAACAGGAAAGAAGTGTGATAGGAAAGCTGGCGGAAGGGGAGTTATTCTGAGTTCCCACTATTAGCATCGAAGAAGGGACGGTTTGTGGGACCCTCCCCCCCAAAGGCCCGGCACTCTTGCCCTTGGGACCATGGCTGGGTCTCCCCTCTGTTGTCCCCCACGAGCGTATTGCCGAGGTGACATTCCCAAGGCCCCTGTCTCCCCTCCTGGTTCCCTCTCCTGCCCTTGCTGCCAGGACTTCCTCTCTACTGGCCGTAGGCTGAGCTCCTGAGGGCTCCCGAACAGCATGACCCCTTCCATCCCATGAAGGGAGAAGGTAGAGACTGTGAGAACCGCACGGTGCCCTCAGAGGGAGTTTGAAGGAGGCCCTGTTATAGATGTTGATGTTGACACCAAAGCCACACCGAGCCACACTTACTGGTGGTCTTCATATTACCGAGACTAGAACTTTCCATCCAACAAAATGCTCTGCAGGGCCCAACTCTGGCCCATGAGAATTATTCACGAAAGACTGTGGTCTCACGTTAAGAGCAATTGAACAAAAATAAATGGATAACCCAACAGACCAAGACATTATTATTCCTATATCCCTTACTATGGTAAAATAGTTGCAGGATGGAAGCCAGCGGTTTTCTGTTTTGTTTTTTATTAGAAAACAAATGTCCAGGCCTGGCAGCATGGCTCAGTGGTTGAGCATCAACCTATGAACCAGGAGGCCACAGTTTGATTCCTGCTCAGGGCACATGCGCAGGTTTTATGCTCCATCCCCAGTGGGGAGCCATGCAGGACGCCATCAATTGATGATTCTCTCTCATCCTTGATGTTTCTCTCTCTCTCTCCCTCTCCCTTCCTCTCTGAAATAAATAAAAATGTATTTTCAAGAAAGAAAAAGTAAACAAATGCCCAAACCCATTTTGGACAATTTATTTCCTCCCCAGATTTTACTTCTCCTGTGCAGCCTTACATACTTAGACTGCTCTAGTGTCCTCCCCTCAAAATAGCTGAGAACAAGCTAAAGACTTTTAATGATGCAATACTGCTGGGTTACCAATATTTTAGGGCACTTGAATGTCCTATAAAATTCTTTCCTTCATGCGGGAAGATGAATGTAGATAAAGCCTAAATCTCCTCGGCTAGCTCATTTCCCTTGAGGTCTCCTGGATGCTAATTTTAAGCCTTATTGATGCGCCAGAAAGAATGAACCGCCAGCCTCGCCCGCGATGGAGGGCAGCTCTGTGGACATGACTCCCGTGTCCCAGAGGACAGCAGGTCCGGAGGAGTCCATTCAGCTGGCCCACAGACAGCCATCTCCGCACGCTCGTTAAAGGATTTCTCCCCCAGGAACGAACGCCTGCTCCCGCGCCATAAATCACGCCAGGGAAGTGACTGTCTTCCGGATGCATCATTGGAAAATCGATGACTTTTGCAGAGGAAATGCAGATAGGTATGCAGCCCCGTTTTCTAACCCCCTCCTCTCGTTCTCACAAAGAAAAGTGAGGGAGGGAGGGAGAGGAAGTGGTAGACATGGAGAGGGAAGGGTCCTCTTGTTGACCTAGAAACTGGAAGTTTATGTTACTTGCCACTGGGGGGCGAGGAGGAATGTTAGCCTGGGTCCTCTTCCTCTGCAGCACTCTTATTTTTTTAATGTATATTTTTATTGATTTCAGAGAGGATGGACAGGGAGAGAGAGAGAAAAACATCAGTGTTGACAGAGAATCATGGATTGGTTGGCTCCTGCACGCCCCCTACTGGGGGATCAAGCCTGCAACCTGGGCATGTGCCCTGACCGGGAATAGAACCGTGACCTCCTGGTTCCTAGGTCCATGCTCAACCACTGAGCCATGCTGGCCAGACCGCCTTACTCATTTAATTCCTTGTACAGATCTCTGCTAGCCACTTGCTCTCTCCTTAGCTCATAGCCTCTTGAAATAAGATACATTTCATTCATCTCCGAATCCTGGAAATAAACTACAGCCCCCTTCTTGGAAGGTCCGGTTTCACTAACTCAGCTGCGGTATCTTACTTTGAGGGATCTTTTTTAAAAGGAGCGATAGATAATGAGATAATTATGAAACTCTTTCGGAAAGACTTTTTATTTTATCGCGCACATTGATTTCCGTCCCACTGTGGCAGAAGGGAAGAATGCTCTGGGACTGGAGTTAAGCCACAAAAATAACGAACAGCAATTTCTTTGTAGTTTATGTTTTCTTCACTCTCCGTAATGATTCCTTTGCTTCTCAATTATCGTGGATGTGAAGAGGCATTTAGTAGGTATCATCGCACCAAATACACTCCCCGGCCATTGAACAAGTACCCGGATTGCGTTTCCCTGTTTCCATAGAAATGGGTGGCGATGTCTCTTTATTCCTCTCTTGGAGCGTTCCCTACGTCCTCAGGCCCGAGGGAGAGGCCATCTGCAGAAAAGGAGCTGTTTTTTATGAATGATCCACCAGCCTCGGTTCATTGTGGGAAATGAGTGGACAGTGGCTCAGGTGCCACCCAGAGGTGCAGCCTCAGTGGCATTCTCCTCTGTGTGAGTCGTCAGCCATCACATAGGACGGATCACATGGGAAGCCACCGCATCACTAACAACAGCGGCACTGTCAGTAGGAATGGTACTTGCCTTTGAAGAGATGAGCTAGAGCCCAGCCGGTGTGGCTCAGTGGTTGAGCATCAACCTATGAACCAGGAGGTTAGGGCTCCATTCCCGGTCAGGACACATGCCCAGATTGTGGGCTTGATCCCCAGTGGGGGATGTGCAGGAGGCAACCAATGGATGTTCTACTCTCATATTGATGTTTCTCTCTTTCTCTTTAAAACAAATCTTTTAAAAAAATAAGTGAAGTCACACGGTGTGCCTGGCCTCACTCATCGGAATTATGACATGCAGACAGAAGCTCACAAAAATGATTTGTGAGGAACATCCCGCATTCTCCCGGGGTCCCGGCCCAGCACAAGGAGGCAGCAATGGAACACGAGGTCTCTCCTATCCCAATGGACCCCACAGCTTTGAGCGTATGTTTGTCATGTTACCCAACACGCCAGCTACCTAACCCGCAGCCTTAAAGCCCTCCAGCAACTGAAAGGTCCTTCCACAGAGGTCCCTTCCCAAGACGATGCTTTCACATCCCTCCACGCCTGTGGAGCCCCTTCCTGAGGCTCGTCTTCGACATGAGTCCTGAAAGAGCGTCTTCGGATCACAATGCTCTCATGGAAGAGGATGGCGGCCACAGAACGGCGCTCTGTGTGCCTCCTCTCTAACTACCCCCGTGAGAGAAACAGGCGTCCATAAAGTAGGGGCAGGTGCTCCTGTGGACACACTGAAAACCCAGGGGAAAGTGAGGCAGGCATGTCCCACACCAGGCTTTTCCCTAGTTTGCAGAATGGAGGGCCCGCTTCCCCTCCCTGTTCTCATTTTGTTGTTGCTGTTGGAGAGTCACTGACAATCCGAGTCCCCCTGACCCTGACAGAGACCTCGGATGCTCATCATTGTACTTACGCACGGGTCACTCTCAGGATGACAAGGGAAAGGCGGGACTTGTGAACCTATGGCTCTATTACAGGTGGGAAAGTCAAAGACTGAGAAGGCTACGGATTCACAAAAGTGGGGGGCAACGCATCCAGATGAGTGAAGGTTGTGTG
Organism: Pipistrellus nathusii; assembly: GCA_963693515.1. Lineage (NCBI taxonomy): Eukaryota > Metazoa > Chordata > Mammalia > Chiroptera > Vespertilionidae > Pipistrellus > Pipistrellus nathusii. Next base: position 50,455,702 of record OY882870.1, on the reverse strand, counting down.
AGATCTCCACGCACACAGCGTGTCTGGATCATACGCTGCATCAGACCACCAGGCCCCCTGCTCAGCTGTCCCTTTTTGTTGTTTTTCTCTTTTTTTAAGTATATTTTCTATTGGTTTCGGAGAGGATGGGAGAGGGAGAGAGAGAGAAACATCAATGATGAGAGAGAATCATTGATCAGCTGCCTCCCACACTCCCCCTACTGGGGATTGAGCTTGCAACCTGGGCATGGGACCTGACCAGGAATTGAACCGTGACCTCCTGGTTCCTGGGTTGATGCTCGAACACTGAGCCACTGTGGCCAGGTGCTCGATTGTTCTTTAGACGATTGGCTTTTCAGCTGCTGTCCTTGAGCTTGAACTCTTCATCATGAAGCAGAGCCCGGCCCCTGCCCTTCACCCTGTACCAGTGGTCGGAAAACTCATTAGTCAAGAGAGTCAATTATCAACAGGACAATGATTGAAATTTCTTTTGAGAGCCACATTTTTTAAACTTAAACTTCTTCTATCACCAATTCCTCAGAATAGACTCTCCCAGGTGGTATTTTGTAGAAGAGCCACACTCAAGGGGCCAAAGAGCCGCATGTGGCTCATGAGCCCCAATTCGCCGACCATGGCCCTATACTATGGAGCTGCCCGCTGCTCTCAGTGGTGCTGATGGTTTGGGAGGAAATAAAGACTTTTCATATGGCTTCCACCCACAGAGAGCTAAGGATCTCTCTGAACAGACAAAATACAAACATAAAAAATGCAGTGAATTTTTTATGTTTGTATTACAAAATACAAACATAAAAAAAAAAAAACTATGGATGTTAATAAGTCCCAACATTTATCATTGATTGAGCAAGAACTATGTTGGAAGGCTACTTACATACATGATACTCCAGCCTTTTTTTCTTAATCAGTTTTTTAGTTTTCAATTACAGTTGACATACAATGTCTTATTAGTATCAGGTCACATCATCTAGCTTCCTAAGTGATCACCCCGATACATCTCCTCCATCTGTCACTATCCACAGTGACTGGGATACTATTGGCTCTGCTTCCTCTGTGGTGCTGTACATCCCCATATGCTGTTATGTAACTAACCAATTTGTACTTGGTGATCCTTTCACCCTTTTCGCCTGTTCCCTCACTCATCTCTTACAAAGTTGGCATTTATTACCCCGAGTGTAAGAAAGAAGTTTCTAGGGTCAGGGAGGATCAGTGACTTGCCAAATTACAGAAATAGGACCTTGGGAGCTTTGGTTGGCACAAGGTCTGCTTAGATCCGAGTTCTGCACTCTATCCAATATGCCATGTTTTCTATACTTAAAATGTGTTTCACTGGCAAAAAAGTTACCCATTGGTATTTATATCCTTTGATATTATCACCAGAATGTTGGGCTTCTCCTCCAGACAAAATACATTAGGAAAGGAGACTCAATGTTAGTGTTAAATTGTTTTTGAGACTTCCAAAGCCTCATTGCTTTGGAAATCATTTTTGCACAATTCAGATATTTTATCTGGATAACACTCAAGGTTTTCCCGAATAAATTCTCTGCTTTCTCTTTATAGAGTGCTGGTTAATTACTTGTGTATTGTTCCTTCCTAGGAAGTCTCTTAATTTTCTTTGTAATGTATATTTCAATAATTGGTCTTCTAAATGAAGGCACAATTATTATATAACATGAAAAATGTCCTCCCATCACACACACACACAGGCACTCCCACAGGAAATGATTAAAATCCTCACTTAATCTTTTGTTAGGGTCGTATGCAAAAATCATAACGCCATTCTTTAGGTTTGCTATTTGATTTCATGGCCCCTTCACTCCTGGAAAAGTGTCTTAATCAAGTTACTTTAGAGATTCTGTTCCAAATCTGCAAGGCCTCCTTTGTGACAATTGGAAACAACTTTATTTTTTTAAATATATTTTATTTATTTTTTACAGAGAGTAAAGGAGAGAGATAGAGAGCTAGAAACGTGGATGAGAGAGAAACACCAACCAGCTGCCTCTTGCACACCCCCTACTGGGGATGTGCCCGCAACCCAGTTACATGCTCCCGACCGGAATCGAACCTGGAACCTTTCAGTCCGCAGACTGACGCTCTACCACTGAGCCAAACCGGTTTCAGCTAAAAACAACTTTAACCAAAACTAATAGTGACTAATACAGATGACTCACCATTAAGAGAAGTAACCTGTGTTTATTGTACCATAGCCAGAAACGTTATTTAGTTCGTGGCTGCCATAGAGGTGGGTCTGATTTATTCTAAGTTGTAGATATTTCCCCCATTTTGATGATGAGGGACTTAAGGATGTAAATCATTTAGCCAAATGTTTCAACCAAGAAGTGGGGTCACAATGTCATTGTCACTGAAGAGAATACTCTGAGAGGCCGTTCCTTCCCACGCCCCTGGTCACAGCAGGTAACAAAACGGCCATGGAGGCTCAGGCAAAGAGCCCGCTGTCATTGCAGACCCCGATGGGCAGTTCCTAGTGCTACCGGCACCCACAGACACACATCCACCGGCAAGAACCATGGGGAGACCAGGCTGACATCCCCCCAACCTGACAGCCCTCGGACAGAGATGACTCTAGACTGAGAGAGCCGCCTTCTTGAACAAAGGGGACAGGGGGGGGGGTGAGGGTGCCGGAGTCCTCAGACTGCCCAGTCTGACCCTTCCCGGTGGAATTCCACCCCGCCGCATGCTCGGACTGTCTTAGAAGGCTCAACAATGCGATGGGAACATGGAACAGTCACAGCAAAACAAAAATGCAAAACAGAACATTGATCCTTCTTTGGGAATTCGTTTCCTCACACCACAGCTCTTGCAGGGGGCTAAGACAATATCACACTGAAGTCAATGAAAGCTCCTTCTGAAGTCAAGCAAAAAGTCAGATGGGAAAAAACACTTGCTTTTCCAGTGGGCACCGGTAATTCGGAGGGAGAAGCAGAAGGAAAGCGGGCAACCGGCACAGGAATGTCTGCGTGTCCTGTGATCGGACAAAGACTCTCCGATGAGCTTAATTAAAGAAACATGGACACAGATACCGCAATGTCACTCTCACCTGGCCATCGGGGTGGGGAGAAAATGACTAAGAAGGAAGTCTCTTTCATAAGCCACTTCACAGTCTAATATGCTCTCCACAGCTATGTTTCAAGGGGACAGATATTGAGAACCTGTCTCCTTTCCTCAAAGTTTAAAAGTGCTCATGAAAATGAAGCTGAAAATAAGTAGGAAAATAAAACACATTTAGGTCACTTTGAAGTTCAGACCAAAATAGTCATGCTCTAAGTTTGCAAGGAAGAAAGGAGTGTTAGATCACATTAAACAAAAGACCTATCTCATTATAGTGGAAGGTGATGCGTGCAAAATACCTACAAAGCTCCCAGCACATAGTAGGTGCTCAATGAATTCTCTCTCCCTCCCTCTCTCCCCCAACATTAGCTGGCTTTACTGTCCTAATATGCAACCCTAGTAAAGGTTAGTCATTTAAAAATCATGGTGTTAGTGACTGGCTGTCATGGCTCAGTAGTTGAGCGTCCACCTATGAACCAGGAGGCCATAGTTCAATTACCAGTCAGGGCACATGCCTGGCTGTAGGCTCCATCCCTAGCCAGGGAGTGTGGGGGGGGGGGGAGAGAAGAGAGGGCATGCAGGAGATAGCTGATCAATTATTCTCTCTCATCATTGATGTTTCTCTCTCTCCCTCTCCATTCATCTCTGAAATCAATAAAAAAAAAAACCTAAAATAAATAACATTGTTAGTAATTCCTTCTTCCCCTCAGAGAGTGTGAGCTTTGTGGTAAATCGCACGGGAAGCTGCATCATGCTTCACCCCCCTAATGGGCAGCTGCGGGTACGACATCTCCGCTTCCTGCAGCAACATCTGGGGACCGGCACTTCAGAGCCCAGACAAACGGCAGGCGTGCTGTGGCATGCTGCAACTATAGCGGTGGGCTGCCCATGACCTTACACCATCGCGGGCTCCAGGAAAGACAGATCTCTTTCTGTGAGCCGTGAGGACACTACAAGGGAGAGATGAAATGGGCTGCAGCCAGCGTGGTCTGTCATGGGGGCTGCTGTCAAGATGGGGACACAGGAAGATGTGTGCCTGTGCTGGTCCTTATCTGTCATTCTCAGATGCCTTCCATACTCTGCCCCAACGCCATGCCCGGGGAGGGAGAGATGGGGGTCTTTGGGCATCTCTGTGGACAAGGGCAGCACTTCCGGGAGGGGGAGCTCTCAGCAGGCTCTCCGCTGGACAGCTCCCGGGGGATGGCCCAGTCCTCTGTGGCCCAGGCCAGGGAACTGTTGGCTGCTGCTAACCTCTGTGCTGTGAGGGTTTGTGTCTGTGTTGCCTAGGTGTGTCTTTGTTTATTTTGATTTGTTTTTAAATATATTTTTATTGATTGAAGAGAGGAAAGGAGAGGGAGAGAGAGATAGAAATTTCTGTGGTGAGAGAGAATCATTGGTCAGCTGCCTCCTGCACGCCCCCTACTGGAGATGGAGCCACCACCCAGGCCTGTGCCTGAACCAGGAATCAAACTGTGACCTCCTGGTTCATAGGTCAATGCACAACCACTGAGCCACGCCGGCCGGGCTATTTTTATAGGTGCATCTGTTACGGGCAGTTAATCAAAGAGCATGCTTGTTCTCACATCACCATGCAGCTTGGACAGTGTTCTAGGTCACTGTTTCATTGAGAACATTGATTTGGGCTAAATATTGTTGTGACTTATGGCACCATTTCCAGTCGGTGACTTATCCTAAGATATAAACCTACCCAAACAGCATCAATATAAATTCCCAGTCTATTTTTCAAATTCAAACCTCTGAAAAACAAAACGAATGAAAAAGCCTAGCACTGAGGCTTCAGAATTTCAGAAGATATCGGGAAGTAACGTGGACCTTTCCCAAAAATATTCTTCCCTGTCCTCCCTCTCTCCTTCAGCCCCCTCCCCTCCTCTCCTTCTCTCTTACACTCCCTCCTCTCTTTCCTCCCTCTTCTCTCCACATCTCCCTCCACCCTTCCTCCAAGGCAGGAAGCTGTGAAAGGGGCGTCAGCAATCTGCATTTCTCTGGAAATGTTTGTGCAAAGGTTTGAAAATCACCAATTTAGAATGAAGTTGTTGCATAATCACGCAACAGAGTCCTGGAGACACCCACACGCTGGGTCTTAGATGTTTGAGGAATCGCTTCTCTTGGATCTGAGAGATTATCTGTGAATTCAAATCTCTCAGGCGAATTTGATGGCAAATTTTAGCTGGACAATCAGAAAGGAAATCTTTCTATTTGGGTAAGAAAAGTACTTCGGCCAGATCTTCCTGAGTTCTGAGTCTTCATAAAAGCTCCAACTCATTGAGACTGACCTCCAGGGTGGTTAGATGAGTTACCTGTGACTGCCTAACTGAAAAGTTCCATGTGACATTGTTTTTGTCCCAATCACGTAATAGTTAGAAAATTCAGTAATACTCGGACAAGTATATCTGAAATAAGATAATTATTATCATTCTTGTTATAGTAGCGATATCTATTGCTATTTTAAACACATAGTATGTGCCAGACACTTTTTATTACTAGGATCTCCACAATAAGACCATGATCAATATTATTGTCTGTATTTTCCGATGAGAAATGGAAGTCTGTAGCCCTTGACTAGTGGGCCTAAGGTCTCCAATTTAGCAGCTTGCTTAGCGGGAATTTGAGTCCGGCCCTATCTCTTTAACAGCTTTTCCTCTTCTATCATGTGAAACTTTCCATAATGATTATAAAGGAGCATACCGACATCCCCGCAAGAGCTAGTCTACATTACACGTATCTAGTGATGAAGAAAACTTCACATATACCAATAAAAGGCATTTTATTACCAAGGGCGATTTACTTGAGCAAATGTTGACAGAGTTCCTCACTGGGGACCAAGGTCACCAGGAAAGACAAGGTATGAGCTTGGGGTTGAATGTTTTCCAGTTCATTTGCCATTGATGTGGGTTAATGTGCAGTTGTCCTTGTGGACAGTGGCGTGCCTTTGTGAAGGAACGAAGTGGTGTTGATAGTAGTAATTTTGACGTGGCTGTGGGAGGCAGCGAGTACGGGCATTTACCTACGCCACCATCTTGGTTTCTCTTCCCCATTTTCCTTTTTTAAGACAAGTGAGAATGTGGGAATCTAACATGTCAGAAGCCTCATTTTAACCAGGCGACCCCCATGCATCCAGAACGGAAACCATCCCCACATGCCACGATATGTTGAATTTAATTTTAAAAAATCAATTTGCAATGAATATTATAAAAGTAAATATATTACTCACAATTCGGGTGTTCTTGAATATTTCCAGCTGAACATCCTCACGAAGAATGACTTTTAGTTGGTCAGGGCTGCCACTTAGGGAAAACAGCTTTTTTTAAATAGACGTGCATGGCCGTGGGGAAGGTACGCCGCTTGTGTCTACAGACGCCTATGGCTACGGGGGCTAAACCCACAGGTAATGAGGTTGCAGGAAACTATTTTTAAATTGCAGAAAACATAGAAAAGCTGAAGGAGAATTGTGAACTAATCGGTGTCCCCTGTGTGTGGAGGAGGGAGGCCTGGGGGGCACAGCCTGGGAGGGGACAGCAGGGGCCACGAGCCTTGTGGCTCCTTACTGCGCTGAGACTGTGGGCCAGGTGACGGGATGGCAAATGTCTGGGTGTGTGTGTGTTGGGGGGGGGGGGCGGGGTTCATGGACAGACAGCTGTAGTTGATGCCACGAGGCAAAGGAAAGTCGTGGACATGATGTTGACAGCATTCTCGTGGGTTTCAGTCCCACTCAATTACATGCACCTGACCAAGCTTTGTTTACCTGCGGCCTCTATTACTCAGGCACGAGGGGCCACGTGTTCGGACCACAGGTTCACGCTGACAGCTACAGCTGGGGGCTATCACTGTGCTGGAGGCTCTGCCCTCCAGGCTGGGACTTGCACGTGGCCACGAGAGGACTCTGCCCTCTTATCAGCCCGAGGCTTGAACCTGTCCAAACACTGTAGCTGCTCTCCACGTAAATAGAAAAGGAAAAAATTAAAATTTTTGGTATCATCACCAAAAATTATAAAATTAGTTGGTTTCGTTAAAAATCCTTCTCTCCCCGGCCTGCTGGATTATTATTATTCTTACTTTTACAAAGAAGTAGTGAGGGGTGCGATGAGCAATGCCATTTTTGTTTGACTGAAATTACTGTTTATATGCATGTGCATCGGAAAGCGATTTCCGGGCCTAAACGAATCTTAATACATGTACTCACTCAGAACATTTGTGGAGTGTTTGCATCCATTTGTGGTTCCCAGCACCCCTTCCCCAGGACAGCCCCTCCCCAGGACCTCCCCCACCACACACACACACACATACACACACACACACACACACACACACACACACACCAGGGCAGCGGGGGTCTTCTGGGGACACGATGACCTGCTCTCCAATTAGAACATGCAGTTGCAGTCAAAATTTGAAGGAAAAAAAAACTATGATGATGCTCTAGATTTGAAAGATTGTCTAAACTGTGTGTCCTAAGCCTCCCCCTCTGGCATGCAGAAAAGAGAAGGAAGAATAAATGAAACCTTTGGTCTGGCTATTTCTATGTGGCTTTGTCATTTTGTTCTTGGTCTTCCTTAGGGTCAGGAAGGGGCGTGGCCTCAGTGATCCGGGGGTCACCTTTCCCCTGCGTGGGCTGAACCGGGAAAAAGACCCTCTGCTTCCAGCTCAGGCCCCACTCAGCCTGGGAGGGCTGCAGACCCGCTGTGGCCGGGAGGAGGGCGCTCTTCCATGGGGCCCCTGCAGGTATGGGTGTGTTTTGCGTGTGCGGTTTTTGCTCCGTGTTGTAGGTGCTGCCTTCCACTGGAAACCTGCCATCGAGCCTGATCCGGAGGGGACAGGCTCCAAAGCAGGCGGCCTCGGAGCCGAGTGCCGTGACAAAGGTGCATCTTGGAGGTCTGGGATCGGAGACGTGGGAAGGCACCTGGTTTAAAATGCCAGATGACGCACGCCTGCGAGGGAACAGACTCTGAAATATCAGGACTAAAGTTCATCAGAGAATACATTATCACCCTCTCTTAGCACACAGCATGAAGGCGCCCCGAAATAGGGAGACACCGAGTAGCAATAGGCCCTGTCTAGCCCGTGGACGGAACCCCAATGCCAGGGGGTCAGCATGAAAATTCATTCCCTTGGAGCCACCTGCACCCAAATGGCATTTGCACCTGCTGTCCAGGGCCAGAGAGGTGGGAAGCCACCAGCGTTGCCATGGTGCCTGATGCTCCATCAACCTCTCCCACAAAACCCCGCCCAGGGAGGTGTGGCCAAGGTTTGAGGTCACCCCTCCCAGGTGTCTGCCCTGAAGGTCCTTTGTCTCCCAGGGGCTCAGAGGCGCTCCAGCCTTTTGACCTAACAGGTCGCCTTTACTTCCAGGTCAGTGAAAAATGTGTGTTTTCACCACCTGAGACCGATTCCCTGGCCCGGGTTTCTGACAGTGAACCTGTATCCCAGGTGATTTGTCATCGGAGCCCCGCACACCTGGGCGGGCTCCCAGGCTCCAGGGGAGCCTCCTGGCTCTGTACCATCCCGGCCACATCACATGGGCCGCGTTGGGCCCAGTGGCCTCCACTTCCCCACCTCAAGGGGGCTCTGGCCATCCTGTCTCCAGGCCCCTCTAACCCCAGATGTGACGGGGTGATGGAACAGCTCACAGAGGAGCTGCCGTCTGGGTTTCCTCCCTCAGAGTATGGCCTTCCTGCAGAGCCTCAGGGCGGCTCCCCAGGGGGAGTCCCTGCTCCTGGCTCCTGGGCTGCCTCTAGGCCCCGGATGCCCTGACCCTCATGATCCAGGATACAGGACCCCAAAGCCAGGCTCTACACTCTGCACCGGACCTTTTACCTCCCAGTGTGTGCAAATGGGGGGTCCTTGCCTGAACCAGGACTTGGTGAGGGGACCAGAGAAGAAGCAGTCGGAACTCATCGCCCTGCAGCGTGGCTCAGTGGGTGAGCATCCACCTGTGAACCAGCAGTTCAGGGTTCAAGTTCCCATCAGGGCACATGCCTGAGTTTCTGGCTCAGCCCCCAGTGTGGGGTGTGCAGGAGGCAGCCCATCAATGACTCTGTCATCATTGATATCTCTCTCTCTCTCTCTCTCCCTCCCTCACTGCCTCCCTCTCTCCCTTTCTCTTTGAAATCAATAAAAGTAGGGGGGGGGGAAGAAGTATTTGTTGAATGAATGAATGAATGAATGAATGAATTAGAAACACAAAAGTACTGAAGAAACTGCGTTGGGGTGAGAGAGACAATTAATCCTTGTTGTTTAATTAGGAAGTCAGTTCATTTACAAGTTCCCAGCCACCTTCTCTGTCTGTGGATAAAAATGCCACATTCTGGGGCACTGCCCCTGGGTTTTGCCACCTCTCCTGCTGGGCTCAGATGCTGGAATTACAGCTCAGTCCGACCACAGGCCTCCAGCCGCTCCTCACTCACAGCTGGAACCTCATTTCTCACACCAGGGCGCTCATTAGCATTTCGGGTTGCAGAACCCACCTCAGATCCACTGCAGCCAGAAGATTTGCATTTTTTAACAAGCCTCCTGGTGATTGTTGGAGACTGGGAAGACTGAAGCTGGTGTGCCTCCCAGACCTTCTCAGCATTTCCTTGGACATCGAATAAAAACGTAAAAACAACAATAAAAAAGGCACCACATGCCAGGCTGGCAGGCCTCTCTGCCCGGGGACCCTAACCCCAGAGGCCAGGCCGGATCTTTCTTCACAATCCTTTTCATTAAGAACATCGCTGTCTTTTGTTTGTTTTGTTTTGTTCCATTCTTAACGCTGAAGAGGAAATGGGCACACTCCGTCCTGTGCCCCCAGGTGTCTGAGTATTAAAACAAGTGATAGTTCCAAAATCTCATAGTTAGCAAACCAGGAAAAACACAGACGCTGCCTTCTGTTTCTTCAGAGGATAGTAGCATCTCCTACATAAGATATATTTTTGTTATTGCTGAAAATGCATATGAAATAATTCCTGTTACATACATGCATTGCTAGCAATGTCTGGCCTGAATTACATGTGTGGTAAATAATGAATGAATGAATGAATGAATGAACAAACGAACGAACGAATGAACAGAGGAGACACCCTCTGAGTCAGTCAGTTGTCCCTGGGGCTGTGGATGCATCCATATCCCAGGCAGAGCACGCGCCACCTCGAGCCCCAGCTCAGCAGACAGTTGTCACCGTGTGATTTTACCGGATTCCTTCTCAAAGGTGACCACGTCCCGGGCTGTCTCATGCCCTTTAACCATCGTGCCCACACAACCCCATCGGGGCAAACCTGATGGACATGGATGATGCTTTGAAAGCCCACAATGGCAGCGGCCTCATTAAAGAGTGTTTCCGGCAACTGCTTCTTTGTATCCATAAGACATACAAGGACTCCAGTTAACAGTCAACCCCCTCCCACCCCGCCCTCCCACAATGAACCTGGGCACTATACACCTGGCACTGCACACCTGGGCACCACACACCTGGGCACTGCACACCTGGGCACTGCACACCTGGGCACCACACACCTGGGCACTGCACACCTGGGCACCACACACCTGGGCACTGCACATCTGGGCACTGCACACCTGGCACTGCACACCTGGACACTGCACACTGCACACCTGGGCACTATACACCTGGGCACTGCACACTGCACACCTGGGCACTGCACACCTGGGCACTATACACCTGGGCCACATGGCACAGCCCGTTGCTCTTGGGCTCCAGGCCTGTGCAACTGTTACTGTACAAACAACATGAGCTTAAATCAAACATGAGAGAGAACGAGACCACCAGGGGACTGGGAAGCAGGAGACGCACGAGGCTGTGGCCAGCAAGTCGGAAACTCTTCATTCCGGAACTGTGGCAGCTGGCCGCCAGCTCCGTGCTGCTGGTGATGATAGAATAACAGCAACCTGAGCAGTGCCCAGCCTTTGCCTGCATCGGACCCCACCTGCGAGCCCTGTCGGGTCAGAAAGATGCTTTTCAGCCGCCTCCCGGGAAAAACGAAGCCTCAGCAGCACAGAGGTCACCGGTGCGCCAGCAAGGACACCGAGGCCCTTCCCCGCAGGCCTCCCGCCGAGTGTGGCTGCGGGCGTTTGCCAGAAGTTTTGTGCAAGGTGAGAGATTACTCAAAATGTGAATTTCAAATGAGTGTGTTTCCTGTAAAGGTTAGGAGAGGAGATTAGAAAGATCTTCCTAAATTAGCCTTTTTTTTCTTTTTTTTTCTCACAGCAGGTTACAGGTTGAAAGGCTCAAGTGTAACACGTTTCCAGGGATAATGTGAGCCCTCGAAGGTTACGGAAAATAAATTCCATAAAACTACACCCGAATGCACATTATTTCTCCCAGGACAATTGCAAGAAGCCCTTCTGTAGGCAGAAACCCAGCCACAACGGGGGTGGGGCACGCTCCCAGGGTCCCTTTCTCCGGGGAGCTCAGCTGGTTTGCAGTGGGTGAGAAGGAGCCAGGCTACACCCCTCACCATGGGGCTGCAGTACTGGGTATTTGGGTGAGAGAAGAAACAGAGGAAGCCATCAGGCATTGCAAGCATCTTCCACATAGATTGTTGCATTTTCCCCAAGCCATGGGCCAGAGAAAGAAAGTACCTTTTCACACGACCACACAAGACGCTATGAAATCAACCCTAATCTACACAGCGTCGTGACGTCACACAGATGTCAGACTCCTGCTGAGCTTCCGAGTCCTCCATAAAACAGGGCAAACTCCTTGCTCAGGCAAGTGTAGCTCAGTGGTTAACCATCGAGCTATGAATCAGAAGGTCATGGTTCAATTCCAGGTTGGGGCACATGCCCTGGCTTCGGGCTTGGTCTCCAGGAGGGGGCATGCAGGAGGCAGCCGATCCATGATTCTCTCTCATCACTGATTTTTCTCTCTCTCTCCCTATCCCTTTCTCTCTGAAATCCATAAAAACGTTTAAAAAAAAAAAATCAGAGAGAATTGTGGGGCTGCTCTCTCCACATGAATCAGGGTTGAGTGGAAGGGTGCAGGCCTGTCCCATCGCCGGCACTCAGTGGTCTCGAGCTGCTGTGAGCGCTGGGCCTGACATGGCCTGACGTCTTGGTGCCAGTTCCTCCTTCCTCCTCCTGGCCCAGCTCCATGTGACGAGCTCATGTGACCAGCTCCATGGGCTCTGCCAGGTGACGGTAAACTGAAAGCCCAGAAAAGCCCAAAGACCCTACACATGCCTCAGAGGCACCTCCGGGGTCCCCCCGGGGGTAGTGTGAGTGACCACGGGGAGCTGACTGGGCTGTTCCAGGACTCCCTGTGGGCATCACCTCCTGGAACAGGCCTCCTCCGCTCCCTGGCCGGGCTTCCTCAGGAGCCTGTGTCCGAGGGCGGTGCGCTCACTGTCCAGGGCAGCGCGGTGGATGCAGAAGCCTGGCCTCAGCAGAGGCGTGAACAAGGACACTTGTATCTTGTTAAGAGGAAGAGACTGTTTTCTGTTTTCTCTCTTTCTCTTCCCTCTCTCTTTCCCGCCCCCCCCCCTCTCTCTCTCTTTGGTGAGAATTCAAGGAGATATTTACGCAAAAGCCCCTGACGTGAAGTAGGGAAATAGGGGTTTGGTGAATATTTGTTCAAGGTGAAGCTGTGGTTCCAAAACCTCAGCATTTACCCCCAAAACCTTTATTTTCTCAGTCAAATAGCCCTTTCCTGTATGTTGTTACCCAGGGCTGGGGTCAGAGAACTCCTTCTCTGGGGTCAAATCTCCCCCCACCTCCATTTCCCCTACTGCCCCCCCCCCCCAACCCCACCCCGTGACAGGGCTCCAAGGTCACCTTGGGCTTTTGAAGGGGCTGCAGGTGATTCCCATAATGCACCGCACCACGTGGCCTCACCTGGGAAGACGCGAAACCTGGCGAGACACAGAAGTACAGACACAGATGGGACCCACACCAGGCAGTAGCCTGGGCCGCACGCCCTCGCTAGCGCCCCCCGGTGGAAACCGTTATTACTTTTCCAGTCGCCACACATAAAAAGCAAAAACAACTAACGTTCATTCCGATGGGCTTTGTTGAACTCAGTACAACCAACACGTCGTTTCCAAATAGAACGTCAGGGAGAGATCTGACACCTTTTCCCGGGGCCGCGGCGCTCAGAGCCCCTGTGCGCTCTCCGCTTGCGGTCCCCGCGGTCCCCGGGCGCGCAGCCCTGGCGCAGGGCCGCGGGGCCATGTGCCGAGAAGGGCTATTCTAAACCCATCGGCCTTTCCCGAGGCCGGCGTGCTCATCCTTTCCAGACGTCTGCTGTTTTGTTAGGAAAATGGGAGAGAAAAGCCCTCTTCCGCGGGCATCAGCGGCTCAGCGCCGGCTGCTGATGAAACGTGTTCGGCCAGCGCCCCCTGCCGGCCATGGGCGGACTGACCGGGGAGGACAGGCAGGTCCTGGTCCACGGGCATCCGTCCACCCGCCCTGGCCTGCAGCACGCGCTTCAGCGTCACCGGGAACGTCGCCTCTCACCTGGATGAAACAGTCTTTGCTCTTGAGCCATTGGCAGAACTGACTTGGAAAAGAACAACAGATAAAGACACGACCATTGCTCACTCAGCAAATCCCCAGGGGCCTCCTCACGTCCAGGCAACAGTGTGAAGTGTAAGCAGGACAAAGGGCTTTCTAAGTCACTATTATTGACTTCAGAGAGGAAGGGAGAGGGAGAGAGAGATAGAAACATCATCGATGAGCCACGCCGGCCGGGCAGGACACAGGACTTTTAGGCCCAGCGTGGCTGCATGTCTCCGGAGTTGGGGTCTCCGGGGACCGGCTGCCCCTGCTTCGCTGAGTGGCCCTGTGCGGTGTCTGCACCCCATGGTCCCCGTGCACACGCCTTCAGTCCGCCAACAGCTCAGAACTCGGTTCCAGAGGCGGCCAGGGGACTGCCCGGCGTCCTCATCGGATGGAAGAGGAGCTCCCGCCTGCCGGCAGGTGAGAATGTGCTCACAAGGACGGCTAGCTTTTGTCCGTGGTGCTCGCCCCAGCACCTCGACACCGTGATGTGAGGCCGCCTGGTGTGTCCGAGCTGGCACAGGCCTGGAAGACCTGCTCACGCATCCGGCGGGCCTCCTGGGAAAGCTGTGCCCAGAAGCCCAGGTGGGAGCAGACTTCCAACACCCACATCAGCCCTAGCTGGTGTGGCTCAGTGGACAGAGCACTGGCCTGCGGACTGACAGGTCCCGGGTTCGATTACGGTCAAGGGTGTATGCCTGGTTTGTGGACTCGGTCCCCAGTAGGGGGCCTACAGGAGGCAGTCAATCCATGATTTTCTCTTATCATTGATGTTTTATTCTCTCTCTCCCTTCCTCTCTGAAATCAATAAAAATATATTTTTAAAAATTAAATACCCATATCAACTTAATTATAAAAAGCAGAGAAGTCTGGCTGGGGTGGCTCAGTGGTTGAGCATTGACCTGTAAACCAGGAGGTCACCAGCTTGATTCCAGGTCAGGGCACAGGCCTGGGTTTCAGGCTCGATCCCCACAATGGGGTATACAGGAGGCAGCCAATCATTGATGCTTCTATCTCTCCCTCTCCTTTCCTCTCACTCTAAAATCAATAAAAATATGTATTTTTAGAGAGCATGAAAATGTTTATGTCCTGGCATATGCGGTAGCTTCAATGATCTTCCCACTATGTTATGAATTTACAGGTTACAAAAATTGCTATTTTTCATCGTAAGATTATGATTCATCTTGAGAAAAAAAATTTTTTTAAGTCTCTGAAGACTTTTTAAAAGTTTTCATGAGAATGCATTAAAATAAATAGCTACAGAGCATATGCCTGTGTATGAGTGAGAGAGAGAGATGCAAATGTTTGTGGGGGGAAAAAAAAACATAGCTCTTCATGGCCCAGGCTTCTGAAGCTAAGAAACCCTATGGGCAGTGAGGAGAGGCGAGCATGGCCCCATTTGTTTGTAAGACGCTGCCTCTGTGATAAACCCAACGGGGAGCGAGCAGGGCCGGGCCTGCCAGGCTCACTCAGCCGGGGAGCGAATCAGGGCTGATTGGAGTGGAAGCGTGAAACAAGTACCCGGTGATTCAATGGATTTCAAAATACTTACCTCAGTCCCCCACTCCCCCGTATGGAAGGCAGGGCAACCTTTCTACTGAGAGAAACGGGGTGGGGTGGGGGGGCCATAAGCTCACGGAGATCCCAGTCTGAGCATTCTGGTGTTCCTGTACCGTCCTCATCTCTCCTTTATTCCCCCTCAACGTGTCTTCCAAATAATGGAGGCCCACATGCACAAAGATCCCCAAGGCCGCGTGACCCTTCGCCTCTAATAACCAACAGGAGTGTGAAGCTCTGGGTCCCGCCCCTTCCTGCTGCCCAGCAGGGACACCCACACCCTGGGTCACCACCCCTCACCTCTGAGCTCGGCCCTCTGAACAGCAAGCTCTGTCTGGTGCCCGTCTGGTCCTCAAATCCTGAACCCCCGTGTGGCTCCTCGTGAGAATCCCTGGATCCCTTGTGGAAAGTCTGCACCTCCAGCCCCCAGCCCTGAGAGCTTTCATTCCTTCAGTGGGGGCGCCCCTGTCCTCAGAGCCACGTGTTCGGGGCCCTGTGAGGCCCTCTGGGGTGTGATCTGGGCCCTGGGGTTACTTCCGGCTCAGGTAGTGAGATGGGACTTCTCTCTCTAAATAGAAGGAGAGTCCTGGCCCTCCGCCCGGTGCCTGCAGCGTGGGGACGGTGATGAGGCAGGAAATGGAAAACCTGGGCGCGGATCTGAGGGGATATTAAAACGTGTGCGCTTATTAAAATCGCGGGAGGGCCTATTTTTCTTAGTCAGGCCTGGCCGTGGACCGAGTTTCATCCCCACCGCGTGGGGGAGGGCACGTGGCTGATGAGATCGCCGGAGCCTGTGCAAAGCAAGCAGGTCTTGTCTTCATTCACGTGACCCGGGAGCAAAAGGGCCCGGCACATGGGGGTTTGGGGGGCTGGGGGAGCGGTGAGTGTGCAGCAGCCCTAACGGCCACTGCCAAGCGCAGGGCTGGTCTGACCTTGACCAACAGCTACGTGCACTCACCTGTGGAAACGTTGCCTGACTCAGGGAGGAGACAGGGCTGCTGGGAGTAAGCCGCACACACTCGTCTGTTCACAAACTCAGGTTGTGAACCCAGAGGGCTCGCACCCACCGCTACTCTCCCCCACACACGGAGCATTTCCCGCGATCGGCCGCTGTGGGAGCCGGGCCCGCCTTCAGGCAGAGCCAGCGGACCCCACGGCCCCTGTGTGGACACCGGAAGGGCCCGCCAGGTGGCCATGCCTTTTCCTGTGAACCGGTGTTCGCTAGCCGTGTCAATAGCTACCATGGAGCCTCTTTTTGTCGTAGGGAGGGCCTTAAAATGTTAGGGAGACTCCCATCCTGCCCCCCACATACCCCTGGGGAGAAGGCGGCCCCCTCACCACCCAGCCCCAGGGGTGGGGACGTCAGAAAGAAAACAGCCGCTTCGCAAGCCCCTTCGGAGCAAACAGGGGGCAGAGCGCCAGGCTGACCCCAGCCTCTGATCTGGCTTTGGGTCAACGCCCTTCCTGACTTGGATTTACAACACCAGATCCAGCATAAGAAAATATATATAACTTAAATGGATTTTATTGATGTCAGAGAGGAAGGGAGAGAGAGGAACATCCATGATGAGAGAGCATCATCCATGGCTGCCTCTTGCACGCCCCACACTGGGCATCAAGCCTGCAACCCTGGCGTGTGCCCTTGACCAGGAATGGAACTGTGACCTCCTGGTTCATAGGTCGATGCTCAACCGCGGGGCCGCCGGGCCCAGCAGAGCCTTTTCCATTGAGTGTGCCCGTGGGAAGCTTGTCTGACGTTGGTGCGGTGCCAGCTCCCTCCGGAAGTGATGGATCAAAGCTACAATCGAGTAGAAGAGAGGAGATAGTGTGAGGCGATGGCAGGGCTTTGGGTCCTGAGGGATTGCTATGAGTTAGATTTTCAGGACGGATGACTGTGCTGGGTAACTCACTGGCAGTTTTTATTTTTTTATTTTATTTTTTAAAATATATTTTATTGATTTTTTTTTTTTGAGAGGAAAGGAGAGGGATAGTCAGAAACATTGATGAGAGAGAAACATCTATCAGCTGCCTCCTGCAGACCTCCTATTGGGGATGTGACCCTTCAATTCACAGGCTGATGCTCTATCCACTGAGCCAACCTGGTTAGGACTCTCTTTCCTTTAAAAAAAAAAAAAAAAAAAAAAAAGTGTGCCCAGCCGAGGCCAGTTTGGCTGGCTCAGTGGATGGAGCGTTGGTCTGCGGACTGAAGGATCCCAGGTTTGATTCCAGTCAAGGGCATGTACATTGGTTGCGGGCACATCCCTGGTGGCGGGTGTGCAGAAGGCAGCTGGTCGATAATTCTCTCATCAATGTTTCTAGCTCTCTATCCCTCTCCCTTCCTCTCTGTGAAAAATCAATAAAATATATTTAAAAAATAAAAAAATAAATTTAAAAAGTGTGCCCAGATGTGAAACTGAACCTGGACCTCAGGTTCATGGGTCGACACTCAACCACTGAGCTGCACCAGCCGCCGCACCAGCCGGGCTAAATGTTTCTCCGGAAGCTCCGGGCTCGGAGAGGCAGCGGTGCTGAGACGGATTGTTCACTTGAGGCTCTGAGAGCCACAGGCTTCATGCAGGAGACACGTGGCCAGGGCCGGGGTGGCGTGGACTGTGCCGAGGAGCCAACAGGGAGAAACATAGCCAGCTCCAGCACTTGTCTGGCAGCTGCCCGGGACTCGGACAAACACCTCCATCTGTTCCTCAGGCACTGCCTGCCCGCTCACCACCCGAGTCAGGGACGCCCCCTGTGGCAGGCGTTATCCTTACAAGGTGGACTGTGTGGCTTGTGGGCCTCGAATCATCCACCCACACCATGGCCATCGCCTGCCAGGCACGGCCCCTTCCCATCGGCTTCCTGTGAGTCTCGGAGAGGACGTTCCACACAGACTCTCCGATGCCATCTGGGTTCTCACGGCAGCGGACACCTGTTCACCCCTGACCTCCCGGCTCCTGGAATTCGGACCCGGGAGAGGGGTCGGTTCTGGCACTGGTCCCCGCCTGGCACAGGGGGCACGGGTTTCGACAGCCATGGACTCTGGTCTGAGATGTGTTTCTACCAGAAGAGAACGATTCGGCTAAGACACTGATTCTCCTCATGCCCTAAGCACCATAACGGATACTTTTATCACTGTCAGGGTTCGGAAACTGCTGCTCCCTTCACTTTGGGAAAAGGCATGTATGACTGACAAACATGAATGAGTGGACACCAGTAAGGGATATAATGAGGCCACAACCAAGAAGCGGCATTTGTAAGATAACTAACATACCCAGGGTACCTGCTTCAGTCTTTAAAACTGCCCCGAGCCAAGGGAAAAGGCCCTGGGCCTTGGGGACTCTTTCTTTGAAACACTCCCACCTACTGGATGAGTCTTTGCATTACACCCTTTATGAAAAGGGTACAACTATGAGATGCATGTGTTGGGTGTTCTCAAATCCACTTCACACACAGTCAGTTCTTACTCTCGACACGGGAACGTAACATGTTATCATGTAAGCGTGTCTCCCCCCAGAATTATGCTTCCGCTCCCGAAACCAGTACTTTGAGACAGAGAAGAGAGACGTGGAGGAGGTCAAATTCACAAGCCTCGGATCTCCGAGGGATCCTGGGCTCAAATCTCTTCTGATGCCCTGTGTGCAAGAGACAATCAGACCTTGGATGGCTGAGACAGTGAGGGGGGCAGGCAGTTATGACAAGACTTAGACTGAGTCTGCAAGGAGCTGCAGGCTCAGTAGGACTGGCTGCTGTGTCCGCCCAGGAGAACTGGGATGGGGCACATTTACCAGTGTATTTAAATGATTGCTTTTCAGGCTGTACCATTCCACAGCCGATATGCATATACAACACTAGAGGCCCAGTGCCTGAAATATGTGTACGGGTAGGGTCCTTAGCAGCTGCAGCTGCCAGCTAGGGCCTTCCTTCATTCCACACTGCCCCCTGGTGGTCAGTGCACATTATAGCAAGTGATCAAACTCCTGAGGGCACACTTTGCATATTAGGCTTTTATATATATAGTTTCCCCTGTGTATGTTTTGACCATGTATGTAAAAGCCAACTCTTCTAAACATGATCCATCAGTCAGGCTTGATCCCAAGCTCACCTTCCTTCAGCATTTCTGAGAGGAGGTGAGGGGGGTGGGGAGGAAATGTACCAGCGTGGCTTGAGCCCGGGTTCCAGAGTGAGACAGCTCTATCTCCCACCACTGGCCACACTCACCAGGGAGCATCCCCTGTTTCCGTTCCACAAAGAGAAGATTGTCCCGGATGTCAGCTGCTAATGTATGTAACATGCTTAGTACACACACAGCACTTTCAAAATTCAGTTTCCAGGAGATGGTCTGCTAAGCCCCACTGGGAGTCCCAGGTACCCAGCAGCCTTATGGGAAAGGACAGTGATCGGCCATTTTCTTGAAAAGTGTCATTTCTGTGTTGTCTTACAAACAACCAGATAGGAGTGTGCATTCGTCTCGGTTTTATATTAACCTTCAGTAGAGAACTTACTGGCAGAGGATTTGTTGGAGATATTGATTGTAAACGGCCTATTGTAAATACAGGCATTCAAATAAAATACTGTCTTTCTCCGGCACGTATACCTTGTTTATACTTCACAAAGATACTGAAGGTGAGGCTGATAGGTAAATCCTGATTCTCATCTGGACAGAAAAGAATACAAATCCATGTAGAGTTCAAGAAGTCAAACTTTTATTTGGAAAGTTGAGTCTCATGGATGATGAAAATAGTTTTAAACCATACGTAGTCACAGGCATAGTACAACACCACCTACAATACAAACACATTTCAATAAAGTTCTGCTATGAATATCAACCTAAGTAAAAAAAAAAAAAAAAGAAAAGAAAAAAAGCAATCCAGTAAGCCAGTTGCACACGTCATCTCTACTGATGATATCATCACGTGGTGTGTAAGACACACAGTGGGGTCACACAGCTGCCCCACTGGAGCCTCCGTGCCCAGGCTGCCACAGAGTGCACACCAGCCCCTTTGAACCCACCCCACTTTGTGCCAGGAATCCTATCTTAGTGGCATGTAAACAGAACTAAGGTTTCGGCAGGCAGTCAAATTTTCAATGCTTAGAAAAGCCAAGCACCATTTCTCATGATCGGTCCCTCTCTTTAGCTCATCTCCTCCAAGAGTATAAAATAGGGGGGGAAAAATACTATTTGAGGCTTCCTGCACCATGCCTTTGTGCTTTACATTTCTTACAAACAAGGGGACATCCAAAATAGCAGACGCCTTTACACAAATAGAACACACCCACTGAAGAATTCACATCGGCTCATGAGCATGCGTGCAAAGCTCATGACGTCGCTTCTGTACAGCAAAGACCCTGCTTCCTTCTCGTCGGACTCGTCATGTCTGATGGCGTGTGCGTGTCATGCTGCTCACGGGACAGCGGACCTCCTGTAGGTTTGTTTTCCTATAAAAATATATTTATGTGCTCACGGGAAAGCGTTGCGTGGGTGTGCGTGGGGTGACTTTTCGGTACATCATCGGAGTATGGGTTTGCTTACCGAGTTTGAAGGCATCTTAAGCTTTTATTATTTTCAATTTTTTTTTTTCTCCGTAGAGAAGAACACCCTGTGACAGAGAGAAGGTAACTGAGATCATGGTTAGCACTTGAGAGTTGAGACCATTTGAAGCCAAGGGGGTACAGCCACGTGTGCCTGTATCGGGGTTTCTGTACAAAGTCGGTGCTGGGACCGGGAGGGAACCGGGGTCTCCCCAAGCCTCGGTCATTCCACCGAGAGTCCTCGCGAGAATACACAACCTGTGACATCAAAGAAGCAGTGGGTGCGAGAAAGTCGATCTGGGATCTAGTTCTTCTGGGTGGAGGTTCCCGGACAAAGAGGCCAGATGCACGGAGGAGAGGTCACGAGAGACCCAGAAAGGCTGCCGAAGGCTGGCGTATGCTCCGTGTCCCTTGGTTTGGGCCACTCGGAAGGGCCCTCCGTGTCCCCCAGCGAAGGAAGCGCTACGATTCCGGAAAAGAAAATATCTGGCCTCTGTGTTGACTTCTCACTGGAGGTTATTGAACTCATCATAAACCAGCTCCCGATGCTTTTCGGAGACTGCTTCCTGTTTACGTGATTCTCTTAAGACCTGACGACAAAGACCAGGAACCAATGTCGCCAAGGAATGAAGCTCCCGAGTCACGACCTTGGCCTTCTCAGGAGCCGGGGACCAGACTTTCCCGGGAGCGGTCAGCACATGAGGATCCCGCCTCCAGGAAAGGGGATCCTTGGAAACCAGATGTGGACAGAGCTCGGGGTGCACACAGGGCGAGGACCAAGGCTCCCCGCTGGAAACACGTGCTTGAGGTGCAGGGGACGTTCCGATCCTGACCCGTAAGTCAGTTTTAACTCATTCTTTCCTGCCCATGCATTTTGGACCACACACGAGGTTTAAGACGACAACTAGATAGATAGATGCAACAAACACCGAAGCCAAGGGTAGTTCACGAGCAGGGACACCCGCAGCCACAGCTCCAGAAGGAAGGTGGAACCTGGGGACCAGATTGGCACAGACACAATGACAGAGTCTGAGGGCAAGATGTTTCCACACTGCGAGCTGAGCACTGCAGGTCGCCGACGCGCATGCACGCGCCTCCGTCTCTTTCTACACGTCTTCCTGGACAATTTCAGACGGAAGGGCAGCCCACGTGCCAGGAGACGAATCCCCTCCCCTGGCGCTGACATCGCCAGGAGGACACAGAATATGCCAACTGCGGCCAGCCCATGATGGAGGGCCACACTCCCGCCCAACAGAACTTATGTTGAAAAAACATGAAGACGTTCCCTCCCTCGCTGTGGGACATGCTACGGTAAGACCCTTGGCGGAGGTGCAGAGGAGACAGAACCCAGGAGCTGTGTGCAGAGCCGGGTGTGGGAGCCGCATGGCCCGGGCGTGGCCACGGGATGGTGGGAACGGCATCTTTCGTGTCCTCTCCGCACACACGGTGCTCTGGTCCTCCCTCTGCCCTCCAGCCCCACCGCCTCCGCTGTGAACATCAGCATGGATGCAGCTACAGTTAGGAGAACAGCAGGAGGGGGAGCAGTCGTGGTGGGAGCCGAGGTGTCACGGAGCCACGGCGACCATCCTGGGCCGTGCGAGGAATTGCCTGGGACACAGCCTCTCCTGCAGCTGAATTCGGTCCAAGAACAAAAGGCCCCCGGGATGTGGGCCGGCATCACAGCTGAGCGAGTTCGGCCACTGTTCGAACAGGACGGTCTCCGGGCAGAGAGCGCTCAGTCAGCACTCGCGGGCCGTGCACCTAGGACTTCTCCTAAACTTAAATAATAAGCTCTGGCTGCATATGGACAACCAACGATTTTAATAAGACATTCATTTTCCTCTTTACACTTAAATAACAGGGGTGCTCCCCCGTCTAACTGTCTACCTGCTAACCTGCAGGAGCGCGCTCACCCAGGCTCCCCAGCCAGGAGCACCCTCGTGCAAACAGGGACTCCGCGGGACTGCCATGTCTGTGCAAATGCAGCCGGTGAGGACGGAACACACGGACGGACACTTTGGATTCATGGACCGACACACGGCTGCTCCGTGTTCTGCATGTTCAGCACCTGGAAAGAACACGGACCAACGGCGAGAGGCCCGCGGCACTCAGCGCATGTTACTGTTCACGGCAGTGCTGTCTGCTCCACGTGGCTGCAGGGCGTGGGGGTCCGGCCAGAGCCTCTGGCAGTGCAGGGTCCCGGGTGCTTGCTCTGAGCCCACGAGCCAACAGACAGGAGGTCGGTGGGAACCATTGGTGCCCACATGAGGCAGCCACGCTTCCAGCAGAAACATGGCTTCCACACTTGGTGGCGATGCAGGCAGGGGGACCATGGCTCCCACACGTGCCTCCCACACGTGGTAGTCATACTTGCAGGGGGACCGTGTCTCCCACACGTGGTGGCCACATGGGCAAGGGGAACGTGGCTCCCACAGGCAGTGGTCATGCTCACAGGGGGAACGTGGCTCCACAGGAAAGGCCACGCTCACAGGGGAAACGTGGCTCCCACAGGCAGTGGTCATGCTCACAGGGGGAACGTGGCTCCACAGGAAAGGCCACGCTCACAGGGGAAACGTGGCTCCCACAGGCAGTGGTCATGCTCACAGGGGGAACGTGGCTCCACAGGAAAGGCCACGCTCACAGGGGGAACGTGGCTCCCACGCGTGGCGCCCACGGTGGCACTCACGCACGCAGCGGGAAGGTGGCCGTGGAGCTGCCGTTGCTCTCCACGGAGCCCTTCTCCTTGGAGCCCGCGTAGGCGCCGATGAAGGACCCATCTTCGCTGAACAGGCCGTGGTCCCCCTCCCCGTAGGGCACCAGGCTGTCGGCGCTCTCCGTGGCCGGCAGGTCCCGCGCAAGGGACCGGAGGCTTCCCTTCAGAGGCTTCTCGTCGCTGTCGCTGGGGGAGGAGAGAGAGCAGGTCAGCAGCCTGGAACCGGAGCGGCTCCCACAGAGCAAGGGTGGAGCAGAGGTCTGTGCTCAGGGCATCGTCACCGGGGGAGACGGATACCCTCTCACAGACTCACGTTTCAAAGATCACAACCCCTCTGTGGCATTCTGAGCAACGGAGGAACTACTTGCCTTTTTTAAAAGATTTTTTTTTCTTTTGGCCACGCTCACCTGTAGTCCCCAAAGGTCTCGTCTTTCCCCGACTGGACGTCCGGGTCCGGGTGCAGGTCCTCCTTGTCCTTCACTGGAGCAGAGAGAGAGAAGCGAACAATGGGAACGTGTCTAAAGGCACATCAGCCGGTGGCGGGCGGGTGACCCATAACCTCCCCGAGCTCACACCTCCGATGAGCTGGGTCAGGGTGCCTGTGGTGGGCTCTCTCTCTGCCCGTGACCTCGTGAGGGAAAGGGGCTTTTCTGGGTCCTCCCTCTTTGTCACCGAGCCCCGGCCCATCGCCGGTTTCCATGTATTCACCCTGCACTCTGTGGCTCCCAGGCTCGGCCGTGGCCGCTGAGGACCCACTGGTGCTCTCCTAACCGTCTGGAAGAGGTCATGCCTCCCCTCAGAGCCCTGTCATTACGCTGATGGGAGCAGAAGCCAATTATTGACCCGGCTGAGTGGCTCAGGGATTGAGCGTCAACCTATGAACCTATGAACCAGGAGGTCACGGTTTGATTCCCGTTCGGGGCACATGCCAGAGAGCCGAAACCGGTTTGACTCAGTGGATAGAGCATCGACCTGCAGACTCAAGGGTTCCAGGTTCGATTCCAGTCAAGGGCACGTACCTTGGTTGCAGGCACATCCCCAGTGGGGGGGGGGGGGGGTGCAGGAGGCAGCTGATTGATGTTTTTCTCTCATCGATGTTTCTAACTCTCTATCCCTCTCCCTTCCTCTCTGTGAAAAATCAATAAATTAAAAAAATAAAATAAATAAAAAAGAATGCTGCCAGTGAGTTACCCAGCACAGTCCTCAGTCCTGAAAATCTAATTCACGGCAATCCCTCTCCACAGACAGAAAACGAGATGCATAACTGCATAAATGTTACAGAAACGTAGACGGTATGCTCATGTGTTTGTTCCACATAAGGGTCCCCAGTCAGCATGTGCTGGACGAATCCCACGCCAATGCACTGTCCCTCAATGAACATCAAACTCACAGCCTTGGGTGCAGCCCCTTCCTACACAAAGGCTACTACCCACATCTGAGTAAGATAAAATACATTTGGAAATTGAATGAAATTAGGCAAAAACAACCATTATGCTAAGATGGGTTTTGTTGACATTTTTTGTGCCCCTCATGCAGGGGCAGCGTAGCTGACACCGGTCAGAGCTGAAAGAAGTGCACTCCCAGCAACGGCTGACTCTGCTTGGTTGACTAGTGGGGCTGGTGCTATGAGAATGCATTGGAGCAAAGAAACCCCTGCATTTCAGATGTGGGAGCCACGTTTCCCTTGGGATCCTTCCTTCTATATATATTAAAATATGGGTCTGTGGGTGACTCAGGAATAAGTCTTCTCACCATCTTTGCTATCTTACAAATAAAAACAAGAAGCTTCATAGGTTGAGCATCAAGCTATGAACCAGGAGGTCACGGTCTGATTCATGGTCAGGGCACAGGCCCAAGTTGTGGGCTCCATCCCCAGTAGGGGGCGTGCAGGAGGCAGCTGGTCAATGACTCTCTTATCATGGGTGTTTCTATCTCTCCTTCTCCCTTCCTCCCTGAAATCAATCATTTTTTTTTTTAAAGAGAGAAGCTGGGAAGTACTGTAAGTCTCCTTAGGGCCCATGTTAAGTACCGGAAACTGGAAAGTGTGTAACCACTTGCAGACAATGCCCGCTATCTCTAACGTGCTCCTGTAAATTTAACCTATATGTGTATTTAGAAGGTAATAGACATCTTGAAGAGTGCCCCCTAGAGGATGATATTTAATCAATCAAAAATTCTAGTAAACACAAACTTAGCTGCTCATTGGCTGCTTTTTAGTTTTATTTCACAGGAGTGACATCGCACGGTTCCTGCCCTTTTCCGTCTGACCTATCCAGTTGGCATGCCACTCCCAAGACTCACCCACGCTGCCACAAATGGCGGCATCCGTCCCTTTCTCGGCTGTGTAGCATTCCACTGTGGGGAGGTACCACGTCTACGCCAGCCACGCGTCCCTCAGAGGATGCTCGGGCTGCTCCTGTGAGTGCACTGCTGCCCCGATAAACAGAAACAAGAAAGAGGAGCCCTCTACCTGAGTACTTCCCGCCTCGGTTCCTCTTCACGAAGCAGATGGTCAGCAGCACGAGGGTGAGGACGGCGATGGCGCCCATGAGCCCGATGAACCAGCCCTGTGTGGCGATGTCGTCGTACAGGCCGGCGTACTCTGCACACAGAAGCCACACGCTGAGGGCCGGGGAGCCTGCAGCACCGGGCCCCTTTGGGGGAAGGACACCTCATTGATAAACACACAACATGGCATCCGTTTTGTGTCTCCTTCCGGGGACCCTGGAGGGGAGGGGGCCTGGAGGACACTTCCTGGGGAGCACGTGGACAAAGGGCGCTTTCCGGCTTGGGGACGGCCCCTCTGGCCCGGGATGAGTGTGAGGACAGAAGGCGGGGGACAGGCGGGCAGTCGAGGCGAGCACGCAGCGGCAGAAGCACAAGCAGAAGCCACCTCCGTCCGCTGCAGGTTGCCGCGGTGACTCTGGGGTCCGAGTTCCTTTTTGTTTGTTTGTTTGTTTGTTTTTAGTTTTTGTTATTCACGTGTGTTAATAAGCAGCAGCTAGTTTAGGCAACTATTCCAGAAAGAGCAGTCAGGGCGAGGGCTCCGTGGAAAGCTTTCCATCTGGATAGTTTTCAACGCTATGCTGACGCCCTGGGCTGTTAGGCCGGTGGGTAGATAGAACGTCGGCCTGTGGACTGAAGGGTCCTCAGTTCGATTCAGGTCAAGGGCACCTACCTCGGTCACAGGCTCCTCCCCAGCCTGGGCCCTGGTCAGGTCGTGTGCAGGAGGCAACCCATCGATGTGTTTCTCTCATCCACTCTCCCTAACAAGCAATGGAAAAACTCTCCCCAGGTGAGGATTTAAAAAAAAAAAACTAACTACTAACTAACTAAATAAATAAATAAACCGCTATGCAACTGCTTCCTGATAGGGAGCACACATTTTTACCCTTAATGCGGGGAAGGGGGAGGCATTAGCAGTCTACAGGACGCAGGGGTACTGCCCACGGCTGCCCCCGGTTCTCACCTCTCCCTCTCGCCTCAATCACATCTTCAAAAATGCTATTGTTCCCGGCCCAGTTCTTGGGCAGGAGGCGGACCGCGTGTTCGGCTCCGGGCTCAGGTGCCTCGGGGGGCTGAGCCTGTTCAGTGGCATTCACTCCTTCCGGGAGCTTCCCGACACCTCTGCCTGAGGACGCATCGGGAGGGCACAGGCACCGGGAGCAGGCGAAGCGGGCGAAAGGTGGGAAACAGAGAGATGGTTAGTCAGGAGGAAAGAGAGAGCAGCGGGTAGCACCCTTCCCCCTGAGAGAGTTCCTGAGTGATCAGGAGGATCAATACAATGAATAGGTCCTATTTTTTTTTTTTTTCATATCCTGGAATTCGGTAAATGTCTTGAGCTGACGCATGGCCCGTTGGGATGACGTACAAGCTGATAAGTAAATGCTGTACGTACTAGGAAGTCTACCTGGTCAGGCAAATGGTTCCAAACCAAACACGGACCTCAAAAAAATGGCACATCATCCTTTTGCAGGATTTGAACTGTTACACGCCACAGGGGCTTGTCGCTGGAAGCGCAGGCCACCTCCATGCTACGCTGCTGCTTTTTGCCCTGCTCGTCTCCATAGAGACCGATGGAGCAGCATCCGGATGCGGCCACACAGTAAGTGCAGGGAATTTGTAGGGACATAAGCAACAGAAAGTGCAGGTTTCCGGGCACCACAATGCACCGAGGCTTGGACGTGCTCTGAGAAACGGACACTTTTCAAAGAAAACCATGAGCGTGCCAACACGGCCATTGTAAAAACTCATAGCTGCAGAGAGACACAGGAGTCAAGTGTGATTGAAAGACACACTTAATGTCTGGTCATGCCACAAAATATCCAAAATACCTATTTCTGCTAAGAATCGACTCCACAGACTAATTGGAAACCAAGAAATGTGAACAATGCATTCAAAAGTAAGATATAGTCCCTATGTTGACGGGTGGTGAAACTCTGTTTGCCTTGGGATACGACATGACGTGTTGAGTGTTAGGGATGATGTCCCAACGAGGGGGGAGCAGGGCAGAGTTTCTGAGGACAAAGGGCCCCGCTCGCTGGCTCGCTCCCGATGGCACCTGGGCATGAGGGGGGCCGTGACCGTGGTGGAGCAGAGAGGTAAGCTTGAGCACCATCGGAACAGAAGGCAGTTAGCTCTGACTTTGAGGAACAGAAGTATTAATAGACCACGAAGTAGCACAAGCTTTTGACCAACAGAGAAGCCAGTGTTTCGTGCAGACCACTAAAGGCACACAGAAGACTGTTTCTGATGAACCCTGTCTTCTCCCTCTGAGATTATGGACCAAGTGACAACCAGACAATAACCACAAGATTGGCTAACCCCGTCCTCCGAATGCGTGCGCTGTGGAGGCAGAGCGAGAAGAAAGACACGCACACCCCAACCTGCCAAAAGACATCCCTTGGGGAGGGTTTTGTGATATCAAGATATAGCTCCTCCATGCCAAACCGGTTTGGTTCCGTGGATAGAGCCTCAGCCTGCAAACTGAAAGGTCAAGGGCACGTACCTTGGTTGCGGGCACATCCCCAGTTCAGGGTATGCAGGAGGCAGCTGATCGATGTTTCTCTCTCATCGATGTTTCTAACTCTCTATCCCTCTCTCTTCCTCTCTGTAAAAATATCAATAAAATACATTTTTTTAAAAAGGTACAGCTCCTCAGTGAAAATGTGTGTGTGTGTGTGTGTGTGTGTGTGTTTTCCCCAAGATCGAGCTAAAATCCAGCGGGAGGGGGTCCTGGCCATCTCCCTCTCCTGCTTCCCAAACCCAAATATCCCTCCGATATCGTGTGGACCTCACTCAGGCCTTTTGTTCTCACTCCGCTTTCTCATCTCTCTCCTGAGGCCCTCCCTGCTGGCGGCAGGGTGAGCTTAGCAAGAACACGGCTCACGTCGTGGCTGGAGAAATAATTTGGGGACAGAAATGGTTCTGAGTTGGAAAAAGGAAAGTGCAATTAAAATTAGACAAACTGCAAATGAAACCAGTCTGGCTGGCCATTTCCAGGTCAGACATGCACCGCCAGCCACTGGACAGGCACATAAAATCGGTGCATGAGTCAGCGTGTGTAGGGGTGAGTGAAACATGTTAGATCAGTGTTGCATATCGTCTGGAAACATTTCTAAAAGGAAAATACCCTCCCACTGACCTTATATGTCCTCATGGCCCCCATTTTCTGTAAGACAAACAGCAGCCCCTGACCTTATTATACACATTGAGCTATGACTGTCGTGCAGAAACCCATACCCTGAACCAATGTGGACGTTACGAACAAGAGAAATACATTCTGGGTCTGTGTGGGTGGAGAACCAAAGGGTGACCGTCCGAGGTCACGGGACCCCTAACTGGCATGCTCAGCAGACTCGCACGGGCACGCCTTCCTCGCCAGTTACATATCACGGGTGCAGCTGCGTCCTCTCGGCACCTGTACTTACTGCCCTCTCCCAACGTGGCCGTCTCCTCCGTGACGGGCTTCCCACAGCCCCGGGACGTGCAAGCCCTCACGTAGAATTTGTACTTGGTGGTGGCGTTGAGGTTGGACAGCCGCCAGCTGGCCTTGGCCGGGGCGGTGATGTGGACGTCGTTCAGCTCTCCGATCTCCTCGGTGTCGTTTACTAGGAGACAGAGAACCATGCCTCAGCCCGGCTGGCGTGGCTCAGGGGCTGAGTGTCCACCTACGAACCAGGGGGGCACGTTTGATTTCTGGTCAGGGCACATGTCCGGGTTGCAGGGTAGCTCCCCAGTGTGAGGCGCGCAGGAGGCAGACGATCAATGAATCTCTCTCATCATTGGTTTCTCTCTCTCTCTCTCTCTCTCTCTCTCTCTATCTCTCTTCTTTCCTCTCTTAAAATTAAAAAAAATCTTTAAAGAACCATGTATCACGTGGCATTTGTAATAATAAAAGTGCCGCCACCCTTAGTTTTGCTTATCCGTGTGCCTGGGGTCTTCCCAGCACTAACGCCTCCCTTCCTTCTCCGAGGCTGAGCAAGGGCGAGCTGAGGTCCTGGTGGACGGAGAGCTAATCGATGGCTCGAAGTATCTTATCCATAAACTCCACACACGTGTTCCCTGCCACCCGGCGGCATGCTGGTTTCACTAACCCAGGGTTTGGCAAACCTTTCGGAAAAGGACTAGACTGTGAATGTGTTAACCTTGTGGAAGAGGCTCTCTATCCTAACGTGGGCACCGCCGCGAGAAAGCGCTTTGGATAAATACAAACGCACGCATGTGGCTGTGTCCCAGTAACGTTTTCTTTCTAAAACCCGGCGGGGGGCGGGCGGAGGCTCTGAGCCAGTCCTCCAGGCCCCGCACCAGCAGGAGGCCCGCTGCCCACGGGGCGGTCACGAGGCCTCCGCAGACGGGCCACACGCTCCACGCAACGTGGACAAATGGGTCCATCCAACTCGCCTTTCCACCTACTTATCTGGTACTGCAGCAGGTAGCCGGTGAGGTGTCCGTTCAGCTTCCCGGGCGGCCCCCAGGCCAGAGTGGCCGTGTCCTTGTCCACTTTGATGACCTTGAGGAAGGCTGGCTGCTCGGGCACTGAAAACAAGAGCACGCCCTTGCGGGGTTAAAAACGACAGCCCGGAGCCCTGTCATCTTCCACTGAAATCAAGAGGCGAACTCGTGGGTCACAGATTCCCTGCCATCGGTTCAGCCGCGGGACCACGCCCTCCCCGTGGGCCTCCTCCCCGTGGCCGCCGCCTCACCTCCCTCCGGGGTCTGGAAGACGAAGGGATCGCTCTCGGGACCAGCGCCCTTGGCGTTGAAGGCCAGGACGGTCAGGTGGAACTCGCTGAAGGCGTCCAGCGCGGGCAGCATGCCGGAGCTCCGCTGGCCCGGGAACCGCAGGACGCTCACCTCCTTGGGGAGCGTCTTCCCGTCCGCCAGGCTCCTGGTCTTCCACCAGTTTATCTGCAATGGAAACGGGGTGTCACCCTGCCAGCCACCGGCGCGGGCTCCGGGGCACCCTCCCTCTGGAAGCAGCTGTGGTCGGCGGGAAAGGCACAGTCCGCGGGGAAGGAAGGGGTAGGAACCTGGTATCCCTTCAGACGCCCGTGCACTCTGTCCTTGGGCACCGAGGACCAGGTCACCTTCGCCAGCGTGCTGTTCACCACGTCCACGCCGTGGACCACCGGGGCAGCGTCGGGGTCTGCGGGCACGAGAGGGAGGTCGGGTCTCCAGAGCCCTGAACGTGGCGACTGGGACCCAAAGCTGATTTTCTACCAGGACGGACAGTGTGGCTCAGAGGTTGAGCGTCCATCTATGAACCTGGAGGTCATGGTTCAATGCCACGTAAGGGCACATGCCTGGGTTTCGGGCTTGATCTCCAGGAGGGGACGTGCAGACGGTGGCTGATCAATGGTTCTTTCTCATCACTGATGTTTCTATCTACCTATCTCCCTCTCTCCCCTCTCTCCCTTCCTCTCTGAGATCAATAAAAATGTATTTCTTAAAAAAGAAGATCTTTCATGTGGTGTAACCTCACAAAAGCTCTGCCGTGGAGTCGGTTCCCAGGGAGCCAGGAGATTCTCACCTCAAAGGGATATGCTGGTCCGCAAGGTGGACATGGAACAGGAGGCAGGACAGGGGGCAGGGCACGGGGCACGGGGCAGGGGTGGGGCACAAGGTCTCTGAGGTTGAGGGCAAAGTCAACTGGAAACCAAGGACAGTTCTGTTGTATAACGGACTGCGGGGATGAGGGCAAGTCTTTGCTTTTCCATATAGAAATAGCTTTCTTGGGGATTCAAGAGGATGAAAACCTTCCTCCCACATCCTCCCTCTCTACACCCATCAATCGCGTGTCCCACCCTCACCCTCAGGAAGGAGCCACAGTCCAGTTTCCGAGCCCCTCCCCCAGCCAGGACCCTCCCCTCGGGCAGAGGCCGCTGAACGTCATGGACAGAAGCGCAGCCTCCTGGAGAGAGAGGGTCTGCTTTCGAGGAGTCACTCACAGTCTTCCCCGGAGTGGAGCACCACGGACTGGGGTGGGGGGCCGGCGCCCAGGTGGTTGAGGGCTTGGACCTGGACCTCGTAGGGGGCGTAGACGGCCGACGTCATCACCCGGAGGCTGTGCTCCCGCACCGTCTCCTCTTCCCACTCCCCGGGGGCGCCCAGGGGCTTCCAGGCCACTCTGTACTCCAGCCCCGGCCCGTTCTGCTCCAGGGGCTTCAGCGGCTAAGGCAGAGGCAGGACAGTCAGTGACACGGACACGCGGTCAGGATGGTGACAGTGTGTGCGGTGTGAGGAAGGCTGGGTGGCGGGTCCCCTCGGGGGAGTGCTCACCCCCTCCTCAGAGAGCACTGCTGTCACTCTGGGTGCACGTCAGTCCCTCACCGCCTCCCATCTTAAGAGCCCCACAGTTCGGATGCTGGGATTCTATCCTTGGGATCAAGTCTAACTTTTCATAAGAAAGAGTCAACTAAGAAACTCTACCCAAGCCCACCAGTGTGGCTCCATGGCTGAGCATCGACCTAGGAACCAGGAGGGCATGGTCCCATTCCAGGTCAGGGCACACATTCCCGGATGGGTTTCTGACTCGATCCTCAATAGGCAGCATGTGGGAGGCAGCCAATCAATGATTCTCTCTCATCAACGTTTCTATCTCTCTTTTTCCCTTCTTCTCTCTCTAAAAATTCGATAAAAAATACATATACAAAGAAATGCCACCCAGTTTTGAGTCTTGGTCTACCTTGAATAATCTTCTTTAAATTCTTTACTGCCATGAAACTCTTTTTCACAGCATTGAAATCCCGGTGTTCTTGAACACATACAAATAAAATATATTCGTAAACTATGATAATATAACCTAAATATCTTATCTTCTTTTTCTTAAAAATACTGTCCTACCCTTGTACTTAGCAAGCAGAGCTAAGAGAGAGAAAAAGACACAAAGAAACACGTTAAAGAATACACACCTCCCACTTGATAACCATTTCCTTGGGCTGAGAGGCTTGAACCCTTATGTTTTGTGGATTCTTGTCTGGAGCTGAAAAATGACAAGCATTAGAATTATTTTTCCCATTGTATGGCCCATTGATAAATCATCATATTGCCCCCCGCCCCTGTAAATTAATATATTAAATAACTTTGATATATTTATTGATTCCTATCAAGCTCAGTCCCTGAAAAGATTTAAGATAGCATTATTAAGATATAATTAACATATAACATTGTGTAAGTTTAAGGTGGGCAATGTAATGATTTGATGATATAAGTCTATATTCAAATATAGACATACAGTTTATACTTATCTATATATAAAAGTGTAAGTGACTGAACAACCGGACGACCAGTCATTATGACACACACTGACCACCAGGGGACAGATGCTCAACGCACAGGATTGGACTCCCTCCTGTCTGGATCAGGCCTGCAGGGATCGGGCCGAAACCAACTCTCTGACATACCCCGAGGGGTCCCGGATTACAAGAGGGCGCAGGCCAGGCCGAGGGACCCCACCAGTGTGCAAATTCACACATCAGGCCTTTAGTATGCGTATATTGCAAGATGATTACCACAATAACTTTAGCTCATCCTATGAGGTGGCTTTAAAACATTTATTTTATTTAAAGGAGTGACGTCCTGTTCCTGGAGTCATAATTATTCCATGGAGAGCAGCAGATGGTTTACTTCCATGGATCTTAATTTTAAAACTGCTCTTCAAGTTTGGCTCAGTGGATAGAGCACCAGCCTGCGGATGGAAGGGTCCCAGGTTCGATTCTGGTGAAGGTCACACATCTTGGTGCAGGCCCGATTCTTAGCTCTGGTTGGGGCACATGCGGGAAGGCAACCAATGGGTGTGTCTCTCTCACATCAATGTTTCTCTCTCTGTCTCTCCCCCTCCATCCCTCCCACTCTCTCTAAAAATCAATGGAAAAATATCCTTGTGTGAGGATTAACAAAAAACAAAAACAAACAAACAAGTGGAGTCTCTGACTTTCTACACATTGAGATTCAGCTTGAACTCCCTTCGGCACGTGACTTTACCAGGATGTTCCGCTCTCAGAAGTCACTCAGAGGGATGCTCGCTCGCATCCCTTCTGAAGGAGCCAGTGTGGTCTGAGTATCTGCTGCGCTGTTAGTTCACAGGACTTTCTGAGCTCAGTCTTGGGGGAAAATCTCAAGTCCAAAAGCCTAGGCCACTCTAGCAGTTCTTGGTGGAGGCAGCCAAATGGGCCAGACTGAAAACGCTGCCTGGAAACCCACGCGCAGACCCACCTGCGGGAGGCGTTGCGTGGTGCTCGCTCGGCCTGCTGGGGCGGCTCCGGCCCACCTCGTTGGCGGCGATGACCCTGAACCGGTACCGCACATAGGGCGCCAGCGGCAGCAGCGCCGTGGTCTCCTCCCCGGGGACGGTCGCCAGCGCCTCCCACCGGCCCAGCTCCTCCCTGCTGCCCTCAAACTCCACCACGTACTCTGGGGAAACAGCAAAGGGAGCATGTGAGTTAAGGGAGACTCATACCCAGCAGCCAAGGCAGCGAAGGTTTTAAAGGGAAACCGTTGGCTCAGGTCCCAGGTTCGATTCCGGTCAAGGGCATGTACATTGGCTATTGGCTGCGGGCACATCCCCGGTAGGGAGTGTGCAGGAGGCAGCTGGTTGATGTTTCTCTCTCATTGATGTTTCTAGCTCTCTATCCCTCTCCCTTCCTTTCTGTAAAAAAATAAATAAATAAATAAATAAAATAATAATAATAATCAATAACATATATTTTTAAAAATAAATAAATAAAGGAGGACCCGCCCGCCGTGGTCAGATGTGGCTTTGGCGTGCGTTCTGTTGGGAGGGCGAGGAGCAGGGGTCCCGGCCGTCCTTACCGCTGATGTTGCTATTGTGGCTGTCCCCGGCGTCCCACGTCAGCCGCACGCTCCTGTTCTGGCGTTCCGACAAGCGGAGGTTTTCGGGGGGATCCGGAACGTCTGGTGGAAAACAAAAGGTAGAGGTGAGGAGAGAGCAGGGGGCCTGGCTTGCAGTCCCCTCACCCAGGCGCCTGGCCAGCCCCCCTCCTCTCTGAGCCACATCCCCTCCGGGTCCCAGTCACGGGCTGAGGCCTGTGCTGACCACCACCCACCCCACCCCCAGCACCCCGACAGCATCCTCTGCACCCGCCCCCCCCCCCCCCCCCCGCACTGTGCCTGGCAAGGGTATGCGTGGAGGAGAAGGAATGAAGCACCAATGAACATCTTTAAGGGAAGACCAGGCGAAAGTATTTGAAACTGGGCTACTGCGTAATTGAAAATATCCCAACTAACAACCTAAGTGCAGGGCCCGAGTAATCCCTGGCTGAAGGTCACGGTAACGGAGGAGGCCCCATCGAGAGCCGCTCACCCAGCACCGTCACCCGAGTCCCGTTGGCAGCGCTGTCCAGGGCTGTGTGAGCCGAGCAGGTGTAGATGCCTTGGTCCTCCAGGCTGAGGTTGGAGATGGTCAGGCGGGCTCCGTCGATCAGTATCCTGCCGGGAGCAGCGAGCACAGGATGAGGAGGAAAAGGCCAGGAATGACAATCACAATCCTTTCAAAAACACGTATTCTGGCCCGGACGGCGTGGATCAGAGGTTGAGCGTCAACCCCCCAACCAGGAGGTCACAGCTTGAGTCCCTGTCAGGGCACAGGCCCGGGTTTCGGCTCGTTCCCCAGAGGGGTGTGCAGGAGGCAGCTGATCCATGATTCTCTCTCATCACTGAGGTTTCTCTCTCTCTCTCCCTCTCTTTCCTTTCCCTCTAAAATAAAACTTTTAAAAAGTACCATATTTTCCGGCATATAAGACGACTTTTGAAAGGAAAAAAAGTCAACCGAAAATTGGGGGCAAAAGACCAAAATTGCACAAAAATTACCTGCAGATCTTGACGGCAAAGTAAGTCTTTTCTTTGAAGCAGGGGGTAGTCTTATACAGCGAATATAGGCCTAAACCTATGTTTTAACTGTAAAATTAGGGAGTCGTCTTATACGCCGGAAAATCTAAAAAACAAACAAGCATGTACTCCCCACTGAACACCATTCGAGGAAGAGTAAAGAAAACCAAACCCACGTCATGCAATGCCAATGTGGTTGGAAACTGGATGTGAAAAGCATCGCTCAGGCACACACAGATCCACCCAGCACAAAGGGAACAGTTTTATTGTGTTCTGTTCTGTGTTTAGTGACCAAGCCTAGCCACGCGCAGGACAATGGCTCCGTGTGGACCTGTGCCGCTGGGTGTGCCTGGCGAGTCCGGCCTGTCTCACACCTGCCACACGTCTGGGCAACTCTCACCCGGTGTATGTTAAGGAACTCCACTCAGAATCAGCTGGGCTCTTCTATCAAAGGAGCTGCTGTGGCTGCCCCGGACCACACACACACACCCTGTCCCCCCTCCCTACCTTCCCGTCCTTACCCCCATCCCGGTGGACTCAGCTAATCTGTTTCTGATCCCTTTCATTTTCCATTTCCCCAATGCTGCCACCTGGAGTCTGACAGCAGCTAAACTGTGGGATTCATCCGACCAGCAGGGGGCAGACCAGCCCTTCTATTCCTACATCCTCTGCCCATGGCTTTTATCATTCCTTCCACATTTGCCACTTTGTAATCAGATCACTACACACAAAAAATTATTAAGATGAATACAACTTTTACCATAGCTTTGTACATAAGTATTCAAGTGTTTCTTAAAAAATAAAATTTCATTACATCTGAAATATGTTCACAGCAGTTTGCTCTTTAGTTGATATAAATGTCGTCCTGTGGGGAGAGAAACTGCTATAATTGAGGGGTTTTATGTTCTTTGCTTTTTTTAGTATGTTTTTCTTACTGATTTCTTTAGAGAGTCAAAGGAAGGGAGATGGAGAGAGAAGCATCAATGAGAGAGAAACAATGATGAGAGAGAAACATCCATCAACTGCCTCCTGCACACCCTCTACTAGGGATCAAGCCCACAACCCGGGCATGTGCCCTGATTGGGAATCGAACCATGAACTCCTGGTTCACCCACTGAGCTACACCAGTTGGACTCATCTGCATTTTTTCTGTCCCTCTGTACACAGGACTGAGGCACACATGTGTACTTCCCACGCCTCTCTGGCAGGATTGGAATAAATGCTCAAAATGGTTCAACCCTGCCTCTGCTGAATTGGCTCAAGCAGTGACAGGCAGCCTGGACCCAATGGTTGTCCGGTTACAGATTCAGTGTTGACCTTTCACCCTTGCGCCGGCCGCCCCCGCTCACCCACCTGCCGTCCTCGGTGCCGTTGGTCTCGAAGGCGGTGTCCCCTTTGCTCCAGGTCAGCCTCAGACTGGGCTTCAGCTGCGGGTCACACTGGCTCTCGCAGTGCAGCTCCAGCGTGTGCGACCGGGGGACGCGGGGGTCCCTGGGAGAGACCTGGAGCGTCGTGGCATCTGTGGCCCCGAAGGAAAGAACACAGGGGTGAGGACTGCAGGACACACCCGTCCCCCGGGCCTGCCACTCCATCAGCCACAGCGCTGGTGGGATGGCAGGTCCTCCTGCAGAGCCTGCGGCTATATCCCAGCAGCACAGGCAGAGCCGCTCCTTCCATCCGGGCTGGGCAACTGACGCAGTTCATCTGGGAGGGGTGACCAGTAACTTAGCAATTTCCCTGCATCCTGGGCTCAGCGAGCAAGGAGTGAGAGCAAACAGAGGCCTCGATGTTTTTATTTTTATTGTGGTTTTTTTTTTAAAGACTCAATCTCTTGCCCTGCCGGTGTTGATTAAATCCCATCTCATACGGGAAAACGGAGACCGACGGGACCACGTAAGAACTCAGGCCAGAGGGAAACAGGACGGACTCACTGCGGATGTCCAGACTGGCCGTGACGGCGGTTTTCCCCTGCGCGTTCTCCACCCAGCAGGAGTAGGCGCCCGCGTCCTCCGCCGTGGCCTCAAGGACCTGCAGGGTCCCGTTCTCGTGGACGTGGTACCGGGGGCCTTCCAGAGGCCTGGCTGCGTCCGCCTTCTGCCTGTGGACAGAGGGCGGGGGTCAGCGGGGGCTGTGCGAACCGGGCACTGGCAGAGGTCGTGCGAGCTGTCCCTTCCGCAGGAGCCTGGCTGGCCTCACGCAGTGTTCCCTGGGGCTCACATTTCCCCTCCCCCACGGGTGACTGACTGTCGTATGTGCCCCATTGACAGTGTCCAGGGGAGCTCGGTTAGGGCCCCACGCTTCCACTCTATTTTTTAAAATATGTTTTTTTTATTGATTTTTATAAAACGAGTGAGGGAGCCCTAACTGGTTTGCTCGGTGGTTAGAGCATCGGCCTGCAGACCGAAGGGTCCCAGGTTCAATTCCAGTCAAGGGCATGCACCTTGGTTGCAGGCACATCCCCAATAGGTGTGCAACAGGCAGCTGATCAATGTTTCTCTCTCGTTGACATTTCTAACTCTATCCCTCTCTCATCCTCTCTGTAAAGAAACAAAAAAATCAATAAAATATATATTTTTTTAAAAAGAGTGAGGGAGAAGAAGAGACAAAACATCAATGTTGAGAGAGAATCATTGATCAGCTGCCTCCTGCACACCCCACACTGACAATCCAGCCCGTAACCTAGGCATGAGCCCCAACCAGCAATCAAACTGAGACGTCCCGGTCCACAGGTCTGAAACACACCTGCAGGGAGGGGTCCTGCATGTCTCTGCCGGTCATACTGCCCTGAAGCTGTCCTTGGTGCTGAATGAATGTCCTCTGGCTTCTATTATAGATGGTGAGCCCCTTAGAGAACCCTTGCTGCAGGGCCCTGGATGGGAGACTGGGGATCGAGGGCCCATGACCCTCCACAGCCCCTGCTGTGTGGGGGACACTGGTCAATGGAGACGTCACAGGCCCGGGGTCCTTCCTGTCCTGTGAGCCTGGGCTCTGTGTACCCTGCAAACCCGAGTCATTTCCCAACATTCACCATCGTCCAGCCCGCACACTTCCCAGCAGCAGGCTGTGGGCTGAAATTTCCCAGGACACCCCACTGTCTCTGCCGGATTGCAAGGGCAGGGGCCTGGGTCAAGCCAGGGAAGCCCCACATCTCAGGGTTCAAGATCAGTAATACGTCGATGAAGTATTTTTAAAGATCAAAGACAACACCCTAAAAATCCGCAGTGAACAACATCCCTGCATTTTAGGTAAAGACAGGCTCCTGCCCACACTTGGCTGGCCCTGCTCCATCCGCTCTCATCTCAGCCCCTGAGACACCGTGTGTGGCCAGTGAGGCCTCATGCATGTGGGTCCATGTAACAACATGGCTGGACTCATGACGCCAGCCACAGAGGGACCTTACATGCAAACCCATGTTGGAGAAGTTGAATGCAGGCTCCGTCATTCTCTAGACATGACCTCAAACAGCAATAATTCAAGACACAGGCTCTCAGAGGCACCCGGTGGGAGACACACCCTAAGTTCATTTTCATCATCACCCCGATCCTTTGCTTTCCCCCAATCTCCCCGAATGAGCAAACCCCCGGGGCTGGTCCGGGCCCCCTGGGGAGGGTAGCAATTAGGATGCTTCCACGTCTCCCCTGGGGCCTGTGGCTATGTGGAAACAGGGTGCCTATCACGTGACAGAGGAGGAAACAAAGATGGACCCACAGCTGACCTTCTCTCAGTGACCAGCACCTACCAGGACACCAGGGCGGGGGGCGAGGCGAAGAACTCGCAGCGTAGGGAGGCGCTGGCCCCCGTCACGGTGGCGTAGCTCTCCTCGTCCTCGGTTTCTATCAGCGGGCGGACATCTGTTTGAAAACCACGGGAACACTTTTAAACGTGCATCTGAGAAACAAGGGGCCATTTACGTGCAGGCCTCGGCTACCGTAAATTGTGCTGCTGTGCACGTAGGGGTGCACCCATTCTTTGGAATCATTGTTTCAGGATTCTTGGGATAGATTTTCAAAAGTGGGACTGCTGGGGCCGATGGCAGTGGATGTTTAAGTTTTGGAGGAGACTCCGCACTGTCTCCCACAGTGGCCACGCCAGCCTGCATTCCCACCGGCTGTGCACAAGGGTTCCCTCTCCTCCACATCCTTGCCAGCTCTTGTGGGTTGATGTACTGATGGCAGCCACTCCGGCAGGTGTGAGAGGGTACCTCATTGTCATTCAAATTTGGGAGGAACAGGGGAGACACCTGTCATACGCTCAGCCATGATAAAATTTTAAAAAAAGGAAGAACATGTGCCAACTCAATGCTCTTTATACAGCCATGGGAATGTCATGAGAATGGAACAGAGCAGAATATTAGCCTCTGTTCTTGAGTCAGGAGAGTATCCAAAATACACATGTGCAGACCTTGGCGACCGTAAATTGTGCCGCTATGTGCGAGTATAATCTCAGTAGAAAGTCTGATG
Organism: Pipistrellus nathusii; assembly: GCA_963693515.1. Classification (NCBI taxonomy): domain Eukaryota; kingdom Metazoa; phylum Chordata; class Mammalia; order Chiroptera; family Vespertilionidae; genus Pipistrellus; species Pipistrellus nathusii. The sequence continues at coordinate 50,415,529 of OY882870.1, read as the reverse complement.
CCCACATGTCAGACGGAAGGGCTCTGCCCACCCGTGTTTTATACACGAAGGATTCAACGTGCTGATGTGCATGGCCTTGACCGCTGTGTGCTGGACCATGACCAAGGAAGGGCCTTCTCAAGGGCAGGAAGAGAAGGGAAGAGGGGGGATGCTCACCGACCACGTCGACGTTGGCGTTGGCCAGGATGGTGCCGTGCGTGTTGGAGGCCTCGCACTGGTACACGGCCGTGTGGTTGGGCTGCAGGTTGGTGAAGCTTACCTCCCCAGGCGAGACCACGTCGCCGGCAAACGGGTTTTCTGCAGGAGATTGGAGAGTCAGGGTGAGGAACACGGGGCCTGAAAGATTCATGTGCCCTCCAGCACGCGTGTCACACGGCATGTATATTTGAAGAGCCGTGGAGGGTGAGTGATGGTTCACGGCACCTAATCCTTTATACTTTCCTACCTTCAGCCGTGAGTTGCAACCCCAGAACCCTCCGCAGTTTGGTATTTGCCAAGACGGCGACTGCCTCAGGCTCCTCGCCGCTCCACAGCCACACCCGAGGGTGACACGCCCAGCTTCCCAGCAGCGGGCCGGTCCAGTATGCCCTGGGCATCACTTCTCTTATAAATTCAGGTCCTGATCCTGCCCAGTGTGATACCCACATTCACCCACCTGGCGCCAACCCTCCAACACTGGCCCTATCCCCACACCTTCCCTCTGTCTCCCTTCCTGCCCTCCTTGCTTTTCTTTAAAATATGATTTTCATTGATCCCAGAGAGGAAGGGAGAGGGAGAGACAGAAACATCCATGGTGAGAGAGAATCATGGATGGGCTGCCTCCTGCAGGCGCCCCCTCCTGGGGATGGAGTCCACACACAGTCATGAGCCCTGACTGGGAATCAAAAAGCAACCTCCTGGTTCACAGGTCACTGCTCAACCACTGAGCCATGCTGGTGGGCGTGGCCCTCCGTGTGTGGCCTTCCGTGGCTTTCCGTGGCCTTCCGCCCCCGTCACCGCTGGTTGGCACTTACCCTCTATGGGGATGCCGTTGACTCGCCACCGGATGACGGGCGTGGGCTCGCCCTTCGCCTCGCACAGCAGGATGCCACTGGCCCCCGTGCTGTACACGCCACTCTGGGGCTTCTTTGTCCAGTAAGGGGGCTCTGGGGACAAAGTCAGGGCTCCTCAGAGATGTATCCACAGCAGAGGGTCCACCAACACCAAGGCCCGCACTTCCAAGACACACCAGCAGGTGGCAGGCACAGCAGGGTTCAGGGATGTTTGCTGAGTGTTCTGTAAGGTCAGGGTGCATGCGCGCCCGTGCTCACGTGTGTGCGTGCACATTGCTTGTGTATTCACGCGCCTGCGTGTGTGCATGCATGTATGCACATGTGCTTATATTCAGGGGGGGGGTGCACTTGTGTGCATGCATGCCTGGGTGTGCATGCGTGTGTTCTCATTTGGACTGTCAGCACGGATAAATTAAACATACTGAAAACAGTTATCTATACTGGCTATTTCAATAGTTTGCTGCACAGCATCCATCCCAACAGCAGAGCACGGGGGACGAGGCAGACGGTGCTTATGGGGTGCTGGCTGCTGCTCATTTTCAAGCTGCTCATTTTCAAGCAGCGGCAGGGAATTGAGCGTGGACGATATTAAGAAAGAAAACGTCCTGCACTTAGTGTAAGTATCTCTGAGTGAATGGCTTTGCAGCATTTCACACCCATGCCTACCCTACCCGTCTATCTAGGAATGCACTTGGGCAGCACTCATCCCCAGAGAGTCTTTTGTAAGAGGGAGGGAAGCCAGACAGCAGCCTTAGCTTCTGCCCTTGGAACAACAAGGAGAAGACACACTTCAATTGTTTGCACCTCGCTGTCTGAAGGCTCCGGGTTATAACTCCGTGGAGGCCCAGGGCGGAAGGAGGCTGTTTCTTTAGTGCAAACAAGACTGCGGTGCTTGTCACCTTAAGCGCATCCTTGTGTCAGGAGCAAGCCACCGGTTTCGGTGGCGGTGTGATGGTTTGGGTGATCTGGTTCAGAGAACACCGCACATTCCTGCGGGCCGCCATTCCCTCAGAGAGTCTCTGCGTATTCCCACAGATGACCCAATTTCCATTTTATTCAAAAAGGGGCAGTCTTCAGAGCACAGGGCTATGTGAAATGAAAAACATCATGTACCCATCCTTCTAAAGCGAGCGAGGGCAAAGGTGATTGGGTGGAAAGAAAACGCCTATAGATTTACGAGGAAAACCAAAAACATACAAGTAACCCCGGCAAGATCAAGCAAGAGAAGGGCTTCGGTGTCTGGCAGCCCTCCCCTCCACACGTGGCCCGGTTGTAACACAGGTTAAACATCTGTGTTCATGATCTACAACCTGTGAATATTGAGTTTAAAATGCAATCGTCACGCTATACACTGCACCTCACTCACTAAGGAGCAGGGGTGTGTGTGTGTGTGTGTGCATGTTTTATGGTATTTTTTTTATTATTTTCTTATCTTCTCATAAACTACATTAGAATGAACTACTTGAGTTAAAGCTCTGTGGATGTGAGAATGATCCCATCGCCCACCGGAAGCTCTCAGAGCACGCCACAGCGAAGGAGCTGGGGCTGTGATGTACACGGAGTAGTGTGTCTGCAAGCTGCTGAGAGAGAAGACCTGGAAGGTTCTCATCACAAGAAAGAACCTGTAACTGTGCATGGATTTGGAAGTCAGTGGGGTCGCCGGGGCGATCAGAGCACAGTGTACACGAATGTCAGTCATGACGTCGTACACTTGCAGTGAGTTCATGTCAATAAGATCTCAAAACATGTCAATCAGATCTCAAAACATGTCAATCAGATCTCAAAACATGTCAATCGTATCTTAGTAAAAACAGTGACATAAAGGAAATTTGGTCATGATGACATTGCCCTCCATCTTCACTCCAATAAAATCGGGATTTCTATTTCTCTTCTTGTTGCGTTTGTGCTGTCTGCCTGAGGATCTGTCCCTGTCGGAGCTGAAGGGGTGGAGGCGTGTGGAGTTCCTCCTCACCACCACCCCGCTCCGTTAGATTCCTTCTTTACTCCGGGACACAAGCACACTCCGTGACTGAACCACAACAGCCTGAAGATGGGGGCAAGCTGTGCAAAACGCCCTTCTCGGGAGCACTGGCTCCCTCCCACCCCCTCGCCGAGATTTCCCTTCTCAGCCACTCATCCGTTTGGCTCAAATAAACTCATAAAAATGCTCCCAGGTTTGGACCCTTCTTAGGTTGGCATAATACACGGGGTATATGTAATAGAGAACATAACACTATGTGTGTATATCTTAATATGTCTATCTGTGTTCCCTTGCATACGTGATACATCTCCTTTGCTCCATGTGCAGTATTTACATGGTGAAATCTGGAAGGAACCGGTTTTGCCGAGTCAGCTTCCCGGCTGCTTTCGCTTCTGCTGAGCACAGGATGTGAACCTGCAGCTTGCCCCATCTTCAGACTGTTGTGTCCCGGAGTAAAGAGGAATCTCACATGGGGAGGGGTGGGGGGGGTGGAACCCTACACAACGCCTGCCTTCAAGGAGGCATAGGGGGCTTTCAGATGGACTCGAATTTCAAAGTTCACAGCTGCCCACCCCTCCCCGTGTGGCCCGTGTGGCCCTTTAATTTGAGTTTCTAAGCCAAAGTCAGAGGGAGGGAGCGGAGGAGGCAGGCAAAGGCAGAGGGAAGCTGCATTCATGTGGTTTCTACCCTTAACCACAGGAAGGGATCCGGGAGGTCCCTGCCTTCACCCCAGTCCCTGAATTTGTGAAAGGCAAACCCCAAAACACAACAAGGCATTAGTGGTGCCTCCTTAAGGGGAAAGGATTAAGTGTCCCCAATAAAAACATGGTTTGCATCTCAATGGAGCGCCTGGTGGTTTATGAATGGCGGGACAGTCTGTCCAGAAAACCTGTATTCCTTCCAGTCCTCCAGCCACAGGGCAAAGGGGATAATTTATTCTACACCCTTGACTTCCCTTTCTTTTTTTTTTTTCTTTTTTGCAACCCTTGCAATTCTTTTGAAAGCTCGCCTTCCAGCTGGGAAACCGCAGCCAGATTGCTAAAATGTGCAGCTCCCGCAGCCAAGCCCGCCATCTGGAGGGGTTTGCAGGAGTCAGCAGCTCAGGGGCCAGCAGCAGCTACGGGCCGGCCTGGGTCCCGGTGCTGGTGCTGGTGCTGGTGCTGGGGCCCAGGAGGGGTCCCGGAAATCAGCCCTGCTGCCCAGCCCAGCCCCAGCCAAACAGAGATGCCCCGGAGGACCACCACCACAGGGAACAGACACCTCGCCAACGCCTCCTCTCTGCATGATCCGCGGCCCCGGTTGCAGCCCGGGGTCCTGTGTGTGCACAGCAATGGCTTCTCCCATCTGTCGAATAAGAACGTAATGTTCCCAGCCCTGGGTCCGAGTCTTCCGCACCCAGCGACTCACCCAGTGGGAGAGGCCTGGGGAACACGGGGGCCCTCAGACAGTGGCCTGCTAAGCCGTGGTGCTAACTCTGAGTGTGGTGGTGAGGGGGGCAGGGGGTTGACATGTGTCTCCATCTTCCTTTTCCCCAGTAACTGGAATGGAGGGCCTGGACCTAGGGTTCCCTGTGCAAACTGAGCTTCACAGGTAAACTCCCTTGGAATACAAACGGGAGCCCTGGAAAGCTGGTCCCTGAACGGGGCCCCAGAGGGAACAGGTCCCCTCATCCCGAGGCCCACACAGTGCGACGCAGTGAAAGCCGTGACCACCCCACGGGCTCGGCCAGCACAGCCCTCCGCCCCCGTCCAGGTGACCTCTGTGTGGTCCCGCCCAGGGAGGAAGCCTGCATCAATCAGACTCCCAGGTGACGAGGCAGCCTCCCTCCCCAAAGCAGGCACAGGCCCCGTGTCTACATTTGGGGGGGGGGGCTTTTAAATTGATGGCACCATTGCCTAAATAGTTCTGTCCCACCACACACAGCGGCCCCCTGCTGCTGACCGAAAGGCGTGGGCTTGCAGAGAGAGCCTCACTGGAACAGGTGTGCTTGCACCTTGGGGTGGAGAGCTCATCTCTCTGCCTCAGCCCGGTCCTCGTTCCCCAGGAACATCCTCTGCACACGGAGGGAAAGGACGTGCCCGGGAAAGAGCTGGGACCGCAGCGTGTCCACTTGGCACATCTCAATGGGGAGAAAGCAGAAAGTGGAGGGGACAGGTGGCGGACACGGCGAGCTAATGACGGGGCAGGAAACACGGCCGAAATTTCCTGGAGTCACCCTGACCCTCCTTCCATCTCAGCTCACGGCTCTGAGAGCCGACCTCGGGCAGGGTCACAGGCACATTCATACATTAATGTCTTTTCTCACGGTGCCAGGCCAGGAGGCCAGACTGGAGGACTCTGTGAGCGAGTCCCGGAGGCCTATGACTGAATCCCTGCGGTGACATCCTTCGTCACCGTCCCCTCCCTGTGGTTGGGGGTGAGAGACAGGCCAGGGGGTGACGTGACACCCAGAGCCCGCTCCGCAGTCCACATGGGTTGGTTCCCACCGTAGCACACCTGCTGTGCAGGGGGAGGGCGCCACGTCCCCGCTGGACGGAAGTGAAGTGAACCGCGTGGGTGGCCACGTACCTTCCACGGTGACGTAGAAATCGTGTGTGGCCACGCCATGGAAGTTGCTGGCCATGCAGTGGTAAGTCCCTTTGTCCTGGAAGGAGACGTTCTCTATCTTCAGCGTCTTGCCATAATTGTCTTCCATGTCGATTCCTTCAGGTAAATCGCCGCCCACTTTTCCCCAGGCGACCTGTGGCGTTGGCCTGGAAAAGAGTCCGTAAGGGATCCGTGGCTTTAGATGGGCCCCAGGGAACGTGAAGAGCCCCACAGGACACTCCCCTCATCGCGACGTTTTCCTGCGTGCCCTCAGAGTCCCACTGAGCGTCCGTCCACATTCCCAGGGCCCAGACCCACCCACACCCCGCCCTTAGCACCTCCTCCACAGGCTCCTCCTCAGACCCTCCCTCCTGGGTACGGGGCTGGCTGCAAGGTCGGGCTGGACGTGGGTGTGGCAGGTGATGGACAAACAACTGGACACCTACTCATATCCTATACAATAAAGAGCTAATACGCCAAAACCGATTTGGCTCGGTGGATAGAGCGTCGGCCTGCGGACTGAAGGGTCCCAGGTTCCATTCCGGTGAAGGGCATGTATCTTGGTTGTGGGTACATCCCCCGTTGGGGGTGTGCAGGAGGCAGCTGATGGATGTTTCTAGCTCTCTATCCCTCTCCCTTCCTCTCTATAAAAAATCAATAAAATATATTACAAAAAATAAAATAAAGAGCTAATTCGGAATTAGACCAAACAGCAGAAGCACTGTCCAGATGACCTTCCAGATGACCGTCACACGAAGCTGGGGCTGTGAGGGGCTGCGAGGGCTGAGCCCCTTGCATGAACTTCATGCACCGGGCCTCTCGTAGCAAGAGATGTGTCAGGTGTGAGATCTCCCCGTGAGCAAAGTGGCCGGAAATAACAGTCCCTTCCCTGTATGAGTTTGAACATGAGATAAAGGAGCACCAGCAGCCCGCCTAGGGGAGCACTGAGGTACTGAAGACAATGCCCCAGGTGATTCAGCCGAGGGGCTGGCTGCAGACCTGAGCCCCCCGCTGACACGGGCCAGGCTGAGAGCAAGCAGCCCACAGGGGCCGCACCCGTGCATCCGCCACAGGCCTTGGAGCTCACGGCCTAACAGGTGCTTCTCCCGCATCTCCGAATGGCTGTTTCCCACCCCATCTGTCAACGTGGAGACCTGCCAAGTCACAGGCTGCTTGGACCGTGACGCCCCCCACCCGGAGCCCTCACAAGCCCAGGCTTTGGCAGTGCCAGCCCTTCCTTTCTGCCCATCCTGGAGATTAGTCTGACCCTCCACACCCCATCCTGGAAGTGAAGTCAGCCTTCCTCGGGGGTGCAGCCACACCTCCGCCACTCGGCAGCCATATCCTCGCCAAATGGCTTTCTTGCTCTTTTCTAGTTAATTGAAGGGAGATGTACTGACAGCGTTTGAGCAAGGAAGAGCTGAAGGAAAACACAGGGTGTAACCTCCCCCCCTCCCAAAAAAAAAAAAAAAACATACACGCATGTAACAGCGGATAGCTCAACCGCTGGCTCCTCCTTTTCAGATTTAACCCACTGGGGATGTAACTCTCCCAAGAGCGTATACTCTTGAGGGGACATTGTTTAACTTCCTTTATTCTATGAGAAGGTGAAAGGTCAGGTTGGGCACCAGTGTCCCTGCTGAATTTCCTGTTCATGATTGCTACCCAGAGGTGGGAACTTCTCCTACGTGTCCTCCGATTCAGAGACAACCCATCCCTTGACTGCTCAGAGCAGCTTCTTGGGTGGAAAAGTGCAGAAACAAGTTAAACACTGAGGTGACTCTGATTCTGGAGACACAGGAGAGGGGACTCCAGGTCTCAGGGCTCCCTTCCCCTGCCCTCCCCTCCCCTGCCCCGAGGACGTGGAGAAATGAAGTGACACGTGGTGTGCGAGACCCAGGAGACCAGGTGGGTGTCCAGAAATGATTGCTGACTGCAGATGGCGTGGTTTAAAAGCTCCCTGGGGAGGTGACTGTGCAGCTCTCTACAACCTCCACAGCGTGTCCCCTGCATCTGAAAGGACCCGACAGGCTCCGGGCACCCCCCAGCACCAGGAGGCAGGGCCATGCTAGGGAAGTCGAGGCACCAAGGCCCTGGGTCTTGGGGCAACAAGTTTCTGTCCTCCCTGCCGATTCCTCCCAGGGCTGCGTGTTCTCCATAGCACGGGGCAGCGTTTCCGTGATTGTGCAAGCAGCCACGCACACCAGCCCCCCAGAAGGAAGACTATGGCCTTGTGGGACATAGGGAGGAAGGGCTGCTGAAACGTGGCCGGGCCCAAAGGGCCAATGGGCACGGTGACAAATCCTGAAAGAAGGTGACTTCTCCCACTACCAGTTCCTGAGGGTCAAACCACAGGGCAGTGGTTCCCCCACGGTTCCCAGTGGCCCGGCACGTCCACCTTCTCACACAACAATGACCAGCTTCTGGAACAGGCTGGGCCAGGGCACCTGGGAGTCACGTGCCTCACACCCTTGGGCAGTTTAGGACAGACGAGTGACCTGGCGGTATGGGCCCGGTGGAAAGTGGCATTTACCAAGCTTAGGACCGTCCCTCCACGGAAACGTGCCCCTGGAGTCTGATGTAAAGCCACTCACTGGGGATGTGCACTGAGCTCTGGGTGACCATGGCTTCCAAACTCCATGTCCTGCCCCACTGACCACCGCCCAGAGATGGGGGACAAGCGGGGGACCTCAACTTGCAGATGAGGAAGGAACTCAGGTGCTAGGCCGGCTTCCCTGGGGGGCTGACAGAGGTGGGCAGCACAGACAGACAGACGGAGACCAGAGAAAGGCCACCTGCCTGACCATGTGTTAGAGAAGACGGGTTTGTTCGCAAGGACTGATGAAGGTCACTCAGTAACGCAGTAAATTCCAAATGTGGGTGACGGTGGAACCTGATTTGCCTTTGGGCGGTGGACATACAAGTCACGTGTCATGGACTGGAAACCTGTGTGATCCAATGAACCCAGATGGCACCCCAGAGTGAATTAAACAAAAGATGTGACGAGTGAAGGACCCCGTGCTTTCCTGCGGGGTTTGGAAACGTGTGTTTTGGGTTTTTGTCTTTTTTTCCAGAGGAAGTCCAGGGAATTCTAGGCTCACGAGAAGCTGTCTTAGCTTCTGTGGACAGCCCCCCCCCCCCGCCATGGGAAATGGGGGACAGGAGAGGCAGATGGGGTCCTGGGAACCTGACTGGGAACCTGATGAGGAGCTGGAGGGACGGGGCCAGCCCGGAACTAGGACCTGTCCCCGCCTCCACGGCAACCGGCTCCAGCCTGGTCCCTCGGGGTGGCACCCGCTGACTGAGCACAGGGGCTCCTGTCACCATCACCCGGTCCTCATTCCCACACCGACAGTGGGAGGGCTTCCAGGTCAACCCCAGGGCCAGCCCGAAGTCTGCACGGTGGAGTGACCATCACTCCCTCCAGACATGTGCGCACTCATGCTCTTTAAAAAGGCTATGGTTGGAATGGGTGTGCAGGCGCGCCTCATGGGCATGGCATTCCTGACACAGCGGACGGACTGACGGTCAGACGGGGCAGGTACTCACAGGCCTTCGGCGAAGCACTCCAGCACCAGCGTGTCCCCCCGGAGGACGGTGACCTCGGACTTGGGGCCCTTCGCAGCCGGAGGCAGTAGCAGGCTGGGCTTCCTCTGCTTGATGGAATTTGCTGGAAGGAGAACAGTCCCCTGTTTCTCATGGGCTCAGAGAGTGGCCGTCCTGTGGCTCTAGACGGTTCTCAGGACAGAAGCCTCTGGGTGTGAGCGTGTGGACAGACACAGACACACCTCCCGCATTTAGGTGTGTCCCCACGGAGACGCCCTCCTGCACGTGGTCTGGCACGCCTCTCCCCACCCCCGGGAGCAAGGTGAGGGAGGCAGGCAGAACAGGAAGTCTGTCCTTGCTACGCCTGATGTCCAGGATTCAAACACAGCGGAGAGCTCATTTCCTGACCGAAGCCCTTCAGGTCCCAGACGTCTGATTCTGTGGTCTACACATGAGTCGTGATTGGCCCCATCCAATAACTGTGTGTGTCTCTGTGTCTGTGTTTTTCATATAAACCAGGGCGAGGAGCCAAAGGCCTTTGGATATTTATAATATCTCTAGAGGCCCGGTGCACAACATTTATGCACTGGGGGTCATGAGGGGTCCCTCAGCCTGGCCTGCACCCTCTCATAGTCCAAGAGCCCTAGGAGGATGTCTGTCTGCTGGCTTAGGCTCGATAGTCAGGAGGCAGACATCCCCTGAGGGGGACTTAGCGCTGCTGCTGAGGCAGGAGAGGCTTCTGGCTGAGTGGGGCTCCCCCTGTGAGGGCACACTGACCACCAGGGGGCAGCTCCTTCATTGAGTGTCTGCCCCATGGTGGTCAGTGCACATTACAGCAACCATTCAGCCATTCAGTTGATTTGCATATTAGGGTTTTATTATATAGGATTAGTAAGCCACACAAAATTATCAACTTAAAAATTAGCCTGCTATATTTGGTCTAACATTTAATTCACTCACCCCTAATATATTTAAGGAGGAGGGGAATAGACGCCTCTATGTTAAGGGGTCTTCCTTAACGTGAATATTAGTATTTTAGTAAATGCACAAAGGTACCAGAGGAAAAATTGCAATTGTGAGATGGCAACGAGCTACGACGCTGAGAATAACTGCCAACACGCTACGCATGACCGACTTACCCCGGGGGCCGGTTTCTGAGGATGAACGCGAGTCGTTAGCATGCTTTACTGAAATGAAAGAATGGAAGATGAGACTCACAAACACAGTGGTGGGTGCGGATGCCAACAGAGAATGAAGAGTCACATTTCCTCCTGAGAAGAACCACAGCGTGAGGCCTGGCACGCTTCACCAGAGCCCGTCTTTAGGGAAACAGTGGGAGGAACATGCATGGGGAGCTTAACCTTGAACTAGCACAGGCGAACCCAGGTGGGCAGACAAGTGGCAGCTCCGGGGAGGAGAGCAGAGGCTGCCAAGGAGGCAGTGGCGGAGCCCGGGCACCATGCAGCACACATAACGATGAGGAAAGTCACCAACGAAATGAGACAATGTGACGGCCATGCCCACCCGATGCCAGCAGAGCCCATAGTGCTCCCTGGGAGCCTACGGGTCTCTCTTCCCTCATGATGCCTTCCCTGTGGCACTCAGACTCGAGGCAGGGACAGAAGCAATTCAGACAATCTTGTCCATTTAGGAAAGACAGAAAAAATTATGCGATAAACTGTAATGGCGCCTGGCCAGTGTGGCTCAGTGGTTGAGCTTCAAACCCTTGAACCAGGAGGTTGCAGGTTCGATTCCCAGTTAGGGCACCTCCCTGGGTTGTGGACTCGATCCCCAATAGGAGGCAGGCAACGAGTGATTCTCTCTCACCATTGATGTTTCTATCTCTCTCCCTTCCTCTCTTAAAATCAATAAAAAATAAAAAAATATTATTTTTTTTTTAGAAATGTGTAATATTGCTCCTCTTCTATTTTTGACTGATGGGCTCTCCCATCTTTTTTAAAAAAATATATTTTATTGATTTTTTTACAGAGAGGAAGGGAGAGGGATAGAGAGTTAGAAACACCGATGAGAAAGAAACATCAATCAGCTGCCTCCCACACACCCCTTTCTGGGGATGTGCCCACAACCAAGGTACATGCCCTTGACTGGAATCGAACCTGGGACTCTTGAGTCCGCAGGCTGACGCTCTATCCACTGAGCCAAACCGGTTAGGGCAGGGCTCTCCCATCTTTCCAGTCCACTGGCTTAACCTGGGAATCAAAGCCTGACCCGTGCTTGGGAAACCCCGGGCTGTCCTGTGTGCTAGCCCACTGTGCGGTGTTGAGAGACAGAGCCGGGCAGCTGCAGGGGCAGGTGTCTCCTGTAGGGGGGCCTCCCTGGAGTCGAACTAAACAACCCGGCTCTCGCTGGCATCGGCCGGAATGAGATCACAGACACGTCTGTGTGCAGCGTTCGTGACGGAGGGCGCATCGCCTGGACTTACAGCTGTTGACGGTCAGCTTCATGGGCATTTTCTGCACGATGGTCCTCAGCCTGGGGAAGGCCGCGAAGCAACAGTAGTCATTCCGGCTGTCCTGCTCCTCCACGTTCGCAAAGTATAGGTCCCCCGCCTGGCTCATGGACACCCTCTCGCTTTGCTGGATGTGCTGCAGTTCTGGAAAGGAATGTGTCGTTAAAGGGGCAACAGTCCTGCCCCAGCCGGTGTGGCTCAGTGGGTTGGAGCATCAGCCCGTGCACTGAAAGGCTGCAGGTTTGATTGCAGTTCAGGACATATGCCCAGGTGGCTAGTTCGATCCCTGATCAGGGCGCATGTGGGAAGCAACCAATTGATATTTCACTCTCACGTGGATCTCTCTCTCTCTCTCCTCTCTCAAATCAATAAAATCTTGTCTCAGGGGAGGATTATAAATAAATAACCTCATCTCTCTTCTCCTTTCTCAGCGTCTTGCTTTTCCATTATTTCACTGCACGTGGCAGGGGAGACATTACTAAACCAGAAATATAACACTGTCTGGCGAGGCTCAGAGGTTGAGCAGTGACCTAGGAACCATTTCCATTCCCAGTCAGGGCACATGCCCAGGTTATGGGCTCAATTCCCAGAAGGGGCCATGCAGGAGGCAGCTGATCGATGATTCTCTCTCATCATTGATGTTTTTATTGGTTGTTGTTTTTTTCTTCTCTCTCCCCCTTCTTCTCTGAAATTAATAAAAATAATTTTTTAACAACAGAAATATAATGCTCACAGCAGACACCGGTTGTGCTGGGCCCTGACATGGGGGCTGTCAGAGGTGACTGGGAGGAGCTGTCAGAGGTAGGCAGGCTGTGGACACAGGGTGGACCTTCCTCACAGACCCACCTCCTCCTGTCACTGGCCTGCACGCTCCTCAGATGTGACAGGGGATCTGTTTGGCGGTTTTCTAGTGTTTTCATGAACACCCCTAAGTGTGTGCTTAAAACTTGGAGCAAACTCTAGGCGGTAGTTTCTCACTGTGTTTGACTCCACAGCGGTAACCTGCTATTATTGTTTTTATCTTCGGCTCCAGGGTGTCACTGACATGAATGGGCTGGCCGGACCCACTCACCGATGTTCATCCAGTAGATGTGCAGCGGGGGCAGTCCCGTGGGCGGGTTGCAGGGCAGGACCAGGGGGTCTCCTTCCTCCACTTCCAGGGGCTCGATCTTCTCTTTGGGGAATTTCGGAACATCTGGAATAAAAAGCCATTTCCAGACATTGTTAATGTGAACTTCCAGCGACACAAGTGATACCAGCTGCCTGAACCGCTTCTGTCTCACAGCCAGGACCTTCCCCAGCACGTCTCAGGGGCCAGGTCCTACTCCTTGGCCTTGGCCGCTTGGGAAGGCGGGTTCCTTCCCGGTTGCCTCATCCCAGCACTTGTCTCCCTGCAGGCCTGGGCAGGAACCTGGAATGGCAGCCACCAGGGGTCCTGCTTCTGCTCCGGGTAGCACTCCATCCCCATCACAGGTCAAAGGCAGAAGCCCGCTCAGTCACCCCCAGGCTCAGGCACTGCGGGAAGTAACAGCGCCACCTACCTGTGGGCGGCAGCTCTGACTGAGCAGGTGCCCATGGGTCCCTGGGCAGGAAGTCCAGCTCTCTGAGCCCAGCTAGTGACTTCCAGACTGTCCCTCCCTGAGGGACATCCCCGCCCCTCGCTCAGTGCTCCCGGGCTGATGCCCAGCGTGTGTGGCGCTGAAGGTCACAGGGTCACCGGGGAGTCATGGGATCTGCTTATCCTCAGACACAAGGGGCGGCCGAGGGAGGGAAATCCAGGTCCAGAAATGCAAGCAGCCAGCAGTTCTGACTGTAACGCGCAGATGCCACAGCCCCCCCCCGCCCCCGAATGCTCACTGCCCAGGGGTGCCCACTGCAAAGCAGACTAATCAGATACAGAAAGCCCTCATTACAGGATCCTCTCAGAGCACTCAGACACCTGACCTCTCCCTCAGAGCGCACAGCCAGGGACCCTGCGTTAATCAAACCTCGGTTGTAGTGTTCCAATTTTGGAGATGTCAATAGTGCGATTCAACTAGCTTCCAAGGCACCGATCACAAAACACAAAGAGAAATGAAACGTGCAAGCCCACCAAACCTTTTATCCCGAGGCAGAAGTCTCTGGGACAGCTTCTGGCCAAAGGTGACATTAGTATCTGGAGGGAGGGGGGGCTGTTTGCATGGGGGATAATGTAAGGTCTGGCAATCGGTATGACAAAGGACATTCCTGTGTTGGTTGTTTGGGGTTATTTTTTAGGTCTGACTGCTTCACTTTGAAGCCATTTCGGGAGGGCGATGCCGGCTGCCGCCTGCCGCCTGCGCAGAGGAACTTCGTTACCAGAACCCATCAGCAGGCAGGACGTGGGCTTTATCCCGAAGAAGGCGTGGCTCCGTGTAAAAGTAACCCTCCCAGGGGACATGGGCTGGTTGTGTTTCTCTGGAGACAGGCATCAGCCAGGCCAAGTTGGGACACAGGCAACACTGTCTGGAGCGCACGTATAAACACTCGTTTTTCTCCTGGGCTCCGGCTTGCCGGCTCATTCCAGCGGAACCATCTGTCATCACTCCGAATAGCCTCATTCCTGCGGCCTCAGAGAGTCTGGCCCTGACCTGGGATGCTCCCTGGATGGAGGCTTGGAACCCCCAACCCCAGAGCCGAGAGTCGCAGGACACCCAGCCCTACCAGCACCTTAATGTGCTCCTGTTCATAAAATGGCACCGCACCGACCCCTCGCCCATTGGTGTGGTCAGAGTGTAAAGAAACCACTCCACATACATTAAAACAGCGCTGACTGCCAAGACTAGTTTGGTTCAATGGATAGAGCGTCGGCTTGGGGACTGAAGGGTCCCGGGTTCGATTCCAGTCAAGGGCATGTACCTTGGTTGCGGGCACATCCCCAGTAGGGGGTGTGCAGGAGGCAGCTGATCGATGACTCTCTCTCATCGATGTTTCTAACTCTTTATCTCCCTCCCTTCCTCTCTGTACAAAATCAATAAAATATATTGAAAAAATAAAAATAAAATAAATAAAACAGCGCTGGCACTTAAAGGTCTGGCTCAGTAGACAGAGCATCGGCCTGAGGATCCAAAGGGTCCCGGGTTCGATTCCAGTCAAGGGCATGTACCTTAGCTGCAGGCTCCTCCTCGGCCTGGGCCCTGCTCATGGAATGCATGGGGCAACCAATCAATGTGTTTCTCTCACATCGATGTTTCTCTCTGTCCCTCTTCTTTCCACTCTCTCTTAAAAAATTTTTCAATGGAAAAATAATATCCTTGGGTGAGGATTAACAACAACAAAAACCACCAGACATGTAGTGGGTTTCGCTCAGGAGTACCCCCCCCCCATCCCCCTGCGATGTCCACCCCATCATGAGGGCAGACACACAGGCCACGGGGCGGGAAGCTCTCTCCTCCCGCATGAGCTTCGGTGATGTCTGTGACTATTTGGGGTTCACTTCCCCAGAGGAGGCGGGAAGGGGCCAGGATCACTGTGTAGAAAGGTTTCTGGTTGTAGGGACGACAATGGGATTTCCGGCTAATGTGCTCGTGTTGGAACTCAAGTGGCTAAGGCCTTGGAAGGGATGGATAAAAACTTTAAAACATGAGGGAGATATGTGATAACACTCGAGTCACAACGACCCCGTTACTATCAAAGGAACCCATCTCTGCCGCTTAGGGACAGACTCAGGGATGAAGGAGTGGAAAGCCTCGCCTGGTCTCTGATGTTAAAATCCCCTGGGGGCTGGGCCTGGGGTCCTCTTCAAAACACCAATGATCACAGGACACGGCCAGGTGATGAAGTCATTTCAGAGGAGACGGAACATGATGCGTCAGAAACTAATTTATTTTTCCCTCTTCTGAGCAGCAGAAACGCGAAGCAATTACCCACCACTCAGCTCAGCTCCGAGCGCGGCTCTTCAGGACCCTGCCAGCGGGTTCCGGCCAGAATGTCCACACATTGTTCAGGTCTGGGCTCCGGCGGCTTCGAGAGCCAGAGAGCACGTCTGTGGAATCCTTTCATGGAGAATCACGGGCGAGAACGCGCCCTTTCTCTCTCTGCACCAGGTCTAGCTGCTGCTTTTGCCTTTGTGTTTCCATAGCAACCATCAGAATTCAGGGTAGGGACCAGCCAATGCCGTGTCTTCTAAAAGGGATTTTTAATAACCTTTCCCTGCCTCTCTCTCAGCTTATTTCTGCTAACTGATTTCAGATGAATGATAGATGAGCAGATAGATGGAAAATAGATAGATAGATAGATAGAGAATCCATCTAGTTTTATCATCCTCAACCACAATTTCCATGGCGATAATTTCCGATCCAGAATTTATTAACGCTTGCAACTGAATGTCACTTCAAACCCAAACTCCCAAGGTCATTTCCAAGTTTATGTGTCACTGCTCTGCCCATGACTATGCTACCAAGTTTCACCTGCCACCCGTAATGCTAATTCCGACAAATCGGCATCCTGTGTGCTTATCTACTTCACGTACACAAAAGGGCCCTTTGTAAAGCAAGCGTACGTGATAACGAGAAGGAACGTGATACCACGAACACTCTTTCAGCAGCCACGCCTTACCCAAAAGCCATAATCTTGCCACAACCTTTCTGCTGGCCCCCCCTCATTCCAGAAGATATCATCACTCCCCTGCATTTTATTTTGCTTGTTTTTCACTACATGTTTGCACTACAAGTTTTACACAAAATGATACCCCTAAACAATATTCCATTTTGATATATGTTTGAACTCCCATAAATGAGATCACAGTGTCTGTGTGTTCAACATATGCCAAAGGCTCCTCATTCTTCACTGTAGGGCTGTATTTTTGTCTGATTATACTACAACTAAAGGCCTATTGCACGATATTCATGCAAGAATAAGGCCTTCCTTCCCCTGGCTTCACTCCCAGCCGCCAAGGAGCCAACAAGTCCTCACTTCTGTCTGGAGCACGGCTCCTATAGCACCCTCCGCCACCCCCCTTCCCCTCATAGCAGGCATCCCACCCCTCCCAGCCACTCTGCACCTGGGTATGCAAATTAACCCGCCATAATTGGTGGGTTAATTTGCATACTCACGCTGATTGGCTGTGGGCGTAGTGGAGGTATGGTCAATTTACATACTTGTCTATTATTAGGTAAGATGTATTTATTTGTCCGGCTGTGACTGGACTCCTGGGTTTCCCAGTGTGTGGAGCTTTAGCACATCTTGTTGAAGAAAGCCTCTCGACTCTGATGTCAGGAATATTGTTCAAAATATTCTTCCACAGTCTTTAATTTTAATCCCCTGGGAAGGAAGCTGCTCCATGAGGGGAGAGAGGGCTCCAAAGAAAAGTTTTCTGCATGGATTGTCAGCATTTCACACCGTTCCATCTCAAACCAGAAGGAAAGGGAATCAGGCTGGCTCTTCCGCACCTTTGTCGGAGCTGCGTGGGTTTGTTTCCCGGTTCTCCGTGCAGTTCCACGACCTGCCCTCCGCCATGCGACCTAGTGACACAGTCTTCCCATGGGGCCATGCACCCCGACTTGTCCTTAGTCAAGAGACTCCACCCAGGAGCCCCTCTGCCCCTCACATCCTTGAATCAATAGGTCAGACAAACTCCACAGACAGACAAACCAAAGCATCCAGCAGAGACTTGTGTTCCATTGTCCTGTAGATCAATTCATGGAGAATCAACAGTTCGGCTTTCCCAGTCTTTCAACCCATAAAACATATTTTCCCCATCTGTGTAAATCTTCGACGGTGATTTTCACACACATGTACACCTTTCAGTGAAAGTTCTCAGGCCTCTCTGTTGCACTGACTTTCAGTGTCTACATTATTCTCCCCTTCACTCTCCTTCCCGTGACTTTGCTGTTACCTCAAGCTAGCGCGGTCATTTTCATCTCAACACAATGACCCCTGAGAGTCTGACCTCACCTACCGCAATTGTCCGGGGGCAGAATCTCCGCCACTGTCACTGCAGAACGCATCCCAGGGCCTTCGCCCTCTCTCCTCTGACTTAGGAAGTACTCAGAAATACGGTTATTCATGTGCAAAGATGTAAGGCTTTTCTAGATTTCTTTTCATTATTGATTTCTAACTTCATTGCATAAGGTCATCTCTACTTCCTAGCTAGGAAATCACCAAATATCGAGAAAGTGTGCTATTCTGGCTAGTGACCGTTCTGTACCGTGGCCACTGGCTGGGTTGTGAAACCTACTATGTGCCTGGCATGGATGATTTTTCTGCTTGAGTTCCCCAAAAAAATGAAAAGACGAGGCGAAATGTACTGTGGTCATGGGCTGGCTTGTGAAACCTTCTACATGCCTGGCATCGGTGATGACGGAGCTGTCTGTTTCTCCATGCGGTTCTATTGTTTTCTTTGCATAGTTTAACATGTACCTTAGTGAACTAACCTCAGGAAGCCTTTTTAAAGGACGGTTGGTGATGCCTGGCGTTAACTTAGCCACACCTGCTTTTGCCGGCAGAGCATTTAGCCGGGCTATCATCCCCGCCTTGCGGTTTAACGATTCTGCGTCCGTATGCTTTAGGCGTGTTACGTTGTAAATGGCTCGTGGCTTTTTATTAACCGGAGCATTTATTAACCGTTTGCTTTTATTGTTAATCAGAGATATATACCTGAATTTTAGTTTTTAAAATGCCTGCTCATTTCACTTTATATTTTCTCTCCTTTCTTTTTCTTCCTCCTCCTCCTCCCATCACATGGTTTGAGAATCATTCTTTTTTTCCTATACTTGTAATTACTCTATAAATATTAACATGCACAGGTAACATGCAGAGTTTACATGGATCTAGCTGTTCTCCCCTCCGCAATCATTTCAATCCGGTCCCTGCCCCAGCTTTTGGAGCAAGGCCCACGTGTTGTTCATGATGTATGATTTAGAAGTGCGGGCCTATTCCTCTGCCATGTTCTTTGAACTCTTCAAAGCACAGTGTTCCATAAGGAGAAACTGCCACATGGCAGCTGATGACAGGGTTCTACGTAAGAATGTATTCTGGGAGCCTTTGTTAGAATCCCATGACCCTGCCTCCTTTAAGGTCAGGGAAGACAGCCAATTGTGATGGTGGGTCAGCAGAGGTCGCATGAGCATGGCAGTGATGAAGTCTTCGTTGTGGTGCTAATTATTGACCAATGACCCCCTCCATAGTAAGTCACTTGCAGTTTCCATGACTACTGTTTATGGCAGGCATGACTGCTAAGCATCCTTCTGAGGGACTCCCCTGGTGATGTTAGGTGAGCTTTAGGATTTGCTCTGAGCCATCTCCCCACTAGAAGTTACCTGGGTGACTTCTTGTTGGAAGCAAATTTTCATGCTCTCTGTCCCAGACCCTAACCTGCTGACCCAGGGTCACGTGCTGCAGCCACAACACGGGGATGAGTCGTCCATGTAGGGAACAGAACAGCTGCTCTGACTGACATCTGCCAGACCCATAGCGAACTGCGTGATTTAGGAATGACCGCTTGGGGATGACTTGTTACTGCAGCATAACTCGCTGACCCTAGCTAATACCACGTGCAACTCGGTTCCCATCACAAGGCAATAGATATACTATGTTTCCCCAAATTAGACACAAGGTCACTGATGGAGTGCAGCGACCTCCCATTGCTTGCAAGGTTATTCACTTCCACGATGTGGAAGAGACCCGGAAGAGAATTCCCCTTAGGAAAAAGGTATCAGGCACAAGTGCGCTGATTTAGATGAATGGTGTGTTGTATCATCAGAGCCCAGAACACCGCCTACCTCACACGTGACAAAAACATCTCTAAATCCCCTCTGTCATACTCACTGGGAACTATGAACTCTATTTCTTCCGACATCGCCACTCCCAGCTTGTTGGAAGCGAAGCAGCGGTATTTCCCTTGGAAGTGCGCTATCTGCCCCTCGTTTGGGATCCGGAAGGTTCCCGAGTTGTTGGAGGCAATGATCCGAGGGTCGGAGAAGTCAAAGGGCTTGCCGTCTTTCGTCCACGTAAATCTGTAACGAAAACTCAGCTTAATGACCTGGAAAAATGATACCGTGTCCAAAAAGTATGTATATACCAATGCACAGAAATGACCAAAATGACAGGACGTTTAATTTCTGGTGAAAAAATATGTTGAATGGGCTATCATAGGAGATATCTGACAGGCTGCTGTGGACTGATGTGTACATTTCCCCAAACCCCTGTCCTGAAGCTCAGTCCCCAGTGTGATGGGGCCAGAGGCTGGGCGGTGGGAGAGGATGAGGTCATGAGGGTGGGGTTCTCGAGAATGGGGTCAGCGACCCCAGGAAAGAGAACATTCTTGCCTCTCCCCTCCCCCAGGTGAGGTTACAGAAAGGGGGCAGCTGCCGTGAGCCAGGAAGCGGAAGGAAAGGGGGTTCCATACCTAACACCCGCAGGCGGGGGGCTACTCACCTTGGCTCCGGATTACCTTTGGCCTCACACTCGATTTGAAAATATTCATCGAAGGGAAAGGCAACTTGCTCCTTGGACTGCTTTGTGATGGTCGGAACCTGTTGAACTGAATGGTGAAAACAGTGGTGAGGTGAGCTAGTTGCCATAGAGACGCTGTCACCTGCTGTCTGTGTTGACGAGAGAAAGGTCTGAACAGGTGGACATGAACAGGATGAGCCTGGCTTCCCCTGTGCGCCCTCAGTTTCACTGCTTCATGTTCCACTTTATTAGAAATCAGAACTAAAAATCCTTAAAATGTGTACTAGTCCATTAAAAATAATCCCATCACAGGTTAAAATAAATAACATGTTTTATAAAAACAAAAAACACAGAATAGAATAAGAGACCCTGGCAATGCTTCATTTTGCTGCAAACCTCTTTATATCCTGAGAGAGGTGGGTTCTCATATACGTCTGCAGCAAATCTGTTGCTGAAACTGTGTTGCTTTAAGATCTCAAGAAAAAAAAAAGAGAAAATAGCTCAGCAGGTTTGGCTCAGTGGTTGAGTGTTGACCTATGAAACAGGAGGTCTTGGTTTAATTCCCGGTCAGGGCACAAGCCCAGGTTGTGGGTTTGGTCTCCAGTGTAGGGTGTGCAGGAGGCAGCCGATCGATGATTCTCTCTCATCATTGATGCTTCTATCTCTCCCTCCCTTTCCCTTCCTCTCTGAAATCAGTAAAAATGTATTTTTTTTGTAAGGAAGAAGAAGAAAATAATAAAGATAAGATAACCCAGCCTCACACAGGTCTGTCCTTGAGGGAGTGAGACATTTTCCAGTCCCATCTGGAGACTGTGGATGGTCTCCTAGAGAGCTCACCAACTCAATTCAACAAGTGCAGTTTCTTTCATTCTTTTATTTTCCTCCTCCTCCTACTCTTCTTCCTCCTCCTCCTCCTCCTCCTTCTTCTTTTTTTTTTTTTTACATTTAATGCAAATGTTTTTCTTTGTTAATCCTCACCCAAGGATATTTTTCCAAGGATTTTTAGAGAAAGTGGAAAGGAGGAGGAGAGGCAGAGAGAGAAGCATCTATGTGAGAGAGACACATCGATGGGTTGCCTCCTACACGCACCTTCACCAGGGCTGGGATTGAGCCTACAACTGAGTGAGGTAATGCCCCTTGACCAGGGTCAAATCTGGACCCTTCAATCCGTGGGCTGAAGCTCTATCCACAGAGCCACATTGGCCAGGGGAGTGGCAGTTTCTTCATTGCAATGTGGAGTCTGAAACCATGGCCATACACTGTTCATACTCTGTTGCAGTAAAAGGTCTGATCCGAGCATTCTTTTTATCATGCACGATCTTGTAACATCACACAATAATCCTTTGGAAAAAGTATTGGTTCCCTGAGTGACAACCACCTGCCAATCCTGATACATCTCATTCCACGGGATTCAAAATTCACTTTTGTCAATATCCTCACTGATCTGACCGGCGGGAAGCTGTCAGGCTCCGAGGGGAGGCTATCGATTTGTGGTTTTATCAATGGCAACACATACTGTCAGCTGTCCTTCTTGACGTGACAGGGCCCACGGATCCACGGGGAGCAACACCTGCCCTGTACCCGCTTGCGCAACTCGGTCTGTCGTGGTCTTTGAAGTAAAAACGGTGCTCACACCACGACTCGGTGAAGGAGTGGGACCATCTGGGCTCTGGTCAGAGGCAGAACCCCACTCAGCCACAGATTATGAAGAAGAATGTGCTCAAGAAGGACATTTAATAAGAGCAATTAGCATGTGTAGTCGCTTCAACAAGGACAATCTTTTTAAAAAATTATTTTTTATTGATTTCACAGAGGAAGGGAGAGAGAGAAGAAAGAGAAACATCCATGAGGAGAGAGAATCATTGCCCAGCTGCCTCCTGCGTGCCCCCTACTGAGAGATCCAGCCCACAGTCTAGGCATGCGGTGCCCTGACCAGGAATTGAACCGTGACCTCCTGGTTCATAGGTCAATGCTCAGCCACTGAGCGATGCCGGCCGGGCTGCACAAGAGACTCTTAAGCAAAACTTTGGTTTGGTTTGGTTTGGTTTTACTGAGAGTAGAGGGCTGTGCAGAACACCCTGCCTGCTGGCCCAGCTGGCTGCCAACACCTGGATCTCCGTCAGGGCGACACCATCTACCCGCGTTGCTTTTGTGACATAAGGCACCTGTTTGTGCCGCGAAAAGCAGCAATGCCAGGTGGTATTACCGTGAAAGGTCTGACCACAGACTGCCCGATGTGTCTCTGGGACCGGAGAGGTACTAGGTCACCTATGACGGACGCTCAGCCTAGATCCGTGGTCAGCAAACTGGCTTGCAAGCCACATGTGGCTCTTTGG
Organism: Pipistrellus nathusii; assembly: GCA_963693515.1. Taxonomy (NCBI): domain Eukaryota; kingdom Metazoa; phylum Chordata; class Mammalia; order Chiroptera; family Vespertilionidae; genus Pipistrellus; species Pipistrellus nathusii. The sequence continues at coordinate 50,393,146 of OY882870.1, read as the reverse complement.
CCCCTGGAGTGTGGCTCTTCCACAAAATACAACGTGCGGGCGCGCACGTACAATGCAATTGAAACTTCGTGGCCCATGCCCACAAGTCAGTTTTCGGCTCTCCAAAGAAATTTCAATCGTTGTCCTGTTGATATTTGGCTCTGTTGACGAATGAGTTTGCCGACCACTGGCCTAGAACAATAATAACTCCATGCCACTTTCAATTTTAAAATTCCGTTTTCTTTACTTATGCCTAATGAATCTGATAATTGTGTTTCACTCACTTAGGGGCATTAGCCCAGGTTCGGGCTTTATCCACTGGGTACTGATAAATTCTTCAATAACATCCGTATGGGCACGGACATTTGCCTTGTTTCTGGTTAATGCTATGTCTAAGTCAAGCAGGTCTTGAGCTGAAGGCATATTCGTGTTATTCAAATGTTACTACCGTTATCAATGTTGAGGGACGGTGCACAATAGCCGCGGTCCCTGAGACAGCAGCTAATGGCTTGTGAACAGCTTGTTTGTGAGAGCGTTATTCTCTCCTAAATTTGCCAAGGTTGTAAAGTCTCGGCATCACTAATTACTCAGGGAGCGGGGCTCACCACCTTGGGGTGTTTATAAGAATAGATATTCTGTGTTATAAATCCTTCTTCCATAATTAGGCCAATTACACAGACACCAGACACGCTGACACCCTATTTGAATATCTGCCTCCGTTTCATTCGCTCCAGAGTCCGGAAATAAACGGGTAATATTCACAAGCCATTAATATTTTATAACAATTGTTGTCGAAGGAGAACACACAAGTAGCTGAGACACCGGGAATGAAAATGAGCAGTGCGGATGGAGACAGAGTCTCACTCCCTTCTCTGCCAATGGGCCTGAGGAGGAGAGAGGGAGAGGGGGCGGTTGTTCTCAGAGAGGAGGGGGACTGCGGGTCAGAATGGCCCTGGGGCAAGTGTGAGGTTCGCTCCTTTCCCTGGAGGATCACGGAGAACCTCCCTCCGAGTGAGGCCTTGTGACTCAAAGCCGAAGAAGCCACAGAGGACAGAGTTCTGCAGGCCCTTCCCGGAGCTGTTTCTGCAGCGAGGCTGGCGTCCTGTGTGTGAGAGCCGGCAGATTGCACCTCACCTCAGAGAACCTCGAATCTGCACATCTGCAGAGTGGGTCAGCGGGGTTCCTTAATTAGGAACATGGAAACAGGTCTGCAGAGTGGGGAAGGGACTCTCATAGGGGGTGGAGGGCTCCGGTACAGGCTGCCGCTAGCATGTGATGTCCAATAACTTAAGGAAGCCTCAGAAAGCGGTTTCCAGCACAGTAGCTAATCTGGTCAGTTGGTCTCAGTGGGACTGTCGGGATTTTTGAAGAGCTAGCACCTGCGTATCTGACTTGCTGAGCCCAGACCAATTCCCCAGACAAGGACCACCTGGAGGCCCTCCTCAATGCAGAGAGTCTAAGGAGCCCCAGCACTCACTGGTTATAGCTCTCAGTTCCAGGCGGAAACCCAGGGGTGATGACCCTTGAACATTATGGACAAAACATCTCAGTAACTTCTCCAGGGTCTGCTTATGTCCCATCCGCTTATCACACAAGAGGATGTCCCCAAATCCCTACACTGGAGCTAACATACTGTCACATACATTGCATTTGCAGATGGTAGGGGCAGAAATAGAATATTGGGGCCCAGCTATAATGGTAAGAAATATCAATCCTGCTCTGTGAACGGGGATTGATTTGTTCTGATATAAGAAGACAGGTTCTCACCTGGCTGGCAGCTGCAGATGGAACCTGGGAGCTCACCTGGAAATGCAGCCCGTCCTCCCCACAGGGAGCTGCCTGTTTCCATGTAAGATTAACCACCTTGTTTCGGAAACCAGAGCCGCCAGCCCTTTGGAGGCCCCCAGCCCTTGCATCTCACTAAGCCCTTTGAAGATCCCCAGCCCTCATTACCTGTTAACTGCCCATTTGGCCTACCCTTTTCCTACTTCCCAGGCCATCTTTGTCCTTCTACCCAATATTAACACCTGGCTTAGAGGGAGGTGGGGGGAAGAGCAGATGTTTGTGAAAGACCTCCTGCTCTCCCATGCTGCCGGCAGGATTGGAATAAACACTCATACAGGATTCAATAGGAATCCTGTCTTTGCTTAATTGGCTCAAGGGCTAACAGGCCGTCCAGACCCACTGACTGGTTACAGACACATTGTTTTTGGGTTTTTAATTACTTCCATAAACCCACAGACTACGCTCTTGCTGTAAACTCACAGGACAGGTGCGGTGGGCACCATCGGATGTGCGGATGTGCGCGCAATAAAAATAGCTGCTTAATACTTTCCGATCCCATTTTTCATTCCTAAATATATAATCATTTTTTTTTAAATACCAAGTGTATTCATTTCCCTTTTTTTGTTATGATTGGTTGGGTACCAGTAATTTCTAAATCATACTTGTCCCTAAAATAAACTAACCTGAGTGTATAAAAGGAACAGCTGTTAGTCATATTTGAGATCACTTTATAAGGCAAAATACCTCCCAATCTTTAGCTTACGCTCTCATAGGCCCGTGGTCGGCAAACTGCAGCTCTCAAGCCACGTGCGGCTCTTTGGCCCCTTGAGTGTGGCTCTTCCACAAAATACCATGGCCTGGGCGAGTCTGTGTTGAAGAAGTGGCGATAGAGGAAGTTTAAGTTTAAAAAATGTGGCTCTCCAAAGAAATTTCAGTCATTGTCCTGTTGCTATTTGGCTCTGTGGACGAATGAGTTTGCCGACCACTGTAACAGGCCACGTCTGCAGGGAGGCACAAAGCCCGGCCAGGAAGGATGGCGCTGGGCAGCGCAGTGCAAGCCAGGCCAACACTGAGGAACGCACGGCAGATTCTGACCAGGTGATGGGACATACACAGGAACACGGTCAAAAGCGCCTCCTTGATCTAGACGGGTCCTACTTGAGATCAGACCCAGAGGCCGGGGCCGCGCCGTCACCGTACCTGAGAGCGGGATGTCGGAGGCGCTGGCGAAATGCAGGAGGAGGGACAGGAGGGAGAAGACGGCTCCGCTGACGCCCCGCGGCCTCTCCATGGCTCTTCCGGGAGGAGGACGCGCAGAGGACGGGGCCCTGTCCCTGCTGCCCTTCGGGGAGAAACTGAGGGGAACCGGGTCGACCTGGAAACGCAGAAAAAATACAGAATAACTCAGACTGGGAGCTCATTGACCCTAAAATGTCAACACCACAGAACTTGAATTTATCTTTCTTTTTTGTTGTTGTTGTTGTTAATCCTCACCTGAGGATATCTTTGCATTGATTTTTTAAAGAGAATGGAAGGGAGGGTTGGGGTGTGTGTGTGTGTGTGTGTGTGTGTGTGTGTGTGTGTGAGAGAGAGAGAGAGAGAGAGAGAGAGAGAGAGAGAGAGAGAGAGAGAGAGAAATCGATACGAGAGAGACACATCAACTGGTGGCCTGGATAGGGCTTACATTAGTAATAAAAAAATATTTTCAAACGTGTCTTTCCATAAAGAATCATTTCGATCCACAACATAAAATGTGTTAAAAAAACAACTGCTTCCATTATGAAAAGCTGAGCACTGCCAAACTGCAAACACTGGTGCTACCCACTGGGAAAAGGTTCGGGACACTCAACCGTGTAGCTGTTTCGAAGGGAGAAAGTATGAGGGCAACACAGTCACGTCTTGACCTTCAAACCTGCCTGGTCCTTCTCTCTCCAAAACACACCGAGAGCAGCAGCCACTGTTTATAGTTATGTATCACTTGTCACCTGCAATCTATTATTTAATACTCTCTGCTATTAATATTCAGTGCTGATTTCTTGGAGGCCATTGCATGTGCTTGTTTAATGAGCTGTCCTATGTGTGAAGGGAAAGGCTTCCAAAACCACATTTCCAGATGAATACATCATCCTACCCTGAAACGGAGCATAACAACCACTGAGGGCCTCCAAGGGAGGACAGGCTCCATGTCCATTACTCTCGCGATGCCTTGAGCAGCCACAGTAAAATAGCACTGGGTGCTAATTGCTCAACAGCAATGATCTGACTTTTGGAACTACCTAGTCTCAATCCAATAAGTCTCTCCCACAAAGAGGAAGGAACATTGAGCCCCTGGCTAAAAATGAGACTGTAAGGACCCAGCCGGCATGGCTCAGTGGTTGAACATTGACCTATGAACCAGGAGGTCATAATTTCGATTCCCAAATCAGGGCACATGTCCAGGTTGCAGCTCCATCCCCAGTGTGGGGTGTGCAAGAGGCAGCCGGTCCATGATTCTCTTTCACTATTAATGTTTCTCTCTCCTTTCCTCTCTGAAATCAATAAAAATATATATTTTTTAAAATATAGTTACTACACATCAATGATGAGAGAGAATCGTTGATCACCTGCCTCCTGCACGGCCCCTACTGGGGAATGAGCCAGCAACCCAGGCATGTGTGCCCAAACCGGGAATCGAACCATGACCTCCTGGTTCATAGGTCAACGCTCAATCATTGAGCCTCACCAGCGGGGCAGTAAGTACATTTTGAAACAGAAAGATAGCTACACAATTATATTCCCATCCATCTTTCTTCCAAGAAGCTGAGTCTGAGGTCGCACACCCGATGGAAGCTTTTATGGGATCTCAGGATGGAGTTGGAACTAAGAGAAGGAAATACACTCAAAAATGTTGGGGAGCCAGAGACCTCAAGCTGATGTCTGATTCGTCGGTTCCAACGACATCACCTCTAGTCAAGAAAAAGAACTGATGGCTTTCATCAATTGGACAGGGTGGTTTACATCTCCCTCCTCACCCTGGGATGAGGTCATCTTGACATGGAGCTCAAGGACACAGATGTCTCAGTGTGGCCACAGGGACCCTTTGCGCCGGACTCTGATGCCCTGGGGTGATTGGTGTGACCGTGATTAAGAACATGCTTGTTTCCAGGAGAACAGAAACACGGGCCGGCATGCATCCTGCACAGGAGTGCCCCAACACAACGACACGGAAACACGGTCATTTCTCCAGAACAGCCCCTAACACGCATGCGCCCTTCACGTGGCAGTGGCCTCAGATTGCCCAGATGGTCCTCACATGAACCACTTCCCTCACATCCCTCTGCTGCTCTGAGAAGTGGGTGTGGGGGCGGGCCTTGGCCTCTGTCCATTCGCCGGGCCCCCCTTCCACGCAAAGGCACTCTGCCTGCTGACCAGCAGACAGGAGCAAGGCGTATGTAAGAACAGAGCCCTGAGTCGGCAGGTGACACCCACTGCCTTCCTTGTGGCCCAGGAGCGCCCCCCTTTCTGGCTCATCTGCACACGGGACAGAAGCATCGCCGCCCGTAGCACAGGGTGAGGTCAAGTGAGGTCAGACACGCTTGTCAGACATAACAGAACCACCGATGGAAGGCACACTGCACACTAATGTCAGCCGTGTACTGTATTGTGTTCACCACCCACGTCAGGTCTCCTTCCATCAGCATGGATCCCCCTCTTCTCCTTCCCACCTCCCCCTCCCGGCCCCCTCTGAGACGCACACTGCTGTCTGTGTGTTCGAGGCTGGGGATTTTTGCTCACCCCTCCACCAGCCATCTCCAGAGGAGGCTCTGGGCGCAGAGCGGAAGGGGCTACCCGGACCCCTCCTCCCGGAGGGAGAAACAAGCACTGTGCCAGCCACACGGAATCCTAAGGCTGGAATGAACTCGGAGCATCTCCATTTTAAACAAGACTTTCCTCCTCGGGAAGCCTGAAGCAGACCAGCAGCTTTTAGTACAGCGGCAGGAAGGGACGCGATCTGGCCACGCTTCCGGAACGAAGATTTAAGGATACGGAGTGGGTGTAGGTAACTGTCAGGAACGGCGCTCTCACTCGCTAGTGGAATGGTTTACATTTCATTTCCTGCCCGCACACGGGGCTCAGCAATCAGTCACTGCCTGCAGGAGTGAGCGCGACAGCAGGCACCGGGCCTGCTCGCGATGGGGCGGGCATCGCCCTCACTTCCTCGGGCCTGTCCCCTCAAGAAACACCTTTTTAAAAATATATATATATATTATTGATTTTTTACAGAGAGGAAGGGAGAGGGAGAGTTAGAAACATCAATGAGAGAGAAGCGTCGATCAGTTACCTGCTGCACACCCCCAACTGGGGATGTGCCCGCAACCAAGGTACATGCCCTTGACTAGAATAGAACCTGGGACTCTTCAGTCCGCAGGCCGGTGCTCTATCCACTGAGCAACACCAGCCAGGGCCTGAAACGCCTCTTAATAACTGTCAGGCCGGGTGAATGACTCCCAGTTCCTCCCAGTTCCGCAGTCAGGGCTGCCAGGGAGGGAACCCACACTTCACCCAGCACCGTGAAACTGGGCGAGGATAAACATAAAGAAAGCGAAGAGGCTTTTGTTCCACCTCCTGCTTGGGGAAGGCCATACATCAATTTACAAGTGTCAGGAACACAGGAATGCTGAGATAACTGTTAATGGCTTTCTGCTCGGAAAACAAAGGGAATATTGTACATCTGGCCATATCCATTCACGCCGATTCATGTCGCTGACGTGACAAAGGAGTGGCTCCCAGCGATAATCCATCCTCCGCAGAAGAGCAGAGAAATGCAGACTTTCCTCTAAGCAACCTGACCGCATTGGGAAAATGTCAGCCTTCTCTGATAATTATGTTGGATGGACCAATATCATTAATGATGCCATTGATTTAATTAAATGGCACGAGACGGCCGCTGAGCTCCAACAGGCACAGAATTGCACGTACGTGACCAGTATTTTTGGTTTCCCCTTCGATTTGCTCTTGCGCTCACAACCTGGCTGAGGAGGTGCTGTGCTGACATTTAATTCAGGTTCTTTCCTAACGGAGGGAAAGAAAGGGGACCGCCCCACCTCGAGACCGCGGGCTGCAGAGAAGGAGACCCCGTCTTCCATCCTGGCTCAGGATGATTTCTGGTGCCTGCTCACCGTCCTGCTCAGGGGGGGGAGTTTTTGTTAATTGAGCAGGAACCCAGCTGTGATAGGGGCAAAAATAGAATATTGGGGTCCAGCATAATATGAATCCTGCTCTGTGAACCATGGTTTTGTTCTGATTGAAGGCACGTTCTCACCTGGCTGGGGGTTGCAGGTGGGACCTGGGAGCTCACCTGGAAATGCAGCCCGTCCTCCCCACAGGGAGCTGCCTGTTTCCATGGAAACACTAACAACCTCATTGCAGAAACCAGAGTCGCCAGCCCTTTGGAGGCCCCCAGCCCTTTCATACCCACAGGCCTTTACAAATCCCCAGCCTGATGACCTGTAAACTGCCCACATGGCCTACCCTTTGCCTACTCCCCATGTCATCTCGGTCCTTCTACCCAATATGAGCAGCTGGCTTATGGGGGTGCAGAGCAGATGTTTGTGGGTTTCCCGCTGCTCTCCCACGCTGCCGGCAGGATTGGAATAAACAGCTCATAAGATCCAACCCTGTCTCTGCTGAATTAGCTCAAGTAGTGACAGGCAGTGTACGCCCATTAATTGTCCGTTACAGATGCACCACCCAGGTGTACAGCTCAGTGGGTTTTTACCTAAGTTTAAATTCGTGTAACCACTTCTCCACCTTATACAAGTCCTCATCCCAGGAGCAGTCCACTGCCTTCATTCCCAGCAGATTTCCGGATCCTGGGAGAGATCTGTTTGTGTGCCTCTGACTACTGGATCCAGCCAGGTGGATCTCCCCCGTGTGGCATGTGGGTCATGTGGGGGACAGGTGGGTGGTCGCCGTGACTCGGAGTGTTGCTGGCTTTCGTGGGCAGGAACCATGGACCTTGAATGGCCTGCAGAGCTCAGCAAATTCCTGCCCAGGGAGGAGCTGCCCCTTTGTGTGCCACCCATCCCAGCCCCACTGTGTGCCATCCTGGGAGTCTCTTTCTAGCATAATGGTGTTTAACTATTATACATACAACCATTTGGATATAATAATCTTCAAATTTAAAGATATTTGTTTACCATAACTTACATTAATACTAGGATAAAGTCTATCAAATTAAGTAAGAATGGAACAATTATTTTAAAATTCCTACTGATTAATTCCATCACCTATTATTTCCTTAAATTTTTTGCCTAAAATACAGTAAGAATCTTTTCTCCAAAGGGGAAAAATATATCTGCAAGTACAGAGTCTAAAACTTGGCATCCTACCTTTCAGAATCTCAACCAATTAGTTTTCATTTCTTCTAATTTGAGTCAAAACTTTTGTGGATTATATTCTCCTCGGAAATAGATGATACAATTTCTAAAATTTGAAAACCATAAAATATAGAAGACAGAAACCCTAAGTGAGTTCTGATGACTATAACCAAAGGTCCACTTCCGGAAACAAGTTGTTGCATTAAAAAAAAAAGCCCCTCAGAACTGCTGTCCTTTCTCTCCCCCGTCCCCACTTCAGGAAGCCCCACCCGAAGGTCCCCGCAGCGCCTACCAACCACACTGTTGATGGGCAGCTGGCATTAGATCAAACCCCAGCTCTCAGATCTGACTTTCCTCTTTCCACTTTCCCCAGGTCTTTAAATACCTTCCCTCCATTCATTCTCTCTTCATTCATTCCTTATGTGTTTCAACTTAGTTCAACACCAAGAAAAAATGTCCCAAAAAGAAATGGGGTGCTTCTGGGTGGAAGTACTTCAGCTAGGAAGCTCTTGTCTGAACCCCCAACAATAGGCCAATACCATAAAGAACAGGTGCAAATAGCACCCACTGAATCTGGCAATCCTATATTATAAAAGGGTAATATGCAAATTGTCCCCTCCACCAGGAGTTTGACCAGAGTTCGACCAGGGGGCAGGGCCAGCCTGCCAACTGCCGGGGACCCTCCCCCCAGCTGGCCTCACCCCTGATAGGACTCCCCAACCCAATTGGTGATGGGGCCAGCCAGCCAGTCTCCCATGTCCCCTCCCCAGGGCCAGCCTGGCCCAATTGACGAAGGCCAGCCAGACCCCACCCATGCACTGGGCCTCTAGTCTTGGATAAAAAATAAAAAAAATCAGGAGCACAGAATTTGGAATTGTTTTAAAGAAATAACAAATTACATGGAAAGTATTTTATCATAGCTATTAATTATGTTTTTTATTAATAAAGAACTGACTTTAAAATATGCCTAAGGTTTGGGTGCTTTTCACCTGTTCCCCACTTTGCTGTAGGAATCAAATGTTTTGAATGAGGACTGTGACTTATGCAATGAAAACAGGGCTCACAAGTTGTCACGCACCGGCCTCGTCCACGTCTGTACGAGACTGTAGCTTCCTGAGAACGGTGCCAGGCCTGTTCGCCCTCCCTGTGCCCACCCCCAGCGCAGAAGACGGTCGGTGAGTCTGAGTGAGTGAAGGAGCGCGTGAATTTCATCCACATGTCTACAGAATACACCTGGTGTAAACGTAGAAGGTCAGCGGAATTCTCAGTCATTGAAAAGCAACGGAGAAATTAATTCTCTGAATTACTAAAGTAAATATGGGTTTGATAGGTAAAACACGGATCTAAACCTCTCTAGGTGTGTTGCAATAATACAGGCTAGCAGACATAGAACTTTCAATGAATCTCATTAACTTTATCAGTGCCTGCTTGAGGCCAGCTATATTCACGGCTCAGAGTGGCCCAGGCGAGTGACAAGCAGCGACGTGTGACACTGTCTCAGATTCACTTTAGATTTCTCCACCGTAGACTGTGGGAGGGTTCTGTGGACGTGACTGAATTTTAATCCCTTGCTGTATTTAGGTAACATTTGAAAGGCCTTCATAAAAACTCCTACATGTCTAATCAAATGTAGCAAAACTGGCTACCACAGCTATCTTTATTCTTTTCAATATCAGAAGGCCGATTCATCCGCATATGAGATGTTAGGAGAATGTCCCATCCTAAAACATGGGAGGGTTCAAATTAAAGGCGGGTTCGCCAGAAATGTCTGTCAAACGCCAGACATTGGGTGAGGAGGGCGTGAACTCTGGTTGGGGAGCCCAGCCCTGGGGCAGTTTCCTTGCTGAGTGCTATCAGCAATGCCCCACACAAACCCAAAAGGACTCACAGACACCCAGGACAAACATGCCAGTGGCTGTCAAAGGGGCGCGGGGTGGGGGAGCTGGGATAGGAGGTGAAGGTGGTTACAGAATAGTCACAGGACGTAAAGCCCAGCACAGGGAATACAGTCGGTAATATTGTAATAGCCATGCATGGTGCTGGGGGAAGCTAGACTAAGAGAGTGACCCACACAGTAGGCTATATAAACATCTAAACACTATGCTGTACACCTGCAACTAATACAATATTGAATGTCAGCTGTAATTAAATTTTAATTTTAAAATTAAAAAAAAAAAAAGCAATCCCTCAAAGGTTACCAGCTGGGACTCGGCCGAGCTGGAGCTGACAGTGGGGTGGGTGGGGGCATAACCACACGCATGTGGAGTGTGAGCGAGCAGGTGAGTCCAGCTGATGGCTGATGAGAGTTTGTTCACCTGGGAAACCACAGCCAAACACCGTCACGCAGCACCTGCTCCTCGGGTTATGACTGAGAAGGACAATACACCTCACCTTCCTCTACGCCTGGAAACTACAGTATCTACCCACAGAGCCCAGAGATACACACATGAGCAGAGCAGTCCGAGCGGGGCTGCAGACATCAGGAATTATTGCATGCCGTAAACGTTCCGGGTGGAGGCTTTATCAAATTAGATGCGCGTATAAATCTGAAGACTCGCCATTAACCTTCACCTGGGACCGGGCGAGCGCTTTGCAGAATGAACAGCCATGACAGGCTCTTGATGGTCAAAAGGCACTTTAGGCTCTGACGGCGACCAGCAGGTCATCCTCATTATCAGCTGCATGAGCATTAAGCCAGTGACCGGACGCTGATGACCTTCCCGGGTCAAGGCCGTGTGAGAAGAGGGGGTACTGGGGGGGGGGGTGCAGTGTGATTTCTGTCACACTATTTCACAGCCCTCTGCTGTGTTCCCATCTCTTTTGTTTCCTGCCCACCTTTCTTTGTTCTTTCCCTGAGACGAAGGCACCCAGGGCAATTTATTGTTTATAAATGGTGAAGGCTGGAGAGTGATGCTAACACTTTAGACTTACTTTCTCTCCAAATTTGTAATTCCTAGACACATACCTCTTGTGAAGACAAAACGTCCAGGGGGAACACGATGACGCAAACCGACAGTGAGTGAGGAGGTCAGGGCACAGGAAAGAGCTACACGTATGCACAACCCCAGACCAGAGGCTGTCCAAGGGGCATTTCTTTATTTAAATCCCAAACCGACGTACGGGTATTTTATGGCAAGGAGTCTAATAGATTCATGAATGCCTCGGTGTGTTAGAAATGTTAGCTTATCGCTCTATGGATCCTAAAAGGCAATCTTGTTCTACTCGAGTCATAAAATACCACGTTCGATTTCTTGGTACTTAAGAGAAATTTATAAACAGTTTACAGTTCCCTTTGGCTCACCGTCACTATGGCGATGGATATGGCGCCGACAGAGACGTCCTATGACCTCCGCACTTTGTGAGAATTCATGCAGATTCCTGGGCTGCTGACTGAGGTCTGTGGGCCCTTCCCATCCTGTAGTCACTTCCCATGAATAGGAAATAGGAACCAAAGGCATATCAGCCATGTGTCCTTCTGAACTGAGGACAGACAGACACGATGTTCTGGGCCAGAGCTATACGGCTCATCCCAAGATATACCAAGATGTATGTCAGCAGGAGAAATATTAATCTCATGCCTTTGTTTCCAATACTAAATTAAATATATATATACATATATATATATGATAATGAAAACAGTATATATATACTGTTTTCATTATCACATACCATTTTAAATGAGCTTTTATGTATTTTATAATAAAAGTGTACTCCTATAGCCCTAACCGGTTTGGCTCAGTGGAAAGAGCGTCAGCCTGTGGACTGAAGGGTCCCAGGTTTGATTCTGGTCATGGGCATGTACCTTGGTTGCGGGCACATTCCCAGTAGGAGGTGTGCAAGAGGCAGCTGATCAATGTTTCTCTCTCATCGATGTTTCTAACTCTCTATCCCTCTCCCTTCCTCTTTATAAAAAAAAAAATCAATAAAATATATATTTAAAAAAATTTTTAAAGTGTATCCCTGTAAAATCTCAAAAGAAAATATTAAATATATTAATATAGATTATTTTAAAAAATTAAACCATTATTGTTTTATTCATAGCTTTACCATATACGTATTTCTGTGTAATAGTCTTGACTGCCTTTGACCTTTATATAAATAGAATCATGCTGAAAATAAATAAGTAAGTAAATAAATAAAAATTAGATCAAGAATGAGCATTAGAGTAAAGGTCACATATCTCCCCTTTCCCTCTCTAGTCAACAAGATGTGAACACTTCCAGACAGTTTTCTAGAGAAATATAGGTACCCTATAATACAGTACCTAATGTGTCCACCATTACATACATGCCATCATATATTAATATGATGATTTTCAGGTATGTGAAAATGGCGAGTGACTGAGTGATCTGCACAGAACCCAGGTAAGGACGGTCAGGCTCTTCCTGGGACAGTCAGCACTTCCTGGATATTCTGACTTCAATTTGGGAGAGATGGAAAGATCTCCAACTTCTCTGGCCACAAAGTTATCCTGGCAACAGAGGTCACTGCTCACATTATGAATGTTCTTGCATCTGTCGACTTCCCCAACATTAATTCATTCATTGGATAGTTCTCAGTCCAAAGAACACTCACCTACTCTGTGACCATTTTATATTATATTTTGTGAATATGTGTTCAAATAACCTGAGTTGCTAGTAAGTGACAGTGACAAAGAAGGCGTTACGTAAATATTTTGATGAAACTTAAGGTGAACTGTGAGCTATGTTAATGTCTTCCTTGTGGGGGACCCATCCCTTGAATGACACCTCACGCTGATTTATTGGAGAGCAATTGATAAATAAAAGCTCCCAGCTGGTCTTTTAGGAAGAGGGGCCCCAGTCAGGGAGCAGTTTCCATGGTTACTGCATGACAACGCTAACTCCCAGAGGGCAACCAGGCATGTCTATGGGAGACCGGGTTTCACATCAAGAACTCCACAATTTTCTCCTTCCACTTCCCCTAGGCCAGCGGTCAGCAAACTCATTAGTCCTCAGAGTCAAATATCAACAGGACAACGATTGAAATTTCTTTGGAGAGCCACATTTTTTAAACTTAAACTTCTTCTAACACCACTTCTTCAAAATAGACTTGCCCAGGCCGTGGTATTTTGTGGAAGAGCCACACTCAAGGGGCCAAAGAGCCACATGTGGCTCAGGAGCCTCAGATTGCTGACCACTGCCTTAGTCAGATAATTTTCAGGAAACAGCAGGCTCAGGCGAAGCTCTCAAAACAGAGAACTGCCCGGCCAACGTGGCTCAGTGATTGAGCATCAATCGACCTAGGAACCAGGAGGTCACTAGTTCGATTCCTGGTCAGGGCACATGCCCGGGTTGTGGCCTCGATCCCAGCTGGAGGCCTACAGGAAGCAGTTGATCAATGATTCTTATCATTGATGTTTCTATCCTTCTCCCTTTCCCTTCCTCTTTGAAATCAATTTTTTAAAATGGATAAGGTGCCCTTCTGTGAGAGACATTATCTCATTGGAAAGGGGTCTAGCTCACTAGGCCAGGAGGAGGGGTAGGAGAGGAGGAGGAGAAGGAGGAGAAAGAGGAGGAAGAGGAGGAGCTGAAATCACAACAAACTCTCACCTGACCTTGTGGAGGGCAGCAGCTGTCCGCTGCTACTGTGTCTTCCCGGCCACCACGGCCGCCTCCCTCTCCCCACCCCACGCTCTGTCTTTAGCTGAAGGAGGTGTCTAAGGAGACGGGTTGGGCCATCTTTGGAAGTCACTCAGTTTCCCCAGGCATCCCCCATGTTATTAAAAGCATCTGGTCTCTCTCCCACCAACCTGTCCTTATTATAGGGGCCTCAGCAGAAAACCAAAAAGGGTGGAAATAAAATTATTTCCCCTCCCCCACACTTCAAAAGCACACAGTGGTGGATAATTCCTGGTCTGGGACCCCTTTCCCATGGCTTCGCCCCACCTGTGGGATTGCTTTTGTGTAAGCCTGCACATAAACCCGCTTCTCTCCCCATCAGGCAAAGGGCACGCGTGTTTAAGCAGCTGCTCCCCTGCAGCCTCAGGGTGTCAGACACCCTCCCTGCTAAGCCCTGTGTGCTCTTCCGCGTCTGCCCAGCACTCTGGTGTGGCGACCGGATCTGTAAGGGGGGTGTGGACCCCCAGTTCCTCCTCAGGCCTCCCCACAAACGCAAAGCCCAGCCCTTTCTCTAAACGTGTTAGATGAGCGGGGAGTGGGGACAGAGTGTGCCTTACACACAGAATGACACGTGGAGATTCACTTTCGGCTAAAACACCCCAGACAGAAAGAAAAGGAGGGAGCCAGGAAGAAAGAAAAGCCAGTTCCATCTATCTGTAAGTCACCGCTTTTTTTTTTTTTTAAATAGAATTGTTTCTAGTTTTTATTACATTTTTCTTTCATGCCAGTCTTACTTTTTTCTTTTTGCTTTTTAAAATATATCTTATTGATTTTTTACAGAGAAGAAGGAGAGGAATAGAGAGCTAGAAACACCGATGAGAGAGAAACATCCATCAGCTGCCGCTTGCACACCCCCTTACTGGGGATGTGCCCGCAACCAAGGTACATGCCCCTGACTGGAATCGAATCTGGGACCTTTCAGACCACAGGCCAATGCTCTATCCACTGAGCCAAACCGGTTCTGGCTAAGTCACCACTTTAACATGTGCGATTACATAGGAAGTGCCCTATAGTATCTCAGAATGGCATTATGGTGCCTGCACAAGGCAGCCATTGCATGCATATTCACTGGGTCAGTGAGGAGGAATAGACCATGGGCAGTGACTGGGAGGGTCAGGCCCAGACCATGATGCATCTCACACTAGGCGGATCGGAGCTAAGCTCTGAAGGTGTTGCATCTGGACAGGGAGAGCCACACACATTGAACACGTTGAACATGCTAGTTTCCATAGCGATGTGTTGTTTGAGATGTAGTATTTTATGTAATAAAGTCATATCCAGGAAAACAAGAATTATTTTAGAAGGACTAAGCTTTCAAAACCCAGGAACAAAAGCAAACCTGGAACACAATGTGAAAAGGCTTTTCTTTGGTGCCAAATGCACCCCGAGGAGCCTCAGTACTGTCCCAGGTGGCCGCTGTTCATAGACCATCAGGCAACATGGAATCCCGGCGCGTGCCTGTCTAAGCACACCAGGTAAGTGACACCACGTGGGTAACACGGGTTCTGATTCACTTCTTTTTCCAGGGAAGTCAGAAGACTGAACATTGCCTGGATTCTAGCCATCATTCTAGAATCTTCCGTGGCCTCCCCAGCCCGCCAGCAGGAAGCACACAGCACACACGTGGTGTGTTCAGGTAGTGTCTGCGTGTCCCCATGGCTCGGACCCTCATGGAATCTCTGACGGGAGCACGGAGGGGGCGTGGGGATTAGCCGCTGTCTCACCAAACCCCTGGGCCGCCCTGGCTGCCTGGCTGGAGTTTCTGCCTGTGTCGTCCACAGGCGTTGTCTTTGATTCGCATTTGATCCTTTTTTCAGGAAGACAGTGGAACGATCCTGCTGGCGCAGAATTCAGCATTTCCCTCCCAGCTGAGGAAGATTTCCAGAATAGCTTCCTTCTACCTCAGCATCCCTAAGCCTTCGCCACGGCCCCGAGACTCCACTCCCGGGAAGCAGGACAATGTTTATTTAGTAAATTCGCCTAAAGCGCTGTGCTGTGCCTACGTATTTAGATCCACAACTAATCAATAAACATTTACTGGGTCTATGATAAGCCCATAAGTCAGGTTGATAAAAACCATTAAAAAAGCATCGGCACTTTATTTAGGTAAGAATATCAACTCCCTCCCCACCCCCGCCAATAAGATTTACCTCCTGGGCGTGGCGACTCACACTGAGCCATCACACTGGCTGTTAATTTCCACTGCGGAGCTATGGGCAGCGTTTCTAATACAACAATCTATGCAGAAAAGAATGACCTTTGTGCTAAGTGAAATGAGCCAGTCAGAGAAAGACAAGTATCACAGGATCTCACTCGTATGTGGAACCTAGAGAAAAAAACAAGCTGAGAAACAAAACAGATCCAGAGACAGAGAAGCATGGGACAGATGGGTGAATCTCAGAGGGAAGGCAGGGTGGGAAGAGACTAATCAGAGACCTTGTATTCCTATATGCATAACCCATGGGCACAGACAATACTGTGATGAAGGCCCAGGGGGAGGGAAGGTGGGGTGGGAGTGGAGAGGAGGGGGTCAATGGGGGCGGGGGAAGGGAGACATATGTAATACTTTCAACAATAAAGATAATTTTTTAAAGGATTTACTGAATAAGTATAAAGGCTGACCCCTGATTCCCATAAGTAAACTGGCAATAAATAAGTAAATGTTAGAGGAAACCAAACCGTGTGGCCCAATCTAACGGTGTCACCGCTCCGGGCCTGAACAACTGGCCCATCCAGGCAGCAGTGGCCGCCCTGTCTGCAGCCCAAGGTGCCCTGCAGGTCCGAGACCTGAGCATCTTGAAGGAGGTGATGAGTCTGCCACTCAGAAGCTTACAGGATTTAAACCCACCCGAGTCAGCATTTCTGGAGCGAGAAATTGCTAAAGACAGCTTTATCGTCCCAAGAGCTGGTTCAGAGCAGAAAATGCAGTAAGGAGTGAGATAAGAAGTAACAGAGTTTTAATATTATGACAAGTGCAGGATGAATCTCCTCAGCTTTTCTTCCTTTTGTCTCACACTGATAGGAAGCAAGCACTTGAACTCCAGGAGTAAAAGTCCTGCAGCGGAAGGAGTATTTGCAATATGCAAAGATGGCATTCAAATGGGGAGCTGTGGGAGCCAGTTTTTTTGTTGTGAGCTCCAGGGGCCCAGCTGTGAGCTCAGGGCCTAGCTGTGAGCTCCAGGGCCCAGCTGTGGGCTCAGGGCCCAGCTGTGGGCTCAGGGCCCAGCTGTGAGCTCCAGGGACCAGCTGTGGGCTCAGGGCCCAGCTGTGAGCTCCAGGGCCCAGCTGTGAGCTCCAGGGCCCAGCTGTGAGCTCTGAGGGCTCAGCTGTGAGCTCCAGGGCCCAGCTGTGAGCTCTGAGGGCCCAGCTGTGAGCTCCAGGGCCCAGCGGTGTGTTCAAGGGCCCAGCTGTGGGCTCAAGGGCCCAGCTGTGAGATCCTGTGAACCAGGATTGTGAAATGGGGGTAATGGACTTCTTGAATTAGGTCCATTATGAGTTTGTTCATTTATTGTTCATCATTGTAATCTTGATCCATTATAAAAGTGGGAGGAGATAACGCCACGAGGGGGACACAGAACGGGGGAATCTGAACAGAGTCATCAGGAGACAGGTGCACTGGCCCCGCCCCCGCAGCCCTGGCCTCTCCTACTGAGCACAGGCTGGTCCCCGTCAGCAGTGACCCTGGAGCAAGGGAAACGCGCTCTGGCCCCGGTGACGTCGTTTCTGGAGAAAGAACGCTGTGATGGCAGAGCTGACCCTGGTCAGGCACGGGCTGTGGAGGATGCATGTAACTCCCAGAAGACAGGAATCATCAATAGCCCCCTTCTACAGCTGGGTAAACTGAGTCAGAGTCTGAATAACCTGAGAGCTGCGCTGGGAGGAGCCAGGCTGGTGCTCCAGGCACAGCTGGGCCCGGCTGTTTCCGCCTAACTCCCCTGCTGGGAAGGGAATCTGAGGGGAGAACTGAGATGGTTAGTTTTTCTGGCTTCTTTATCCGCCTGATCACGTTCCCACCGACTCTGCATTTTGTCCTCAATCACTTAATTGCAGCATAAAAATACACTTTGGCTTCTCGAGTGGCACTAAAAACCCGTGATTTTTGTAGAGAAAATGGTGGGAGGGACTTCATCAGCTTTCATCAAAATGCCCGCGGCCACAGCTGCAATGTAGTGTCACACGTTCATTTCTTCCCTTCGTAGGATGCTGTTGTCCATCACGGTGCTGGACCGACGGTGAGCGGGTCCACATCGGGCACACGCTGATGATGTGCTCCTGAGCCGGATCCCGGTGACTCTTTCCGTCTCCCTGGCAACCGGCCTCTCCCTTGCAACACACACACACACACACACATACCTGCTTTTATTATATATATATATATATATATATATATATATATATATATATATATATTATTTTCACATATACTATTTCAGAGAGGAAGGGAGAAGGAGAGAGAAACATCAGTGATGACAGAGAACCATGGATCGGCTGCCTCCTGCACGCCCACACTGGGGATCGAGCCCCCCACCTGGGCATGCGCCCTGACCGGGAATTGAACTGTGACCTCCCTCACAACCCTGAGCTTCATTGGCGACACAGCACTTGTCTTGCTGAGTTATTTCTTTCCCTGGTCTTCTCCTTTAACACAGGGGTGAGCCCGCAAGGAAGGGGACAGACACTCCACTAATGTGTCCCAAGGCCTGGCTCAGGACAAACACAGCAGGTGGCTGTGGGGTGACACTGAGTTTGTGGACCAGTGAGTGAGGAGACTGGTGGCTCAGTGGGTTGAGCATCCTCCTGGGCACCAAAAGCGGGCAGGTTTGACTCCTGTCAGGGCACACGCCTAGGCTGTGGGTTCGATCCCCAGTCCGGTGCCTACGGGAGGCAATGGGTCCATATTTCTCACGTCTGTCTGTCCCCCTTCCTCCCCCCACATCCTCTCTCTAAAATGGATAAACGTATCCTCGGGTGAGGATTAACACCAGGCCGGACCACATGGGTGACGATCTATCTTTCACGGGGAGGTTTATGCTCCATGAGGAAAGGTGAATGCTTGCCAAGCGGCGGCACTCGCACATTTTCAAGGGCCTGGTGGAGTGCCACCTCCTTCCCAGCCCGCATTTCATTTTTATGGTGTCCATGAATCTCTGGCAGCCTGGGGATCCCGGGCCAGTGCTTCCTCTCCGCCACCTCCGCCTTTGTGGGGTGTCACCCTCCTGTGTCTCCCCTGGTCTGGACACAGAGCTTCACCCCTCTCCCTCCCTCATCCCCGCACCTTTCTCCTCAGAGAGCCGGCCATCCATTTCCCGGATCAGACCACAGGATGAACGTTTACGGTACACTTTCCGAGGGGGCCCGCGGGAGGATAAGGGCCGTTTATGAAACGCCAGGAGAAACAGATGACCCCGGGATTCACAGCCCAGAGTGCCGGGCTCCCAGAGTTCGCACAGAGAAAGGAGAGAGGGCCGCAGTGCTGTCCTTTGTGGTCCTTGACCGTGAAAACCTGTCAGAACGTGAGAGATGCTCAACTGATGGCAAGGGCACTTCCTGTGAGTTAAAATGAGCACTTCAGCCCAGCCGGTGTGGCTCAGTGGTTGTATGGATATATGAACCAGGAGGTCACGGTTCGATTCCCGGTCAGGGCACAGGCCCAAGTTGCAGGCTCCATCCCCAGTGTGGGGTGTGCAGGAGGCAGCCGATCCATGATTCTCTCTCATCACTGATGTTCCTATCTATCCCTCCCTCTCTCTTCCTCTCTGAAATCAATAAAAGTATATTTTTTAAATAAAAATAAAGAAATAAAATGAACATTTCAGAATCTAAAGGTGTAGCAGGGTAAGTGGGGCCATCATTCATGTGGGTGTGAAATCTATACCCCTCCTTTGCTGAGAAAACGTTTGAGCCGAAGTTTTCACTTCGGTAGACAGTGACAGGTGCCGTTTATGTCTGGGTCCTCATCCTTATCAGTGGTCGGCAAACTGCGGCTCAAGAGCCACATGCGGCTCACAAGCACGTTTTGCCGCTCTGTTGACTAATGAGTTTGCCAACCACTGCTTAAAGGAACTGATAAGCCGCCCAGGATGTGGAGGCTGACCATCCCAGATGGTTTTCCTCAGACATCCCTCCTCGTTTTGAGTGCTGGTCACCGGTCTGCTCTGTACGGATCCCCGTGAGAACGGTCGGTCTGGGCAGGAGAAGGGAGAGATGGAGGAGGACGCTGAGGTGGCTGGAAGGCCCCCTGGGTTTTTCTCCCACAATGCCATCTCTCCCTTCCTTTCTGTTCTTGATGGAGCTTGGACACGCCAGCCTTCCTGCTGGCTGAGCTTGGCAGACAGCCACTCGGAACTGGACGAAATGCCCCCTTTGCAAAGGGGCTGTGTGTCTGCAAGGCGTGGTCTGTCCGCGAGATGCCATTGCATCCCCCCCCCCCCATCAATGTGCTTCCAGATACAACGCCTTCTCCTTCCTGGCGGTTATATAGAAAAGCAGCCGATCCAGGAGGAAAACAGGTTAGCTGTGTGCCATCACGAACCCTGTGGCAGGTGCCATATGTTGCGACAAGGTCTCCGGGCTGAGGGTCACTGCTCTGAGAGGAACTCGTGCGTGGTGAGCTGCGATGTGACACTGAGGGCCCCCTGAGATCCCTGCAAAGATCGGATGACGGGACGGAATCTCGTCCTGGCATCGCTGTTTTCCCAACGTGACAGCCCAGACATGCCGCCACTGAGCACAGTGGGGACTGCGGGGGGAGCAGCGACATCTCATAAGTGACCCCGTGGGAGGTCCGTCTAGTAAGTGACCCGTGGGACACCCTCAGGGCCGTCAGGAGAACCAAGCCCGAGAGGAGGGCTAGAAAGGTGACCATACAGAAGGCAGAGGTCCAATACAAAAGGTAAGCAGAGCCATCTGTTCAGATAGTCCTGTGATTCTGATTGCCCCCTGCACTATCTCCGCAGAGGAGGTGAATGAAGTTCGGTCCTATAGT
This sequence comes from Pipistrellus nathusii, assembly GCA_963693515.1. Lineage (NCBI taxonomy): Eukaryota > Metazoa > Chordata > Mammalia > Chiroptera > Vespertilionidae > Pipistrellus > Pipistrellus nathusii. The sequence continues at coordinate 50,372,399 of OY882870.1, read as the reverse complement.
TCTGAAGACTGTGTATCTCTTCTTTGAATTAGAACAAGAGTTTCAGTCATGAGCTGAGGAAGCTCGGTAGCAGCCATGTCTCCTCCCTAAATACATGCACACACACATGCATGCACACACTCACACTCACACACATAAACATTCATATGAATAAGTATGTACATGCATGCACCCACATGCACACACACTAGAACTCACATGCACACACAAGCACTCACATTCACACATTTACCATCGAATGCACATACACTCGCATGTGCACACATGTATGTGCGAGTAGTCACACACACACATACATTCACACATATCTGTACATGCATGCGAACACACGTATAAGCACACACGTGCACAGATGCACACCCAAGCACTCACACATACATATACAAGCACTCACACATACACACACATAGGCACACGTGCACAGGCCACACCTCTGTCCCCGGATCAAACACAATTGCCTGGCTGTCACTACACTTTGTAATCCTCCTACAAGCGCAAGTGTGCAATCTGTAACCACAACTGTAAAACTGCCCATTAGAGAAAAGAAAGATGTGAAAAGAGCAGAGCCATCCCAAGGTAAATAAAACAGAAGCACCAAGGAACCTTTCTCAACTATAAAAGCCCATTAGTCCTCCTGCTCAGCCCGAAGATTTGTCACACACACTCGCGTGAACACACACACACAAAGCTGCCTCACCCCATTGTGCCCCCTGGGTTGAGAGCTGCAGGTTTTAGAAACCTTCCCCTTAATGCACAGAGCCGCAGGGAAACGGACTGTTCTGTGTGGCCTGGGGGAGACCGAGGCAAAGGAAGCGCCATCTTTGCCAAATTTATATGGCAGATGACAAAGCCTTGTACACACACAGAGACTGCAGCTGCCCCAGAGCCCAAGGAATTCTCTGCTGCTTTTCTCGCTGCTTCTCTCCAGAAAAAAGAGCAAAGCAAAACATTTACATCACATAATAAAAAACATGTCCCAGGCTTCCTCTTCCAACCTCTGAGTTAATCTCTTTCCTACATCACGTCCAAATGTCATGTCAAAGATAACACGCAGAAACCGGCAAATAGGATAAAGAAGAACAGGCTAATTTAGCATTCGGAAATAAAGTCACATAAGGTATTTATTTTCTTTGAATTCCTATCACAAAAACACGCAAGTTTTGAATGCCACTTTTTTTTCCGCACAATTTACACAGTGTAAGATAAGAGAAATAAATTGAAAATACACTGATTATGGTTTAAAATGCAAGCAATTTTTAGCCCTAAAAAAAGATCCATGTAACATGTGGTTGGCAAAGGAGGAATGTGGTAGAGAAGGAGGAAGTTACATGCAACTCAGTGCTCTAGTCTCCTGCCAACAGGCAAACTGGGTGCAATAATGTCTGTCATGTGTGTGTATAGATATAGACCATTCAGCTCCCGTTTCATAGTCTGGACACTAGATATTCACTCCTGGTTCTGTATGCTGCTTTTATAAATATAATTTTCCCCCGGAATTCATTTATGATCCTAGCTGTGAACATTATAATTTAATTCCAGGACTGGGGGTACATCAATTATTAAATAACATCCTTAATTACCATGCAGATGTTCAATACACTTACTTATTCATTTTTACTACTAGAGGCCTGGTGCACAACATTCACGAAAAAGCAGGCCTTCCTTCCCCCAGCCGCTGGCACCAGCTTCCCTCTGGGACCCGGGTCCCAGGTTTCCATAGCAACCCGGCTTCATCTAAAAGATCGCCTAGAAGGACGTCCGGAAGGATGCCTGGTCTAATTAGCAATTACACTTTATTGTTATAGATATCTTTATTGTGCTCAATAGAGTTTTTAAGATCAGTGAGCACTGGGCATACATTTGAATGACTTTGGAACACAAATTACATAGCAATACTATGTGCTAGGCACTGAGCTCAGAACTTTACAAGTAATTAATTTCGTCTCCATCGTAACACCTATGAGGTGGGTACTACTGTTATCTCGGACTTCCCGATGGGATAACCCAGGTGCAGAGAGAAGTCCTTTAGCAAGTCCACGGCTAATCCATGGAACGTTCTGGAACTGAGCCAGCGCCCACGCTCTTAACCTCCACGCTGTGATGCAGGGAGGTCCACCCAGGTCAGGTACCCAATCCTTCTGGCCATGAGGTTTTCCTGGGACTTATTTAAACCTATGACAGGGAGAGCGGAATCCATGATGTCATTAGTTATAACTACATCCCCAGCTTCATAAGACACCAGCTGCCGTCCAAGCAGGCCAAGCATTGCTCTTCCCCACCCCAACCCCCCAAAAATGTGTCTGAAGGAAGATGATAACAACTTAATTGTTTTTGATAAGTCTCCCCTGAGGGTATTTTTCCATTTATTTATTAATTTATTTATTTGTTTATTTGGAGTAGAAGGAATGGAGGTAGGGATGTAGGGTGAAGGAGAGAGGGAGAAGGAGAGGGAAAAGGAGGAAGAGAGAGAGAGGAGAGAGAGGTGGGTTGCCTCCTTCAGGCTGAACTAGGAATCAAACCCAAGACCCTTCAGTGCCCAGCCAATGCTCTAACCACTGAGATCACTGGCCAGGGCACAACCTTAATTTGTCAATAGGCCCACCTTTAGAACCCAGGGGATTCATTCAGTGAGTTTTACTGAGCCCCTGTGACGGACACGCCTCCTGCAGCTTACGTACATTAAATGGAGTGGTTAGCGAAACAGACTTAAGTCTTCACCTTCACAACGTTGGTGACTGATGGGAAAAATACAAAAGTAACGTTGACAATAAATGTATAATAATTTATTTTAAAATATGTTTTAAAGGATGGCATAAATAGGTGATTTAGACTTCGTAGGTCAGCAAGTCCTCAACCCCAATGACTCCGATGACTGGTTTTTGGAACATAAACTACTTCCTTAGGCTTTCTGATTCCCAAGGTTTTCATAAATGAGATAAAAATGTAAGTTGCTTGGCAGAAGGAGCATACGGAATTAACAGTAACTTCATCTTAGGGCTGGAACGCTGAGTTGCTCACACGTTTCCTTTGAGGTGAGTCATCTTCACACAAGTGTCTTTTTCAGACGCGGAGCCTTCCTTTTGAATAGGAGTGGCGCCCGTTTCATGGCAGCCACAAAATACTTCCCGTTACAGAACAAAAGCGAGTTTACTGACTCCCCGTTCAGCATCCTCAGGAACGCGTTCACGAATCAGACGGCTGGGACCCGGCAGAACACCTGCTCCCGACATGTCCCCTGCCCGTGACACCGTGCAAACCATCTGCTCCCTCTCTCCGCCCAAACATGTCACCGCAGCTGACAACACTGTCATTCCACAGGGCGGCTCCACCAATTCCATGGGCAGGTGTTTTCTTTTACAGAGATGAGGCAAAATGGCCACCAATACCCACGGACGGACGGCAATCACGAAACAAAACCACGGACGTTGAAAGCACCCACAGGTGCCTGGAGAGCAAGCAAGACACTAGCTTCTGTGTGGTGAGTGACAGAGAATGCTCAGTGAGCCCAGGCCACTGTGTGTCATTAGCTGCTCCGAGAGCCGCACCATCTTCCCATCCGTGCCACCCGGGGAGGAGCCTGAGTTACCCCTTCAGAGGCTGGGGGTTCCTCTGGCCAATCACCAGGGGCCCAGGTGCTGGGTGGACAGAGGAGAGCAATTCACCAGCCCCTCCAGGGCCCGAGGGCTCCGGCGGCACCAGGATTCTGCTCCTTCGCACAGCGTGTGGGCTCAAGCGTCAGGCCATTCTGAAGTCTGCCGGGAGGACGCTCCTGGGAAGCTGTCACTCAGGACTCACCTGGGAGCCCGGTGGGCAGAAGGGGACTCCAGAAACCCCCGGATCTAAGGGACAAACCACACAAGGGTAGGTTCTGTTTCGCTTGTGCCGTGACTTTTTTGAACTCCTGAATTGGCATCCATTTCTTAGACACCAGGCGTTTTAACATTAAATTTCTGATTTCTGCCCTTTCCTGCCCTGGTGGGTTTGCTCAAGGGTTAGCACATCTGGCCCCACGCACCTAAGGTTTGCAGGTTCAGGGTTCAATTCCCAGTCAAGAGCAAGTACCTGGGTCGCAGGCTCGATCCCTTGCCCCGGGCCAGGGTGCGTTGAGGAGGCAACCAATCGACATGTCTCTCTCAACATTGATGTTTCTTCTTCTCTCTCCTTGCCCCTCTCTCCCCCCTTCTTTCCACTCTCTCTAAAAATCAATGGAAAAAATATCCTAAGGCGAGAACTAACAAAACAAAACATGCTAGGCAGGAGTTTCCTGAGCTGAGCAGAACCTCCTGGGTTAGAGGAGGCCGTGGTCCCCAGGGCACTCCAGCTCTGTACTCCCTGCTGGCCTGCTCTGGGCATCACCCTGAGCATCTGAATGTCTGACCCCTGTCCTGTAACTGCTGTTGAACTTGGCTGTGAACAGACTCACCTATTAAAACCCTCCCACTAATCAACTGACCTGGAGAAGTTATTGAGAATATATAAAGTGCCATTTCTTTCCATTAAAATATAAAAGACTGAAATATAGCCCAGCGATCATTGCATTTCAAGATGACTGTCAATTAATCAAAAATTTATTTCCCCTCGTAATACCGCGCTGCCTCTCTCAGACCTGACCCTCACTCTGGGGCTCACATGTTTAAATAGTTATTCGTGCCCGGCTGGCGTGGCTCAGTGGTTGAGCGTCGACCTATGAACCAGGAGGTCACAGTTTGATTCCCGGTCAGGGCACAGGTCCGAGTTGCAGGTTTGATCCCCAGTGTGAGGTGTGCAGGAGGCAGCTGGTCAATGATTCTCTTATCATGGATGTTTCTCTCTCTCCCTCTCCGTTCCTCTCTGAAATCAATAAAAATATATTTGTTTTTGTTGTGTTTCTGATCGACAGAGTCTGAGCCACAGAGGGGGCCCCGGGGCCGAGGCTGGGATGGTTCCAGCATCACTGACCTCCAATCCAGGCAGTTTTACAAGACATCTTAATACAGGAGTGCCCTTCGAGGGCCTACAGGGAGTCAGTGTGGGATTCCAGGATGGAATATGTCTTCTCGACCTCATTTCCTGCTGAATGTTGGCAGCCGGTGGCCTTAGCTGTCCCGGGAAGGTTCAGGGGGGAAAATAGAACCATTTTCTGGATCCGAGAGCTCCTATTCTCTCATCTCTCTCCACCTCCCTCCTTCCCTCTCCCTCTTCCTCCTTTCTTCCCTTTCTTAAGGCCCAGTCATTTACTTGGAGGTAAAAATAAGCAAAATGCCAAGTTAGACAGTTGCCATTCCAGTTCTGAGGCCCCATGTCCATGGTAGCGACTCCAGGCCTCGCTTTGGTGCAATGAGCAGAGGTGGAGTGTGGGCTGGGCCCACCCGCTACCCAGAGCAGGTGCGACAGCTCAGCTCGCCCTCTTGTGACTGCCCCTGGCTTCTGGACAACAATGGATCCCGTCATGTGGCGAATGGCAAAAGGACCCGCCGGGGAGGGCTGACTCCGGGAATGCTGGTCTCAGCCGCGGCGCCACGAGGGAAAGTCTGAGCAAGAAGATTTCATTTAGAAACCATTAGCTTTCCTAATCCTGTTTGTCTCCCGCTGCTCTGGCCCGTTTACTAGCCGTGAGGGTGGCCAGGCCCACCGTCTGAGGCAGAGGTTGCTGGGAGCCCTTTGTGAGCCGAGATGGAGGCAACTGAGAAGCAGTCACCGTTAACTTAGCTGGAAAAGTGTGGGGGTTCTCAGACCCAAAACATGACTTGCCAAACCCTGCCAAGGACAGCGACGCCATCCAGGCTGACCCTGATGTCACAGCCTCGGGGCACCTGGCTTCTCGGTATCTGAGCACACACCTTGAGGAGGCACACCCCCTCAGACTCCTGTCACCCCCACACCCAGTTACACACGCATGCACACATAGCAGTTACTCCACGCCCAGTTACACACATACGTGCATACCTAGCAGTTACCTTCCCACACTAGTTATCACACACACACACACAAAACATACACCAGTTACACATGCATGCACTCATAGCAGTTACCCCACACACCAGTTACACACACATGCACACACAGCAGTTACCCCCACACCCAGTTACACAAACATGCATACCTAACACACACACACACACACACCAGTTACCATACACACACATACATACACCAGTTACACACACACACCAATTATCACACACATATGCACATATAGCAGTTACCCCACACACTAGTTACACACACCAGTTATCACACAGACACATACAAATTATCACACACATGTATGTTGGAACCCTGGTGGGGGCATTAATTGCTGGGGCTCTTTCCCCAGCCTTACAAAGTGTTCAGCATTCTGGAGAAAGGGCAGCTCATAGATGATTAAGAAGGAGTCCATGGATGAAAGATATTTTTGAGAGGCATTGGGGGTCAGAGGAGCTTCAGCTGCAGGAGCTAGAAGACTCTACTTTGACCAAGGACCAGTGCTTTTATTAAACACAATTTATCCCAAGGCAAAGTGGAAATATATGCTTCAAAGGGTAGGGTATCAAAGGGTTTACAGAGATTGTCAGTTTGGGGAATAGCCTACAGCTGCTCAGGTGTTTGGCCAGCAGGAGGCAATAAAGTGCCCCAAGCTGTCGGGCAGTTAACAATCATCCTATTCAGATTTGGGGGAAGTGCCTTAGTGGTTTCCAATAGGTAAACTACATGCTACTCAACCCTGTTGAGCTCCCGAGGCTTCACCAACCTTTCGGAAAAACTCTTGTAATTATTACATGCTAGAATTGGTTCTCAGCACATGCACACACACATAGCAGTTACCACACACACACCAGTTACACACACAAAAGAGCAAAGCCATCCAAAGGTAAGTAAAATAGAAATACCAAGTACACACAGCTATCTGTACACACGCACACAAAGGTATATTCACCAGTTACCACACACACACAGTTATCACACACACACACGCCCTAGTTACCACACCCACAGTTATTACATACACATCAATTATTACACACACATGAGTTATCTCACATACACATACACACACACACACACACACACACACACACATGATGGCACAGCTCCCAGCTGCGTCTCAGTGACCAGAAGTCCCTGACCGCTAAGGGTCACCGGATGACCCCGTTTGTGAGTCCATGTGGTACAATGGTCACTTCAATGTCTGAAAAGGGCCCGTGATGACAGGACATTCTAGGAATCTCCCGCTGCCTCTGAGTCACAGCCACTGGGACACTGGCCTCTGACAGAGAGATTGTTCGACTCACACAATCGACCAAGTCACAGCTCACAGCCGAGAACATCCTTTTCCCGAAAACAAGGCTTTCTGAGGCTCCGTCCCCGCAGGAAGCCAGCGAGAGGTTAGGCATGAGAGGGCCCGTGAACAGCCTGGGAAAGGAGTGAAACTCAAGTGCCACTTCTCGGGCCCTCACTCTCCCGCAGCCATGGGGTTCCCCTGGGCGGTGGGAGGTAACAGTAGCTGAGAAGGACCATTGCCAGGCCTCGTCCCCATGGAGCCTACGTTTCCGGGCCAGGAGGAGGAAAAACAGCCGTCTGTAAGGCACCCATCGGGTTGGAGGAATCAGTGTGGCTTAAGGCTCTTGGACTCTGTTCACCAGTCTCAGGAACCCGCATAAATCTGACACGGTTGAGGGGAACGTTTCGGCCCACAAACAAAGCTGGCACCCAAACCTGGGCAGGCCGTCCTGGGCCCGTCTGGCTCGCTGGCTGGCCACAACGACTGAGCTCTCACCAACTGAGCTCTCACCACGTATGGAATGTAACACAGGGTGTCATTGTGTCTGCTAAAAATAAACTCTGCACCATTCCCTCCTCTTTCCTGAAGAGACGACTAGGGCTCAAAGACCTACGTTTCATTTTCAAAATGGAGCTATCGGCTATTGGAGTATGGTACACTCCTTTGGACTTCCTGTATATAAAACATGTGTATTCTTTCTTCTATCTGTGGCACTAAAAAGAGATTAAATTGTGTAATATACTCCAGACAAAAGTAGACTTGATGAAGCTGAAGCAATAGTCATTTCAGTGAAGTATAAACAGAGTAAAGACCAGGCAATCAAGCAAAATATCGAACTGTTTAAACGAATAACAAGGTGTAGATCATTTTCCCTTACGTGGTGTTCTTATGGATTTTGTAAGGAAAAAGAGGAAACATTTGTGCAGTGATCTTTCTGGAGGGTATGGTGGTTGAATGCTTCAGCCCGAAGCCACATCCTTATCATTTGATTTTACAGTCCTTGGATTTCAATTTCCAACTCAGCTTGATATCTTCAATTGGAAAAATAAATGCATTTTAAACAGGACTGTAAAAATGTGACAATTACAAATTTGAGAAACTAACCATAATGGGAAATTAAACGTCTCATGGCAGCACTCGGAGGGCTTCTTAGCAGAAGAAATATGTGCTATAAACTGTAATCTATGATAACAGAAACTTCTAAAATGTAATTTTAAAAATATAAGAAAAGCTGCTAAAAGGCAGGACTTTGCTTGTTTCCAAAGCATTTCCCCAAAAGCAACATTGTCCCCTAACCTGCATCAGACAGGCTTCCCACCCGAGCTAAAAATGTCCAGGTTTGGATTTGCGTGGGAAACTATGGAACGTGACAGCAGAACGGAATCTTGAAATCACTTACTCCAACCCCTCCATTTTTCTAAAGTATAAAGTTGAAACTCAAAGTAATGAAATGCTAAGCCTGAAACCAGTGCTGGACCCCAAGGTGATGATGATGAAAATGATGTTGATGGAGATTACGGTGGCGATGGTGGTGATGATAATGATGGCAGTGATAACAATGATTAAGATAATGATGATGATAGTGATGGTGATGTTAATGGTGATGATGGTGGTGATGATGATGGTGCTGATGGTGTGATGATAATGACTGATGATGGTGGTGGCGATGGGGATAATGGTTGTGATGATAATAGTGATGGTAATAATGGTGATGATGGTGGTGATGATGATGATAACAATGATGGTACTAATGGAGAAGGTAACAGTGGTGGTGGCAATGATGATGGTGATAAAGATGTTGATGATGATAACTAACATTGATGGGGCAAATCTATGAGACAAGGATTACAGTCTACAGCTTGAGGTTCAAAGAGGTTGTCTAATTTGTCCAGCATTCTCGAATGAGAAGTTGCCTGATTTCTGATTTTCCTGGTGCTAAAACTCATTCTCTGAATCAGTACACTACCTACAGCCCTGTCCTCTGCCTGTAGCCAGACTGATCTTCCACCACTACCCACTCCCGAGAAAACCGTCTAATCAGATATCTCCTTCTTGCCGTCCCTCTTGTCCAGTTACTTCCTATCTCTGCCAGGCAGCAGTTCCTCTGAGAAGTATTCGCTGACTTCCACAAGTCAAACCTCTGTTTAACTCTCCTAGCTAGCATGTAGAGAAGCAATGTGACATGGTTTAAAGGACAATCCGATCAACAGGTCTCGCCCTATTAGACTGTAAGCTTCAGGAGGGTGGACACTGGATTTGGTATTGTTTGTTGTTATAGCCTCTGCCGAGTGGCTCCCAACAGTTAAACAAAAACAATTTTTTGAACGAATGAACGTTTTTTAAAGGTTTAAGTCTTGCAAAGGAAGGAAACATCCTTTATTGGACAACTGGACAGTTGTTTCTAAGATTTATTTTCCTTTCATTGCCATTTTACCCACGGCACAGGTTGAAAATGTCACCAGGAACGTACAGTGGGAATGACAGACTATGGAGGACGGCACCGACAACAAAGTGGATGGAAGAGGCAAACCTCCCAGGAGGGTGGATGCCCTGAGGAAGGAGACATTAACAATATGCCCACGGACTGAAGCCTCCGACCCAGCTACACGCACGAGACCATCTTTTCCCCTTACGAACTCCTGGCCCTGCTCTCTGCCGATGTGAAGAGCACCTCACTACCCACGTAAGGGCTGGCTACCTGGGAAGCAAAGGCCCCGTGAATGTCTGCAAGCCCAGGGGGCCCCACTCCCTGCTGGAAAGCAGAACCTGGGCTCTCTGTCAAAGCGCCAACAGGTTGTGCTCTTGGGTGGAGCCAGCTGTCCTGAGAAAGGGAGACAGTGCTGTGTGAGGCTCTGAGTAGCTTTGATGTGTTTCCTCTGCGTTCCCCCTGCTCTGGGTTTTCTGAGCAGAGAATTCGAGGTGCATGGCGAGGTACTCATCTTTATATATATATATATATTATTGATTTTTTACAGAGAGAAAGAGAGAGGGATAGAGAGTTACAAACATCGGATGAGAGAAACATTGCTCAGCTGCCTCCTGCACAACCCCTATTGGGATGCACCCGCAACCAAGGTACATGCCCTTGACCGGAATCGAACCTGGAACCTTTCAGTCCTCAGGCCGACACTCTAGCCTCTGAGCCAAAGGGGTTTCGGCGAGGCCCTCCTCTTTGATCTCCGAGCACAGGGCCTCCTCCCCTGGCGGCAGCGTTTATGACAGAGGACAGGAGCTTTGATGGGAGCCTTTGATTTACTTCTTAATCCCCGGCTCATCTGGCGGCTCCGAGAGGCATCTGCCCCTCCCTCCCCGGTCGGGCGGGCCGGTGAGCACAGTGATGTATTTCATGTTTTACTTCCTCTCCAAGGCCTCCATCAATCTTGCTGTGGGGGGAGCGGCCTGTGATTTGTGTTCCTGTCACACGTGGTGTTTTTCCAACATGCATGTCTTAGGGAGAAAACGGCACTTGGTGAAGGAAACAAAATCTTCTCCCTTCACTGGGCTTGATTCTGAGTCATTTCCTTGGTCTTGTTGCATAATTTTGCAGGCATTTTACTGTTGCCATCGGTCATGTTGTTACTTGAAAAGTCCTTTTACATGTAAGATCCAAAGGGTGAGTTTATTAAAAAGACCACCCACGTTTTGCTGGGTTTCAGTGTCTGTAATATTTTAATGGTCATTTTGTTAGCGTAGGTAGCTCGATATTAACAAAGAAAGGGAGCCAAGAGAATCAGAAATGATTCAGCCTAATCAGCCAGGGAGCATAAGCCTGCTTCCCCAGGAAGCCAGGGGTTCACACACTCCCAGGGTCTCTCCCCGCAGAGCACAGGGAAGGGACAGAACCAGAAAGGGGAGGAGAGCACCTGTTCAGGAGCAGCCAAGATGGCGCCCCAGAGGCTGTCAGCCACGCCAGGGAAAAGATCGGATTGGACAAGAGGCACAACCTGGAAGACCTAGGACATAGATTGGTTTAGGATAGTGGTCAGCAAACTCATTAGTCCACAGAGCCAACTATCAACAGGACAACGATGGACATTTCTTTGGAGAGCCACAATTTTTAAACTTAAACTTCTCCTAACGCCACTTCTTCAAAATAGACTCGCCCAGGCCGTGGTATTTTGTGAAAGAATCACACTCAAGGGGCCGAAGAGCCGCATGTGGCTCGTGAGCCGCAGTTTGCCGACCACTGGTAGGAGGTGGACCCACCAGAAGCCCGTGAAAGCTTGGGAAATTCATTGGTTACTTGGACAAAGGCACCTGGTCTTTCCCAAACCCCAGATGATATGATCCCAGCTACAAAGATCTCTATGTCTCTGTGTGTCTGTCTTGGTCTCTCTCTCTGGGTATCACACACTCACCCTTTTTGCTCACCTGTTCTCTCTGTAGCAGCCATGTGCACGTACTAGTAGCAGCCGCCCAGGGCCCATGGTAGACGGGTGGGCTGAGTGTGGTCCTGGATCCAGAGCCAGCCCAAGCACAGCCAGGAACACAGGCTAAGCTGGCCAGATCAGGAGAAAGGCTGGACTGGCCTGGCTTTGGCAGGGCACAGGATCTCTGGACCTTGGCCCTACTTCTGGGCCCGATGAAGGTAAGATTGGACTTTGTCCATGGCAGGACAGATGGAGAGGAGAGGTTGGGTACCCAGTGGCACTCCTTCCATTTTGCATCTGATGTCATAGAAAAATCCTCCCATGTCACATCCTCCCATGCATGGGTCCCAGAATGCCCTCCTCTGATAGCAACCCACTCCCACTACCACCAATGTAACTTCCGGCTCTTCTCTGGAAAGGGATGGCAACTGTTTTCCTACTGATAAAGAACTCCACCTTCTGAAACTGTGAAGGAAGGATAAGTGCATAAAATTTTAGAGAATGGCTATGAGGACTGAACCCAAACCTATCCAAGTCTTAAAAATCACAGAGATCCTCTTGGTAATCCCAGTCCGAGGCTTAAATCAGAACTCCCCAAACAGCACTCTTTCTCTACATCCCAAAGGCCACTTCCCTGGGGACCTGTGACCTCCTGCAGCTTTTTGGCACCCTCTCTGTGTACCTCAGCTTCCCCGAGGGGCCCTCGCTGAGTCTCCAGGCCTTAGAAACCCAAGTTATTTACGTCTGAGATTTGAGTGAAAGCGATTTCAGTAAGACTCCAGTTGGAACTCCACTTTTGGCACCTCAATACCCAAATTATGTATGCACATTGGAGGCCATCCAAAGACCGGGCAGGAGAAGGAGGAAGGGAAGGGAGAGCTGGCTGCGGAAAGAGGGCAAGGCGTCCCAGTGCCCGGAGCGGGTAAACAACAATTAAGGGCCCAGCAGCTCATAAATATTTAAAGGTGTAAACACCCAAAATGGACAGGCGTGATTAATGCTGGGACAAGGGGGTAGAGCTGGTCGGATGTATTTGTGCAATGGCCAAGAGAAAGAAAGAAAGGATACCAGAGCTTCCGGCTCCAGCAGCCACCCCCCACCCAGGTGTCTTCCCACCAACCGCCCAGTTTTTCAAGAGCAACTTGTGAAATGCAGGAAGTGTTTCCACCAACACACACACACACACACACACACTTGCGCACGCTCTTTTAACTGCCATTGCAGGCGATTTGAGGGTTGGCTCTCCCTTCCAACTTTCATTCCAGAGGCCAACCCAGCAATGCCCTTCTGTCCGCCTAAGATTTTCCCATTGAGATGCAGACGGGAGGCATGAAGCAAAAAGACTTCCCGTGGGCCAGTTCTCCTAACGTAACACGTCTCATCCAAACCACTCCGTCCCGCCCAGTCATCCTAACTCATCCCGGCAGAAACGGTGATGGAAAAGGATGTATGAAGCCATAATATCTTCATCCCCAAGGAAAGAGGCACGGCTAACGCATCGAGCGGCTCACTTCCTTTACGTGCGGCTGGACAATCCCTTTGGCCTGATTCCAAAAGCTCCTGCCAAAAAGTTGCAGGCAGATTGGGAGGCCTCTGGAGAGAGCCTCACACCAATTCACCGAAACACAACACCCCCCCCCCTCAACCCCATCCCACCCCACCCCCATCCCAAGTCTCCCAATGGTCCCGCTGCTTTTCTGCTGACCGAGTGACACTCCACGCACTGTGCCTGTCCACTTTGCTTAGCGATCGCCTTCCAGCCCCATTTCAATGGCCCTGACCCCGGTGTTATGTGCATTATTAATACAAACAGAACTGTTTCTAGATGACTGGCAATGCCCCAGCAGCAGTTAGCCTGGCTCCTGGCCCTCCAGGGTGGCAGTGTGTGGGTCCAACTGTGTTTCCCGAACTCCCCGGCTAGCGGAGCGGCTGCGCTGTTCTCTTGAGCAGAGGACCTCAGAGGTGGCCAGTGTCCCTGGTGTCCAGCATCCTCCATGTGGGACAGCTGTCACTCGTGTGCACGTGTCGGCTGCCAATGAGACTGGCCGATCCCGCAGCCCCAGCTCCTGAGGCTCCAGCGAGATGCTGCGAGAGGGATAGCCTTTCTGAACCCCAGGGACAACAACACGCTTTAGAGTTTCATTTTGCTTCAAACGCCTAAGATTACAAGAAAAAATGTCTCTGATGATGGCTGTGAAGGACGAACAGAGAAGGCAATTAAAACACGCAAGCTGCCGGGTCACCAGACTCCCGCCGGGAAGACGGAGAAGACTAGAACCTTTAACGTGGAAGATGAATACAGAGAACAGATCAAAACCGAGAAAACCTGGAAGGCTCCACGCCAGGTGCTATCACTGTATTTCCTACAATCTTAGGCTGGGGCTGGGAGCGGGGAGAACCCTCAGAAATAAACGGAGGAAGATCACACACAACAGAATTCTATTGCTAAGATAAGCCATGCATGTGTAAGAAGTAAGGAACTTCACGAAGGTCGAGACAGGTTTGGGGGTGCGCTCAGAGGTTATAACAGGGAGGAGGGCCTAGGGTTCACTACCTGGGGACATCCCTTCAGGAGCCCCTCCCTTGTGCACAGATGGCGGCCCGGGAGGACCGGACTGACCAACCCCAGCCGGCCCCTCAGGGCTTTGAGTTCTCTAGGTAATCAATATGCATCTGCCTGAACAAATGGGCACCCACCAGGTGGTCCTGATTCTGTAGCCCCGGGCCAAAACTGATTTGGGCCAAAACCGATTTGGCTCAGTGGATAGAGTGTCAGCCTGGGGACTGAAGGGTCCCAGGTTCGATTCCAGTCAAGGGCATGTACCCTTGGTTACGGGCACATCCCCAGTGGGGATGCTTCTTGCAGCTGATCGATGATTCTCTCTTATCGATGTTTCTAGTGCTCTATTTCTCTCTCTTTCTCTCTGTAAAAAATCAATAAAAATATATATATTTTTAAAAAGAGTGTTACCTTGGAAACATAACCTCATTTCTACTTTCTCTACCATCGAGCGAAGATACAGTGCATCCTGGCGATCATCTCTGAAGTCGGAGCCAACAGGACTCAGCTCCTGTAGGACAGGGTCTCAGAGCTTTGCTGGCCAGTGTCCTGGGCAACCAGGTACCTGGAGCCGGGAGTGTAAGGGGGTGGTGGGGGGGAATGGTGGGAGCAGAGTCCTCAGGGAAAGGAGGGCCCGGGGCTACAGAATCAGGACCACCTGGAAGCCAAGCTTTAGCCACAATAGTAGCCATAATCACAGCTCAGCCCCCAGCCCCTGTGACACCTGAGAGGGGCTGGTTCTCTTCCAAATTACACCCCTTACAGCCCCGCCTCCCAGAAGCCACTGGTGCTTCTGGAGCAGAGATTCCTGTTGTCCCAGTGAAGTGTGACAGGGGGGTGTGCCCGGGCTGGTGGCTCAACAGCTGGAGCAGCCGCAGCCTCCTGTGCACCAACAGGTGGCAGGCTGGATCCCCAGGTGGGGCACATACTAACGGGAGGCAACCAATCAACGCTCCTCTCTCATATCAATGTTTCTCTCTCTCTCTTTCTCTCTCTCTCTCAAATAAGATAAATAATAAATAAAAAAAAACATCCTTGGGGGAGGATTAAAAAAAAATAACTGGGAAAAAGAGCATTGCTTTGAGTTTAAAAGGCAGAGATAATGTCTAAAATAATTGTTATTCTATACGTGCTCACTAGCAAATGGAAACTTTGTTCTGTAAAAAAAAGAAAAAAAAAAGTTCGAAGTGCAGACACCTCCCTTATAAAACTGTGAAAACAAATAGCTCACCGGAAGAGCATGTGTTACTCTTCTCACCGGAGAAAACCTGAAACTGCTGAAGAGACGCCATGAGAGTGCCAAGTCCCAGATAGGCCACGGTTCCTGGCACTCTGAGTGTTCCCTGCTTAACGCTGACCCTGACTTCATGAAATGCTGCTGCTCACAGGGGACAGACAATGTGTAACAGAATAGGCCCGGGCGATGACAACGCTCACCTCGCTGTGACAGGGACCTGGTAAGTAACGGTGTGAAGCGCTCCGGGAACCGGGATGACACAGAAACACAATCGCGTCCCCCAGAGACCAGGTCGGTGCTTTGTAACAGCCCCCAACGTGCAGGCCGGAGCCATGACTCAGCGACCGGAACCATGACTCAGCACAGGGCAGTGCCCAGCCGCTCACACGGAGAGAGAGAACACGGGGACTCAGCCCACGCACAACCTTCTGGTCAACCAGCGGTGGGTGTCCTGACCGTCGCTTCAGCCAAAAATGGGTCAGCTGATCTATCAGAAACATAAGAGGGTCCTGAGATGTCTGAAGTGAAGGGAGTAAAAAAAATGCTTTGAAAAATAGTCATCAAAGCGAAATTTGTATTAGGCTAACTGAGTAAGCGGAAAGTATAGCTGAGGATCACACCCACATATTTAGGGGAATAGCGAATAGGAAACGGTCTACAGATACACTCCCCAGCCTGGCCAGCGTGGCTCAGTGGTTCAGCATCAACCAGTGAACCAGGAGGTCATGGTTCGATTCCCGGTCAGGGCACATGCCCGGGTTACAGGCTCCATCCCCAGTCCCAGGCGTGCAGGAGGCAGCCGATCCATGATTCTCTCTCATCCTGGATGCTTCTTTCTCTCTCCCCCTCTCCCTTCCTCTCTGAAATCCATAAAAATATATTTAAAAAAATAAAATGACCCAAAATGAACTCATCCCTTCCCTGGGAAAGCAAGACGGTGTCTCCCCGGGCAGGTGGCTGCCCAGGGCCCGGGGACAGCTGCCCGGGGACGTGTCCGTGTGAAGCCCCGGCTCCGGCTCCCCTGGGGAATGTGGGGCGCAGCCGGAGAGAAGCACCCTCCTTGTCTCTCCGCGGGGTCCGCTCACCCGGAGCTCAGCCGGCGCTCCTCCCTCGGGGGGTGCTGAATGCTCTGAATTCATTCTGCAGGGCGCCCTTTGATCCTGCTCACACAGGCCCCTTTGAAGCGCAGGGAACAAAGTGCCGAGGAGGGTTTCCCACACCCACGCACAGCAGAACCGAACCTCAGCAGCGACACCGGTGCCGGGCCCAGGTCCCGCCCTGGATGGACCCCAGAGCGATGGAGAGGGGAGAAATTCTGCCCCATCACGTCTGGATGCAGGAGGGGACAGGCAAGGCCATGGATGTGCAAGGCTCAGGGCAAAAGCGTCAAGATTAAGGTCTAAATTGCATGCAGCTGACATTACTTTTTTAGTTTTTTTTTTTAAAATATATATCTTTTCATTGATTTCAGAGAGAGAAAGAGAGTGGGATAGAAACATCAATGGTGAGAGAGGATCATGGATCGGCTGCCTCCTGCACGCCCCACACCGGGGAGCGAGCCCACAACCCGGGCGTGTGTCCTGACCGGGTTTCACACAGTAATCTCTGGGTTCACAGGTCGACACTCAACCCCTGAGCCATGCCAGCCGGACCAACCAACATTATCTTCTGTGCTCTGGAAACTTCTTTCAAGGTGACAGAGGATAGTCTGAGCTCAGCTAGAAGAAGGCCCCCCGAAACTCAACAGGCGTTTTATGATCCCACAAGAAGTGGATAAACTATGCACCTTAGAGCTGAACGAATTATCCGAAAATTTCAAGCAAAAAACCCTCTCCTCCCCCCTGCCCATGCCCCACAGCTATTTCAGGAACAGGAGGCTCTCTCTAGTCTGGGGAAACGGGCCCAGCTCTGAACGGCCCCCTCTCTCTGGACACACACGTCCTTCCGCCTTGAGGAAGGCAGACAGACCCTGGTGTTATTCCTGCATCACCCGCTCAGCTGCCCCTGGAGGGAGGGCGCTGTGTGTGCTCTGGGTCCCGGGGAGAGGTGAGCACGGGGAGAACGGCTGGTCAGACAGCTCCGGGAGCGGTGTTCTCTCTCTGCCATGGTTCACACACCAGTGCTCAGAATTAATGAAGTTTCTGAAGGACATCACAATTAGGGGGGAAAGAAAGAGAGGAGGAAAGCGTTTTTAATGAATGGAATCAGGCAGGAACCATGTGGGCAGAGATGACAATTAATAAGAAGTGAAATGCATCCTCCCCTGAAAACACAGAGCGGCGCCTCCTTAGGAGACGCACGCGAGGCCAACCGATGCAGGAATCGATGCTCACCGCGCGGCCGCAGACTGCACCACCCATCCCGCGTCCACTCACCGGCCGTCCGGGTGGGAGCGGTGGGACTCCGGGTTATATCAGCTGCACAGACTCCTCTCTAATGAGGTCCCGGGAGACACGGAGGTTTAAGCCACATTTTCTCCGTAAAAGAGCACTTTTCGCCCCACTTAATGGACATCACCCTCCCTGTCCGGCACACACCCTGTCAGCTCCGCTACTGCATCTCCCATCAGGAAGCTCAGGCAGCCTCCCTCTCGTCTGAAATGCGCCACGGAGCCGAATGCAGTGGAATGGGGGGTTTGGAAATCCACGTGGGAAAGATGCCACTTGATCCCGGACGGGTAGCAATCCCTCTCCACCCTCGGCTACCCCCGCTCCCCTGGGCTAAGGAGCCACTCACAATCCTATCACCACCCTGCACGCCCGCAGGCACGCAGTCCCCTGTGCACTCCACGGATGCAAATTATCATCGTTAGAAATAAAGTATCCACTTAGGCGTAATCCACTTAGGTATCATCATTGTAAACTATTGCCCGTGAGACACGCACGCACCTACATTTACACAACCGAGTTTGTGGGAAAGTGTCCATCGTCACGTGGGTGGTTCAGGCCGAATAGTAACCTCTAAGCAGCAATCATGCACCGTCAAGGGGAAAACAGCCCATGTGTTCCTGGGAAGGAAGCCTTTCTCTCTTGGGTTGAATGGCGTTCCATCCAGGCAGGCCGCCTGGGTGCCGGCTGGAGGGTCTGTGCCCTCACCACACGCAGGCTTGAACTGAGATCCCCGCGAAGCAGCAAACACCTTGTTGTTAAAACCACAGGCTCTGCCGAAGCCAGTTTGGCTCAGGAGATAGAGCATCAGCCTGGGGACTGAAAGGTCCCGGGTTCGATTCCAGTCAAGGGCATGTACCTTGGCTGCGGGCACATCCCCAAAAGGGGGTGTGCAGGAGGCAGCTAATCGATGTTTCTCTTTCATCGATGTTTCTGGCTCTCTATTCCTCTCCCTTCCTCTCTGTAAAAAATCAATAAAATATATATTTAAACACACACACACACACACACACACATTCCAATAACATCATTAAATTGGGTCTCAACCCCTCCAGCGTCCTGATTCTTTAATCCCAACCACAACCTGCTGCAGATCAATCCGCTCAGGCGCTACTGGCTCCTCCAAAGAAACGCGGGCGGGTGGATCGATCCACCGCTCCATCCCTCGGCTGACGGACATCTGCGATTAGTGGCAATGAGCGTGGGAGATGTGCTGTCACTCATCTTCCTGGCCGTGTGGACCGAGGGGGCCGCAGGTGAGGAAGGCGGGCGAGGACCGAGGTGCGCACAGGGGATCTGCCCACACTCACCCCCCTGACAAGCACAGACCAGCGCCTGCCCTCGGCGGATACTGGGAGTCACTCCTGTAAGCCGAGGTGTAGGCATCTCCGAGTAGGAAATGAGGCCACGTGGGGACAGACGAGAAGAGGAAAACGCAGGAGAGCACGCCCAGGCCCTAAGGACAGGGAACCAGAAAGGCCACCCGCCCGCCCGGCCTGGCAGCGAAGCAGCCGGCAGGTCTGTGCCCGTCAGGACGGACTGGCACAAGGCACACAGAACCCTCCTGCTGAGGAGGGCCGAGCATCACCTGGGCCTCTCCCAGTGCCTCTGCTGTCCTGGCTCCACACACATCGCCCACTGCCGTCCAAAGTGACGTGTGCCCACCCTTCCGTCCTGATTTTCACGCAACAGCGACTGAGGGTGTCAGAGAAGGGACAGGGGTTTTCCTTTGTGTCTGCTCCCCTTTAGCTCAGGAATCCTACCCCCCTCCCTGCAATCAGCCCAGGACCCAGCAGACATCCCTGGAGGGTGCCTGAACACTGCCCACACAGGTGCTGTTCGCAACCCGCTTCCCGTCCACCTTGTGGGTAACACAGCCTTCCTGTCCCCCTGCTTCCTTTCAGATCCCCTTTTTAAAAAATACATTTTTACTGATTTCATAAAGAGAGAGAGAGAGAGAGAGAGAGAGAGAGAGAGAGAGAGAGAGAGAGAGAGAAACATTAATGATGATCGGCTGCCTCCTGCACGCCCCCTACTGGGGATCCAGCCGCAACCTGGACATGTGCCCAGATCGGGGATCAACCATGACCTCCTAGTTCATAGGTCCATGCTCAACCACTAAGCCACACTGGCTGGGCTCAGATAGCTTTTCTATGAAAACCAGTCAGCAGAAAAATCTGAAAACTGGTTTCCAGGACGACTTCTCGCTTAGCAGTGGCAGAGGCACACCTGGGGGCGGGGCGCGCCTGGGTGCCGGGGCGGGACGTTCAGGCCCTTTGCCACCCTGGCCGCTTCTCCTCCTGCTCCCTCCATGTACGACGTAAACACGAACGTACCGACACGGACTCCTAGAGAAATCACTCACCTGAAATAAGAGGCAGAATTAACCTGACGTGCCTCTCAGCTTCTGCCCCAAACTTCCCGGCTTACACGGGAAAATGTTTTGACAGGAACGAACATGCCCTGCTTGTTATGTTTGCAAAACTCCCCCACGTGACGGCGACTCGGAAAGCCTCTCTCCCCACGGAAGCATCTTTGAGCACTGCAGTGAGGAGGAGGTGTTTGGAAAACGAGGGGGGAGATGAAAACCCATGCAGCACAGGATAAAGGATGTTCCCTACCAAGCCACAGGAATGCTTCCGCCTTAAAGAAGGCAGACGGGCCGGGGAATGGCCCCCCTCATTACTATTCCAGCTGTTCCTCGCTGATTTCAGGTAACCTCGGGGAGCACACGTATAGCCCCTACACAATGCTGGTGTGTGTGTGTGTGTGTGTGTGTGTGTGTGTGTGTGTATGTACAAGCGTGTGACTACTCTTGTGTGCCTGGGCATAAGAAAATGAATGTGTGTCTAGCCAAAACCGGTTTGGCTCAATGGATAGAGCGTTGGCCTGCGGACTGAAAGGTCCCAGGTTCGATTCCAATCAAGGGCATGTATCTTGGTTGCGGGCACATCCCCAGTGGGGGGTGTGCAAGAGGCAGCGGATCAATGATTCTCTCTCATCAATATTTCTAGCTCTCTATCACTCTCTCTTCCTCTCTGTAAAAAAAATCAAATAAAATATATTTATTTAAAAAAATGTGTGTCTAGACCAGCTTTCACATGGCATATATGCGCCTATGCACATGTGACATGTTCACACACGTGCATGTCCACACACAAACGCACGCACATGTACATATTCACACATGAACACACAAGTATGCACAAGCATGCACATGTGCACACACACTTCACTGGGAGGCATGAGCTCTTCTTCTGTCTTGTTTCTGGGGCACAGGGACCCCCCCCCCCCCAAAAAAAAAAAAAAGGTTTTGTTTCCTGCTACCGCTCTCTCTTCCCCAGCAGGAATCCGGAGGAACCAAATCGCTCAGCAGGTGCACAGAAGGCCCTAGCGGCCTCCTCGGTGCTCACAGGCCTGGAGGGGAGAAGAGTCAGCCCCTAAAGCTCCCTCCCTCCGCGGCTTCCAGCTGCTCCTGGGCACGGCGGCCGGCACCGAGGTGCTGAGACGGCACCGGCCAGCGGCAGCGGCCGGCAGCTCACCTGGCTCCCGGGAGCGCGGACAAAGGAGATGATGACTTGCAGTTTCTCCACGCCGCAGCACTGCTGTGAGCTTCCGTGCCTCTATGGGGCATTTCTGCAAACCAGCACTGCTGAAGACAGCGTGTGGGGTGTGGCTGCTGGCACCCACGGACGGGCGGGCGTGGGAACTGGTGTGTGCTCCTGTTCTGGGCAGGAATGGCCTGGTCAGTAGCCTTTGCCCAGAGGCATGTCCCTTTGTGTTGACTGAGGGACCTCCAGCTGCCATCCTTGGGGGCTGATGGGCTCTCGGGAGGATGGAGGCAGCACGCCTCCTAAATGCACGGCCAACACCAGGAGGAGGCGTGCTCAGAGCTAATGAACCCCCGTCCTCTGCAGGAGTCACTGCTGGCTCGGCATCTGCACCCACGAACACTGTGGCTTTTTGTTGATCCTCACCTGAGGACATTGTTCCATTGATTTTTAGAAAGAGAGGAAGGAGGGGGAGAGGCAGAGGAACATCAATGTGAGAGAGACACATCATTTGGTCAACCTCCCACACACACCCCGACCAGGGCCTGCAGCCCAGGTTAGTGCCCTTGTTTGCAATCGAACCCTTCTCGCCGATGTCCACTCTCTGCCACTTGGGGGCGAAGGGAGTGTCCCATGGGCAGCAGCTGTGGTCAGTGCCATGGGGAATGCGGTGTGACAGTGGGTTTAATACCTCCGTGCACTGCAAGTCTTTCCTCAATGCCCCTTTCCCTGTCCACTAGAGGCCTCCATCGGGGTTGGAGGACAGCACCAGCTGGTCTCTGACCACTGGACAATGGACTGCAGGGCGCGGTCAGGGCACCTCCAGTCCCCCCCCCCAGTCTTTCTTGGGCTCCCTGGGCCCTGAGACGTCCTGTAAGTGGTCCACGGAGCAGTGGAGAGATCTGGGCACACACACACTGCCACCTGAGTAAGCTCGCTTCCTTCGTGGAACTAAATAACCCAAAGAGCCCCAGGTGCACCTTCCAGGGCAGGAAATGCGGGGTGAATCCAGTGAAACCAAAGCTATCTGGCCCGGCCGGCATGGCTCAGTGGTTGAGCATTGACCTATGAACCAGGAGGTCACGGTTCAATTCCTGGTCAGGGCTGTGGGGCATGGGGGAGGCAGCTGATCCATGATCCTCGCTCATCATTGATGTTTCTATCGCACTCTCTTTCCCTTCCTCTCTGAGATCAATAAAAATAAACAAATAACTTAGGGGCTATGGGGTGTGGCCTCCTCTTCCAGGTCACACACCCGAAGTACAGCCCCGGGGGCCTCCCTGGAGGCAGTCACAGACCCCCCCCCCCCTGTAGCACCAGCCTGGGATGTGAGGACACCCCGCAGCCCCTGCCACCAGCTCTGAGGCTGCAGGGCAAAGGGAGTGGAAGGGATGAGGCCTGAATGCCAGGCCGAACCAGACAGCTTCGTTGCTAAGTACAATAATGGGTTTTTAATGGCCGCTGTCCAATATCACACGGGAGAAAAATGCTTTATTAGTAATAATAATAGCTGGCACTTTCCTCTTCAAAGCACTTATTAGCTCATTAATCCTCCGGCGACCACTGGGCGGCCGCGGTGCCCGTGTCTCTCCCCGCTTTCCGGGGAGGCAGTGACCAGCCCCCGACGGGAGGCTCTGTGCGTGGAGGTCAGCGGCCAATAACAGGACGGCATGATGGAGGTGAAGGTCAACCCCAGTTTATGTGAACTTGACCGGCAGAAGCTCCCGTGAGTTGCACCTGAATCGCTCTTTGTTGGTCCTTTATGTCGAGTGCATCAATGGTGTTCAAAACCTATTCAGCCCAAATCAATTACAAGCGGAAGCTGGCGTGCCTGGCCAGCGAGACCTTTGAAATCGAGCTTCGCGGAGAGAGGCTGGAGGTTGCGGAGCAGAGCGGGGCCGAGGTCAGGCGTAAACACCTTTCTTTCTTTCTTTGCGCTTTGTTTTCGTCCACTCACTTAGGTCACTGTCTCAGAACACGGAGTAGGTCTCCGATTGGTGAGCAATAATAGCCTCAAGCAGCCCGTTATTTGTTCTGATGGAGTCTATAGGTGTTAACACGGTTATTGTTTTATAATATATCTTACTGATTTCATACAGAGAGGAAGGGAGAGGATCGAGAGCTAGAAACATTGATGAGAAACATCCATCAGCTGCCTCCTGCACACCCCTTACTGGGGATGTGTCCGCAACCAAGGTACGTGCCCTTGACCGGAAACGAACCCGGGACCTTTCAGTCCGTAGGCTGACGCTCTATCCACTGAGCCAAACTGGTTTTGAATGGTTATTATTTTTGTATGCTCACCATTGCAGGCAATTTTTTTTTTTAATTTCTTGCCATTGCATGTAATTCCTTAAATATTTTAATCCAGCCCTAGCCGATGGCTCAGTGGGTTGAGCGTCATCCTGTGCACTGAAAGGTCATGGGTTCATTTCCCAGCCGGGGCATATACGGAGGGTGTGGGTTTGATTCCAGTCGGGGCTGGGATGGGAGACAACCAATTGTTTTTCCTCTCTCCCTCACCCCTGCCCCACTTCCTCTCTCTAAACGTATCCCCGGGTGAGGATTAAAAAAATACATTTTGATGTATGAATCATTCTTCATTGTGCACCAGATGCCTTTTACTGAGGGTCAGAAAGGCTCTGCATTTGCAACCGAAAAATAAACCTGCTGGTTGGGAAGCCGAGCACCGTGCTCTGGGGAAAGAGGCAGGTGGGGCTCCAACAGAAGCTCAGAGCACACCGACCCCCCCAGGGACCACGGGAACATGAACGGGTCTGGCCAGAGTGGGATCAAGCACATTTCACTGCCCCCACCCCCTCCACACTCACACACACACACACACACACACACACACACACACACACGCTTCGCTGCTGTCACTGAGACCTGAGAGCGGCATTTCTATTTCACACAGAAAAAAAATCAACACTGGCTTCTAATCACCTCAAACCAAAAAAACCAAACACCTCTCTAAAACCCCAAGCACACTGGCCAGGCCTGGAACCCAGGTGGACTGTGTTTCCCTCTGAAGCCGCGTCTGAACTGACAGCTGATCACGAAGGCCTGTCCTCAGAGGACAGGTGTCATTTCCAGAGCGGGACGCCCGTCCTCCCTCCGTCAGAGCCTCCATCTCAGCACAGGCTCCGTGAGGGAAGAGCCTCAGCTGAAGCTACAAGCTTGTTAGCCCGGCTGGCGTGGCCCAGGGCTGAGCACTGACTTATGAACCAGGAGGTCTTAGTGTTATGGGCTCGATCCCCTGTAGGGGGCGTGCAGGAGGCAGCCCATGAGTGACTCCATCTCATTACTGCTGTTTCTATCTCTCTTCCTCTCCCTTCCTCTCTGAAATCAATAAAAACATAGTTTTAAACATACAAGCCCGTTGCCATAGAAGCTGAGCCACGCCCTTTGCATGTCCTCTCTGCTGTACCCCCTCATCTCTGAAAGGAAGGCAGAGGTGACGTGGAAAGGACAGGTGTGTGCTACAGTTTGGAGGCTGCAGCTGAACCCCCTCTGGACAGGAAGGTATGACCAAGAGGAGTGGGCAGAGGGCCCTGAGGCAGGCATCAGGATCCTCCACTCAGAGTGCTTCGTGCTCCCAGTCACTGTGGTCCACAGACCGGTGCTGGGGGCCCTTCACCAGGAATCACCAGGACCCCAGCAGGCTGAGGTGAGCTCTCCCCCTCTGCTGGAAAGGAACCTGGAAGGCTGGTCAACCTTGAAGCTCTGCAAGGTCAGAGCCAACCACTCCCTACCTAATTGAGACAATGGCCGGAAACCGGTGGGCTCTGTGGATGAAGCATAGGCCTGTGGACTGAAGGGTCCCGGGTCTGATTCCAGTCGGGGGCATGTGCCTTGGTTGCGGGCACATCCCCGGTGGGGGTGGTGCAGGAGGCATCTGATTGATGATTCTCTCTCATCGATGTTTCTGACTCTCTGTCCCTCTCTCTTCCTCTCTGTAAAAAAATCAATAATATATATATATTATTGATTTATATATATATATATATATACACACACACATACACATACACACACATACACACACACACACACACACACACACACCCTGTATTTTCCGTCGTATAAGATGACTTTTGAAACGAAAATAAGTCAACTGAAAATCGGGGGCAAAAGACCAAAATTGCACAAAAATTACCTGCAGATCTTGGCAGCAAAGTAAGTCTTTTCTTTGAAGTGGGGGGTAGTCTTATACAGCGAATATAGGCCTAAACTTATGTTTTAACTGTAAAATTAGGGGGTCGTCTTATACGCCGGAAAATACGGTAGGGGTGTGTGTGTGTGTGTGTGTGTGTGTGTGTGTGTGTGAGATAAAGGTAACTGAGGCAACTTCCCCACCAAATAATCATGTAAATCCTTGCAGATAAAACAATCTGCCAGTTACTGGAATTACCTGCCTAAGGACAATGGCTGTGTCCCAAACCTGAATAAAAGGGAGGGCAGGGCCACAGCAAGGCCTCCCTCCAGAGCTGGGCTCCCGCCTGGCCCCTGCTTCCCAAATTAATACTTTTGTAGTCTCTTTCATTTGTGTGCGGCCTTCTCCAGAACCAGAACCCTAAACTGGAACTCTGAACCACACGGGATGTGAAAGGGGTTCCCACACCCCTCCCTCCATCCACAGCATGGAATGGAAGGATAACAACTATATCAATAAATATCAACAAAAGCCAGCATTAACTGAGTGCCTAGGACACTCACTAAGCTGTCTACATAGACTGGCCCTTCACACTCACCGGGTCTGAATGTTATCCCTCCTTTCCTAGGAGAACTAGTCTTAGAGGCCCCGGACCCAGCCCAGGCCGCCCAACAAGGATTCCGGGGACTCGGATGCAGCGCCCGCAGCCCCATGGGGCAGCCAGTGCCCCTCCCGCACACCGGTGACTCCTGCTGTGCCAGACAGCACAGGGTTTATGAGACGCATAAAATGTGCCCAAAGGGTTTTATGACCCGAAGAGGGAATTGCGACGCGCACTAAAATTCATAGGCTGAGTCGGGAGAGTGAAGATGATGGCAGTCCCGGGAGGCGGGAGGGGAGGCTGAGGAGACAGGCAACCAAGGGCTCTGCTGAGCTCCTGCCCGGAGCCTCAAGGGTGGCGAGAGGCACCTGACACCCAGCTGGAGAGGAACCCGGGCCCAGGAACAGCGGGCATCCCTACATCTGCGGAACTCAGTGCAGTAGCATCCCTGTCACCATCCTCCTCCTCCCTCCCCCACCTTCCTACGGATGCCCATGCCTCCCTCCACTTACCCAACTGTCAGTCCAACCCGCAAACCATGATTTCTGAAGACTTCATCTCACTTAAAATTCTGTTTCTGGCTCTTACCAAAAAACTGTGAATAAATACACACACACACACACACACACACACACACTCCTAATCATCTGACTTCCAAGGAGATAAACATGTTGTAATATCTTAGTAGAGACAAATTAATATGAAAATGAAATAAACCTTTTTTTTTTTACATAAAGTAAATGTTAAAAACCTGAAAACAGAATTTGCTTTGTATTTGTGTCATCTCAGCACGATGGGAGGAAGGTAAGCAGGGCCATTTTTTTTTTTACCCACATCACATAAAATCTCAATTAGTGATGGTCTATTTGTGCACCGCCTAAAAAACATTCGTTAACACAACAGAATTTTCTAGTTTGCTGGATACATATCCCAGAAGAAACTGCAGAAGAAGGCTAGGTTGCCAAGCAACCGCAGCCCGACTCCCCGTCTGTGCTCAGCCACCTCATTCATCAGGACTCCTACCCCGGAGCCTGAGGATTCCAACCAATTTGCTTCTTGGGAAAATCATAGTGACTTTCGGTAACACAATAACACTTTTATTCTCTGAAGATAAACTTAGATGTTTTTTTTTTGATCCAAGAGGGATGTGTTAATTCATTATTCTCTGCACGGTGCTAATGAGAAGGCTATAATTAACTAACGGCTCTACGGCGACACACAAAAAAATAAACTGCGGTAATTAGTAACGTTTAAGGCGTCAACCCGGCCCCCAAATTAGAAAAGACAGACTCTTGCCTCCAACGGGATGTAGAGAGAGGAGAAAGCACCGGGTCTGATGAAATGGAGACCTGCTCCCTCCTCCTTCCCTCCCCCGCCCCCCACTCACCCCCAAAGTGCGGGAGAGGCATGTAATGGCCAACGTGAGAGAGTCTACCTTAACAGCCGAGAGAAAATGGCTCGGTGCCAGCTCTCCGAGCAGGTAGACAGAAAGCGCTGGCGAATAATGGGATCTCTCCTTTGAAAGAATGCTTAGCGCAGTGTTTTTCTAGGAATGCATAGAAGGACTGGCTCGCTTTCGCTCGCTCATTAGCTGTGTTAACTTAGCATATTGTATGCAAATCACCATAACAATTGCATTCTCTTCGGAAGGAATTGGTTAGGATGAAGCTGTAATCTAAATGCTCATCATTTGTAAAGGCAGTATTCTTGGGCACACAGGGAACATGGAACACGGGTGGCATCCAATAAGAGAGGGCATCATTGAGGACAGCTCCCACCCCCACCCCACCCCCAAATGCAGAGACGGAGGGAGGGCTCGGACGCACACCTTGGCAGGCCAATCAGCCCCCCTGTTCGGCACCGACACCTCCAGAACTGTCACGGCTTCCCCTATCCCCTTTGTCTGGAGCCTAACTCGAGCTCGGCTGCTCGGATATTTAGGGAAAACAGGACGCAGTGTTGAGGCTAAATTTTTGTCTCTGAGACGTATTAGGCTTCATGGCACGGCGGCCACCGTAAATCAAAGGCCAAAATAATTTCCAACAAGTGAAACGGCAAATGCCAGCGCTCCCGGGAACGGCTATGTAAATGGCCTGTGAATGTCAGGCCGGCTGTCACGCTCATTCCTCACGGCACCTTTAACGATGACACAGTCCCTGCGGGGAGGGGTGTGTCACGGCCCATCGCCCTCGGAGGCAAACTCCACACTCTGAGCTGATGCTCCCGGGGCCTCCGGACACCCATCTCTCAGCCCCTCCAACCTGAGCCACCAGCCCTCGTCTGTGACTTTTTCCTTCGTGAGATAAACACTGGTTAGGATCTGGAGTCAGCCTTGATCACGCCTCTGACGCAATTCTTCATCCACATGAATGGGCCTCGTTATTCCCACAAAGCAATTTGGGGCCCGACATCCGCCCACCTTCCTGGGCGGGTGTGGTTTATGGCCCTGGGAGCCCTGTGGGGAGACATCTGTGGGGTTCTCCCAGCTTCAGATCTGAGACGGGGCTCCCTTTTCACAAGCGGTTTGGAAAATAAGTGATGGAAAGCCAGGGCACCGAGTGGGTGAGCACAGGTGAAGGGAATGCCAGCTGAATGCCAGCCTGGAGATCCGGCCTTGGGGTGCAATTTGCTCATTACCAGGTAATGGAGCATCTACGGATCCAGGAGGGAGCAGTCAACCTCCTCAGCCTTTTTCTTTCTCTTTTTTTTCTTCTTTCTTTCTTTCCTTTTTTTTTTTTTTTTTTTTTTTAAGGAAGAGAGATAGAAACATCAATGATGAAAGAGAATCACAGATTGGCTGCCTTCTGCATGCCTCTTACTTGAACCCCCAATCCAGGCATGTGCCCTGATAGGGAATCGAACCGTGACCTCCTGGTTCCTAGGTCCACACTCAACCCCCTGAGCCATACTGCCCGGTCTGTCCTTTTCTGAAAGAAAAAAAAAAAAAAAAAAAAATCCACCCATACAGGTGAAAAGAGAACAGTCCAGAAAACATACTCAGTACAATAACCTGGCCCTTCTGCCCTGAAGGGGCACAGACATGCGAGAAAGAGACTTCCAAGCACTGCCATCGCCAGCCCTCACACCTGCCCAGACACGGCTGCCGGTGTCCACACGGCCACTGCATGCAGGAGCTTGTGAGGCGTGATCACACACGTGCTCTGCTATGACCGCAGCATGTCAGGCAATCACACGGAAAGCTGGCTCACACACCAGACCCCAGACCCACCTGCCACGGAGGCCACAGGTGAAGGCCACAGGTGAAGGCCACGGAGGAGGCATCAGAGAGAAGGGAATTCAGACACACCCCCGGCAGCCTCTGCAGGGAGCAGCGGAAACACCAAGCCTCACACACCTTGCTTCCTTGTCACCATGTTTCCCCAAATCACCGTCTGGGTGTCTCTCTCCCTCCATCCATTTACGGACCCGCCAACCTGACCAGCAGCGATCGGTCTTCACTCCCCATGGGACATTCCCCGCGTGGCAATACTCCTATCCCCTGATAGTCCAGCAGATTGGAAACCAGGCCTTTGACATATGGAAATGAGAAGGCACCACAGCTAAGGAAACTGAGGAGCAGCCAGTAAGAACAGGAACGGGACCCGCCTCCGCAACCCACACTCTGGAGCGTCTATTATGCTCCACTGTCTACTTGGATGCTCTCATTCCAGCCCTGCCACTGACTGCCAGGAGGCAGGTGTGGACAGGACCCCTAGGACCGGAAAGAGGAAACTGAGGCATGGGGTCCTGAGGTCCCTGCTGCCAAACCACACCCCCCAGGTGGGTGGGGGCGCTGGAAGGGGAACCACGTGGGCGCGGAGGGACTCTGCCAGGCTTCCCCCCAACCCCCCTGGTGCCACCTCCAAGCGCATGGCATGCCAGCACCACGGCCTCACCCTCGTCCTGGAGCTGGGACTGCGCAGCTCCTGCCCGGCAGCTCCTGGGGCCGAAGCGGGGAGAGAAAGGCGGATCCCCCTGCAGAACGCGGAGCCGGGCTGGGTCCCCCAAGCCCGCCGCCCTGAGGTGCCATGCACACCTGCTCCCTCCGAGCTGCCTGCAACCTTCCCCGCCTCCAGCACGGCCCCCGTTACCTGGGCCGCGCGTGGCCTCTCCGCGGCGTCCGGGGGTCCCGGCCCCGGGCCGGGCGCACAGCCTCCGGCGCGGGGCTGCGGGCGGACGGACAGGCGAGCCGGCCTCCCGCTCCAAGCCCCACTCTCCTCTCCGAATCAGTCACTGCGCCCGCCCGCCCCGCTCCCGCACTCGGAGGAAAAGGGAGAACCAGAGAGAAAGGACAGGGGGAGGGGCGCCCAGCGCAGGGGCGGCGTGACCCGCATCTCCTGCGCCCCAAGCCGGCCCCGGAGCCATGGCAACCACCGTGCCCGCCCCGCGCCCGCACCTCCAGCCCCCCCCCACCCTCCCCGCTGCCCACAGGTCCCCCCTCAGCCCCGGGGCCTCCGGACACCCCGGGGCGCTGGCACCCCGTCCCCAGAGGGGGAGGTGGACAGGGCGGCGCGCTTCCCCGGAGGAGGGGATCCCGTCCGGAGCGGGGAGGCGAGCCTGCCCCTCCCCCACATCCCTCCCCGCAGCCCGAAAGGGCTGTCCTGTCCTGGGGTGTCCGGAATCCCCCCGGAGGGCAGGGGGCGAGGGAGGGGCAGCTGGAGGGGAGACAGTGGGCGCCTGGGGATCAGGGACCCGCCGCCTCCCCCGCCCCTCCCCGGGGACCCCGAGGTCTGAAGGCAGCCTCCCCCCCCCGGGAAAGGGGGTCCCCCCGGGGCAGGGCTGCGGGGCCAGGAGGGACCTAGTGTCTCCCCTCGGAGGCCCCGGCGAGGTGCCCCCTCCCAGGAGTCACCCCCAGCCTCCGTGCAGCCGCCCCCGAGCGGGGTTTTGGGGAGCTGGGCGGCCCCCCGCGAGCCGGACCCCCGCCCACCCGCCCCCCGCGGACACACCTGCGTCTCCGAGCACCGCCCCGGTCCTGGGAGCGGAGGGCGCGGGTCCCGGTGGGTCCGGGCGGCGCTGCTGTGGCCGCAGCGGAGGGACCTGCTGGCTGCTCCGCGGGCTCCGCGCCTCCCGCGTCCGCGCCGCCCCTCCGCCCCCTCCCGCGGGCCGGCGGCCGCGGCTCCGCACCCTCCGGAGCGCACACGCGGGCCCCGCCCCGGCTGCGGGCGGAGGAGGTGGGGTCCCGGCGCTGCTGGGGCGCAAGCGGGGTCCGGGCCTCCGGCTGTGGTGGCGGATCCGCGATGCCAGCGGCGCTGCCAGGCTGGTTCCCTGCGCTGCCCCGGGCGGGAGGGCGTGGTGCCGCCCAGAAAGGCGCTAGCTCATCCCCCCCCCTCACTCCGGGGCGGGGGGGCGGGAGGGTGCTCCCCAGGAGTTAATTTCCTCAGGGGGCCACTCCCGAGCCGCTCCACAGACTGCCTAATTTTTTTAAAAATATATTTTATTGATTTTTTTTACAGAGAGGGAGAGGGATAGAGAGCCAAAAACATCAATCAGCTGCCTCCTGCACACCCGCTACTAGGGATGTGCCCAGAATCAAGGTACATGCCCTTGACCGGAATCGAACCTGGGACCTTTCAGTCCGCAGACGGAGGCTCTACCACTAAGCCAAACGGGTTACGGGTTATGGCAGGCTGCCTAATTTTAACACATAGATTAAGGCACCTGCCTCTGTTCCCACTTTAAAACGTGTGTGTCCTGATATCCTGTTTCCCCAAAAATAAGACAGTGTCTTATATTAATTTTTTCTCCCAAAGTAGCGCTAGGTCTTATTTTCAAGGGATGTCTTATCTTTCCATGCGCTGGGTCTTATTTTCGGAGAATGTCTTATTTTCAGGGAAACACGGTACTGACTGGTCTGGGGTTCCTCCACGGTGCTCCCTGGTGTTTTTCTCATTTATTCTGCGCTAATTCGGGCCTATGGGGTGGAAGACAGCCCCTCCACTCATTCCCCATGCCAAAGGCCATTCCCAGGACTCCCTGGGGCCACCAAAAAAAATGTAAATTTTATTTTCGGATCCCAAAACGATTTGGGGAAAGTGACAGTCTTTTGAAGAGTAAGGGATTTGCATATCTCTTTCATTTTTTTCTCACCATACTCAGATTTTCCAACTGTTCACACAATACCGCTTTTTAAAAATGCTGTTGCATTGAAGTCCCCTTTGAGGGGAAGAGAATCACTGATCTAGTTTTCGCTCCGCCAGGGGAGTGAGGTGGGCTCGGTCTGGCCGTGTTTTCACCGGCGGCATCAAACAATAAGGACATTCAGGGCTGTGAGCCACCCTCAGGGTGGGTGCTCCGTTTCCGAGGGGCACAGAGTGGGCTCAGGACTCCCCTTCAGAAGCCACTGGGTAAGGTATTTCAAAAACGAGTGAACTTGAGAACGAGTGAATCTTACTAATCGCTGGCCCTGGATCCGGATTCTGCCGGTTCATGTGTGGGCACTGGTCCTGCTGCCTGCCTGCCTTGGCACTGCCAATGCAAGTGAGGGCAGGACTGGCCCTGAGTTTCAATGGCTGCAGGAATCTCTCTGCCGGAGGCATCGTTATTCCCGTGGCATGTTTTCCAAAGTGGAAACAAAGACAAAACACTGACTACAATTTCCAACAGGGGAAATGCTGTGCCTGTAGGAAAACACGTCCAAGGTCAAGGAGACGCAAAGCCAAGCTGGGTTTCCGGAACTGGCCACCCTCTGCTCTGGGTGTGTGCGTATCCACCCAGCAGAAGCTCAGAGCCCTGCCCGGGGCCCGGCCAACAGGCCGCTCCCAAGCCGCTCCCAAACAGGCAAGTTCTTTTCTCTGCCATTTGTTTGCTTCGCATTAGAGTAATTTAAAAGTCAAGTATTTGCCCAGTTGGCATGGCTCAGGGGCTGAGCGTTGACCTATGGAATCAGTAGGTCACAGTTGGATTCCTGGTCAGGACACAGGCCTGGGTTGCAGGCTCCATCCCCATTAGGGGGCGTGCAGGAGGCAGCCAGTCAATGATTCTCTCTTACCATTAATGTATTTCTGTCTCTTTCTCTCTCTTCCTTTTCCCTTTCTCTCTGAAATCAATAAAAATATAGTTATGAAAAACAAATATAAAAGACAAGTGTTTATGGAGGACCTACTATTATACTTATCTTTGTTCTAGGTGCTTAGTCCAGTGGGAAATCCAATCGATAAGACCAGCTGCTTTTCTTTAAATCAAATATCCGAAATGTATCAGAGAAGCGTGATACCCATGGCAAGATGAAGGGTCAGTTCTTCAATCTGGGTTTTCCTTTGAAGGGGACACCTATGTCTGAGCACCTGACACCGCGTATAAGTGAGGAATTAAGAGCCCCACCCTGAGCTGGGGCCGACCAGGGGCCATGCTGAGGCCAGCATGTACACAGTGTTCTCTGTCCCAGGCACAGGAGAAAGGGCTGGTGGGGGAAGGTAAGTGAGGAACAAAGAAGGGAGGGGGAAGGAGGAAGGGAGGGAGACAGGTCACCAGCCAAGAAAGGAAAACAGTATTTGAGAGAAAGATGGAAAGTAATTCAGCCAACGCGAGGCTGTCCTTGTAAAGGCATGCCGAAGGAAAGCAGAGGGTGTCTATCTCCGCCTCCGAGAAACACCTCCTCCCCCGTGGTCGGCAGCTCAAGAGCCACTTTGGCCCCTTGAGTGTGGCTCTTCCATCAAATACTACGGCCTGGGCAAGTCTATTTTGAAGAAGTAGAAATTTTAAAAATTTGGCTCTCAAAAGCAATTTCAATCCTTAGACTGTTGATATTTGGCTCTGTTGGTTAATGAGTTTGCCGACCACTGTCACAGCCTTATCTCCGAGGAGAGGGTCCAGTTTCCAACCCCCAGGAGCCTCAGCCAGAGGGGATGCACGCACAGAGGCTGGGGCTGCTAAGCGGGACTCTTCCTGCCCGGGCTCCATCCTGTCTGACACTTGGTTCAGACCCACCTGCTCTCTATGAGGATCCTAATCAGGCAGTGCGTGCGCGTGGGTGCGGGGAAAGGCTGGGCTCTCAGGCCTCGTGGAAATGCCGCTGCCTCCGCTTTGAGAGGTGTGGGTTTATCTCCCCCAGTGGAGGTTGGCTGTGCGCAATAAACCCATGTTACACGGCCACAAATGAGGAGGCGAGGGGGGCAGGTTCAGGAGCAGAAGCAGAAGGTGGGAGAGATAGGCCGGTCATCCGGAAAGAGAGAAGTACTGGGGGCCGGGGCGTGCTCAGTCCTTCCTGCTGATGTATGGTCCACGCGGGCCCGAACCCGGGCCTGGTGTCACTCCAGGAGCGAGGCCGAGGGAGGAGAGGGGCTTTTGGCAGAGCCAGAGCTGGTGATATGGCATCTTTCCTAGAAAAGCTGCTCAGCAGAGAGCCGCAGTTGGGAAATGCCAGTCCTGTCTGGCAGGTCTGACACGCACAGCCCCGCTGGCTGCTGCGTGACGGAGGGAGGGCAGGCTGCGCCGTCCAGGGAGTCCTCCCACAGCCTCCAGCAACAAAGCCGCGCCTTCGGCTCCCATGTTAACAAACCGAACCAGAACCTGCTCCGTGAAGAGAGGAACTCACAGGAGATGCTCTTGGAACACGTCCTTTCACACAAGAACAGAAGATGCTTCTGCAGTCCAAAGGCAACACCTCCGGAACCAATCAAAAGGGAAACCTCGTGGTTTGTGCCATGGATCATTAATATGTGTGATCCGGCTTCGGGGCCATGGGCCCAGGTAACTTGGCTGGATGTTAAAGAAACTAGACAATATAAGGGCCGCTGATAACATTGTCCTTACGGAGCTGTGTTCTCAAACCCCATGCTTTCAGCATCTGTTGATTCCTGCTGAGGCCCACGCCCACCCTGTCTCAAGTCTGTGCTCCCCAGGTTCTCTGGGGACCAGGTTTGGCCCCAAGGCTAAAGGGACAGGAGGGAGACTGCTGTGGGCAACTTCCAGGTCACCTCCTTGAAGGCAAGGTAGATTCTTTCCTGGTTAGCAGTCCAGCAGTGAAGACAGCCTCATGGTGAGGGGAGCAGAAGGCCCTCCCTTTGCCTGAGTCCCCAGGTGACCGCACCAGAGCCCGCATATCACCATGAATGTCTCTGGGATCTCTGCCTTATAGCTGCTTGTCACCCCCCTGATGAATGCCATGGCAATCATGTCATCAGGACAACCTTAGAAGGGCCAAGGAAAATAAGAATGGAGGCCACAGTGGAATCTGCTGGCTTTTCCTTTGCCCAGCATTTATCTGCATTCCTGCAGCTCAGCCCTAGAGAATGGACCTATGGCACTTCCCGATGCCCCCTACCAACCTCTGGTCCGGTGTGTGGCACGGGTAAGCACAACCAGCTTTTCCATCCCTGTCTGGGGTGATGGAGTGATGAAAGACATCAGACACACAGTGAGGAGTGAGATGGGATCAGGCCGGTTAGGGTAAGGGCCTTGGGGAGAGAAGATGGTAGATGAGGAAGGAATGAGACAGGTGGTCAGGATAAGAGCCCGACAGGCACAATGAGGGTGGGGGTAAGGGGGAGAGATCAACCAAAGGTCTTGTGTGCATACATATGGGCCTAACCAGTGGCCATGGACAACATGAGTTGGGGGGGGGCATATCTAGGGAGGGGTTTGGGATGAGAATGGGGGAATAAGGACAATTATGTGAGACCATAATCAATTTTTTTTTAAAAAAAGCCAGGCACAATGTACCAGTCAACCGAGAGATGTCCTTCCCCCTGAATCCAATCGCAGGAACGAAAAGCTGGGAGATGAGGGCAAAGGGAGATTGGCTGGTATTTGTTTGAAAGAGACCATGTGGAGGTATTATTGATATGAGAAAATGCTAAGTAATTGATTTACTATCTGAAAAGGGATTTACTATTGGGGAAAGGGAGGGAAGAAGAGACTGAACATAAACTGCACCTATGGATGAGGACAATGGGGGATGGGGAGGGGTCGGAGGGTGGGGTGGGAACCTGGTGGAGGGGGGAAGAAATGAGGAACCTTTGTAATAATATGAACAATAAAGATTGATTAAAAAAAAAGAAAAAAGAAAAAAAAAGAAAGAGACCCAAAAGGGAAAGAGCAGGAAATATAAACCCCTAGACCCATGAACTTCTGCGACAACTCATTCCGGGACCCCTCCTGCGTGCAGAGAGCTTTGCTACGTCCTTTCAATGTAATAAACTTCGCTTCCCTTTGCTGACACTTCCCTTGCCCCTGAATTCATTCATCATCAGCTTCTGGAGACAGGGAACCCAATAGCTCACACTCCTGTCTCCAAAGGAGCCAATGGGAGACCTGCTTTGGACTTACACTCGAGCTATCGGAAAAAATGAGGACACAGCAGGTGCGATGTAAGCAGGAGAAGCTGGCTGCATCCAACGCCCCTTAGGAAGAGCGTCCCTGAGACCAAAGCCACGTGAGGGACAAGAAGAGGAGAGAGGCAGACACTGGCTCCCATTTCTCACCGGCGGAGCATCCATTGTTTATAAGAAGCTGAACCTGGAATACCTCTAGACCAGGGATGAGGTGAGCCAAAATTGCTTTAAGCTGAAGCGGCTTGAATTGGTCATCTGTTTCTTGTGATCAAAATCATTGTTATTAAGATAATTCTCTCAGGATAGGTTGGTTAGTAAGGGGATGAGCGAGGCAGAGTCTCCCTTTCATGAAATAACCCACCTAACTCCCTGAGATGCTGCATCCGGATGGTCCCAACCCTGTGTGCAAATTGATAGAAGGGACAAAGGGGTCTTTTAATGATCCTGGTCACGGATATTATACAAGGAATGGCTCGCGTGTGCTAGGTATTTGCCACCCTTGCTTTAAGACATTCCTCCTTTAACAATGCCATAAGTCTAGACAGATGGGGGAGAGGATTGTAAAATTATGGTATATTGGTAAATTCTTTGTGGGCACATTTTTATCAGTTTTAAAGAGAGCCATGGACCAATTAGTCCTCTCCATGCAGCATTTAGGGGCCATAATTCATGCTTTCAATTGACTTCTTTTTTTTCCAGCAAAATAAACAAACTAATTAGCAGACAAGCATTTAAATCACAAATTGCTAGCATGTGATAACATTGTGTTAACACCACCCACGACTCAGGTACTGGCACTGCACTGGATTTGTCTTCTTTCAGAAAAACAATATTTCTTTCAATTTATTTAAAGTATAGAAAGAAAGAAAGAAAGAAAAAACCTAGCTCTTGCTTTCAATAAAACTGACAAGTCCTCTAAATCAGGAGAAAATGCACATTATCACACATACATAAAAACATTTTGTATATGAAGATCTGTTTCAATACTCTGTATTTCCTGAAGCCAAAATACAGCATTTTCATAATGTTGCTTTCACCCAGCGTGTTTATCATTAGCACAACTACAGAAACCCAC
The DNA here is from genome assembly GCA_963693515.1 of Pipistrellus nathusii. Taxonomy (NCBI): domain Eukaryota; kingdom Metazoa; phylum Chordata; class Mammalia; order Chiroptera; family Vespertilionidae; genus Pipistrellus; species Pipistrellus nathusii. The sequence goes on along the minus strand of OY882870.1, from coordinate 50,334,951 downwards.
GGAGGTTGTGCAGAAAGACGGTCCCAATTAGATAAACATGAGAATCCTCTTCCCAGATCCAAATCTGACATCATTATCTCCCGAGAAGAGATCATTAAATTATGATTTAGTCACAGGCTCTTCCCAGATTAGAATGCAGAGCACTTTACTATTTGCATTGGAAAGCCAAGTGGAATAAAGATAGCCACTTACAAATAAAGCAAAGGAGCTTAAGATGCACCTCAGCCTGACTGGCTGGCTCCGGGGAGAGAATAAAGCAGCTTTCTGTGTGGAGTGCCCTTCCTGTGCCCAGAGGAACACGGTCTGTGACGGGAAGGGCGAGGGCGGACTCACTGATCAGTGTCTTCTACACAAGGCTATGAACAGCCATTCTTGTTCACCAAACGTGTTTTCTTTGCTTTCTTCAGTGAGGAATAGATTTTCGGTGGGGGGAGGCAGGCTCATTTTTTGATTCTGATGGTTATGTGAGGACCAGATGCAATGGTTAAGAACCAAGAGGAGGCTTCCCTGTGGCATCTCATCTGCCCTCATGTCAGACCTACCCTCTCACGCAGCAGCTGGATGTCAGGAGCAGCAGGACGATGATATTTCTAACTTTTAAAAAATTTAATAAATCTTTATTGTTCAGATTATTATAATTGTTTCTCCTTTCCCTCCCTTCCACCTGGTTCCCATCCCACCCTCTGCCCTTACCTCCCTGCCACTGTCCTCATCCATAGGTGTACGATTTTGGTCCAGTCTCTTCCTGTACCCCCCTCCCCCCCCTCTTCCCCCTGGAGAATTATCAGTCCACTCTCTTTCTATACCCCTGATTCTATTATAGTCACCAGTTTATTCTGTTCCTCAGATTTTTAAAAATATATATATTTTATTGATGTTTTTACAGAGAGGAAGGGAGAGGGATAGAGAGTTAGAAACATCAATGAGAGAGAAACATCAATCAGCTGCCTCCAGGACACCCCCCAATGGGGATGCGCCCACAATCAAGGAACATGCCCCCGACTGGAATTGAACCAAGGACCTTCCAGTCCGCAGGCTGACGCTCTATCCACTGAGCCAAATCGGTTTTGGCTGTTTCTCAGATTTTCAATTCATTTGATTTTCAGATTCACTTGTTGATAGATATGTATTTGTTGTTCATAATTCTAACTTTTCCTAATATCCCAATAAGCAGAGATGGTGAACGCAGAATGCATTTCTCTGAGTTTTCAAGGACTTGACAAGTGCTTGCCGTCCAGTTAAAAGAGGGGACAAGATGGGATAAATAAGGATCTTTTCTATTCCTAAACCTTTACGAAGTCGAGGACACTATACTTTCGAACATTCATAAAAGTACCACAAATATAATAATGTACCTACAGGAGATACAATTTTCCATCATTGCCACTCAACTAAATGCAAACAAGTTTTTATAAACTGATACTATCTGGCAGCCTTATTCGTCTTTAACTGGCCCACTGATTACAAACGTTTAGCTATAGCGCACATCCAAAATGCGCACCGTGACATGGAAGGAAGCATCATGATAAGCCTTTGGAGAATGTGAAATGCTAAAGCAACAAGCTGACTGTCAAATTACAGCGGGGAGGGTAGGGAGTTATGGGAGAGATAAGACATCAACCGAAGGACTTGTATGCATGCATATAAGCATAACCAATGGACACAAAACTCTGGGGAGGGAGGGCATGTATGGGAGTGGGGAGGGGGGCAATGGTAAGATATGTATAATACCTTAATAAAATAATAATAATGATACATAAATAAATTAATTAATAAAAAAAGAGAATGTGAAATGCTACTGAAGTGATGAGCATTTGGAGAGTGAGTGAGTGCCGTTACGGGGACGGAGTGCCCACCGCACAGACTGATTCTCACGGACGTGACCTCCATTTTCAGTGCTGGCGCCAGGCTGGGAAGGTGGCCCTGGCGGCAAACTTCCCCGAAAGTCGGTGGGCACAGCCAGGCAGACGCTCACAGGGACAACCACCCACATCCATCCCCAGAGCCAGAGAAAGGCAGTGCCATGCCAACCTTCATGCCGCCCCAGGAATCCGCTCCGGCCATAACTCCACTCCGGGGACCGAGCAGCCCACAGCCGACCGGGCCTCTCTCAAAGGCCTTGTTTACCGAAGGGTCAGAGGGCGTTTCCCGTGAACCGCGGCCCAGGCCCCACGCTTTTGTCCCGTTTTATGCTTTCCCCGTAATAAACCCCTGTCCCGTAAGTTATGGGGTTTTCTCACCACCACGTGACCGCAGCTGTCAGGTGAAACTGCCCCTTGTCAGGATGGTCTCCAAGAGGGGAAATGGATGTGCCCCCGAAGGGACCGGGTTTTGTTCCGGTCCGTTGGCAAAGGAGCCTGTTTCCTCGGGAACCGGGCCTGGGGCCTCTGGCCAGGAGCATCCCCTCCTGACATCTCTGGGCAGCAGGTCTGACGCTTCTGTCTGAGGAAGAGAGGCGACAGGAAAAGGACACAGAAATGTTGTCAAACGGGGCAGGGACAGGCATATTCAAGTCAAAAATGTGCCCAGTGGCCCGGCCAGCATGGCTCAGTGGTTGAGCATTGACCTATAAACCAGGAGGTCATGAGTCAGGGCACATGACCAGGTTGTGGGCTTAATCCCTAGTGTGAGGTGTGCAGGAGGCAGATGATCAACAATTCTCTGTCATCATTGATGTTTTCTTTTCTCTCTTCCTCTCTCTTCCTCCCTGAATGCAACAAACATATAAGTGACCATCTGACCAGTAGCTATGACATGCACTTACCACCAGGGGGCAGACACTGTGGTAGCTGCCTAGCTGCAGTGAACCGCTCTCTTGCAATCTAGGATTCCACTCACTCCTCAGATACCCTTGGAGCCACAGCATCCCCTCCCCCCCAGGTGTGGCCAGCCAGGGAGGGGGGACCGTGGGAGGTTCCCACTCCTGCCAGCCACCTTCTAATTAATTTCCTTACAGTGTGCACGAATCTGTGCACCAGGTCACTTGTAGTATTTAAAAAAAAAACACACACAAATGTGCACAGTAAGGTCAGAGACATAACAAGCCAAAAACCTGAGCAAACACTTCCCTGAATAAACAGAGGTAATGGGGAGGGAGAGAGAAAAAAAGACACAAGTTCCATGATGCAAACTAAAAATGCTTCACCCACAAAACACATATTGATCCCCTTACTTCACATTTCTTGAGAAATGAATATTCCTATCAGTAAATACTCGAGGTGCAACACGGTAACGTGGGCTTAAAACTGAGATCATGAAGACTTTGAAAGGGAAGTAGAAAAAGGTGCCCCATGCACAGCTGACGACGGGAGGCATTCTGTGGACCTCACCCTTTGCACGTATTTCTCGGCCCCGTAAGAGAAGGCGCAGGCTCAGGAAACTGCATTGATACCGCTGTCCCTATGAGCTGGTTTTGGATACCGAGTAGTCTGGGGTGCTGCCTGGATCACCACCTAACACACACACACACACACACATACACACACACACACACACACACACACACACACACACACTGTACAGGCCCGGCTCGTAGATTGAAAATAACCCACTTCCTCACATTTGGAATAAATGGAACGTGGGTCTGTGTTACAGTTTCCTCTGTGGTTAAAGCACCGGGGGACGCAGCGAAGACCACCCTGGACACCAAAGGAAGCACAGGCTCCTCCCATACCCCCTTGGAGAGACCCCTGCAGGGCCCTGGCCAGGGAGCCCTGGCTCATTCTCAGGATGGCATCCGGGGCCCGCTCGTCCCTGTGAGGCTCTGACAACGGGTTCACCTTCAGGACTCAGAGGATGAAGAGGCTGAACATCCTGCTGTTCATTCATCCAATCATCCCTGGTGGGATGCCCATTCTCCGCAGCCCACGCCAAGGCTCCAAAGACCGAGGGGCTTTCCCGCCCGGTAAACGGCACCTGCTGGGGCCCACGTGCATCTCCAGCCACTGTGGTCCCATTCTTACAAGCAGCTTCTCCTGAAGGTAATCGGTGAGTCCGCCAGGGGACGCTGAGCGGTGAACTACTTTCAGCAGCTGCCCTGGCCTTTACACTCAAAACCATGAGCCACCACAGGAGAGCCCGGCAAGCTTCTCCAATGAAGAAGGAAATGTCATAAAGGCAAGAGATACACAGGAAAGTGTGACTCCATGAACACAGCAGAAAAGCATGACAAGGAAATGGAATTTGGCAATATTATATAAATAACAGACTTTGGATTTTTTTTTAAAATGGCTGACTTTGGTGATAGTTTGGTAGGGTTCTGCTAGTATACATTGTATTGCATTCAGGATGGGGTTATTATGATATTAATAAACTATTCCCAAGCTCTTCCCAGGCACCAGGCACTGATCTGCATTGAGACGAACTCAGTACGTGCGCGCAAAGCAGACCACTCTCACCGGGTGGCATGCTGTATCCACACAAAGGATGAAGCACCTGGGTCTGGGGGAGGCAACATGGGGGCCTAAGCCCCAGGCAGCGAGTGAGGGCCCCGGGCCACAGCTGGGTCTGACAGTCTCACACATGCTTTTTTGCACAATTTAGCAAATCTGACAAATGTACAGAAAAGACAGAAGATCCCCAGGAAGGCACTGCTGACACAAAGGAGACGGGAGAGTGTGGAAGGACCACGAGGAGACCATAGCTGGAAATACGGTGGATACAAGACTCCTCTGGATTTAAGAAACAGTGCTTCTGTTTTCCTGGGCAAAAAGGAACAACTCTGCCTCATAGACAAATCAACCCTGCCTCAGAGGGACTAACCATAGCATATAGACATATATATATATATGTCTATTGATTTCAAAGAGCAAGGGAGAGAGGGATAGAAACATCAATGGTTAGAGAATCACGAAATATCTGCCTCTTGCACGCCCCCTACTGGGGAATTGAGCCCCCAACCCAGGCATGTGCCCTGACTGGGAATCGAACTGTGACCTTCTGGTTCATAGGTTGACACTCAACCACTGAGCCACACTGGCCGGGCAGCACTGCCATACTTTGGTGGCCCTCCTGGCAGTCATGCAGGCTCAGTGCCCATGCACGATTATCCAAGCACAAGACTGACATTCTTGCAAAATGACAAATTCTGCCAAACCAGGGCCTGTAGGCCGAGACTGGCCTGCCAGCAGTTGTGTAAGTAAAGATTTAAGGAAACATTGTCACGCTCACTTGTTTACATATTCTCTGTGCATGCTTTTGTGGACTGTTCCGTAATTGAATAGTTTCCACAAAGACCATCTGAGCCCCCAATGCCTAAACTGTTTACTACCTGGCCCTTTCCAGAAAAAGTTTCTCCACCCTGTCTTGCTTGACCTTTGGGATTGCCAGCAAATATTTACACGGTAAAGAGCAAATCCTCAAATCCCGATGGTTTTCTGAATATGCTTGATAGAAACATGCCCGTGACAACTTAGCTACTCGTGTTTCCCTCTCCATTGTACGTATCTCTGCCAACTAAACATCTGCGGGATCAGGAGGCAGAGGCTGCCGTGTTGGCCAGTGTCCCTTCTCCTTTGGTTCCCAGGCACACCGCTGAGCAAGATGTCCCAGGATGCCTTGCATGAACCAGAAGGTTATGGTTCAATTCCCAGTGAGGGCACTTGTCCAGGAATTGGGTGCCTGAACTCCAGCCATGGGAAGGTTGGAAGAAGAAACACCTGTCCCTTCTAGGGAGAGCAATTCTGTTCTCTCTCTTCGTCCCCGTGGCTCAGATCCCAGAAGTGGAGAGCAGTGCTCCGGAGGGAAGAGTCTGCTCTCTGGATTAGCCCTCAGAGAAGAGACACCCAGCCTGGAGCACTGACAGTGGCCAATTCTTGGCACCTTTATGGGCTGAGTTGTGTCCCTTCTGGAAGCGTAAGTTGAAGACGTAACCCCAGTCCCCGGAATGTGACTGTATTTGGAGCCAGGACATCAGTCAGGAGTCAGCAGGTTAAGCAAGGCCATGGGTGTGGGCCCCATCCAGTCTGGCGGGTGTCCTCGGGGGAGGAGGAGACTTGGACACAGAGACACCGGGGAAGGGGGCAAGAAGAGAGGTGCTCCTCTCCATTTTCCTCCTCTTGTTTCAGAGGTCTTCAAAAAATATCCCCCCCCTTTTTTTACAGTGAATAGATGAAATACAGTACTTATAGCCACCATTACAGTATGTAATATATATTTATTTATTTATACACACATGTCTACTTGATAATGTATATCAACAAATTAGAACTTTAATGACTTAAAAATCATGACGATTCATTTTAATGCCATGACTTCAACCATATCTGCACCAAGAAAAGTGAGTAGCTGAAGCTGTCATCAAAATAATCCTGAGCAAAACAATTTTAGGACAAACAATGGACACAATTTTTCCTTCTGAATCATCCTGTTCATTGTCTTACCCTGAGCTTCACTGCACTGTGTGGAAACAGCATTATTTCCAAATCAATATCACTATTAAGTCTGGATCATTAATTAGCAGTCTATTTTCTGAGTTCAGAGGAAATTACACAGGAGGCTATGGCCATAAGGGGTTGGCTTTGTCCAAAGACTAATTTTATGATCAATACAGTAACAATCAAAATTCAAAATGGTTTTTCAAATTGGTTTAGTCAAAACAATGGAACCATATCAGTATAAAATCTCAGTTTAGCTCTCACTTTTCCCATGGTGTTCTCAGAGCTAGCAAGAAGAGCCCAGCTGGTGTGGCTCAGTGGTTGGGCCTTGAACTATGAACCAGAAGGTTATGGTTCAATTCCCAGTGAGGGCACATGCCCAGGTTGTGGGCTCGATCCCCAGTGGGGAGGCATGCAGGAGGCAGCCGATCAATGATTCTCTCCCACTGATGTTTCCCTCTCTCTCTCTTTCTCCCTTCTTCTCTGGAATCAATAGCAAATATATTCAAAGAAAAAGAAAGCTAGCACAAGGTGAAGACTCAGTCATGGACCGTCTCTCCCCAGAGTGCCCTGGGCAGTCCATAGAGGGGACATTCACCTTGGGGACCACGGAGGGGGTCTTCCATTTCCAGGGAACTCTCCTCGTGTGTTTGGTGGGAGGCAAAGGGACGGAGCTGCGGCTTGAACTGTGGGGAAGACGATGAGAGTGATGTGGGCTGTGTGTGTGGATGAGGTTAGCAGCCGGGATCGTGACCTCCTGATGAGAAAATGAGACAGTGCATGCCATGGATTTCTCTTAATCTAATGAAGAGATGACGTTGAGTGATGGCTCTGAACCAGCGTCCTCCTCCTCACCTGCTTTTGCTGTGACAGCCACAGTGCCCCCTGGGTTCCCACCAATGCAGAGCTGAGCCCAAGGGCTGCTCCTTCTCTGCCAGGGGCACACGAAAAGGACAGATTTAATCAAGAAAGTGTGACTTCGGTTTGTTTTGCAAAGTCATCCAAAGGCTGAACCACGGACGCACGGAACACATCTCACACAATTAAACTATTTACTCTGGATTCGTGACTCATTAGCTACAGAATCACAAACACAGCAGGAAGAGGCTGGTATGGTGGGGACCCCGCCACGGCTCTGCCTTGAGCACCGAGTCCTCGCACACCAGTTCCTCCCACGCGGAACAATGTAAGGAAAAGGGCAGATTTGTTTTCTCCTTGTTGCTTAAAAAACAACAACAGCCGAAACCAGTTTGGCTCAGTGGATAGAGGGTCGGCCTGCGGACTGAAAGGTCCTGGGTTCGATTCAGGTCAAAGGCATGTACCTTGGTTGCGGGGCCCATCCCCGGTGGGGGGTGTGCAAGAGGCAGCTGGTCGATGTTTCTATCTCATCGATGTTTCTGACTCTCTGTCGCTCTCTCTTCTTCTCTGTAAAAAAAAATAAAATATGTTTAAAAAAGAGAGAGAGAGAGAGAGAGAGAGAGAGAGAGAAAGAAAAGAAAAGAAAAAAAGAAAAAGAAAACAGCCTGTTGTCCTGCATGCTCCTCTGTGAAACAAGGAAAAAGGCAAGATAAAAAAGGATAAGTATCTGAAACCCTTCTCAGTAACCTGTTGCGGTTTCAGGACCTGTGGCCAACACAGCTCCTTGTCCACAGGGCTCACTAGTCTCGTGAGATTTCTCTGGAAGTCGGTGAGAACCTCAGACAGATGTAGCATGTCTGCAGGTGGTAATTGGGGCAATTTCATAGTACACACACACACACACACACACACACACACACACGCCTACTATTGCCTGTGATTCCCCATGGGTATTATAATGCCAGTCAGTCACCACTATCACCATCATTTCCTCAGTCCTCAGCATCCCTGCATCAAGGACGTGGCCCCGCCGTGGCTACGAGAGGGATGCATCCGCTTCACTCAGCCTGCAGACACCCTGGCGCACAGCTCGAGTTTACAAATATTTGTAAAATAAGAGTTCCTTAGTTGAGATAAATATTTATTTTAAATCCACGTAAATTCCGGCGGGTTGTTTATAAGGCATGATAAACACTGAAGAACATAAAATATGAATTTTAAAAAGAGAAGACATCCTACATGAGCTTAAAACACTTGGAGGAGAAATGGGAAGGTAGATTTAATGGGGACAGAGTTTCCATTTTATAACATGAAATCTTCCCAGAGATCGGAGACACAGCACTGTGAATTTATTTAACATCAGTGTACAGGTCTCACGTGCACACACACACACACACACACACACACACACACACACCTATGCTTTTGTTGTTTGTGCTGGTGACTAGTTCTCGTGCTCCGTGATTTAGGGCCTGTCTTCCTGGCACCGCGGTCTGACTTTACCTGGGAGAAAGCAAACCTTTAAGAAAAGGGCATTGCCCAGCCCGTGTGGCTCAGTGGTTGAGCATTGACCTATGTACCAGGAGGTCAAAGTTTGATTCCTGGTCAGGGCACATGCCCGGGTTGCGGGCTTGATCCCCAGTGTGGGGTGTCCAGGAGGCAGCCAATCAATAACTCTCAGCATTGATGTTTCTATTCCTCTCTCCTTCTCCCTTCCTCTGAAATCAATATATATTTGGAAAAGAGCAAAAAGAAAAGGGCATATCCAGACTAAGGGTGAGCGTGGTTGGGGGCTTCCCATCCACTTGCTCGATACCAGCTCCCCGACAGACAGAAGGATGCTGGATAAACATTCCTCAGACACAGCTGAAGGATGGGAAGAGGGTGTCACTAGCAACTCGGTCCCTTTCACCCCCCTTGTCAATAATTACTATTCAAAACCGAGCCCTGGTGTGGAGCGACAGCAGATCGTTGCGTGAGAGGCGCTGCATCAGGAGCGAAATCTCGTTGTTAGAGAGGGAAGGTGGCTTATTATTAATAGCTCTGCCTCCCTCCGGGGGCCGTCCGAGGACGCGGGCCGTGTGTTCAGCCTGGTGCTCCCGTCCCAGAGCCGGCCGTAATCGGGGCCCGCATCTTCTCACCGCCTTCCATCACACGCCTTAATGTATAGTAGTTTCCCTGCACCTCGGGTCAGATAATAAAGAAAATTCATTACACGGCAGCAAGGCAGCTCCTCTGCACACCTCTGCCGGGGAATTTTAATAATCAAAGAAGTTGCTGATGGAGGAATGTGATAAATTGCTTTGCTCCCGGGCACTAGAACCCTCCCCGGGCGTGATGAATGCCTCAGCTTCCAGTATTTATCCAGGGAAGGGGGAATGCTGAGAACCATCCAAAGGGCGATGGTCGCGGGCAGCTATTTTACAGGAGCCGCAGTGTGGCTCCGTCAGGAGGGAAGAGAGGCTCAGAGCAGGACGTCCCGGGAGAGGAAAGGCGGCCGGAAAGGCCTCCCGGCACCCGGGCACCCCTGCGGGAACGGCTTTGGAACGATGAGTTTTGAAAATTCATTTTCCAATTCACAATTAGCAAAGTTAAGAATAATTGGTTTTCAAAATTCCTTCTGCGTGCTGCTCATTTTCATGGCTCATAATGAAGGTCTTTAACCGTGGAATCCCGGGGGCTCAAGGTCATTTACACGCGAGATGCTTGCTTTCTTAGCGCTCCTCAGGCTTGGGTGTTAAAATGTCACACACTCACAGAAATACCACCAGCGGAGGGATCGCCTCACAGACACCAGCACAGCAAAAATGCCGGAATCGCACAACAGTGTGTGGATGCCCAGCTGGTGCCTCCCGGATCTGGGGGTGTCTGTTTCTGAGCGTGATTAATACATGCTGCCCCTTCATTACTGCACCCCCCGCATTGGATTTTCCTGAGGTGATTCTCCTACTTCCCGGAGATAATTTCTTTTTCATTTTTTTCATAATGCATGTAATTTTCTCCTTTTAAGACTTAGCAAGGAGTGCGTGCTTATCATAATCTTTCAACACATAATGCTTGGCTATTACTATGCAATTCTCAATTGTCTAACTTTATTTCCTCTTGATTGAATTATTTAAGCTGTATAATTTCTGCTTGGAGACTATAAAATTTTCCTTTTGACCTAATACTACAAGAGCATAATTTGGTAATAGTTCATGTGTTTAAAAATATGTCTCTTAAGGCCTGGCCGGCAGCCAATCAATGATTCTCTTTTATCATAGATGTTTCTCTCTCTCTCTCTCTCTCTCTCTCTCTCTCTCTCTCTCTATCTCTCTCTCTCTCTCTCTCTCTCCCCCTCCCTTCTTCTCTAAAATCAATAAAAATATATTTTTAAAAATAAATTAATAGACTTTATTTTAAAGAAATATATCTCTGTAGAGCTTAAAAGTCGAGATATTCGTATTCATTCTTTGAAGCTTATTAATTATATTATTCATATTCACTTTCTCAACTCATTTACATGGTCAACTTGATGGGTCAATTATTAAAAGGGAAATGTCTTACATTGCAATTGGGTCTTTAACTTCTATGGGCTTTGCCCATAGTATTTCGACTTTATATGTTCATGAGGATGCCACATGGCAGATGGGACAGAAAGAGGGAAATCGTGAAAACACCCATCTCCTCTGCTGGATGCTTTTGGCTGGAGATGACGGATCCCACCACAGGGAAGGTGGTCGATCACACAGGGCATGGACCCCGGAGGAAGGGAGCGTGGGGGCCAGCTGGGGGTTTCTCCACCCAGCCAGAAGCGAGAGGGGGTGCGTGGCTTCACTTAGCGGCATTTAAAAAGAAGCAGAATTCTCCAGGAAGAAGGTTACCCTCTGAGGAACGGCCGGCCAGCCGAGTGTGGAGATATCAGAGACATTCAATGGGGCCCAGGGCCATTCCTGGCAACCCAGCCACCTTCCCCACGCGCTGCTGCTGCTCCAGAACCTCGCCCCCAGAGCGGCACCCGACAACTTTTCTTGAATCACATCCCAGTGGTCTGCTTTGGAGACCGCACCTTCCGAAGACAGGAGCAGCAGGAAGAGGGAGGAAGGCAGAACAGGCCCGTGTCCGCCCTCACTGTCTCCAAGCACCTGTGAAATGCATTCTCCCGAGACCCACGGCTTTTCCTGTTCTGTAGCTGAGGAGGGCAGGAATTCACCTCAGGTATACATGGTCTAAAGAAAGAAGCGATTCTACTGACAGATGTCTGAACTGAGGAGTTTAACAGCTCTACTCCCCAGCCCGTGTGCAGAGAACAGCAACTGAGCTCATTAAGTATCTGTCTGATGCATCACGCAGGTTGCTTGAAGTCAAGAGCGAGAGTGGGGTGGACTCCACGCCTTCCCGATAATTACTTGGTGTGACCCACTTGGGGCAGGTGACCTGCTTGCCAGGCACCTCCATTGCAGCATCGGGGAGGGGAGGGGAGGGAGGAGAGGGAAGAAAGGGAGGGGAGCGATAACTACTCCTCAAACAAGAGCCGTTTCAGGATTAAGTGGATTTACTCCTGTCAGTCTGTGACGAGGCACGTTCTCGGAGCTTAAAACCTGTTAGCTATTTTCATAATCCTATTGACTCAGAATGGATGGAGGATGGAGGGGAAAGACGGCTCAGGGAATGGAAGAGTCTTTTAAAAAAATATATTTTGATTTTTTTACAGAGAGGAAGGGAGAAGGATAGAGAATTGGAAACATCGATCAGCGGCCTCCTGCATACTCCTGACTGAGTATGTGCACGCAACCAAGGTACATGCCCTTGAACGGAATCGAACCTGGGACGTCAATGATGAGAGAGAATGATGGATCGGCTGCCTCCTGCACGCCCCCTTGTTGGGGCTCAAGCCCACAACCCGGGCATGTGCCCTGACTGGGAATCGAACAGGCTGCCTCTTGGTTCATGGGCTGATGCTCAACCGCGGAGCCACGCCCACAGACGGGGCCTCTTGTTATTCTGAGTGAGAACCTCCAGGAGACTGAAATGCAGGGAGAGAGGTGGTTCTGCTCATTTTCCTAACAGCAGGGAAAGGAAGCCTTCCCTTCCAGACTGGATTAATAAACTGTCCCCGTGTGGATCCAAACACAGTAATAGCTTTGGGTAAATGCCCGGCCTGCCAATATTAGTCCAGCTTTTCACACGAACCGCAATCACTCGGCTGTAACAGGCCCAGGAGCCCTCCCGGGTCTTCCCAGGGGCCCGTGCCACGCCATCGACTCAGGAAGAACTGGAGGATTCGAACTGATGCAAACATATCAGAAGGCGTCTCCCAAAAGTCCTTGCTGACAACCCGCACAGGCTGCGCCCCACTACCAGCTCCCGGCAGCAAACAGGTTCCCTCCCACCCTCTCTGTCTGAGGGGACTGACGGAAGAAAACTTACTGATGCTGTTTCAGGACTAACTCGACACTGAAACGGTGCCGCCTGCCAGAACACCCTCAACTATCGCCAGCTTCTCCTCATCCAGAAGGCTTTCCCTTTTACTGTAAAGCCACTCCCAGAGCCATGAGGGCCACAGACCCCGGAGGCTTCACCATGTTTCTGCTCAGGACCAATCGGATACCAGGAGTTCCTAAGAGGCGGGATTCCTACCTTGCCATTCCTCCTGTTTGTGAGACAGGGACACAGGCTGCACTATCTGTATAGTGACCAAGTCCCGCAGCACAAAGATGCGGTAGGGAAGGCAGTTTAGAGGTTTCTACATACTCGGAACCACACTCAGCAATCATGCTCCTTGGTATTTCCCCGAAGGAGATGGAAACGCTTGTCCACCTACAAGCCTGCACAGTCGCAATGACCCAGACACAGAGGCCACCAGGGTGTCCTTCACCAGGAGCGTGGATAATCAATCAACTGATCCATACTCCTCGGCACTAAAAAGAAATGAGCTCTCAGGCCCTGAACAGACGTGGAGGAAACCTAAATGCACAGACAGAAGCTGATCTCAGAGGCTACAGGTGTAGCTACGGCTCCCGGAAAAGGCAAAACTGTGGAGACAGGAGGGAGGTCCGTGGCCGCGATGGGTGGGGAGCAGAATGAGGATGGGCCGAGGGCAGAGGGTTGGAGCGCAGGGAAAATGCTCCGTGGGACACAACAGTAATGGGTGCATGTTATTACTGATCTGTCTGAGCCCATTTGTCTATACTCAGCAAGAGTGAGCCCGAGGTACACCGGGGACCGGGAGGGGTTACGATGGGTCACTGTAGTTTCTTCCTGGAGACGTGATGTACCTCCTATCAGATAGCAACCCATACCTGAAGCCTGTATATGGACCAGTGTCACCACAATCAATTAATATAAAATAGTAAAAGCAAATAAATTACACATATATGTGGGGGAGGGCCACATAGAAAAATCTCTGTACTCCCATCTTAATTTTGATGGAAACCTACACATGCTCTAAAAAATAAAATGCCCTTAAGAATTCATAAGTGTTTTTGTCTTTATATACTTATCTTTATTGTTGAAAGTATTACAGATGTCCCCCTCCCCTCATTGATTCCTATCCCCCCCCCCCCACCACCACCACCACCACACACATCCCCAGGCCTTCCCTGCAGTATTGTCTGTGTCCATGATTATCTTCTTTTTTTTTTTTTTCTGAGTCCGACGGGAAATTTTATAGAAGATAGGTGGAAACACTGTGGACAAAATCCTTAAAATGGCCAGCGCCTGCCTTTCTTTCTCTCTCCTACCCCTCAGATAAAATAAACATGTTCGGTTCATGTCAATGACAAATATTTCACTAAAATTTCTATTTTGGGGGGCATAATTTACCCCCAGGAAGCAGAGATATCCTTTGTGATAAACACTGCTTCCAAACAAGGTGTGAGAACTGCTAAAAGGTAAACTGAGGCACAAGACAATTTTTTTTTTTTTTTTTTATTTCCAGGAGTTTGAGGATGCATTGACTGGAACAGGACCATGTCCAAGCACAGGTGGTTCTGAGCGTTTTTATAGAGAAGACGCTGAAGCAAAGCAGAGAATTTGATTGGCTGTGGCTCCCGCAGCAGCTGCCTTGTTAGGGAAAGCCGGGTGGCTGTTTGTGATTGGCTGTTCTTAGGCACCCTTTTCTGCGCTTTGGGTGTCCTGACTCAGCTAGGGATTTGCGAGGCTTACATAGGTCACCACGGCGCGAGAGCAGCTCCGGCCTCATGGCTGGCCTGGGGTTCGACTACTTTCACTTGTGCTCTGGCCTGACCGTGGCCACAGGACTCATTCGGGCGAGGAGCCAGCTCCCTTCGCATGGGGTCTTTCCCGAGGAGAGCCACATTTACCACCTGTGAGCACCGCACATGTGTGTAGAAGAAGGACTTGCTGTTAACCCTTTCGGAACCAATCTGGAAATATTATGCACTGCGATGGAATTCACCTGTATTTTTCCTCATTGAGATTGTAATTATTTACTTGATTTATCTTTGGTTTCAAAAATAAAGCGAAAAGCCTGGGCTAAATGACATGACGCGTTAGGTGGAAAGAATATATATTCTTCTCTCTCTTCTCTCTGGAGAAAGGGCTGGTTCCAGGGCCAAAGGAGGGAAAGAACAATGAGGCTGGACCGCCTGGCTAAGTCAGAGAGCAGGGGAGCTCTCATCCCTGGCTGGAGCAGGGCCAGAGGGGGCGGGGCCGGAGGGGCGGGGCCAGCTGAAAGAAACCCCTCTGGGAAAGGAGCCCCAAACCCCAAATAAATCAACAGCAAAGGCTGAGGCCTGGAACAGAGGAGGATCCGTGCAGTCCAGTCCAGACATAGTTAATGAACCAAACGTTGAATGATAAACAGACTATTATATATTTTCTAAGTACCTCCCAATAAAATAATGATTTAATGCCAAGGAGAAAAATAAGATCCTTGGGGTGGGGAAACTTGGCAGACCAGTTTCTTAATCAAGTGCTCAAGACGAGGGAACAGATGCGATAACCAGGAATGGCTTGCTCAGTAGGGACGGCGAGGACAGTGCCCGGCTGTGATGTCCCTGCCCAGTCTGACTGGAGGAGCACCGCATACACTCTAGCTGGGGACGGGTCTGGCCAGTAACCGGCCTGGACCTTCCAGAGGGCCCGGGCCATGTATTTCAGGAACATCAGGGGCTGCTCCGAACTGGAGGCTGTCCCGGTCACACCAGACGTGGCCGTGATCCTGAGCGGCCCCTTTGCCATGAAGGTCCTTACCGGGACAGTTGGTGAGATGCCGCGGGGTCTGAGGACTCGATGGAGGTCATGGATTCGTTCTGATTTCCTGCCCTGAGTGCTGCATGGTGGGGGTGGGGGTAGGGGAGAGTGGGGCAGGCACAGGAGTCTTTGTTCACAGGATCCTGGATGGTTCCTTACCCTCAAAGGCTTTGGGAAAAACAAAGCCTATGGTTACTATGCTCGCAACCTTTCTATACATTAGTGGCTGTTTCAATATATATTTTTTTAAATTATAAAATCCTTTGTATCAGAGTCCCCCACAGGGTGATATGTTATTCTCTCAATGTAAGGGCAGTTGTAATATAAGTCCGGTTGCTTTGGAATCTCTGAATTTTAATGGCTGTCATAGTTGCTGACCTCCCTGGGGAGTTTCTATAAAATTCAATTATTTTCCTAGCCGGCTCGATATCTCGCCGTGATGTATTTACACACGGCACCCTGGGACCCAAGGATAATACGGAAAATCAATTGTTAAACCACGTGGACCGCGGGGCCCCGCGACAGCAGGCGCCAGCCTCGTGCTCGGTTCCAAGCGCCTGTGTAATCCGTTTTAGAGTGAAATCTGATAAAATTAAAATTCTGTTAACGTATCCCCCGGAAGTGAAATGAATCCCCTAAGTAATTAGCCATAAAGAAATGCCAATTAGCTTGATGAAATCTGTCTTTTTTGAAGCCGCTGGAAATTTGGAGATCCAAAAAGAGGATGTTAGGTTTTACTTAAAAAAAAAAAAAAAAAAAAATGAAATGAAACCAGGAACAACAATGCTCTGTGTCAGAGGAACAGGGATGTCCTCCCCCAGCCAGCGCGGCCCAGGTGGTGTGGCCGGTCCCTCCAAGGTCCTCTCTGTTGCGATGGCCTGCATGTGGGTTCCAGAGCCCCCCGGGGTGGGCAGTGCCTGGGGTGTGAGTGCCGGGATGAGGGCAGACAATGCGGATTAGTGACATTAAATTGCACTTGAACCCAGACACCAGACAGGGCAATGGCATGGCTGGCAAACCCCTGCTGTCAGGGCACAGCCGCGGCCGCTGCCCTGCATCTGGTGAAGTCTCTTTCAGAGCCTCCTCCTGCGAGGGCTGGGAGCTCCTCTCTGTCTGTCTGAAGGGCCTCATCTCAGGCTCCGGGGCTGCAGCAGCCTATGAATTGTCAGGAAGAAGCATGGCCAACCCAAGGCTTCCAGTGCTATAGGCCAGTGGTTGGCAAACTGCGGCTGGCAAGCCACATGCAGCTCGAGAGCCGGAGTTTGCTGCTCTGTTGACTAGTGAGTTTGCCGACCACTGGATAGGGGCTTAATCACAAGGAACAACAATAGCCTATAATTATTGGGATGGAGAGTCTAGGTCAGTGGTCGGCAAACTCATTCGTCAACGAGAGGCAAACTGTGGCTCGAGAGCCAAAGTTTGCTGACCACTGCTGTAGGCTGGGCAGCTGAACTTGCAGACTAGGGAGATCTGCTGCCTCCCCTGATCCGGGAATCCCAGGGAACTGAGGATGGGCTCCGGCTGGGCACCAAATGCCACCCATCAGAGCCTCTGTTCCGGAACCTGGTGCTGGGCAGATTTACACCAAGGCCACTCAGCCCTTCTGCCCTCATGCTGGCAGTTTCCTCACTCATGGCTTTGTGTTTTGCTTTGTTTTTAAATATATATATATATATATATATATTTTATTGCTTTCAGAGGAGAGAGGGAGAGAGAGATAAACATCAATGATGGAAGAGAATCATTGGTCAGCTGCCTCCTGCAGGCCTCTACTGGGGATCAAGCCCATAACCCAGGCATGTGCCCTGACCTGGAATCAAACGGTGACCTCCTGGCTCATAGGTTGACACTCCATCACTGAGCCCCGCCGGCCAGATCTCACCTGTGCTTTGTGCACAGTCCCAGGCATGGAGAAAAGGGAGCAGACACCCCAGGATCCCACCTGTGGATGCTTGCACCTCCACACTATGAACTCAGGACGGGGCAGAGAGAGGGAGGGATCCCTGTGAGCAGGGATCATGGGCACGTCCTAGTTTTATAGGCAGTTGTTCAGAAGCAGAGGTGGCCTGGAGACCCCCAAACCCTGCTGGCACCTGGAGAGGGGACAGGCTCACGGGGGGGCCTGCCCTTCCACCCGTGGGACCTGTGATTCTCAGCTGTGGCGTCAGGGGGCGCTAACGTGCTCCCGGGAAGCACAAAGGACCGAGGTTGGGAACATGAATGGGGCCTGGAATTCCACAATACTGCCTGCTCCACCGCCCAGGGTTTCCTGTCATTTATTTTCAAGTTACCAAAACCCTTTGAGAACAATGGGGCCCAAACAGGCTCTGTCCATGGTAGAGACCTACAGCCAGTACCGCTCCCTTCCTGTTTGGATTGAGTTACTTGATTGCTCCTTATAGGATACGTTTGTTTATAAGGTGCCAAAGAATGCGGCCAACACATAGGCAGTGCTTGAGTCACGCTGGCTTTTTTCATACCCAACTCTCCCCACAGCGCAAAGGACCTCCTACCAGCACAGACTCTGAGAAGGGTAATCCAGTGGCAAAGAAAAATTCCCCCTTTTCATACCGGCTCAGAATAAAAACAGGCTTCCCATGCCCGGCCAGCATGACTCAGTGGTTGTGCGTCGACCTATATGAAGCAGGAGGTCACGGGTTCAATTCCCGGTCAGGGCACATGCCTGGGTTGCAAGCTCCATCCCCAGTGTGGGGTGTCCAGGAGGCAGCTGATCGACGATTCTCTCGCATCACTGATGTTTCTCTCTTCCTCTCCTTCCCTCACTGAAACCAATAAAAAATATTTAAAAAGAAAAAAGAAAAGACAGTCCCCTGTGTGTGTGGGAAGACCCCATCAGAGCAGAAGAATGGTCCCCACCATGGACCAGTATAAAGGTCATTTGCATTCTCATTTCTGTTCTCACTCTCATGCCCACAGCAACTATATCTAAGGGAAAACGCATGCTTTTTCTGCATTGGGATTGGGGATTTCAGAACTTATTCTATAAAACAACCAATGCTTTCCCCAAAAAGAGAGAAAGAATGGGTGTTAGAGACACAGGTTTCCGGCAGGAATGAGGTGTGTGGGATGGACAGAGGTCAGAAATGACCTTCAGTATCCGGGAAAGGACCTCAGGCATGACCGGGATTCGGTTCTCTTTGTATGAGAAGACAGTTCCTTTGTGAACACACGTTGGCTTCTCAGGGACGGTCCGTGCCCTAATTCCTCCCATCATCTCCTTTATCTTGGATTTCCTTACTCCCTTCCTGCTCGTTTGCATGAACGGCCCACAGAACCAGCCACCCCCAACCCCAGTGATGCATCAAATTTTCTAAAGGTCGTCCAGCGAGTCAGGGATGACAGGGGGTGTGCTCCCTGGGGTTTCCTCTAATAATCGCTCCCCTCCCCGGTGCTTTGGGGGCCTGGCACGTCTGTCATTGACAGAAGGGTACCCGCGCACTCTGGCTGGCGTCCAAGGCCACCTCAAGTACGACTGGATGGCATGAGATGGGGGGAGCTGCCCCCAGGAAGGCAGACTGAGAGAGCAGGAAGGGAGTAAGAAAATTCAAGATAAATTCATCATCTGATTGCATCATTGTTCATTTCCTTCATTTAAAAAAACAAAAACAAAAACGCATTTAATTAGCCATGTGGCTGCTTCAGCAAGCTGTGAGCGCCGAATGCAGCTGGAACTCTCTCCACATCTTAGAGAGGGCAGTCGAGAGGGCACATCCTATATAAGAAAACCCTAATATGCAAATCAACCAATTGGCAGAGTGACAAGTGAAATGACCCATCACTGTGATGGGCACTGACCTCCAGGGGGAAGACACTCAACACTGGTGCTGCCCCCTGGTGGTCAGTGCGCTCCTATAGGAGGAGCATCGCTCAGCCAGAAGCTGGGCTCATGGCTGGCGAGTGCAGCGACAGGCTCTCCCACTTCTGCTGTAGGCAGGCCGTAAGGAGCAAGGGGTACCAGACTGCAAGAGGGATGTCTGACTGCTGGCTTAGGTCCCAAGCCAGCAGGTTGACATCCCCCAAAGGGTCCCAGGCTGGGCTGAGGGACCCTCCCCCAGGTGCACAAATTTCGTGCACCAGGCCTCTAGTATTTTGTGTCCACAGCACCCTCCCTTTAATATGTTTTTACTGATTTTAGAGAGGGGGAAGGGAGAGGAAGAGGGAAATATGGATGAGAGAGGAACATCAATGGGCTGCCTCCTGCACAACACCCCCAATGGCACAACCTGGGCATGTGCCCTGAATGGGAATCCAGCCAGTGACCTCTTGCTTCATAGGATGATGCTCAACCACTGACTTACATTGGCCAGGCATGACACCCTCTCTCACTCCGGTACCCCCCTCACCGTGGTCTGTCAGGAGACCTGCTCTGGCATTCCTCCCCCACTCCTGGTCGGACAGGACACAACGTCGGGAGCCCTAGTTCCACCACCTGTGGGGGCTCTTTACAGTCAACAAATTAGGCGAGATATGTATTTGTCCAGAGACCCACCCAGACGGCCATCACGGTCTTCTGAATCCGTCTCAACCTCACCAATACTTGCAAACAAAACGGAGGGTGCAGGGTGCGGCTTGCCCTAGTTACAGCCCTTTCCCACTTTCCCTGGCTCGGTTCCTATCACTCCCATCCCATCTGGTTAGCGAGGCCCTGGGGCTCCCCGCTTGCTGCTAAGGGCGCTGTGTTTGTGTAATAAACCTCGCTGAGCACACAGTGAGCTCAGGATCGGGGGCCTCGGGTGTGAGAGACATCCAATCATCTCGTTCCGACACGCACCCACGGTTCGACTCTTCCCCAGTGCTCCCTTCGGCCCTCTGAAGAAACACGAGGACAGGCCTGCGAGACTGTCTGTGCTGGTCCAGGATATGGGTCGTTCTCATACTGAGACCCACACAGCGAAGGCCTCTCAGTGGCCAGCGGGGCTGCACTAACCTTCTCCTTGACCAAAACCCGTAAGAGTTACACAGTTTTACGTTACTTTGCATTTCAAAGATATTCTACTGCCTTCTGTCTGAAAACACTATCTGATTTCCACATCGATACAAACAAACAAACAAACACTGAGTTTTCAAGAGAATTGGGGCCTATCCAGTGGGCAGAGCCTTAATGAAAACGTGTGGCTGGGTGGCGGGCTGGTCTTCACTGTGCAATGTTTTATTGATCCACACCCTTTTCATTGTGTCCTTGTTTTAATGGTTAATGATACAACGTCTCGTTACTAAGGCGTCCTTTTAAAACAATGAAACAATGCAGGTCAACTTCATGCCCTCCTGATTCCCCTCCCCAAGAGAGTCCAGGCTCCTGAGGACCTGGTGATTGTTGGAGAGTGGGAATTTTTAAAAAATATATATTTTATTGATTTTGTACAGAGAGGAAGGGAGAGAGATAGAGAGTTAGAAACATCGATGAGAGAGAGTCATCGATCAGCTGCCTCTTGCACACCCCCTACTGGGGATATGACCGCAACCAAGGTACATGCCCTTGACCAGAATTGAACCCGGGACCTTTCAGTCCCCAAGCCGATACTCTATCCATTGAGCCAAACCGGTCTCGGTGAGAGTGGGAATTTTTGAGAATGCTTCCACAGAGGCCGTGGACTATGCTGCAGATAGAGTTGTCAGTGCTGACACCAGGCCAGGCCTTGAGATAGGGGCTCATGGCCCCTTCCCAGCACGTAGGCCTTCTCTCACAGATCACTGCCAGCTTTCTGAAGGGCAGGATGACCCTATGAACAACATGGTCGTCCATGGCATGTTCCTGATGTTGCCTGGGAAAACTGCTTTGTCTTGGGTTGCTTGTTCTGCAAAAACAGGATGTGGTAAATGGGCTTCAAAGCGGTCCTACACAAAGGGTCGCTGCTGTTCTCTGGACTCCCTGTGTGGAGAAAGGCAGAGCAGTCACCGGCCGGCTAATAAAGGCTCCCTAAATTTCAATTTTGTCTGGGCTCCAGTGATCATTCACTCGCCTTTGCTCCACAATAGTGATCAGGTGAGGAACCTTCTGAGACCTTGAATCTTGGTCTCATCCAGCATTTTGAGCTGGATTAAACTTAAATTTAAGGAAAAAGGAAACATTACTGTAAAGGAAACATTACTGTCTGCCTGACTCAGGGGTCCAGTCCAGGTAATGGAGCAGAGCAGGAAGAAGGCATGGAGCAGAGACATGGCCCACACGTGGGTGTCCGGGCTCTGATACTCAGCAGAAATCCCCGGGAGAGAGGGGCCCCTCAGCAAGACCTGACCTAACCAGGCAGGCTGGGTGGCCGCTGGGGTGCTGTGCAGGTGCCCGCGATATTGTAGCAATGCGCCTGCCTGCCACCCTGGGCCCTGCCATGGCCAGAGGACCTGAGCCCTGGGTGTGGGAGGAAAATGAGCTCCGAGGGGCAGATGAAAAGGCCTCGTTCCCTGAGTTTCTCTCCCCGTGAGGGGCCTGTGAGTGTCTGCCGGGCTGGGCTGGTGTCGCCCTGCAGCTCCTCTGCCTCCGCTCCTGGGACTCACCGGAGAGTCAGAGGCGGAGAAGGTGGGAATCCGTGCCGGCTCTCGGCGTGGTTTCCTCATCACTTTCTCCGGTGGCCACTTTAATTTTCACTGCCCTGCTGGCTCAGAGTGGCGTGCGCCCCGCCCTCCCTCTCCCTGACTTCTCACTAACCAGACTCTGAGGCTGCTCCCTGTGCGGCCTGCAAGCTCAGACACCTCCGGCAGGGAAGGGTGGCCCGCAGGTAGGAGACATCTAGTCTAGGCCAGACCCACGCCCGGGCCTGAGTGTCCACACCCTCCCAGTCTCAGTCCCATCCTCCCAGCTCACGCCTTCCCCGTGGGCGTCGCTGGCCTCTTAGGTCGATGCCCGGTTGCCCCTCCTGGGGTCTCACAGGTGGAGACAGTGTGGCCTTCACTTCTCCCGGTTGTATTGCCCCTGGGTGCTCGCAGAACACAGGAGTGGCTCTCTCTCAGCAGGGAAGGGGCTGTTCTGCCCCCGAAGACCCCGGGCAAGGGCATTCCTGACTGTCAGGACTGGGCGAGGCTGTTGGCAGCCGGTGGGTGGGGCCAGGGCTGCAGCCACACAGACACACAGCCCTAGGCAGGGCACTCCCCACCGCCCCCCAGCAGAGATGATCCAGCCCCCAATGCCCCAGGGCTCCGTGGAGAAACCGCTGGGTGAGAATGCACCCTCTCTGTGCATTGCGTGCCAACTTCCTGTCGCCACTTCTCAGTGAAGGTAAGTAACTCCAGGGCCTCTCTCTCCGGCTCACTTTCCATCCGTGGACTGTGCCAACGGTGCCATCTATCCCGGTATCCCCGCCGCCGCCCTGGCTCAGGGGGTTTCACATCATTGGCCACGTAACTGTACGGAGAACAGAGGTGCGGAAAGAAACACGTTGCTTGCTTGCTGCCAGTTTCATTTCTCCTCCTCCGAGCAGAGAGAGGCTGTTACCTTCTGCTTTGCTACAGCTGCTTCCCAGCCCGGATGTGTGTCCTTCTGGCTCAGAAACGATGGAGGCACAGACACTGCTGCTGGGAGAACGTCCCCTAGCCCCACGCGGTGCTGAGCCCAAGGACGCCCGGGATGTCTGCACACAATGAGGGGCCTGCGCATGCCTGGGGTCTCCCAGTGTCTGTCCGTTTTATTTTATTACTTTTTAATATGTGTTTTTATTGATTTCAGAGAGGAAGGGAGAGGGAGAGAGAGAGAAGCATGAATGAAGAGAGAGAATCATGGGCCGGCTGCCTCCTGCACGCCCCACACTGGGAATCGAGCCTGCAACCTGGGCGTATGTCCTGACTGGGAATGGAACCGTGACTCCTGGTTCATAGGTGGATGCTCAACCACTGAGCCACACTGGCCGGGCAGCACCGTTTATCTCAGATGGTGACATGTCAGCGGTGATGTCCCTGGAAAAGGCCTGAGCGCCATCCAGGGTGTGGGGACGTCCTGGGACCTTCGCTGTCCTCACCGTGGCCCAGGCCTTGCATGGAGCCCGGACAGCAGCGTAGCAGCTCCATCGTAATGATCAGAAGCAATTTCACATGTGGTTTAACAGCAGTAATTGGAACTGTGAGGTATGCCTCCTCCACCACAGCCCGTTTCCTTTGTTTGGAGACACGCAGGCCTGGCGACGTGACACACGACGCCCTTTATTTAACTCGCGGGCTTCGCAGCCGGAATGCGTTTCTCAGCCAGAGAGCAGGCCGAGCAGTCCGTTCCCAGCCCCGTCCTCACCGGGGCTGTGGGTCCCCCCGGGGAAGGAGCCCGGGCAGGGAGGGCAGCCTCGGGCATGAAGGATAGGGAGCACCTCTGCTCAGAGCAG
The DNA here is from genome assembly GCA_963693515.1 of Pipistrellus nathusii. Classification (NCBI taxonomy): domain Eukaryota; kingdom Metazoa; phylum Chordata; class Mammalia; order Chiroptera; family Vespertilionidae; genus Pipistrellus; species Pipistrellus nathusii. The sequence continues at coordinate 50,311,202 of OY882870.1, read as the reverse complement.
CCGCGCTCTGAGACCCACACAGACCTGCCCTCGTTCCCTCCGGGGCTGCGGACCGCACTCAGCCATACCCCTTTCACAGGGGTCCTCGCCTGACGCCCTGGCTGATCACATGGTGCTCACTTCTCTCCCTCTGCGTCCTCGGGCCACTGACTTCCTACTAGGAGGTCTTGGGGATCCTCATCTCCCTCCTGTTCCCCATCTGCAGTGACCCCCTGCAGACCAGGGCTGACTCAAGCCGTGTTCTGACAACAGCCCCCGGGTGGCGCCAGGTCCTGCAATCCCCCCCATTAAACAGATGAGAACACTGAGGCTGATGGGGGGGGCAGCAATCCACTGAAATCACACCTGAAGTCTGATACCAAAACCCAAACTCTGAACGAATATGTTATGTCATCTTAACATGGAATTATCATATATGGTTTTAAAGTGCATTGCATTTATTATATTATATATTTGACATAAATGTACAAGGTGGGACAAAAGGCTTACAGTTGTATAAAAGTAATACAATAATTAATAAATAATAATACAAAAACAAACGGTTTCCCATATTCACAACTGTAAACCTCCTTTTGCTCCATGCTGTATTGGTCCCTATCTATAATGTACATGTGCTCTTGTTATATGCATGCACATACGAATATGCCATGACCTATGATGGGATGTTTAATACAATACAATATACAGTGAAGATGAATTTTGCTACTTAAATGACCTGCCTCTTCCCCCCCTCCCCAGGCGATGACGTCATTCACCTGGTATTGGTCAGGGTGGGGGCATTGTGGACACCTGGGCGATCACAAGGCTACAAATCGGGGTTATTTTTTTCTAAAGCGCCAGGTAAACACTGACCCACAGGGCGGATTATCTTGTTTTGTAGTTGCTGGCGTAAGTACCCACGCCCCATCCTTAATGGTGAGGAGAGATGGTGTTTTAATGCCATTTTCCCAGAGGTTGTCTATGACTCGGCGCCTAGCACACAGTGGGTGCGCAGTGACCGTTCCTGTGTGAACGAGTGAATATTCTGCAGCATCTTTCACAGCTTTACCAACATTCGCTTCCATGAGTCTAGCAGCCTCCGCATCTGAATCATCACTACTGCGCGCTGCCCAGGGACAGACCGTCTGTCTGTGTGTGATTCTTGCTCACACAGCCAAGACCCAACCAACACCTCCGTCCACCTGAAGCTGCGGCTGCTTCGGCCACACCGGGGCCCACAGCAGCTTCCCACAAAGCACCACAGACACTCAGCTCCAGCACAGGGATTGGATCTCTCATACTCACCTCTTCTTTTCTTTTGTCTTTTGTTTTATTAATCCTCACCCGGGGATATTTTTCCATTGACTGTTAGAGAGAGTGAAAGGGAGAGGGAGAGAGAGAGAAACATTGATGTGAGAGAGACACATCAATTGGTCTCTTCCCCCACACACCCCGCCTGACCAGGCCAGGACTGAGGATCAAGCCTGCAATTGAGGTAGATGCCCTTAACCGACATTCAGCCTGGGCTGAATGCTCACCTTTTTATGGATCAGTCAAACCTTGTTTCTCGACATCTCCCATCTCGAACCATTTGCTTGCACGCTGGCTGATGCCTGTAGACTCTCTCAGGACAAACAAAGGAGAGAATCCAAGAGTCTACTCAAGTCAGTTCACCTGTTAAAACCTCAAGGCATGGTGCTGTGAATATTTCCCTGTGTTTTTCCCTTGTTGTTGCTTATTATTAATTATTATTATCATTATTAAATGTTCATTTCTTAATGTACACTTCATTTCCTTTTTGTTAAATTTTCATTTACATTCCATGTCCTTCTAGTGTTTAATCATGGATTAAACCGTAGATGAGACATGTACTGTACACAAGGAAAGGTTAACCCAGGCAGTCATTAGGAAGTCTGGAACAGACTAATTCAATTTGCATGATTTCTAGTGGAAGAAAAAATGGTTCGGTCCTTGAACAGACTTCCGGGGGAAATACGTTTGAGAAACAAGGTTTCCCTGAAGTTCTTTGGTTTCCCCTCCCCCAGCCTCCCAGCCCTGTTGTTCTTCGTCTTAACTTGGCTTTTTTTTTTTCTTTTTTTTTTTTTTTCTTTTTTTAAAAAAATATATTTTATTGATTTTGTACAGAGAGGAAGGGAGAGAGATAGTTAGAAATATCGATGAGAGAGTCATGGATCAGTTGCCTCTTGCACACCCCCTACCGGGGATATGCCCGCAACCAAGGTACATGCCCTTGACCGGAATCGAACCCGGGACCCTTCAGTCCCAAGCCGACGCTCTATCCATTGAGCCAAACCGGTTTCGGCTTAACTTGGCTTTTATGAGATCCTCGCTTTATAATTCTAGGTTCTCATTATGAAAGAGAACTAATTTCCACAAATAACAAACACACAACCTCAATCACATCTCACAAAGGATGACGATGATGATTTAATCCAGAAATTTAATCTTTTTATAGAAGAATATCCTGGAAACCATTCTTATCTCAGATCAACACAGACGTCAGCAGTCAAGAGACTGCTTCTGGGACCCTCTGACCACCTTGTGGCCCTGGCCTCAGTTTCCTCTTCTGTCACCCAGGTGCACTACGCACAGCACAGAGTCTGATAAGCACTCAGGGGGTGGATGAGTTTTTCAACACCTAGCACATGACTTTTAAATCAATATATATATACACCGAGTGGCCAGAGGATGATGATCTCTGATGCATAATAATCTGGCCACTCAGTGTATTTGTATCTCCAATGGGTACCAAAAGCATTCTAGACTTTTGCTGGAGATCAACCACCTACGGTATTTGCCCTGAGTTTTCTATCAGCCAATGCAAAGGGGAAAACTGATTGGGTGCATGATTTATAGTATTTTTGATATCAAATAAGCGAGGGACTCAAGAGAAGCACTCTGAGTGGCCAGATTATTATGCATTCAGAGATCATCATCATCTGGCCACTCAGGGTATATATTAGGGCCCAGTTCATGGGTCAATGCTCAACCCCTGAGCCACAGCAGCGGGCTTACATTAATATATTTTGAGTGAATGACTAAGCGGGATAAATAAAACTAAACCAAACAAAGATGAACAGCTCCTCAAGGTCTCAGCATGCACCCCCTTTCTTCCAGCACTGCGTGGTAAAACCCTGCGTGAGGGGGGGTACATGATGGGTCTCCAGTGTGGTGGCCTCCAGCCCCGTGTGGCTATGACACACTGGAACCCCAATTTTATATCATTTCAACCCACTTAAATGTAATGCCTGCAGGTGTCCCGTAGCGATTAAAATACAGTTACAGAATCAACCCCATGACACTAGATTATATTTTGAACTCGGAGCAACATTTTCAGAAAGTACTAGGCATCCTTGAAAGACAAACTAAATGCATATCCTTTGTTGGCCCCAAGCCTGCTCTCTGTCCCCTCCTCACGCTGCGCCCGCCCACAGGGGAGTCTCCTGCTCCGGAGGTGGCTCTGTGCACAGGGATGATGGCCCTGCAGAGAGCCCCGGGCCTCCCAGGAGATGTTTGAGCTCCACGGAACCCTGACAGGCACAGGGGTCCCTGATGGGGGGCAAGGTCGTCAGAAGGTCGTGGTGGCTGGTCCAGGCCCTCCAGCCTCGTCACGGCTCAGAGGCTGCTGAGGTGAAAGGGGGCGGCAATGACGCTGTGTTTGCTGCTGATAAAATTGACACGGCAGCCCGGCCGGCATCATCTATTCTTAAGCCCCCGATGAGGGCGGGCTACGCGCATACATTTATTCCAGCTCCTGCCCCAAGGAACGAGGAGAAAAGACGTTACATGCACCTCGAAGCCAGGTGTGGGAGACAGAGGCTCTGAGTGTGGAAATCTGCCGGCGTGTAAGCCACGGAATCGCACACAGCGTGGCCCTTGGAGGGCGTCCCAGGCCAGGGGCTGTGCTGCTGAGGGCCGAGAGGGAGCGGCTCGGGCCCAGGGGCGGCAGCCAGGACAGAGGACAGCGGCCGGCGAAGGCCTGGGCCTCTGTCTAAGACGCCCTGGCCAGTGCGCACAGAAAATAAAGAGCGGAGGGAGGAGCCCTGCCTCGGAGGAGAGTGACAGTGAGAGACTGTGATGCGGTTTGCGGGGGAAGAGAGGGACCTCCTGGCCTCTCCCTGGCCCCCTCTCCTGCCTGCCCCCCAGGCACACACCCACCGGGGTCTGCCGAGGACGCCGCACCCTCCTGGAGCCAATGAGGGGGTGGGCACTGCATTACCAGCTCCTGGGGACACGTTTGGTAAACGCCTCGTGTTCTGCCTGGTGTGTGGCTGTTGCCCAGGAGACCTGGGCTCATCCTGTGCCCAGAGGTCAGGCCCACATCATGGCGACTTTACTGCCCACGAGAGGAGCCGAGCCTCCGTGCCAATCTAACAGCAGCGTCGGGCCCGGCGGGGCTCTGGCTGGGTCATCTCAAGGTCACCTCTGGGCGGGCTGCGATCGGTCCCCGTCCAGACACCTGCCTGTAGCAGCCACTGCGTTCGCAAACTGCCGCCTGGTGTCACGCAGCCTGGCCTCCTGGACCCTCGGGCTGCCCACGCCTGCCATCTACTCGCTACGGGACGGAGAAGCCTTGCGGGCTCGGGACTCCCCCGTTTCCCCAGCGCACACCCGGAGTGGACGCGGCCGTGGGCGGGACCAGCACGGTTGGGAGCCAAAGAAGAATTGGCATTAGTGACTCCATCTTAAAAGACACCTCCATCTCAGACACTGAGTTTCTGACCTACCAGAACTCATGCCCCGTGGGAAACTGTACTTCCAGGCATGCACCGGGATGGCCCACGATACATTGTTTCCACAACCCGTGTCGGCTCTTACTCAAGTTCTGCTTATCGGACATCCTGCGGTTGGGACACAGCTGCACAGCAGAAAGTTCTGTTGAAGACAAACTATTCTGGACATTTACGGTTTAGTTGCTTAGCTACCCTCTGATGTCCTTGGAGGAACTTCCCCATTCTCCCTGCGGTACCCTCCCCCCCAGTTTTCCCCGCCCTGGAATGTCCCCGCGGCAGCCTCCCCCTCCAGCCTGTATATATACTGCAGCTGCAACAATAAAATCCGAGGCTTGATCAGAACCCTGTCTTGCCTCCATTTCTCCATGTCTCCTGTCCTCCCTCATTCCCTTCCAGGTGTCTCCTTGCTCCCACGTTGATCTCCCGCTGGTCGGGGCACGGCACGGCTTCCAGGTGGGAGGCCCTCAAGGAAGAACTGCTGCGAGTCCCACCATCCCAGCTCCCGCCGCCTTTCCACACACACACACACACACACACACACTCACACGCACACACACACTCACACACATACACACTCACTCACACGCACACACACACTCACACACACTCACACGCACACACACACTCACACACACACATTCACACACACTCACACGCACATACACACACATTCACACACACACACTCACACAGACACACACACTCACACACACACACACACATTCACACACACTCACACGTACACACACACATACACACACACTCACACGCACACACACACATTCACACACACTCACACGCACATACACACACACATACACACACACTCACACGCACACACACACACACACATACACTCTCACTCACATACACGTACACACACTCTCACACACACACACTCACAGACACACATTCACACATATACTTACACACACTCACAGGCATAAACTCACGCACACACACTCACACACGTACACACATTCACACACACATACACACTCACTCACACGTACACACACACACACACACACATTCACACACACTCACACGCACACACACATATATACACACACACATTTACACACACTCACACGCACACACATACACACACATACACTCTCACTCACATACACGTACACACACTCTCACACACACACATTCACACACACTCACACGCACATACACACACATTCACACACACACACTCACACAGACACACACACTCACATACACACACATTCACACACACACACACGTACACACACACATACACACACACTCACACGCACACACACACATTCACATACACTCTCACTCACATACACGTACACACACTCTCACACACACACACTCACAGACACACATTCACACATATACTTACACACACTCACAGGCATAAACTCACGCACACACACTCACACACGTACACACATTCACACACACATACACACTCACTCACACGTACACACACACACACACACATTCACACACACTCACACGCACACACACATATATACACACACACATTTACACACACTCACACGCACACACATACACACACATACACTCTCACTCACATACACGTACACACACTCTCACACACACACATTCACACACACTCACACGCACATACACACACATTCACACACACACACTCACACAGACACACACACTCACATACACACACATTCACACACACACACACGTACACACACACATACACACACACTCACACGCACACACACACATTCACACACACACGCACATACACACACACATACACACACACTCACACGCACACACACACACACACATACACTCTCACTCACATACACGTACACACACTCTCACACACACACTCACAGACACACATTCACACATATACTTACACACACTCACAGGCATAAACTCACGCACACACACTCACACACGTACACACATTCACACACACATACACACTCACTCACACGTACACACACACACACACATTCACACACACTCACACGCACACACACATATATACACACACATTTACACACACTCACACGCACACACATACACACACATACACTCTCACTCACATACACGTACACACACTCTCACACACACACACACTCAGAAACACATTCACACATATACTTACACACACTCACATGCATAAACTCATGCACACACACTCACACACGTACACACATTCACACACACATACACACTCATTCATGCACACTCACACACATTCGCACACACATATACACACACACACTAACACACACATATACACACTCACATGCATACATACACACACACTCACACACATACACACACTCAAATGCACGCACTCACACACACACACTCACATGCACACACACACACACACACACACTCAAACACACACACACACACACAAGTGCTTGTCTTCCTCTCAAGGAAAAAAACAGTGCTAGAATTCTCCCCAGAAGATGAGACTGCAAGCGATCTTCTGGATTCCAAGGGCGTGGTTTTGAGAAAATAAGAATTCACTATCCTGGAGAGGAGTTTTATGCCTGAGAAAGTGGCTCAGCCAGCATTAACCTTCTGGAACAGTCTCCATGTTCTCACCAGTTTGCAGGGAGCAGGTAGAGCCGTCCCAGGAGTGGTGAGGATTTCCTCCAGCCCTTCCAGGGGGGCACATGGACCTGAGGGGCGGCAGAGGGGGGGCCCAGCTGCAGGAGCCAGGCAGAGCAATGGCAGGGGCCGGAGCGGCTGGGAAGGGGCCTCAGGCGTGGCTCTGGATTCCTTCCGGGAAACCTGTCCTCCCCTCTTGGTGCCTCCTGTCCTTCTCTCTCATTAGGAACCAGAGCAAACAATCCCGCCTTAAACACCCGGAGAGGGTTCCAGAGGCCGTGCTGATTTTCATAAATGAGCTTCAAGGAGCTCCCCCGGGGCCAGGGGCGGGGAGGGCCAGGGGAGGTTCCTGAGGAATGCATCTCATTACCATGGTGATGAGATGCAACAGGAAGCCTGGCTGTGGAAACAGCCAGCGCCCTGGCTTGGGGGCGTGGCCTCTGGTTTTCTGGGGGAGCAGGAACCACCCATGGCTGGTGCCAGGGTCCCCGTAGCTGGTCCTCTCTGAGCAGGACGGGGAGAAGGCTGGCCTAGGAAGCCCGATCCAGGCTCCAGCTCCTGACTGCGGACACAGTGGCTGAGAGTGCAGAACATCCTGCTGCCCAGGAGGGGGTCCCACAGGGGCACACGCTGGGTGGAACTCAGACCTCTCTCTAACCTGCAAGAGAAGCAGCAGCCGCCCGGCACAGGGGAGACAGTGCAGCGGGGAGCCCCCGGGCTGCGAGGCCACGGGAAGTGGCATGGCCCTGCCTTGGGGCCTTTGCACTGCTCTCCCTGCTCCCCACATGGTGCTCCTGGACCCCGGACAGTCTGCCCCTCACCACCCGGGACTCATTCCAACCGGAAGTGCCAGGACAATAATTGACGGGATTCCTTTATCTAGGGTGCCTGCTCCGCCCACCGTCACACGGCACGCATGTTATGGATTAATGTCCTTGAAGATGTTTTATTATCAGAAATCCTCTGTCTAGTTACATGTCGTTTCTGTTGTCTTTCTTAGTAGATCTGAGGTTTAAGAGGGCAGGTGAGGGGCTGTTTAGTTTATTACTAATCCCCACTTCCGGTGGAGAGCCTTGCGCATAGTAGGTACCCCGTTTATACTGGCTGAATAGGTGCTATGGGGGAGGGGGCAGTTTCTGTCTTAATGGCACAGAAAGACACCCAGGGTATTTACACTCCTGAAATCTGAGGATTACGAGTGTGACGTAAGGGCCAGGAAGACCACCACTGAGAGGGATCAGGGTGATGGAGAGAGAGCCACAGGCTCCATGGGCCAGGGGACCCCCCTCCAGAGGAGAGAGACTCAGGGTGAAGGGAAGGCTGGGAGAGCTCTAAGACTAAGAAAGCACTCCTGAAAAAAAAAAAAAAAGTTAAAAAGGGAAGAGATCCTGGGGACGAACCATACGAAATTTGCAGAAATAACAGAAACTTTATTGACCATAAAATCAAAGGTAATGAAGTGGCTGGGAGTGCGTGTACCAGGAAGAAAGCCCATTTCCAGTCACATTTCTTAGTCCTGCAAGTCTACACTTGCGGCGTTTGCTCTCCTGCACCTGGGGGTGGGGGACAGCAGGGGGCACAGACAGACGCCCATGGACGCACAGACAGGGCCCCGGATCAGTCCCTGGTCCCTTCTCTGCCCTCCCCTCTGACTCTCCCACTTACCCCGGGTTCCAGCTGCCCTTTCCAATGGCTCTCCCCTTCGAGAGGGGCAGGGGCCCGGCTGCTGGTCCCTTCCTCTAATTCAGGCGTCCACACTCCGAGACAAGTGTCTGAAAATGCCACAGACAATGCAGGCCCTGTGCTCGAACCCTCCCAGCCAAGCCAGCGTGGATGCTCGGATGCTCATTCCAGCCAGAACTGCTAAGGCCCCCAAGCTGGGCGGGGCAGCTGTTCATGTACCTGGAAGTCCTCTCCTGGACCCCACCCGGGGCCCCAGACCATCATGGCAGGCCCGAGAAGATTATTCTGAGACCCAGGCCTCAAACAGAGGATCCAGGCTTGTATCAGGCATGTAGTTCTCCATCTGTAACCCAGACCACCATGCCATACCCCAGATGTCCAGATGAGGTATCAGACCACCCTCCAAGGCCCTAATCTCCCTGCCTGGCCCTCACTGCCCTCTAAGGACCCACACCTAAATCTGGGGCTCAGACCTATATCCGGGTCTCAGACCTTTTTTATTGGTGTTTTTTGTTTGTTTGTTTGTTTTTTGTTTTTTCATAGAGAGGAAGAGAGTGGGATAGAGAGTTAGAAACTTTGATAAGAAATATCGATCAGCTGCCTCCTGCAAATCCCCCTTTGGGGTTGTGCCCGCAACCAATGTTCACGCTCCTGAAGGCAATTGAACCTGGGACCCTTCCGTCTGCAGGCCCAGGCTCTATTCCCTGCGTGAAACCTGTGAGGACCGATTCCCTGACCTTTATAGCTTGGACCGGAAGGCCATTCTGGGGACACAGACTAGAACCGGTTGCCTATCCCTTCATTGGAGTCTAAATATCCAGGCGAGCCCTGACCACCAATTCATCATCCCGAGGTCCTGCCTTTGACACAAACCCAGCACCTGGGCCCACAGCACCCCCTCGTGACAACACCTCTCTCCAAGCCAACAGACCTACACCTACCTGCCTTTGTGCCCACATCCAATTCACCATCATTTAGAACACAGGCGGGAAACCCCTTTTCTAGGGCCATCTGGGTATTTATAACTTGGGCTGAATGTAATCCGCAGACGTTCCTCACTCCCAGTGAAAAAGCTCGAAGGCTGCCTTCTCCTTGAGAGTTCGCGCAGCCCGTTTCCCTCAGTGACGGCGAATGGAAGCAACCCCTGTGTCAGAGCGGAGCGTGACGTCCTGTCTGCGAGTGTGTCCCTGCCTTTGCTGCTGCTGCCTCCCTGGGATGTTACTCTCAGGTCAATGGGGATCGGACGGGAGAGCCTCGCCCGAGTGCCCCGGGGGAGAGGAGCGATCCGTCTTCCATCGTTAAGTGGTGGCATCTGCCCGCGTGCGGCCCGGGTCCCCGCGAGCCTGGCTTTGTCTAATTCCCTGGGTCATTAGCTACACAATCATAATTACCCTCCGCTGTGCAGAGCGCTGGTGTTTTCTCAGCCATTTTCCGCCCCCGCCGCCCGTGCCCTCAGTGACGGGAACCAGAGCACGCCATCTGCGGCCACCCCGGGAGGCATGGGGCAGTCCCTGCGAGGCGGCACCGGGAGACCCCGGGCTGTGGGGGACTCGGTCCTGTGCCCTGGCTGCTCTCCCCCCACCTGACTCCACGCAGACCTGCCACCCCATCACCGGGGCTGTCTCGGGCTGGCTCTGCCGAGGGCCTGCCATGGGCCGGGATGAGGAATAACTGCTCTTTGCAGAGAATGACCATTTCCTGCACGTCTATAGCTGAGGCAGGCAGTGACACAGGGGCTGTGGGTGAGTATTCCCCTGACTGGACAAGCCCCCGTGTGGTCGGTCACTGGACTGTGGGGGCTCCGGCTCCCGAAAGCAGTCCCTCCGGGTGCAGACGATGCCCACCCTGGTGCAGCCGCAGGAGCCCTGCTCCGGGGTAGAGTTGGGATGGGAAGGCAGCACAACGAACATTCCCCCACCGACCGCAGAGAGAACACCACAGAGGAACAGCCGCGGTACCAGCCAGCCAGCCAGCCAGGGCCAAAAACCAAGGTCCTTGTCATCAAAGCACAGGACAGAGGTGGGGAAGGAGGCGAAGCTGGAAAACCACTCACAAAAATAAAGGTGAAAACGTCCGGATTCGCAGGAGACAGAAAACCCGCGGAACTGAAGACATGGATCCGATGCAGCCCTGGAGGAGCCAACGAAAGCCATGCCCCGATGAACTGTAACCTTCCGAAAACCTAAAACCGAGGGCAAGGAGATCCTTGGAAACAGCCCGGGGGGAGATGGAGCATCAAAGCAACTGGGACAACTCATCGGAGACCACAGTGCCGTTGGGAATGACAGAATAGTTTCTGGTCCATCAAGGAAAGCAATGTCGACGCAGAATCCTTGGACCAGGGAACATACCACAAGGAAGGACGGGGAGATGCAATACACTCAGATAAAGGAAAAACAGAGAATCTGCCGCCATCACGTCATGTGTCTTGGGCAAGAACTCTGCCTCCAGGGCCCCCTAGCTGCAAAGGACCCGGGCAGCACTGCCATCAGCTGGGCACAGGGGCATGGGAGAAAGGAGAAGGTGCCCATAACATCAGTGTGGGCACAAGCAGTGTCTGAGAGTGACTGGGAGTCCGTGGCAGATTCTATGAGATGCCGTCTTTAAAATGCTTGTTTGAAAAACAAAATTCAGCCGGGTAAACGTGAAGATCTAACTGGCTTCACAACGCGCTTGGGTAGCAGCCCAACCGGCAGCTAGCAGGGGCCCCCGAGGGCTGTGAAATAGAAGGCCTTTATAGGAAATGGGTGGGCAAAGGGGGCTGTTAGGTGGCATTTAAGTACCTTGGGTCATACGTGTCAGATTTCTGGCTGAGGCACCTAGGTCACCTGTGCGTACGTCCCTTATGGAATTTGGGGGACAGGTATCATTCTGTGGCCCATGGTTTGATCGTTGACGAGCCTGACACACGGAAACATGGAGAACAGTGCACGTGACACGCCACGTCCGAGCTCAGACTGTCACCGGCAGGGGGCCTGGTCCTCGCTGCCAACCTGGTGTCCGAGATCCCTTGGGACTTGGTCGCAGAAAAGTCTCATTTAACGCGGGTGTGCCCTGTGGCCGGAGAGTGTGTGCATCACCAACAGGGGACCCACGGGACGGGAGAATTCAGGGGAGGAAGGAATCCCAGGCCATTCGGCCCTTCATTAAACAGGAAATAACTCCCACTTGTCAACAAACATCCTCCCTCCCCCTCCCGCATCAGACACTGTACCCGCCGTCCCACCCACTCCGCTAACGCAGGCCTAGCCTGTCCCTCAGACAGAAGGAATGGGCTCACAGAGCGGAAATACCCCCCTGGGACCACACATCTGGGGGTGTGAGTCACTGAACCCACTCCCCCCCACCCCCCAGATCATTGCTACAAAGAAGCTCAGAGCTTAGCCCACGACACCCCAGGCCCCGCCTGATGCTGGACAGCAACTGGGCCGTCTGCCTCCTCAGTGTCCGCTGTGGCCTAGCTCTGCACCTGCATTTACCCAAGGACCGGCTCAGGTAGCCACCCCAGCAACTAGGGCCAAGCCCACCCCTCTCTCCCGCATGGCGACGGTTCCAGTGCAAGTCCCTTCCATACACACCTCCGCCTCCGGGCCCCCGAGGGCAACACGGCCCCCAGCTCAAAGCCTTTGGAGGGGGAAACGTCCCAAGCTGTTGGCCAGGTCCCTCTGCCCCTGCTGCAGCGTCTGAGGCAGACACCGCCCTTCTGAGAGTGGCCTTTGCTTTGCACGCACTCCTCCCCAGACCCTACACCCCCTCTTGCGGCCCCCACGCCCCTCCCTCCAACCCCACCCCCACCCTTTCCCATCGTCATGGTCCAGGCATTCTTACCCTCCAAGGGCGGGCACTGTGCTCTCCTACACCCAGCGTCTGCCTCTGCCCAGAACCTGGCTGGTCAGGTCCACATCCAAACTGTCTGAGTTCGCCTGTGAGAAGCCAGGTGTCCTTCCTGGAGGCAGGAACGGCCAGTCCCTCTCAGGGGAAGGGGCGGGGCAGGGATCTTAGCTCCTCACTCACAGGCAGACCTCCTTACAGAGGAAAAAGCCCCCTCGCTGACTCCCGGGCTGGCATGACCTGGGTGGCAGCTCTCGGCCCAGCCACTCGGCGCCACCAGCCAAGAGTGCAAGGCAGACCCCGCGCGGAGCGTTTAAGAAACAGGGACGGGCAAGAACAGAGCCATTCATTGGGTCTGTGCGAAGCCCAGGGCTCCTCCTGGCCCCTTCCTCTGAGTCTGCCGTCCCCTCCCTCCCTGAAGGCCACCGGCACCAAAGGCTGCCCTTTCAGCTGCCCTTTCAGCTGCAAATGGAACGGGCTCCAGGGTCTGCTCTTGGCAGGCCCAGAGAGGATGCCTAGGACTTGACTACCTGCCGTGAACTGCTTTTAGTTAAAATGCTTTCACTTCAGAGCAGCCTTTGTGGTGACTCGGCGGCTCCATCACAGTGCGTAGGTCACTGTCTCTGAGTCTGCCAGGCTGCCACGCAGGCCTCCCCTGAGCTCGTCAGGCTAACCCGTGGTCCCTCTCTGTCCACAACTGAGAATCCTGTTCCTTGGGGAAGGTGGCGGGTGCTTGGACGGATCACCGAGTCCTCCCGAGCTGAGAGAGGAGGTTAGTGGAAAGGCCACGGGCGACAGAAGGTCCCCAGAGGCCCACCCGCTTCCTTCAGGAAGCCCACGCCACGCTGGGTGCAGAGGGCCCTGGGGCCACCTGTTCCTTCCCCTTTCGTGTCTGTCTCCTTCACAACCGGTGCCCAGTCTTTCACCCCAGAGGCCACCGTCCACGCCCCTGTCCACCTGCAGCCTCTGAATGCGTGTCCTGACAATGCCGCCCGCCTGAGTCTCATCTGACAACCCTGTGATCCACCCGTCTCTCTGTCCCTTTGTCTCCGGAAGCCAGGGGCCCTGCAGGAGCCACTAGGAAGAGAGGTCCCTGGCCAAATACTGAGAGAGAGAGAGAAGAAAGAGAGAGAGAGAGAGAGAGAGAGAGAGAGAGAGAGAGAGAGAGAGATTGATTTCCTGTCTCCCAGAAGAATCATCCGCAGGGGGAAGACGGATGGCCCTCAGCCAGAGAGCTACCTGGGAACAGGTGCTCCCAATTAATTTCCCTGAGTCACAGGCGCCCTGGGTCAGATAATTAAAAAACTAACCTGGCAACCTTCTCTTGCAGTCTCATTACCATGGGGGAGGCAGTGAGATGGCACTTGGGAATATTCCACAGGAAAGGGGTTAGTCTTTATGCTGGTACATAGTTTAGTGAATAATATTACTGATGCTCTACATTTTAAAATTAAATCCGAGCTGCCCCCACCAAAACACACACACACACACACACACACACACACACACAGAATATAAGGTTGTTATGGAAAATATTAAAAATACTTAATATTAAAAATATTTTAAAAGTATTAAAAAATTTCAGTACACAGAAACAGGTAGGCCTTATTTCTTTTTTAAAAATACATTTTTATTTATTTAAGAGAGAAAAGGAGAGAGAGAGAAACATCAGTGTCGGGAGGGAATCATTGATTGGTTGCCTCCTGCACATTGGACTGAGCTTGCAACCCAGGCATGTGCGCCCTCCACCGGAACCAAACCTGGGATTCTTCAGTCCGCAGGTCAATGCTCTATCCACTGAGCCAAACCGGCTAAGGGTAGGTATTACTTATTTCCATCCTAAGTATGCACATACATCAATATAGAAGCAGTCTACCATTATATGGAGTTTTATGAGTCAGTAGCATATTCATTTTAAGATTAGCCAAGTATTATAACATACACACTCATGGTGAACTAGCCGGAAAACCACAGGGAAGTAAAACCTGGGCACAGTGTTTTGTCCGATGCATGTTCTTCCTGTTGGCCTGACGCCTCGGGGTGTTATTTAATGTGGAACCGATGTCTGTGGGCCGTGAGGAGCCCTGAGCCCCCGGAGAGGATGTTAAACACTGGCCTGAGTGCCCCCTCTTACAGGATGAGAGCCCGGCCCTCGGCCAGGACTCGCCCGATATAAAGAGACAATTATGTGGCCATTACCCACTCCGATGGACCGCGTGGTATTTAGATGGACAAAGCTCTCTTTGTCATTCCATTCACTCCAGTCCTTTCAGAGAATGAGCAATTCTCTTCCACTTCCTCCGTGTGGGGAAAACAGCTCGCTGGGACGGGAAGAGGTTGCTGGTCTCTCCGGAACCCGCTGGCCAGCGTGGCCTCTGCAGGCACCTGACCCCAGCTCACAGGGCGGGCGGGGCCTCCACCCAGGGGCTCGGCAGGGGTCTGGACAGCACAGGGCAGGACAGCCCCCTGACCTGGGACCCGGGACACGTGTCAATGTGTTTCTCTTCTCCCCTCAGCACAGTGGCCTGAGCGGCATCCGTGACCAGAACACAGTGTTCTCAAGGAGCTCGGCTCTCACATCCCCTCATCCGATATTTACCCCGGACAGGACTCCAGTGTTTGCAGAGTATTTTTCCTTGTTCCCTACACAAAGCAATTTTGCACACTGGGCAGTGTTAGAACGCAAGAATCAACTTTAAATGAGTGGCATTTAAAGGTCTTATTCCTTTGCTGGAACAATCGGTGAGTCAGCTGCACCCCACCCAGTGGAAGCGGTGGAGATGAGGGACCTCCATGGGCAGAAGGGAGCGAGGACAAGGAGGTTGCACACAGCCACGCATGGGGGTGAGGGCTGTGGCGGCTCACGGCCCTGCAAGGAGTGTCTCTCGGGTGCCGGAGGGACTGGCCTGAGGCTCCGTCGCTGGGAGGACCGGATCTCACATGAAGTCCCAGGTGGCTGATCTTAGCACGGGCACCTCCATCTTGGGCCTGTTGACTTGTTTGTAACAGTGCTCCGTGGATGAAAATGTTTGCACCCAAACTTCCCCTCCTTGTAAAGCCATGGGAGGCATCATGAAAATGGTACATCTCTCATTTCCCTCTGTCCTACGTTAAGAAGTCCTTAACCGAGCTGGCATGGCTCACCTATGAACCAGGAGGTGACATGTTTGATTCCCATCAGGGCTCAATCACAAGCAGGGAGCATGCAGGAGGCAGCCAATCAATGACGTTTCTCTCTCTGCCCCCTCTCCCTTCCACTCTCTCTAAAAAACAATAAAAATGCATCTATATAAATAAAACCCTAATATGCAAATAAACCAAATGGTGGAACAACCGAACAACCGAACAACCGAATAACCGGTCACTATGATGTGTGCTGACCACCAGGAGGCATGCAAGGAGCATGGAGGGCATGGGCAGCAGGTGGCAGATCACGGAACATGGTGGGTGTCGGCTGCAGCAGGATGGAGAAGCAGGTGAGTGAGGGCACCAGACCAAGGCAGGGAGAAGGAAAATCAGCCCTGAGGTTCAGGCCACGGTCCTCCAGGATCTTTGGACAGTTTAGACACATGTGCCTGGAAATGGCCCCGGGTTGCCTCTTATGTTTTCTTCCAGAAGGAGGGGATGGAGAGCTTAGCATCCTTGAAACCTGCCTGTCCCACCAGGGGGCCTTTCTGCAAGTGTCCCCCACACGGGAGTTCAGCTTCCTTAGGTAGAGATGTGCCAGCCTCCAACACAGCACCTGGCACCCTGCAATCTTCAGGGTGAGAAAGAAAACCCCTATTTTGTAAAAACAAAAAACACAAAAAACTGCTGTTTGGAATTTTCTGCTGTTTCTAAAAATGTTTCCTTTCTAGTCTGCTTTAGCCTGTTTGAATAATGATGAAGATAAACTTAGCTGTCTGACCTTGTAGGCTGGAGACTAGATATGCCCATAATCTCAATGCCAAGCCAGGTGCAATTTTAATTGGATAGAACTGTATTGTTTTCAAGGCCAGCATCGAGATAACCACCTAATGCACATAATAAAAAGGGAAGTTCTGCTTGTAGCCTGGCTTGGAATTTGAAATCATTTTCTCTAAGTTCATCGTGCGATGAATAAAGTGAGTCTCTCCAAAGTCTCCTCCTGCATTGTTTGATTGTTCGGGAACTCTGTAACAAGGGCAGGGAATCCAAACCCTCCCCACCTTCCCCTAGATCCCAGCACAGTTCTTAGAGTCTGAACTAAATAACTATCTCCCAACAGCAGCAAATAATGCCTTTCCACCTCCTGTCTGCGAGGCTCCCTCCTGAGAGCTTTACGCAGACTCACTCTGTCTTGGCTGCCATGGTCATCAACACTAAACAGGTGAGAAACCTGGAGGCCAGTGGAAACCACCTGCCCCAGGCCTGCGGGCCAGTGCTAGGGGGGGGGGGGCTGGGGTTCAAACTCTCCTCCGCTTGGGCTGAGTGGTGTGGAGCTCCAGGCCTTCAGGCCCCATTTGCTGCAATGACCCTCCTGATCATGTAGGCCCTGATAATCCAATTTGTGGGTTTCTGAAGACAAAGCATCTTACCGCCCCCCCCTCCCACCCTCACCCCCAGCAGCTTCCTGCCTGCAGGGATCAGTGAAGGGCTCCTGAGACCCTCCCAGGGATGGAGCGGATGGGGCTTTGGCTGCCCTACTGAGCCTTGCCCTCAGGTTGCCCTTCAAGCCCCTGTGAAGCGTAATAGGATGCCAAATAGGATGCAGCTGCTTGTCATCTCCATCTGCCCTTCCCACCCCTGCAGGTGCCCCGCCCACCCCAGTCTTCTCCCGGGAGGGCACAGTGCAGGCTCAGAGCGCCCCCTCTGGTGGCGTGGAAAGATTTGAGGAGAATGGCAGGGTGCGCCTTACATTCAAAGAGCAGCTGCAGAGGGGAGGAGGGGAGACATGGGGGGGGGGGGGGGGGCTCGGGGCGGCCATCTGGTCATCCACGCAGCC
Organism: Pipistrellus nathusii; assembly: GCA_963693515.1. NCBI lineage: Eukaryota > Metazoa > Chordata > Mammalia > Chiroptera > Vespertilionidae > Pipistrellus > Pipistrellus nathusii. The sequence continues at coordinate 50,293,388 of OY882870.1, read as the reverse complement.
AGCTTCCAACGCAGACGCTCACAGTGCCAAGCTGTCAGTGGCTGCCAACGTTTCACTTCAGAACAATCACTGGCTGAAGTTCATTTCAATTGTTCAAGCCTGTTTAATCTAAGCGTCTTGAATATCTTAGTTTTAGAAATCTCAGTTTTGAAGATGAACTATGCATCTGCAGTGGAGTTCATCAAAGAGATAGTGTACACGGCGCTCTCTGGCCAGCAAGCCACGTCCCCTCAGGGCCCCGTGCCCAGGCCCCTCTGGGCATGCGGGGTTTTCTCTTCACAGAATAAGAACCAGAGGCCCGGGAAATGCCCCTGCAGAGACCAGCACCGGCAGGGGGACGGTGTTGACATCGCCGATGGCTGCTGCAACTCTGTACACAGACTCTGTGTTTCTGCAATGTTAATCCGATCGTTTTGCTCAGACGAGAGGCTTTCTGTGGGTCCCAGCAAAAACCGGCACTCTGACCGCCCAGGGAAGCGGGGTGTGGGGATTCGGTTCCTGAAACATGTGAAGTATCTCGGAGCTGCGCAGAGGGAACTGAGCTACTCACGGCACAATTCACTCAGGTGAAGGGCACTCAGGTGAGCTCATGGTCACAGGGAGGTCGTGGTCATGTGGAGGTCATGGTCACAGGGAGGTTGTGGTCAGAGCTGGGTGACCTTCACCAGGACTCCCCCCACCCCCACGGAGTCCGGAGGAACCCACTGAGGAAGCCAACCCTTAAAGCAACTGCTATCACTTTAAAGGAACCTGATAAACGAATTAAATTGATTTTTAGCTCCCATCTAAGCAGGTCTTCTAGAAATTTCTTATGGGTGCCACTAGCTCAGCTTGAGCTTATTGATGTCGAAACACCACTCTGTTTTAATTCCTGTAAACCGTCACCACCATGCCTGCATTTGAGGCAGTGAGTTTTACCCTGACTTAATAGATGCTGTCCACCTGAAGCAGTGGTCGGCAAACTCATTCGTCCACAGAGCCAAATGCCAACAGGGTAACGGTTGACATTTCTTTGGAGAGCCACGTTTTTAAAACTGAAACTTCTTCTAACGCCACTTCTTCAACATAGACTCACCCGGGCCGTGGTATTTTGTGGAGGAGCCACACTCCAGGGGCCAAAGAGCCGCATGTGGCTCACGAGCCACAGTTTGCCGACCACAGACCTAAAAGCACAGAATGTTTTTGGCAAATGGCCCCTGAGACCTTCCAGCACTGCACACTTCTCCAGCACGGCGAGCGGGAGACGTTAGGGATGGTTTTCACATGAAAGAGTGTAGAACTCACTTCTGGCTGCCTCTGGGTGCCCCCAGTGCCCTGCCTCTCTGCTCATTTTCCGGCAGGAAATGCTTTCCGGTGAGTAGGGAGCCCGGCCTAGAACTTAGTAGATGCTCATCGTGTTTCCTGAAACGTGAGTAGCTGATGAATCAGAGTGTTGCCACCTTTTACGTGTGGCCTGAATGGGCCATCTGTCTGGAGACAGAATCATTTGGGCGAGGAGATCCCAGCATGGAATTCCCGGGGACCGAGGCGGGTAGAGGGCAGGGGAGCAGTGGCTGTGGGAGGAGACTGGGCAGGCCCCGGGCGCCCCACAGGCTCAGGGTCAGGGAGAAAGGCACAGTCCTAGAAAGGTCCAACCACGGGCCGCATATGTTAGCTGTGCCCCGAACTCAGGGTCCGTAACAGGAGACTGTCCCCGCGTTCCAGAAGCTCTGGGTTCCTCCATCCGGCTCCTGACCGGTGCCTGTCTCAGCATTCACTGTGGACGGAGATGGCCCTGTGGTGTTGCCACTGCCCACAGTGTATCGGCAGGTGGCATTTGGCAGCTGTCCGGAGGTTTACTGCAGAAAGTTTGGTGACCATGCATAAGGCCGAAGCAGGTCTGGAACAAGGGCAGGCAAGCCCGAGGTGCCCGCCAGTGGAGTAGCAGCCACAGGTGGAGTAGCAGCCGCAGGTGGAGTAGCAGCTGGGGGTGGAGTAGCAGCCGGGGGGTCCTCCATTGTCTCCCCTGCACCTTCTCAGTGTCAGTGAGCCTCCTTGTCTGCACACTCTGCTCTCGGGGACACGATCCCTCTCCACCGTTACATCTGGTACCGTGTCCCACTGTCTCCCGCCCCAGAGGACAGATGGCCCTGCGTGAGGGATGGGGTTGTGGCTCCTGAGGAAGGGGCTGAATGTGACACAAGGCCGTGGTCCCATCTGGAGTCGGTAATGACCACAGCAGATCCGCTACGACCGGGTGAGCACAAATGGACAACGTTTACTAACGGGCCATCCCTCTTGCTTAGATGGGCTAATTGTGCAGACGGGGGTGAACAACACGGACAGGCGGGCACAAGAGCAGCGGAGCCATGGCCCCCTTCCCTTTCACGGAAAGTACCGTGTGTTCAGTTTTGCATTTGAGTACAGCACTGTGTTTTAGCGGGACACTCCGAAGAGCTTCCATATACACACTCACATCGAGGACACACACGTGTGCAGATACATACTGGCACCTGCACACACCCCACTGAACTCCCCACACATAATCCCACACTCACATAGGCATGCCCGTACACTGGGGCACAGCACACAACGCAGGCCCACATGGGTGCACAGGCCCATACACTCTCAGGTGCCACACGCATACGACATGTGCACCTGTGTGGACATGCCAACAGTACTAACAGTTCACTGACACGAACGCACATGCTGTGTAGTGAGCCCACACACACATAACACTTGTGCACCCATACACATACACACATACACACATGCACACCGACCCCACACAGACACTCACATGAGCTGCACCTCTGGAAAGAAGAAGCCGACTAGAGCAATGAACCACACCTCTGTCAGAATGTCAGAAATGTTTTAGCTACAAAGAAGAGAAACGAAGGGAAAAAGGGCCAGCGGGAACATGTTTTCCAGTCCCTGAGAGGGCCCCTGTGAGGGGGCGGAGATTTCCATTCCAATTCAGAGGGAAAGGTTTTCATGCCACACACGTTGTGGTGGGTGTGGCTTCCCAAAGCCTGTGCCGTGTGCGATCCTCTAACGCACGCAGCCCCCCGCCAGGCCCTGCAATCTGGGCAAGGTCACAGGGGACAGAGAACAGCAGGCACCCTAATAACACCCCAGCAGGATCTGGGGACCAGCCCTTAGGTTTCCTTCAGCATCCCATCTCATAAACAAGAGAGGGAGTGGATTTATAATAGAGATCTCCCCATGGAAAATTCTATTTGAGGTATCACGGCAGATTAGCAGTCTGACAGTGACAAGGGGCACATGCTTCATGCATGAATCCGCTGCGTGTTAAGCGTGTCCGGGCACACGGAGGCCCAGGTTTGAGCTCCCAGGGGCATCTGCATCGAGGGGTCTGGCCAGCAGCCACCCTGCCCTGCGGTGACTGAAAATGTGCAAATGGACAAAGGAGAATGTCCCAAAGCTCAACGTGGGATACGTTTGAATAATTATTTCTACGCAGGAAGAAAAAGACCAGCATTCTGTGGGCCTGCAGATAGAAAGCATAATTCTCTACCGCCCTCGTGTGGTGATGTCGCAGAACAACCTCCGGAGCACTGCCCACCCACTCCCTCCCCAGAGGGCTCAGGGGTAACTGGCCTCCACACATCCTCTGAGTGAGGGAACCCCATGTTCACACAGAGACGCCCTCAAGGGAGCCCACTACGGAATTTGGGGTAAAAGGAACAGTTGGAAACAGCATGAATGTGGGGCAACAGGGAAAGGAGTGAACAAAGAGAGCCCATGCGGCACAGCTAACGTCTTGGAGCAGGTCTTACAAACACACAGGACGGTTAGAAAACGGCAGATCGCGAGAGGATAATTACCCATGTGGCCATCCCTATTCGCAGGAACCTCCCAACCAATGCAATGCACGCGGTGTACATAGATGCACTTGGGTTCGGTGAAGCAGGTCCAAGGAATTTCTGCAGGAACTGGGATGCAATGACATCTGTGGACGGAAGGGGCCACGTGCGGCCTTCCAAACCCAAGAGGCCTAACATAACCACAAAGGATGGTCTGAAAATAACGCGTTAATTAAGAAGCAGTGTATGGTGGGTAGCCACATCCTAGGCCAGTACCTCCCCAGATAAAGATCAACTTCAATCTCTACTGAGCCCCTGGTCTTTTTTCATCTAAGATAATGTCAGCTGTGGAATATCAGGGTAACTTGTAACTTCCCCCCCTCCCCCCAGAGCCCTCAGGGCCTAACCAATGCATTGTTATTGTTATCTGTTGTTGGCCTCATTGTCCTTGTTATCTGTTCTTTGTTGACTGTTAACTATCCTGCACTCACCAGTGTGTCCCGTAACTGGTTAGGCTCAGTGGATAGAGCATAGGCCTGCGGATTGTAAGGTCCCAGGTTTGATTCCGGTCAAGGGCATGTACTTTGGTTGCGGGCACATCCCCTGTAGGGGGCGTGCAGGAGGCAGCTGTTTCTCTCATCGATGTTTCTAACTCTTTATCCCTCTCTCTTCCTCTCTATAAAAAAATCAATAAAATATATATATATTTTTAAAAAGAAGTTAGTGTCTATCATTTCACTTTTTATAGAATCACCAGGTTCCCGTTCCCTCCCTAATCTATCACCAATGGATTTCATGGAACCACTTGGAGTCTCCTCCTTTGACTGTAGTGTATGAAAGCAGGCGAGAAACCACCATTCTCCGGAGCATTATCTTAACTCAAGGAGCTTCAGCTGCCTGGCAACTGTCGACAGTTCGGTTCAAATAAACTCGGAAAAACTCCTTACAGATCTGAGTGCTTCTTACGTTAACCGATTACAGGACCCCTCGATCGCTCTGGGAAGAAGCAAAACTGAGACGATGTGGGGAGTCTTCCGAAACCCTCATTGTGTTTACAGCATTTTACCTTCTTTTCCTGAAACAGGAAGTGGCCTGAAGGCAAACGTAGGCCTTGGCTGCACAGCTCTATCTGATCGATGCCTTTGACATCTCCCTCCAAAGGGCAGGCGACAGCACCGGGCCCCAGGCCACACCCTGAGTCCACGGCTGAATCCACAGGAGGAAGAGAAACACCACAGATAGTGGGAGGGATGGCATCGCGCCTGCCCGGGGCAGACAGACATGGGGCCGGAGGTCCACGGGAACCACAGGGCCATGACCTCGATGCCCTTCGGGGGTTGCCAGGACAACCTGGTGTTCAGCCAGGCCTCTGAGTCCTGGGGACGCCTGGCCGAGGGAAGTGAAGGGGGAGCAGTTACTATGGAGAGAAGGGAGGGCCCGGTGGCTGGGACTGGGGGGGGGTGCGGTGTGGGAGGCAAGGGGCCTGGTGACGGCAGATAAGAGCCTGGAGCTCAGAGCAGGCGCGGGACTCGCAGGCAATCAATCAGCGCCTCTGCCTCCATCCGGGAGACAGAAGAGCCGCTGAGCACACGGGTCGGGCACTGTGGAAGGCGCTGAGAGGCAGATCCAAAGGAACAGCTCGGTTTTCTCAGAGGGAACGACAGTGACAGGGCGAGAGGGTGCGTGCACAGCTGAGATAAAGGAAAAGAAGGTTTTCCACAAGCTGGCATTCTGCCGCAGGTGCGAGAGCAGAGGAGGTGAGGCTGTGGCCTGTGAGAGAGCGGGGAGGGAAGCAGGTGGGTCAGCTCTCTGCTCCCATGGAGGGGCGTCCTGGTGAGGAAGAGGAGGAGGGGGCCCCGAGTGACCCCGACTCCAACTTGGGCCTTTGAGGTGGTTCATCTATGCACCAGCTACTACAGACTTCAGAAAAGCGTCCGTTGCTACGATAACACGACAGTTCTCCTGCAAGCCTTCGACGGCAGGCTCATCCCTGCGAACAGAGGCGTCCCTGCCTCCGGGAGGAAGTGGAAACTGCTCTCTCAGCTATTCCGTTAGCTGGGGGCCGTGACCCACAGGCGGCGGCTCAGGGAGACCCATGCCCCACCTGGAGGTTAAGCTCAGAAGGACAGGCAGATGCTGGGCCTGGACTTGCCTCTCCCTGGAGCCCCACCAGCAGATGCCCGTCTCATTCGCCGACTTCCAATGTGGTGTCCTGGCCACGTGGGGCCCGGGTGTGCCTCCCCGACCCACAGCCTGGCTGTCTGTCCCTGACAGAGGGGACCTTTTCGTGTCTTTCTCCTTAGACTACAGACTGCCTCTCAGACTACCAGCCGGGCCACAGGCCCACCCCCTCACATCCATCTGTGTTTATCCTTCAGCTGAACTTACAGGAGGGAGGATGTGCGTCCCGGACACAGTTTTAAAACAAAACGCTCACAGTACATGTGAGGACAGGTACCTCTGTCTCCGTCAGTCACCCCGGTGGGAGCCCTGGGTCCCCAGTAAGGGGAGAACGGGCCTGACTCCCTCATCAACAGTAGGTGATCCTGAGGGAATCACTCCCTTATCCGGGTCCCATGCACTCAGCTGTCACTGGGTGAGAGAGTGGCGCCCCCGTGTGACTGTGCTGTGCCAGTGCCTGTGTGTTTGGACAGGTGGCCTCACACTGGCCTCCCAGACCTCCTCTGCTTTCAAAGGGGGCCCAGAGCTTCAGAACTACATCTCCCAGACACCCCTGCGGTCACAGCCCAGTCACAGGAGCAGCAGCAGGTGCTGGGAGGGGAGGAAGGAAGAAGCAGTCTCCATAGCAACAGTGCTGGTTTCCCAGGGAGACTGCGGTTCCCCTGCCCTTGCTAAACTTGTAGGAATGTAGGAAAGTCCCTAATTCAAGGGCACCACTGTGCCTCATCCTCTCACTTTTATTTCTTTCTATATATATTTTAGTGGTTTCAGAGAGGAAGGGAAGAGAGAGAGAGAGAAAGAAAAATCAACGATGAGAGGGAATCCCTGATCGGCTGCCTCTTGGACGCCCCCTTCTGGGGATGGAGCCTGCAATCCGGGCATGTGCCCTTGACGGGGAGTCAAAGCCGGGATCCTTCAATCCCCAAACTGATGCGTTCTCTATCCACTGAGCCAAACCGGCTAGGGCTGCCCTCTCATTCTTCAAAGGAAGACACGGAGTTTCACAGACACAGGAGACGGATTCTCAGCCAGAGGATGAGTGGAGCCCCTGAGACACAGCCGCACTCCCAGGAGGAACAGCTTCCTCCCTCCGCTCCCGGGGCACCGGAACCCCCTTATCACAGGAGGAAGGGGATGTAGGCAAAAGGTTCTGCCAAACGTCAGTCTCCACACTGTAGCAACCCTTGTAAGAACACTAAAAAGCTTTTTCTGAAATTGTGTAATGAGTTACTTTATCCTTCCACTGTTACTACCGTGTTTCCCCGAAAATAAGACATCCCCTGAAAATAAGACCTAGCGCATCTTTGGGAGCAAAAATTAATATAAGACACTGTCTTATTTTTGGGGAAACAGGGTGATGATGACTGGGTTCATAAATGACACGTATTCAAAAACATACACAAAGTAAGCGTTTATCGATTCTTTCACACTCAGATTGCACCACCATTTCACGCGATGTCTCTAAGATGTTATATTTTCATTAAAATATTTCAACGGCTTTACAGTTTAGATTTTGTTTTGGAGGCCCATCTGGCTTCCTGCCACGTTACTAACATGCTATCACTCTCTTCCCGCCTCCCTCCCTCCAGTTGGGGGTCGGGGGTCAGCCTTCAGTGAGGCTTCAAACACCCATTAAGCTCCCGTCGCTCAGAAATCCCGTCACGACTCGGCCCTCGGGTAGTAATAAAGCGTTTGAAAATGCAATCTGATTTTCAACACAACCCTAAAATGAGATTGCAGCAAATAAGAAAAATCTCCAACTTACAGAAGTCTCCAAACTAGAGAATTTTTCTATTAAAAAAGCCAACGACAACAACAACAAAAAAAAACACCAACAACTAGAAACACGTACAATTTAATTTGGAGCCTCGGCAGCTGTGACAGCCTGAAAAATGGTCCTCCTTCCAAAGGCAATCTCCCACCAGGCCGCAGCGGGAGGGCAGCCATGGGCCTTTCTCTCCGACCGGAAGCACCTCCTCGGCCACAGAGGGTGCGAGTGGCCTTCGCTATGCAAATCATCGACGGCAAAGGTGATGCAGCGTGTCATGTGCCCTGCGCCCCAGAGAAACACTGGTGTCTGCTGTGATAGGAGGACATTTATCTCTCTGTTTGAAAGGCTGCTCTTCACTTGCATGGGGAGATCCCCCCCCAACACCCCGAAAATATTTTATAGGGGCTGCCGCAAGGCCTGCTCACCCTCCACCTCCTTCCCTTCCTCATTTCCTCGTTTTTAAAAATTGTGCTAAAGTGTCCATAGCATCGCCTGGCTGGCGTGGCTCAGTGATTGAGCGTCAACCTATGAGCCCGGAGGTCACTGTTAGAATCCCCATCAGGGCACATGCCCAGGTTGTGGGCTGGATCCCCAGGAGGGGGTGTGCAGGAAGTAGCCGATCGATGATTCTTTCTCATCATCGATGTTTCTCTCTCTCTCTCTCTTCATCTCTGAAATCAATAAAAAGCCCAGGCATGTGCTCTGACTGGGAATGGAATTGTGACCTCCTGGTTCATAGGTCACTGCTCAATCACTGAGCCACACGGGCCGGGCCAGGCAGACAGCCACTATCCCAGGGGTTGGCAAACTGCAGCTCAAGAGCCACATGCAGCTCTTTGGCCCCTTGAGTGTGGCTCTTCCACAAAATACCACGTTCGGGCGCGCACGTACATTGCGATTGAAACTTCGTGGCCCATGCGCAGAAGTCGGTTTTCGGCTCTCCGAAGAAATGTCAATAGTTGTCCTGTTGGTATTTGGCTCTGTGGACTAATGAGTTTGCTCCAGCTGCCAATCCTTCAGGAATCACCTAGGGAGGTAGGTGCCGGGGAAGGAGTCTCTGAGATCAAGCAGTTAATTAAACATGGAGGGAAGTTGCTCTGTTTCTGCCCCTCATGGTGAGTCACTGGCCTGGACACTGTGAGTTCGGTGCCCACCTTCTGGCATCTGGAGCGTCTACAAACACGCAGACACTGTCAGCAAACTTCTGACCCTTCGGATGCACATTTAAACACGGACACTCCTGATTGGGAGGCATGGATCACTTTATTATTTATTTATTTATTTATTTATTTATTTATTTATTAAATACCAATATGACGTTTTTAAAAAATATATATATATTATTGATTTTTTTTACAGAGAGGAAGGGAGAGATAGAAAGCCAGAAACATCGATGAGAGAGAAACATTGACCAGCTGCCTCCTGCACACCCCCTACCGGGGATGTACCCGCAACCAACGTACATGCCCCTCACCAGAATCGAACCTGGAACCTTTCAGTCCGCAGACCGATGCTCTACTACTGAGCCAAACCGGTTTCGGCCACGAATCACTTTAAACCGTACTAATGAATAACACATTAACGTTGGGGACTTCTTGTTAAATTTTCAAAACCAAATGTATCTTCTCTAAGACAAGGAGCCTCAGCCATCCATTCAGGCCGTGGGCATGGTCCCTTTCCCAGTGAAGTTTGCCACCACAAAAAGGTCATTTTTGAATGCCCTGCCCTGGGGACCATTTCCAGATTGGAACTAGAAAAACAGCCCGGCTGACTTGGCTCAGGGGTTGAGCATTAATCTATGAACCAGGGGGTCACGGTTCGATTCCCACTCAGGGCACATGCCCCGGTTTTGGGCTCCATCCCCAGAGTGGGGCGTGCAGGAGGCAGCCTGTCAACGATTCTCTCTCATCAGTGAAGTTTCTATCGCTCTCTCCCCTCCCTTCCTCTCTGAAATCAATAAAAATCTATTTTTAAAAAGAACTAGGAAAATAGCAGGACTGGAGTCACCCAGGCACATGCTGAATTTGTGACCTACAGCAATGCAACCTGGGATATAACTCCTCCAGCACAGACATTCTCCCTCCCTCCATCGTCCGTCCTTCTTCCTTATTGTCTCTTGTCTGTCTGGACTGTCCTTGCACCCTCCTGTTCAGCATCACTTTATGCTCTTCCCCAAAGACGCCAGCAGAGGGCAAATACTCTTTGCTTAAATTTTATAAATCTGCACAAAAACGAGATTCTCAGACCTGCCTTCAGAGGTGGGATTTTCACACGTCTGGGCCCCTAAATGCCCCTCTTCTCCTTGAAGCGCCACGTAGCTGACAAACCATGTGACTACACCAAGGTGCAAGGGTCTTGGTTTTTCCTTCCTTCTGCACCTGGGACCCCAAAACGTGTTTCTGTTGCCCACAGAGCCTCGGCAGGAGATGTCACCTTCCCAGGAAGCCTCTGGTCCGCCTCACCTCGCTCTCCCCCGCTCACCTCCTCACAGGCTTGCCCTCCCCACCCACTTGGTACTAAATACTGACAATTTCGAGAACAGACTTAGAGACAACTGGCTCTCTAACATTGGTTGAATGAATAAATGGGTATCTAGGTACATATGTATAAAGATGTATCTAAAAGAGATCCCCTGCCCAAACCAGTTTGGCTCAGTGGATAGAGCGTCGGCCTGCGAACTGAAGAGTCCCAGGTTCGATTCCGGTCAAGGGCATGTACCTTAGTTTCAGGCACATCCCTGGTAGGGGGTGTGCAAGAGGCAGCGTTACGTTCTCATCCATGTTTCTAACTCTCTATCCCTCTCCTTTCCTCTCTGTAAAAAAATCAATTTTATATATATATATATATATATATATATATATATATATATATATATATATATATATATTTTTTTTTTTTTTTTTTTTTTTTTTTTTTTAAAGAAGGAAGATCCCCCAGGCTGGCTGGTGTGGCTCAGAGTTTGAGTGTCAACCTATGAACCTGGAGGTCACAGTTCCATTCCAGGTCAGGGCTCCATCCCCAGTAGGGGGCGTGCAAGAGGCAGCCGATTGATGATTCTCTCATCCATGTTTCCATCTTTCTCTCCCTCTTTGAAATCAATAAAAATGTATTTTTTTAAAAAAAATTGTTTAAATTAAAAAAGTAAAAGTGATTCCCTAACATTGCAACTGCCCCGTCATCCATTTACAATCCGATCGTTTCTGATGGATTCTCCTCTGAAATGGCGAGGCCCATTTACAGTCTTGCAGCGCAAAGGAACATTTGTTTCTCTCCCACTTAACAAGCTCGGTGCATTGCTACTCGGAGTAATTTCTGCCCATCTAATAGCCGAAGAAATCTTACTTCGCATTAAATTGCATTTTCTGGATCACTTGTGGGCTGAGCATATCTCCGAATCTTTGCTGAAAGCCATTTGTATTTCTTAATGGCCGCTATGAGATGGGGTGGCTTTCCGAACTCCAGCCTGACCCTCTGGTCCGCGGGACAGGCTACAACATGAGCACTGCGAGGCTCGGGCTAATTCTGGAACAGAGAGGCACGGGCTAATTCTCTCCTGCTTTCTCCACCTTAGTCCCATGAATGCTGCTCTTACCCCACCCTGTCAGGAAACTGGGGGAGTGACTATTTTTAGTCGCTTTCAGGTCATACAAACAGCATGGAGGTAGATGCACAGACAGGATGCAAACTGTGTGGACCTAGAAAATAGGGTAGTATGCAGATAGTCCAGACCTAGAAAGTGCCCTTCCTCATATTTTTAAAATATATTTTCTATTGATTTCAGAGAAGAGAGAGAGAGAGAGAGAGAGAGAGAGAGAGAGAGAGAGAGAGAGAGAGAGAGAGGAACATCAATGATGAGAGAGAATCATTGATTGGCTGCCTCCTGCACGCCCCCTACTGGGGACTGAGCTTACAACCCAGGCTTGTGCCCTGACCAGGAATCAAACTGTGACCTCATGGTTCACAGGTCGATGCTCAGCCGCTGAGCCACGCCCCCCTGTGGAGCTGCTTTGTCTCTTAGTGGTGACCAACCTCTGTCCACAAGGCCAAGTTTAGTCTCTGCTCCAAGCACCTCTCTGGGTTGTATTCCACTAATTTGACAGAATAGGCACCTCAGTATCACAGCTCCTATACATTTCCTGTTCCCCACTCTGCACTAAACAGTAGGCGATACAGACAAAGCCGTTGGCAGACTATAAGACCATTTACACAATTGTATTCTATTACTTCTAGCCTTTTGTTTTAAAAATACATTTTCAAAATCCCGAGTGAACGGTCATTGTCAAACACAGAGCTAACTAGGCAGGTCCCACCTCTATTTCCAAACTCTGCACTTAGTGGGGTGAAAATCGTCCACTGCGAATCGCTCCTCGTAAAATCCGTTTATGCAGGAGAATTATATATGACCTTCTGTTTCATCCCAGCAACGTACACTTTAATAAATGTCAACGTGGGAGTCCTCTGACACTATCTCTGTATATGGTTTGAAACAGCAAAAGACAGAAAATGCATTTCAACACGTTTGTATCCGATTCAGCAGCCTGCGGAGCTGGGATAATGGAGCCAAGTGACGAGATGACACAAATATTGTTACAGTTGCAATAAACCGATTGTTTTCCTCCGGGGAGGGAGACGCAGGGGCTGGCAGATATCAGGAAAGGCTGATTTTGTCAGGTTCATTCTGCAGGCGGCGTTTACACGGTTTCATGCTTTAAAACACGACGCAGGATAAATGCACAGATCAGTTCCCACCGAGCCCAGGAGTGACACAGTGCAGCAGCTGATTCCTTTGGTGAGCGCCGTGGTCGGCAAACTGTGGCACAGCACAGCAAGCAGCATGGACCTCGTGTTGTGACATCCAGCCTTGCCCCTCAAGTCCTAGGGGGTGACATGGAGGTGCCCGGGTGTGTGTGTGTCACATGCATGGGTGTATGTTACAGCCGAGGAGCGCTGCTTTTGGGAGAGCCACGGCTTCTGTAGACCAAGCCTGCTCTTGGACTAGGGCCCTGGTCGGCAAACTGCGGCTCGCGAGCCACATGCGGCTCTTCGGCCCCTTGAGTGTGGCTCTTCCACAAAATACCACGGCCTGGGCGAGTCTATGTTGAAGAAGTGGTGCTAGAAGAAGTTTAAGTTTAAAAAAATGTGGTTCTCCAAAGAAATATCAAAGGTTGTACTGCCGATATTTGGCTCTGTGGACTAACGAGTTTGCCGACCACTGGCTCTCGGTGAAAGTGCTGGGATACAAACCTGACGAGAGTACTGCCAGCACCTGTCAACCACACGTGTTTCCGACAACAAGGATAGGGATGAGGACATCATTAAAAACCGCATAGCATCAGCCGAAGCCAGTTTTGCTCAGTGGATAGAGCGCCGGCCTGCGGACTGAAGGGTTCCGGGTTCGATTCCGGTCATGGTTGTGGGCACATTCCCAGTGGGGTGTGTGCAGGAGGCAGCTGATGGATGTTTCTCTCTCATCGATGTTTCTAGCTCTCTATCCCTCTCTTTCCCTCTCTGTAAAAATTCAATAAAATATATATTAAAAAAAAAAAAAAACACACCAAAAACACATAGCATCTGCCGCCTAGAAGCGGGAGGTCAGGCTGGGCAGATAAAAATGTAAGTCCCTTTACCAGGTGTGTGACTGACCCAGTTTATTTGACTGTTTCTGACGGGCATGTCTACAGGATCACTCTGAGTGCCGGACGGCGAAAGGATGCAGGAGGAGCAGGCGTGGAGGCGGAGGAATAATTAAGAAGCGTTTCCATTCGCCTTGGAGGGGCAGCCTGGTAGCTTTGAAGAATGTGGCGGTAGCTGAGGGCTTATTTTTTAAACAACCACAGGCATGCCACACCCAGTGACGTGCTTGGATGGGGAGGCCAATGGGCAGGAGGAGGAACCGGCCCCTGGTTCTGGCTTCAGGAATCAGCACCATTTATCCCTACCAGGTGGACACAATGGCCAGGTGCAGTGGCTGGGGGGCGGGGTTGAAATAGGAGTTTGGGATTTCAGAACAACGTGGCCGGAGGCACCTATTTGGAGTCATTGCTCTGTAGATGTGTTATTACATTTGCCTGATCTTTGCTTTCTTCATCTGTATTGATCGTCAGGAGCCATTAAAAAAGTTGAAAAGGTCAAGGTACTATTTAGTACAAGGTTTCTCAGAGTCTGGTCCTTCAGTCAAATCAGAATCACCTTGGTGTTTGCACGTGAGTCAGCTTGAGGTCCAAAGCCAGGCACTCTGATGGCACGTGGTGCATGATAGGGACAGGGTCTGCGCCTTGGGTCAACTCCCTGGATGCAGAGGCCCAGCAGGCTTTGCAGCGCGGCCTCCGTGTTGCCATGGCATCTGAGCCTACAGAAGGGCCGCAGCCAATCACAGCAGGTTGCCTGTGATGGACAACTAATCACAACAGGTTACTGTTGTGTTTGGCTGACCAATCACAGCACGCTGTCTGTGTGGGCCCAGCTCAGGTGTCCCTGGGTGTTGCAGTGGAAGAATGTAGAGGCATCTTCCCTAGTATTTAGTTCCTTCTTCCTCTTCTTCTTCCTCCTCCTCCTCCTCCTCCACCTCCTCCTCCTCCTCCTTCTTTCTTCTCCTTCTTCTCCTCCTTTTCCTCCTCCTTCTGCTCCTCCTCTTCCTTCTCCTCCTCCTCCTCCATCATCATCATCATTGTTTATTTCAAGCCCCTGTAATATCAAACTGACTGTATTTTTCTTCACCTAAGGCCATGCAATACTGTGGTTCTCAGGCGGGCACACACAGTGGAACCCTGTGGTCAGTTCCCACCAGAGCTTGGGCTCGAACCTTTATTGTCTGCAGGCTCCTCGGGTTCCTCTGGAATCTGATCCCTCAGGGACTCGGCACAGACCCTGCTCCAAGCCTCTTTCCCAGGAGGTCCCTGATCCCCACCCCCAAAGCCCCCCAACACTGAAGCTGCTCTCAGACGGACGCATCCATGCGGTGCTAGATTTCCATTACCTACGGCTCCATCTGCCTCCTCTTCTTTATGTTTAAAGAAAGACACTAATGAGAGTAAGCAGCTGGGTTCTACATTCCATTTCTGAACATTAACAAAAAGTTAATTTTATATGGTTTCTTGGGAACCTTATTATATTCTCAAGAAAAGAAACTCTCATCCTATTAATCTTTAAGTATATTTTCCCCAAATGTGCCGACGCGGAAGGACTTTCTCAAGCGAAAACACTCCAGCACGCCACAGTCAGTTGCTGCTCTCACTGCCCTTGTGCTCAGCGTTGGGTCATTTTAGTTCTAACTGTGATAGTTCTGAAAACATGGGGAACCCACACAGATCATCTAAAGGAGAAGGCAGGCGCAAAGATAGAAATGTGCTACTTGATATCAACAACATTGTACTTGACTATCATTATTAATTAGTGGTTGTTGTTTTTTTGGTTTTTTTTGTGTGTGCTTTTTTAGGTATAGCACCATTTTTAAAACTCAGACATATCCATTAGCTATTTGTTTCTGGAAATAGGTAAGAGAGGTCAGTATCACACGCCCTATGTAAAGAAGGGACCTGCCTAAAGTTGTGCAGTAAGTGCTGGCATATATTGATTCCAGAGGGGAAGGGAGGAGAGAGAAAGAGAAACATCACTGATGGAAGAAAATCGTTGATTGGCTGCCTCCTGTAGGCCCCCACCGGGAATTTCACCCTCAAAACTCAACCACTGAACCACACCAGCTGGGCCTACAAGCACATCTTGACCATACAATTGGCCAGTAGGGAGGGCATACAAGAACCGGAACCCAAGTAGAAACAATTATGATGACCAGGAACAAAGACTGTCAGGTATCACTGACGGAGGCGTGAAATATGGGGGATGCTCACACTCCACAAATGGTGGGAAAACTGAAAGCAAAATGAGTTTGAAACAAGGCTGTCCTCCCAGAGTCCCGCTGGGTGTATCACCCCACTTGAGAAGTGAAAACTGTTTAAGAGAAGAGAGTTAGGTGGTCCTGGACCCCTCTTCCCCCCTTCCCCCCGCTGGTAATGTAAGGTGAAAGCCACATGTGCTCTAGGGCTATTTGTAGTTGGTGGGAATTAATGTTTGAAAGTCAGGAACCATCACCAGAATGCTTACTGTTAATACTTGGTCATTGTCACACATATCCTGTGTGAGACATGGCCCCACTGATATAAATATGTATAACCCTCTATCTACACCTCTGCCTATATCTATATATAGAGAGGCATGTCTATGCTTATATCTATATGTCTACAGCTATATCCTCTCTCCCTTAAAGTTTAATGAGTGGCAACATTTATCATTCCTAGAACGTGTTCACTTCCACTCTGCGATTGATCCCCGTCTGAAAGAGAAGAGAGAGAGTGCATTTCCTTTTGAAGAGCTTCGCGCTCCACAGAGTGGGGGCAGATATTCTATTTCCGTCCTGTCTCCCGTAGAAGGGCCCGGAACGAGATGCGGGTCCGCCCTGGCCTGGCCGCGGGCCTGCCTTTCATTACAGTGTCAGCAGGATGTGAAGAGACGGGGACGTGGACGGCGATGGTTGGGCGCCAAAGTTCAAAGGACAAACCATTGGATCTGTCACAGATGATTCCGTTTGAAGTCCCCAAGCTGGCTGCTTTCTCCATCTTTGTAACAGCGTCTTCAAAGTCTTTGTTCTTGGCGATCTTTCTTTATTAAATCGCTGATGAAAACAGAAAGCCACCCGTGTCCTCATCCCAGTGTCTGCTGGCCCGGGGACACGGCGATCCGCGCGTGGAAAGCTCCCTGGCTTTTCGTAATGACGGAGGCTGCGGAGGGTGTGATGGTAACAGTGCCCCCCTGGGAAGGAGCTGTGCCCGCTGGGCTGGCTCTCATTTTATAAAAATGTCCATAGTGCCGTTCAGCTTAAATTCTAATTGGAGCCAAAACCGGTTTGGCTCAGTGGATAGAGCATCAGCCTGTGGACTGAAAGGTTCCTGGGTTTGATTCCGGTCACAGGCATGTACCTTGGTTGCAGGCACATCCCCAGTAGGGGGCGTGCAGGAGGCAGCTGATCGATGTTTCTAGCTTTCTATCCCTTTCTCTTCCTTTCTGTAAAAACTCAATAAAATGTATATATTTTTTTTTTAAAAAAGAATGCAGTTGGCACCAATATTCTCCATTCCCCTCCCCCCACTCCTCTTGTCTCTTAAAAAAAAAAACATTCTAATTGGAGATAATGATACATGGAAGCTTTCTATGGATTGTATTTTCCTTCATTTTAAGCAGCATCTCATCGAGAGCAAAATAATAAGGTGGATAAAAATATCTGCTTGTCAGTTTTTCACTGACATTGACACGTTGGTTCTGCTGCACTTTGTTAAAAAACGAAAAATGCAGTTGCTTTTCAGCATAAATGCACTCAGATTTCAAAGGTCTTTTTTTTTTTTTTTTTTTTTTTTTTTTTCCTTGAGGGGGAAGCATGTTGGCTGTGTCCTTTCCTCTGTCTGGTAAAGTGCACCTTATTCTCTAAAAAGGTGAGCTGCTGCAGAAACACAGAACATGGCCTTTGTATTCCTCACCCAAGGACATGCTTATTGATTTTTCAGAGAGAGGACGTGGGGGAGAAAGAGAAAGAAACATCAATCGGTTGCCTCCCGTCTGTGCCTGACAGGGGATCGAACCGAAACCTTGTGGTGTAGAGGATGGTGCTGCAAACAACTGAGCCACACTGGCTCTGCATGATTAAAAAAAAAAATTTTTTTTTACAAAGGCCTCTCAATTAAAAAAAATGCTCTGCATTATTAAAAAAAATTTTTTACAAAGGCCTCTCAATTAATATATATATATATATATATACACACACATATATACACACACACATATATACACACACACACACACACACAAGGCGTGTGTGTGTGTGTGTGTGTGTGTGTGAGTGTGTGTGATTCAGAGAGGAAGTGGGATGGAGAGAAATGTCAACAATAAAAATCACTGATCCACTGCTTCTTACACACCCCGTAGAGGGGACTGAGCCCAAAACCTGGGCATGTGCCCTGACCAGGATTCGAACCGTGACCTCCTGGTTCACAGGTGGAGCCTCAACCACTGATTTTTAAAGCAACTTTTATGATTGCTTTTCTGGTGCTTTATCAGGTGTGAACAGAACGCCCACTAGAGGTCGCAGCAGGCTGGGAGATTCTGATCCCTGCGGTGGGAGGGTGGACTGAGAAACCTCACTGAAGCCACTGCTTCCCGCTGGAGCGGGGCTGCAGGAGAAGCGTCCAGCCCAGAAGCCAGGCAGGGGCTCCGCCTGGACAGCTACAACGGCGTTTCTCCCCTCTCCCAGCGCTTTCGGTAATTCCCATGCACACACTGGCTGGAACATGGCGATCATGTCCTGAAACCCAATCAGCCACCTTCGGGTGAGCGGGAGCGGAGAGGAGGAGAGGGAAGCGCCTGTGGACTTCAGCAGCCTCGGCATTCATGCCGAAGCCCGCAGGAAGCCTGTTTCCATCCTGCCTCTCACAGGGACAGCCCATACCCCCTCAGGGGGCTCCTCCTCAGCGCCCACAACGAGGGCCACGCAGACACAAGGTCAAATCTGCCCCAGAGGGACGCCAGCCCCTGTGCGCTCAGGTCTTTGTGTCTCTGGCAAAGGCCGGACTCAGTGGGGCCTCACCTGGCAATCAGGGCTAATCAGGGCGCCTCCTTCCCATGCAACGGATATTTCAGCAGCAGCCAGATGGGTGAGCTTGGACACCAGCACCGACATCTAGACCCTGAGCCCCACCAGTGTGTCCTAGTGGTTAGAGCGTGGCCCCCAAGCACCAAGGATTTGGGGTTTGATTCCTAATCAAGGCATGTTGCAGGCTTAATCCCTGGCCACAGCTGGGGTGAGTGCGGGAGGCAGCCGATCAACGTGCCTCTCTCACATCTATGTGTTCTCTCTCTCTCTCTCCCTCTCTCTCTCTCTCTCTGCTTTTTCTTCTCCTCCTTCTCCTCCCCCTCCTCCTCCCCCTCCTCCTCCTCCTCCTCCCCCTCCTCCTCCTCCTCCTCCTCCCCCTCCTCCTCCCCCTCCTCCTCCTCCTCCTCCCCCTCCCCCTCCTCCTCCTCCTCCTCCCCCTCCCCCTCCTCCTCCTCCTCCTCCCCCTCCTCCTCCTCCTCCTCCTCCTCCTCATTCTTCTTCTTCTTCTTCTTCTTCTTCTTCTTCTTCTTCTTCTTCTTCTTCCTTCCTCCTCCTCCTCCTCCTCCTCCTCCTCCTCCTCTTCCTCCTCCTCCTCCTCCTCTCCTCCTCCTCCTCCTCCTCCTCCTCCTCCCCTCCTCCTCCTCCTCCTCCTCCTCCTCCTCCTCCTCCTCCTCCTCCTCCTCTTCCTCCTCCTCCTCCTCCTCCTCCTCCTCCTCCTCCTCCTCCTCCTCCTCCTCCTCCTCCTCCTCCTCCTCCTCCTCCTTCTTCTTCTTCTTCTTCTTCTTCTTCTTCTTCTTCTTCTTCTTCTTCTTCTTCTTCTTCTTCTTCTTCAGTGAGGATTAGCCAGGCTATTCGTTTAGACCCCTTTGGCCCCTGAGACTGTGATGGCGGAGAGCACAGGTGTAATGTACTAATGAGATGTGTATGGGGAGGATCCACTAAAGGACCCGCCTTCAGAGCACAGTGGAGGCACAGCATGAAGTCAAGAGGCGCGGCCCTTTCAGCACAATCTACACTCTCAGCTGCCAGAAATAAGATTTTAAAGATCCAGTGGCTGTGCTTACTCAGGGGGTCAGGGTAGGACCCACAGGAGGGGCTGGAGCGCCAAGACAAGGTGCTCCCCCCTGACCCTCCGGAGCAGTGGTGCTCAGCCTTCCTGCTGCCGTGACCCTTCAGTACGGCTCCTCATGTCGTGGGGACCCCCGACCATAACATTATTTTCGTTGATGCTTCATAGCTGTCATGTTGCTACTGTCAATGAATTGTAATGCAAATATCTGTGTTTTCCAATGGTCTTAGGCTAAGGTGACCAGACATCCCGCTTTTGGCGAGACGGTCCTGATTTTTTAACAATTTATCCCGCGTCCCGTGACATTTTTAAAAAGTCCCAATTTTTGCAAAAATCGAGACTTTTTTAAAACACCGGAGGACACGGGATAAATTCTTAAAAATCAGGACTGTCCTGCCAAAAGCAGGACGTCTGGTCACCTTATTTTAGGCTCTACAGCAGGGGGTCATGACCCACAGGTTGAGAACCGCTAGCAGGGTCACCTAAGACCCTCGGAAAACCCAGATATTTACATTACGATTCATATCAGGAGCAGCATTACAGGTATGAAGTAGCAACGAAAGTCACATTATGGTTGGGGTCACCACCGCATGAGGAGCTGTGTGAAAGGGTCCTGGCATCGGAGAGATTGAGAACCGCTGCTCTAGAGCATTCATCTCCACTCCACGCTCCCCGTCTCCGAGGAGCCCATCCCTTTGCCGAGTCTCCCACCCAAACCATAGGCAGCACAAAGCCATTTTAGAGTGAAACCGCCAATCCTGCAGCAAACGCAGGATTTCATGGAGTTAACGAGAGCGATATTGGAGAATTTCTTTCAACCTCAAGCCGTTTACACAGAGGATTTTACCCCTCAGAGCAGCGCGTGATCAGCCGTGCAGTTCCTGTCGGAGACGATGACACGGTCGGCACTCACGGGGAAATGGCTGAAGTCTGAGACCATGCTCCGCTCAGGAAGCGCCAGGAGCCCCTGGCTGGTTCCGGAAATGTAATGTCCGTGTCATCGGCTGTGACACGCCAAAGCGGAGGACGCTCTCTCACCCCATCAGGAAATTTTCTCGCAAGTAATGTTCCAGGAAGAGGTAAATAGAACTCCCATCTTCCTTCTTCGAGGCGCCAGCCTGCCCTAGCCATTGCCACCCACACTTTGAAAAACAGACACCGAAATTTAACATGGAAACACCGAGAATATAAAACAAGCATTTATATTTAAAAACAAACAAACAAGGAAATAGGATACCTATGAGATAAACTATAGTATAAAACAAAATGAGCATTTTCAGGGCGTTCCCTTTCTTGTCACATGTTCCTAGGTCACACTACCCGCCCTCCCACACACACACACACACACACACACACACACACACAATCCTTAGGAGCTGCCTGGTCCTGCCTTCCTTGGTCCTAAAGAATCTCCTACGCTGAGTTTCACTTTCTTTTCTTTTCTTTCTTTCTTTTATTTAAAGAATTTGAGAGGTTTTTGTTTGTTTGTTTTTGTTTTAAACACATATTTTATTGATTTTTACAGAGAGAAAGGTAGAGGGACAGAGTGTCAGAAACATCGATGAGAGAGAAACATTGATCCGCTGCCTCTTGCACATCCCCTACTGGTATATGCCCTTGATTGGAATTGAACCTGGGACCTGTCAGTCCACAGGCCGATGCTCTATCCACTGAGCCAAACCGGTTGGGGCCGAGTTTCACTCTCTAAGTCCCTAAATGTATATCTCCACCTTCTGCATGGTCTCCGCCACTTCCACCCACTGGTTCAAAATGGGGCTTCCATGAGGTTCACGCATCTGCACAAAATAGACTAATTTTATTTATCTTTAAAAAATATATATATTTTATTATTGATTTAAAAGAGGAAGGGAGAAGGTGAGACAGATTAGAACATCAATGATGAGAGAGAATCATTGATAGGCTGCCTCCTGCACATCCCCTAATGGGGACTAAGCCTGCAAGCTGGGCCTGTGCCCTGACGGGAAAGCAAATTGTGACCTCGTAGGGGTTCATAGGTCAATTCTCAACCACAATCCATGCCGGCCAGAACACAATATACTAACTTTATTGTCCAATGGGACACAAAGGGAAAAGAGGAGCAGAGGCAGCCGGTGGTGACCACTGACATGGTGCTCTGCCATTAGGTTTGTGCACAGTCCTGCGTGACCACACCAGCTGTGATGTGGTCCTAGGTCTGACACACGGTGCACGCTCTTCTCATGGACACCAGTCCCTGCCCCGCCAGCGATCAGGTGGCCTCCGGCCCCCCGTGACCTCCATCTGCACCCCCAGTCGCAGCACTCCGTCACGTGGACAGACACAGGACTCTCTCCTGCCTCCCATTCAACTCGTTCGACCCGCCCCACCAGCCTGAGAGCAGTTTCCCCGTTTTGCCCGACTCATCCTCTTCGTGTTTTCAGTCTTGGGGCGAACTCAACCTCACACGTGTGTCTGGTCCTCGGCCCTCCAGCGGTGAGCCCCTCACGGATCTTCCACCTCCTGTCCCTCCGTCCCTCTCCGATCCTGCCACCCACAGAGAGCCTCCTCCCCGCTGGTCCCTTCTACAAGAGGCCGTGCCCCTCAGCTGCCGTGGGCTACTTTAGATAACAAATAGCAATTCGCCGCAACTGCTGACCCCACAGGAAGCCACTAACTACAAGTTTGCTGTGTACGCAAAGTTCCCAAGGGAACATCATATTTAAATTGAGGTCAGATTCAGAGTTCAGGGGGAGAGAAATTGGCTCATTTGTTTTCCTAAATATGTCCATTAATTTCTTCCGTTTTGAAACCCCAAGCATTTAAAGGGGCTCCCGGGGAGACAGCGGTCTCACCCCCTTCACCTCCCCAGCACACAGCACGCCAGGCGCTTCGGCACCGCGTGAGGATTCGTTATTTAGAATGATTAAGCGCCTGGCCCCAAACTCCCCAAGGAGTATGTTTTCGTTGTTTAAATATATTTTATTGATTTTTTTACAGAGAGGAAGGGAGAGGGACAGAGAGCCAGAAACATCGATGAGAGAGGAACATCCATCAGCTGCCTCCTGCACACTCCCTACTGGGGATGTGCCCGCAACCAAAGTACATGCCCTTGACCGGAATCGAACCTGGGACCTCTCAGTCCCCAGGCCGATGCTCTATCCACTGAGCCAAACCGGTTTCAGCCCAATATGGGCATTCTTGAATAGGATCCTTCTAACAGGTAGCCTTTCTTTAGGCTTTAAACAATGATTTTCTTGAAGAGAAAAACTTAATTCCAACCCTTTGGAAATACCGGTATTTGATTAGATTTATTAAATGAAGATGTGTGGTTTGTTTTTTTTTTTAAATGTTGAATCAAAACTTTATGTATATGTATCACCTAATGCGGGCAAGTTGAGGTTTTTAGGAAAAAAAACATTAAAAAAAATAAAGATAATCCATTGTAAATAAATTGGCATATGTTCTTGGAGTACATTTTTAAATGTTTGTTTATCCTTTTCTCCAAACATTTTCAGTAATAGTTTTGTTTTTCCCAAATTAAAAAAATAAGTAAATGCTTAATGCAGAAAAATTTGTCAGGGAGAGAAAAAAAAAAGATGTAATAAAATCATCTATAACCTCAACAAACAACAAAACAAAACACAAAAACATAAAGGTGGAAGAATCACCTTCTTCATGAACACGCCTGTGCTAATTCATTCAGTCAGAATGAGGAGGAGAAGGAGGAAGAGGAGAAAGAGGAGGGAAGGGTGGAGGAGGAGGAAATGGATAGATGGGTGGATGGGTGGGTAGGTGGATGGCTGGGTAGTTGAGTGGGTAGGCAGGTAGGTAAATGGACAGATGGGTGGGGGAAAGGATGGCTGGATAGTGGGTGGGTAGGTGGGTGGCGCGTGACTAGATAATATTTATTTCACATTTACTATGTGCTAGGTTTAATGCTTTGCATTTTACCCACACTATTTAATTTAATTCTCATAACAACTCTCCAACAGTGAGGTCATTATCCTCTCATCAAATCAGAGGTTTAGAGGGGCTAAGCTGATTCACAAGACAGCAGAGCTAGCAAACGACATGGGAAGGCAGGCTCCCGACTCAGCCTCGGGATGTGCCTTTGGATGAGCCCTTGCACAGGCTGCAGCTGGAGCACGTTGGGCTTGCACAGACCAGGAGAGAGAATCTTAGCCCGTTCCACGCTGGTCTTCCAGCTTCCTGCTAAGAGCATTCCTTAAAATAATCATCTCCGACGTGCTGAGATGAGAGCACCATGCAGTCTATGTGGAACTGTCCTTAGTTCCAGGTCAGCATGGCCCAGAGGAAAACAAGATGGCCAGAAGTGTCTCACGGTCTGACTGACAGCACCCACCCCTGTCCAGTGAGCTAAGGAGGGTCGGCAGGTCGGCACAGGTGTCAGGGTGAAGGAGGAGGGGGACGCTGCCACTGAAGGCAAAGGCGCCTGCCCGGTGCTTGGTGAACAGACTGGTGGTCTGTGCAGAGTGTGGGCTGTTGCCTTCCCCTGGCGGCCGCCCTCTACCAAGAAATGACTCTGAGTCAAGTCCTTCCCGGAGTCATCTCTCGAATTGGTATTTCTCAGGCTCATTTGCTTATGTGCCTCTACGGTTAGTTGAATGTTACATCCTCTTTCAACAGAAATAAAGCCAGGCGCCCTCACGGCTCTGAAATGAATTCAACAACCCAACGCTTGAACAAGCACCGCTTAAGAGAAGTAACGGGAGTCATTAATTTGGCAATGAGCACAGCATGGACGTTATTGCAGCCGCTCCTCCTCCAGTGAACCTCCAGCTCCATCCCTGGGGGGGGGGGGGGAGGGAGGGGGAAAGAATTTAAGTGGCCACGTGGTTTGCATTTCAAGTGCAGCCCGAAGCCTCAGCCTTTGACCTCATGAGACCCAGGTCTCTGCTGTCACACAAAAGCAGAAATGGGCCTCAAGCACCCCCAGTCCTGGCAGAAGAGCACACAGCCGAGGGTTGACTTCACCCCTGCACGTATTTGCTGTTTATGGATCCAGGGAGGTCAGACTCCTACTTTAGACATGGGTAAGCCAGTGCAGTGTGTCCAAACCGCCAGGCATCCGACACGGAGCCAAGAACAGGGGACCAGCTGCAGAGGGTCGTCCTGGTGGCCAGTCACACTCCAGGGGGACACCCAGAGCAGGACAAGGCAGCACTCCCACTGGTTCTCTGGTGCAGCAGTGGATGTGAGGCCATAAATGGGGAGCCCGCAGACATAGTTACTTAGAGGAAGACTTTCCTTGGTCTAGACCAGAGGTCGGCAAACTCATTAGTCAACAGAGCCACATATCAACAGTACAAACCCTAGCCAGTTTGGCTCAGTGGATAGAGTGTTGTTTTGTGTGCTTTTTAAATGTATTTTATTGATTTTTTTTACAGAGAGGAAGGGAGAGGGATAGAGAGTTAGATACATCGATGAGAGAGAAACATCGATCAGCTGCCTCCTGCACCCCTCCGCCCCGCCCGAATCAAAGTACATGCCCTTGACCGGAATCGAACCTGGGACCCTTCAGTGGATAGAGTGTTGAACCACGGACAGAAGGGTCCCAGGTTTAGTTCCGGTCAAGGGCATGTACCTGGGTTGCAGGCTCCATCCCTGGCACCAGGTTGGGGGCTTGCAGGAGGCAACTGACCAGTGTGTTTATTTCACATTAATGTTCTCCCTCTCTGTCTCCCCCCTCCTTTCCACTCTCTCTAAAAAGTCAATGGAAAAATATCTTGGGGTGAGAATTATCAACAAGAACGCAAGTCCTTTAACATCCAACTCCCTTGGTTGGCATAAAAAGGCCACTATTTATAAGAAACACCTAGATCCGTGGTCGGCAAACTGCAGCTCGTGAGCCACATGCGGCTCTTTGGCATCTTGAGTGTGGCTCTTCCACAAAATACCACGGCCTGGGCGAGTCTATGTTGAAGAAGTGGCGTTAGAAGAAGTTTTAAAAATGTGGCTCTCCAAAGAAATGTCAATCATTGTCCTGTTGATATTTGGCTCTGTGGACTAATGAGTTTGCCCACCACTGACTTACCGTGTTTCCCCGAAAATAAGACATCCCCTGAAAATAAAACCTAGCGCAACTTTGGGAGAAAAAATTAATATAAGACACTGTCTTATTTTCGGGGAAACAGGTAGATTAACATCTCCCTCAGCATTCATTTGCGACTTCCACAAATACCAAAAACATACAAAAGAAATGGAAAGAAACCTTTCTCTTCTGTCCTCATAATTTTGGCCAGGGTGATTTTATTGAAGGACATTCCACTGTCTCAGGTTTCTTATCTGAACCATATAAATTTTGCAAAAATTATTAAGATGGGGCCAATTCATAAAACAAACACTAGGCCTCGTTCGTCACTTTCAGGATAGTCTCCCCTGCTCTTCTGATTAATACTTTTATTAGAGGCATTCAATATAGATAATGCAAAATTAAATGGATTTTGCCAGAATACATTATGGCCATTAAAATAAATCAGACTATTAAATGGAGGGAAAAAAGTAAAATCTGAAAAGAGAAATAGAACTCCATATAACTCCTGACAGAGTCGATTAATCACGTTACCCAATCTGAGGCCTTTCCTGCGGAGGACAGAGTGGGGGTCCCTGGGCTAGCTCGTCGCTATCGTCCCATTCTTACAAGAGGCCTTGCTCCAAGGCGGGGTCAGCATGGGACACGAAGAGAGAATTTCCTCTGTTCTTGACGTCCCTCGAATTCATTATCACCGAGCGCTAGCCAGAGAGGACGGGAAGAGGACACGGCCCATGAGTAAGAACCAAAACCAATTCCACTGCTTCTGAGAGCAGCTCTTGCCCCGAATCGCTCTCTCTTCATTTCCAAACTCTGCCTCTGAAAATGCCCTTTGCTCTTCCATCAGACAGTGTGGCCTTCAGTTTCCAATGACCTTCATAACAAGCTAGAAACATTTACTGGACTTTTTTTTCATTTTTTTCATTAAGGTATTATATGTGTACATATCTTACCATTGCCCCCCCTCCCATACATGCCCTCCGTCCTCAGAGTTTTTTGTCCATTGGTTTTGCTTATATGCATGCATACAAGTCCTTCGGTTGATCTCGTATCTCCCCCAGATCTTCCTACCCTCCCCGCTGTAATTTGACAGTCTGTTTGTTGCTTTACTGTCTCTGTATCTATCTTTTTGTTCATCAGTTTATAATGTTCTTTATTATCCATAAATGAGTGAGATCATGTGGTATTCTTCTTTCATTGACTGGCTTATTTCACTCATCATAATGTTCTCCAATTCCATCCAGGTTGCTGCAAATGATAAGAATTCCTTCTTTTTTTAGGGCATAGCTTCCCAAGTTTTTGGCCCTTCAGATTTCCCCTTGAACAATCGCAAAGATGACGAGATGAACACTTTTCTGCAAGTGGGACAGGGCATCTGATAGGAATTTGTAGAAGCAGGAAGTTCATTTTTGCCAAATACCAAATGGGTGGTGGAAGCCTTTTTAATGTTGCCCATGCTTTATGTCATTTCTGAAGTTTGTTATGTGTTGATGTAATCTACCTTAGGGGTCCGTGAGAGTTTGGTGAATTTCTGGGAAAACTGGACGCCGTCTCCCCTGATGTTGCTGGTGCAGGGCTCACTGGATCCACGAGTTCTACGTCCACTGCGCTGCTGGATTTTGAGAGGGACGTGGGAAATAAAAAAAATAAAAAAACACGCCCCTGCCCTCACAGAACTTGCAGGAAAGTTGGAAAGCAAGTGTAACATTTAATATATGTAATCATCAATTTCAGAGAGAGGAAGGGAAAGGGTGAGAAACATGGATCAGCTGCCTCCTTCAAGCCCCCTACTGGGGACTGAGCCAGAAAACTGGGCATGCGCCCTCACTGGAAATGGACCAGTGACCTCCTGGTGGGACAATGCTCAACCAACTGAGCCACAACAGCCAGACAAGAGTAATATTTAAGATCTGCTTGGAAAGCATTAAAATATTCTTGCACTTTTGATGCAGTAGGAGTCAGGCAGGAAAGAGGAGGAGGAAGAAAAGGAAGAGAAGGAAGGTGTTGGATTTTGAAGAAGAAGGAGGAGGAGGAAACATTCCAAGCAGCTTCCAGATTCCAAGAAGATAAAGCGTGATCCCCTAGAATAAATGCAGAAGGAAGGAGTGATGGTTGGGAGGAAGGATGGCAGGGAAACTGAGGGAGCCTGCAGAATGGACTTTTTCAGGTCAGTTACCACACAGATGCAGCCTGTTACTGTGAATCATATCATGAAGATGCAGCTGAAGAAAGTGCCAGAGTGACTGGGAACATAGAGTCTCTGCTTGTGTTTTGAGACAAAAGAGAAATACCAAATTGGCATTTGCATGTCACAAGAATGCTGACATCCAATAAAATTTGTTTTTATGATCCCTGTATAAAAATTGTGGAATTATTTTTCTCTTGGACATATTTTTTCTGTGATGAAGTACTTTTTGAAGTCACAGTTCAAAAATTCTGATGTTTATTGACTAGTTTAGTAGACGATCACAGTGCAGCCCAGCGCAGCTGATTTTAAAGGGACTTTCTAACGCGAAGGGACAGGATCTCCGCCATCCCTGACTCCGGCCCTGCATGCCCCCCGCTGCTCTGGGCCCCAGCCGCGGGGCAGCCTGAGGCCTGAGGATGATGAATGAGGGGAGCCTGCTAAGGTCTTTGTAAAGTTTAATGAGAGATTTATCTCTCCAGGGTAATGTTCCCCCTTCTTTCACTGGAATGGGAGCTTGATAACCTCTCATTGTGCTTTTGATAAATTACACCTCACAGTCATAACTAAAATCACGAAGAGGAAAATTTTAAAAATAGCTAAGCAAGGCCTGGTTATCGCCAAGTGGTTCAAACAGGTGGCCTGTAAAGCTAGGCTGGCCATTTGCAATAGTTTACTTATGAAGCCGAGGAAAATTGTGACGCAGACCCTGGCCCTGGGCCGACTCCAGCTGCAGGGACGGAAGGAGCAGGTCTCGGACCCACAGCCAAGCTTGCACCAGAGCCGCCCGCACTGTCCTTTAAGCCACGAAGGGCTAGTTTCAAATGTGACCTGTGGGCCTATCTACCAACTTGCATGACAATTGAAAAGAAAATTACCCGGCCCTGACAAAATAAAAGCAAAACATTCTTAAACTCTTTAAGGGATGTTTCTTACAAAGTGAATCCATATTTGAGGTAAGAAATCAAATTAGGCCGAAAATGGTTTGGCTCAGTGGATAGGGCGTCGGCCTGTGGACTGAAAGGTTCCAGGTTTGATTCCGGTCAAGGGCATGTACCTTGGTTGAGGGCACATCCCCAGTAGGGGGTGTGCAGGAGGCAGCTGATCTATGATTCTCTCTCATTGATGTTTCTAACTCTCTATCCCTCTCTCTTCCTCTCTGTAACAAATCAATAAAATATATTAAAAAAAAGAAATCAAGTGAACACAAACACATAAAGAGGAAATGAAAGTGCTCTGACCCTCCTACTGTACCCCACCCCCTCTCACCTCCTTTCCCCACATCTGGCCCCACTCACTCACACACACCTCCAGGCCCCTACCACACCCACCACATGCAACACACACCACACTCTCTGTGGTGGGCACAGGATATATTACAACGTCAGTGCTAATATTTATAGATAATTCAACATCTGCTTCCCCTAATGACAATATCCAAGACGTATTTATATAAATGCATAATTGTGTAACATAATATACAGAAATACTGTCCATATTATATAAAATACAAATAAAATGATGTAATTTGTAATAAGACACATACTTCATGTAAATTATACAATTTACATAATATATAATTTACTTATAATTTGCGTATAATTACATATTTCAGTATTTAAATTACTACCGTAGCTTAGCAAAAATACTACATACACTATATAACCATTCACTCTTAAAAAATATATTTTTATTGATTTAAGAGAGGATGGGAGAGATAGAAACATCAATGATAAGAGAGAATCAGTGATCCACTGCCTCCTGCACACCCGTTCCTGGGAATCCAGCCCACAACCCGGGTATGTGTCCTGGATCTGGAATCAAACCAGTGATCGCTTGGTTCCTGGGTCAATGCTCAACCTCTGAGCCACACAGGCCAGGCTTTATGAAGCATTTTAAGAACAACATGTGGCAGAATGGTTGGCTCCACTCACCGTCTGGCAAAAATAAGACAACGCTACAGCTCGCCAGGCTGTCCTGCGTGGAGGCAGGTGTCTGGGCCTGGGGAGATGGGGGAGGGGGGAGGGAGGCGAGAGGGAGGCCCAGCCTCCGAGCCACTGAGCCCCAGGGCTGCCACGTGCTGCTGGAGGGGATGGCCCATCCCTCAGGCTATCTCTGGGAATCACACAGCGGCCAGCTTGATTCATGACCACAGAGCAAACCTCAGGAGAAATTCTATGTTTTCTGCCAAACAGTGGCTCCTTGATATTGATTCCGGGGGCATGAGTGAGGGAGTCAGGCGTGTTATCTGTTTTCCTTCCCTGCAGTAACATGGACTCGGGCACACACGTGGGCTCCTGGCTGTCTGCAGGCAATTCTGCTGATGGGCGCTCTCAGAGGCCATGGGGCTGTGCCCACCCTGGGAGCCCGGCTGCCCCTCGTTCTGTGTAGCCTGGAAACTAAGAATGCGTTTTATATTTTTATTTTTAAATATGTTTTTATTTATTTTTATTTTTTTATTTTTTTTTACTGAACGGCTGCCTCCTGCACGCCCCCTACTGGGGATCAAACCCATAACCTGGAGCTCAGATCTCAGTGTGTAGACATGGGAGTGGCTGCCCCCACCATTTATGGACACATGGGGGCGCTCTGGCAGAGTGTGACCAACAGCACGTGGCCTGCAAAGCCCGGGGCTCATGGCGGCTGCCTTGATGGAGAGCTTTTGCTGACCTGACAGAGGAAGCTCCACAAATGGCAGCGCAGGGAGGACGTCAAAACAGCTGAGGACGAAACGAACGGTGATCCAAGTGGAGGAATGAAACAAAGGGCCCTGAAGGCAGTGGGAGCCCCTCCCCGGAGCGGAGGGTGGACTTCTCAGAGGTCAAGCAAAGGGTTGGAGAGGGTTTGAGAGGGACCTGGGGGTCAGCTCAGGGAGGCCATCGGGGCCCAGTGCTGCCTCCACATCACTGGTGGCCGCGGACACTGGACCCCACAGGGCGCCCCCAACAGGTCAGGCTGCGGAGAGGAGAGGCGGGGTGTCTCATGTTCATGTGAAATCTCTGGCCACCAACTGCTTGCTAAGACTTCTACCCAACAAAGTGTACGGGGAACACATCCCTGTGTGTGCCAATGGTAAATGTAAAATAAAATAAAATAAACAAGATTTCATGTGAAGAATCAAAACATGGCCCACATCGACGAGACCGTAACGTGTCATTGAAATACATCTTGAGGTCCACACGGCTTAGCTTCGCGGTAGGACTGCCTCCTTTATTGTTTTCCCAGAGAGGCCCTTGTGCTTTAGAAACGGACAAGCACGGGCGAAGACATCCTTCCCTTCCTTTCCAACATCTGAAATCCTCCTCTCCTTTCTCTCCGTGATCACAGGCTCCTGAGTGGGGGCGGCCTATGCGCCGGCCCCAGTCCCGGGCGGAGCCAGCTCCGGAGGGACTGCAGAGGCTCCGGAGAAACCGAAGGAGGATGAGTAACCCTCGCCCCCCTCCATTTATCACATCGCCGCTGCGATAACCAACCACACTGCCAGGCTGACACTCAGTAACGAGGCCTCACACCCAGGGCCTGAGGCAGCCACGGGGCTGCCGGGCTCCCCGCCCGTCCAGCCTGCCCGGTCTCCCACTCCAGCGCAGGGAAGGGACGTGGGTCCCCAGCACATCCCAGGGGCCACCTGCCCGGGAGTCTGTTCCACAGACACACAAACGTCAGAGCCTCTCGGGGCAGCAGTAGCAGGACGTATGCGTTCTCACTGCAGCTTGTTAGTGTGATTCACGCCCCAGGCCTGTGCGATGCGGCTCTCCCGGCGGGCGCTGGGGAAGGAGTTACATTCGCTCCAGAAAGAGGGGCCGGGAATGATGCATGTGCAGTCAGTCACCTGTGTGCACCGAGCTCCGACTCACCGCGGCATAAGCACGTGTGTGCTCCCGCTGAGGAGGCCCCTGAGGCTGCAGAAGTCGGTGTGGATGCCGTGCAGACACGGAGGCTGTGTGGGCAGGGACAGGACCCCTCACCTGCTCCGGCCCCTCCTGCTCTCCCCTCCCTCCGGGCCCCTCTTGTCCTCGTCCCCATGGGGCCACCTTGGGGCACACGGTGGAGGCCCCGGTGGGATGCACCAGCGACCTGGGCCCCTCAGATCTCCCCCAGCCACACGGGCTCACGGCCCCGCTGGGCGGCTCCCGGAAAACCCGCCGCCGGGCAGAGGGAGCAGGTGGAGCGTGTCATGTCCAGACCAGAGTGCAGGGAGGTTGATTAAGCCGTTTCCTTCCTGTGTCAGCCGGGCAGCCTGCGATCCCTCGGTGGCCGCTCTGCCGCCGGCATTGGGCCAGGCTCCTCGGACGGAACGGCCTCTCTGGGGCCCGAATGTCTGTCTGCCCCGGAGGCGGGCGCTGGGCGAACAGGAGCAGCGGCTCGCTGCACTTCATTTATGTTCTGCGCCAGCTGCCTTTCTGAGATGTGTTTTATTTAATCTCCGATCTCTAGGACACGACGGAAGCACAACATTTCTCGTGCCCCGCTGACCAGAAATAACCATTTGTTTGAGGATGCAAAGGTCCAGGGGTTGTAAGAGGAGCGAGATACCGGGCTCGCCGCTGAGCTCAGTAAAAAAAAACAAAAAAAACTGGACTCACTAGCTGTTTTTTCCACAAACCGTAGAAAGGGACGGTTTGCTTTTATAACAGAATTAAAAATGCATGAAGACAGCTCCCCCACTTGGCAAAGGCTCCGTCTCCTAAGGGATGTCTCGCGCTGACTGGTCAGAGGTTCTGGATACAAATCGAGTGCCGTCTCTCGGAGAACCTCCTGGATCAGCATTTGGCTCCTGAGAAACGAAATTCTGTGCTCCTCCACGGAGCTTGACCCAAGTCCAACACTAGCAAGACTCCACTCAGAGAGAACGGCTCGGCCAAAGGATGCAGACTATCGGTTCTCAACAATCCATGGCACAACAAAGCTTCTGCGGAAGGAACGGGCCTTCCGGAGAGAGAACGCGCTGCAAACTCAGGGTCGGACCCAGCATGTCAGCCCGGTCCCTCTCACAACCATGGGGGACACCACTGAAAGGCGAGGAAGCACGCAGGACCAGAGCACGCACGTCCTGTCCACCAGAGCCCACCGCAAGGCCAGCCGGGATCAACGGACGAAGGAGCAGACCCCTCAGACGGGAGAAGCTGAGAGAAATTGCCAGCAGAGGGCGTGGAGAGGTTTTCTGGGTTCAGGACGCACATTCCTCACCCCCGGGACGCCTGGAATTCAGGGTGTAGGTCCCCGGCCCTCCCCTGAGCTGTTATTTGTGCAAACCTACTCTCTGTGCTGTGGTCTGTTAACAGGGTGTTTTCATCTCATCCTCTTCCTAGACCCACACAGCAAGACAAAGACCAACAGAACGAGGGGACCCCCGCCCCCTGATCATGCCTCGTAAAAACATCTGCGGGAACCGCGCTTCTGGCAATTAGCCACATGGCGATGTCACTCCAGCATCTCAAACCCTCACTTTCAGCTCAGACATGACAAGGAGCTAGTCAGTGTCAATGTCGTGTTGATCATGGGGGTAGGCGGAGCTGTGAACAAGGTACTGAATGGGTACACTTTAGTTTCCTGGGTGCTTAAGGACAGGCTGCGAGCTGAGTTTTCTCCACTTGGAAAAATGGATTCTTTATCAAGTCCTTCCCCCTCCCCTCTTAGGGAATTAAGAACTATTTCCTCCAAGTCCCGTGGGGAGGAGGGGAGGGGGGTGTATGCCGTCCTGGTGACATATGATACTCCCCTTGGAGTCAGCAGACCAGGCTCCACACCCTGGTTCCCACACACCTGTGAGCAGCTTTAGGCCCGTTACATCAAGGCCTGTCTCCCCATCTGCAAAACCGGGACTAGCAGACTACTTCCTGCGTCCCCGTGGGAGAGGGCGCACACTGCGCCAAGCCCAGCACACGTAGGGCTCAGTAAACACCCGGTCTGACGGGGGTCTTCCTTCGGGGGAGGCCGGGAATCAGGACACACACAGGAAGTAAAGGGGAGACAGAAAAAGTGGTGTTTAAACCCTAAAGCTGTATTCCCAAGGCAACTTAGAAAGTATACACTTTCTAACACTCTCGGAAAAATTTCAGGTGGACCATCTTTCACATCATTTCTAGCTTCACTCCAAATTATAGACACGAGTCGGGAGAAATCTCTCGCATGCCGGGCCCCATTTTCTTTTCCGACCTCAAAGAGAGGGTCCCCTCCCACATGCCCTGCCCAAGGACCAGTTACCTGCCTCTTCCCAGTTCCTGGCCTGTCCAAGTCCATCACCTGGGGAAGACCCAGTCCGAGAACACATGGTAGCAACCAAAGTGGAGGCAGGGAGGGGCGCCCACGGTGCCAGGGGGTCAGCGTGGGGCAGCCACACCACAGCAACGAGGACAGAATCAGTGGCAGCCACATGGCTAGGAACCCAGACCCTGGGACGCCAGCCTGGCACAGCCACGGAGGGCAGGGGCTCCACGGTCCATGGCCCATGCTGCCGCCAGCATCCACAGCCCCACATGAAGGAGGGGAAGGGACACATCGGTTTCCTTCCCCTTCTCATCCTCTCGCTGCTCAGCCTTCACTCCCTCCTTGCTGTGTTCCCTTAAAAAACCCTCACATCTACGTATGAAGGTAGATGTGTATGTCTATCTATAGATAGATACAAATCATGCATAATTCTGTCTCATTTTATTAGAGAGGGTGCAGGCTGAATTTATCAAGCTTATATTGACAGAGCAAGTCTATATTTTGTTTAATCAACTCATTGATTTAACAAGAATCTGAATTCCCTCCCATAGAAAGTTTAGTTAAAAATGAGCTGACCTGGTGGAGAGGATTGATAACACAGAGCTATGTAACAATTAAAGTTCCATTTCCATTTTTCAAAAAAAAAAAAGTTTGCACATTTTTATTCCTACTCACTTCTAAGAAAACCTCAAACTTTTTAATAAATATTCACTCTGTATTGTCTTTGATGACTTATAAAAATTCTAACATTGCGTTTGGAAAACCTGAGGATACATTTAGACAGTGTATTTAAAGTGGAGAGTCTATAATAATGGCAGGGCTTCGAAAGAATTGAAATATCATTTAAAATGTATTTTTAGTGATTTCAGAGAGGAAAGGGGAGAGAAACATCCGTGATGAGAGAGAATCATGGATTGGCTGCCTCCTGCACGCCCCACACTGGGGATCAAGCCCACAACCCAGGCCCAGAATCAAACCATGACCCCCTGGTTCATAGGTCGACACCAGCCTGGCACACTGAAATACTTTCGATAAACATCCTATTAAAAGGTGAATTTCACTGCCGATATGAATGCTTACGAAGGTCACACTGGGATGCAGGCACCCAGGTGACAGGAACGAGGTGAGAAGGTGGCAGGATTTGCAAGTCACTTTTCTCGTACAAACACCCCCTGTGCCTGAGCCCCTGGATCCACACTTACACTTGCAAGAGGCTCCGCCGTCCTCCCCAGAGGCCAGGCCCAGCTTAAGGTTTCTGCCCCGCAGCATGTCTGTGTGGACATCGAGGCGGGGTAGGAGGCCCCCGGAGACGAACCTGACTTGCCGTGTTGTCTGGGGCTCCAACTCTCTCTGAGTCTGCTCCGTCCTTCCTGCCGCTATGACACTCTGGGGCTCCTCAGCACCTGCCGTGTCCCGGGGCAACACCTGATTCTCCCGGGCACCTATCCACCCCCTGGCTATCCTCCCCGCTGACCCCGGGCTGCACAGCTCCCTTGGCCTTGGCCTGAAAGGGCATCTTCAGGCAAAATCAGATGCATCTGCACCGATCACACAGGTGGACTGCTTTTGTTGGGCGACAGGGAAAGGTTCTCACACCTGCTAGCACTTTCCACGTGGATCGGGTTGGAAGGATCATTACAAACCTAAATCCCAGGAGTTGCTCAGGAACCACGTGATCCCTGACTCTGGCTGGTGCCTCGGCTGGCCCGAGTCAGAGGGCTCCAGCCCCCGGACCCTGGGGATTTGAATCCGGAATTCCAGCACTGCCTCGTCAGGGCCCGTGGGCAAATTACTTAATTTCTGTGAGCTCCATTCCTTAACTTGTGACATAGATATAATGATATCTCACAGCACTGTTGTAAAGAGGACAAAAGGGGGAATAAGAAATGAAATGATTCATAAGCGCCTCATACATGATGGCTATTTTTTTTCTCATTATAGCCACTGGCTGAAAGTTGCCCTTCATATGGAGCAGACGTGGGGTGAAAACAGAAGGGATTACGGACGATGCTTTGCAGACCAGAGTTTCTAACTATACATACTTGCATAGACATAGATGCCTCCAGAGTCCCAAGCAACACAGAGAAAGGCTGAATTTATAAATTCCACGGATATGTGTTAAAAATTATATGCACTGATCAACATGGTATGCAGGGGCTGATGAGACAGACTGGGTTTTTCTGGGACGGTAATTTTGTTCGTTGAATTATTTATAAGAAGAATGAAGTGGAAACAAAAGAAATATGAAAGCAGAAGGCTTACCTCATCAGTCATAATCTCTCAAACATCAGCAATGAAGTTATAATCATTTGCCACCTGCTGGGAGACCCACCAACAATGTAACACTGTGTCGTGGGAAACATATCGCGACGTGGACGGAATTAATCCCCGGTGAGTTGCTAAGTGTCTGCCGTGAGTTCGCCCTAATTGTGGGTGTTTCTCGTAGCGGCAGCAAAGTAGAATTGTGGCCTTGGCGGGAAACAGACTTTGGGGGAGGGGCTTTATCAAATGAGAACATTTTCAAGAGGATGTTCTTCTATCATCTGGAGCCTCGTGAGCAGGGAGTGCGACGATGGGACCACAGCCATCGAGGCTGTGTTTGCTCACCTGGGAACCGGGCCCCAGGGCCTTGGATGTGACACGCTGTGACATCCTCAGCGGGTATTGGACTAAAGCTGGCTGCTGTGATAAACAACCTCCAACGTGTCAGAGGGGCCTAGGACGCTTCCTGTGTTTTTTGTGCTGGAAACCGATCGTTGTCTCCCTGATAGAAAGATCAGTGAAAGGCTGGTCAACCTTGAAGCTCTGAGAGGTCAGAGCCAACCACTCCCTGTCTAATTGAGACAATGGTAACTGAGGCCACTTCCCCATCAAATAATCAGGTAAATCCTTACTGATGTGATAATCCAGCCATTACCTGCCTAAGGGCTACAGGTGTACCCTAAACTTACTTAAGGGTAATGGGTGAACCCCACAGTCTCAATAAAAGGGACGGCAAGGCCGAGCCAAGCGGTAGTCATCCCACAAGAAGTGGGCTCCCGCCTGGCCCCCCATATCGCCAACTTAAATTTCTTCTAGTCTCTTTCATTTGTGCGCTGCCCTTCTCCAGAACTCGAACCCTGAACCGGAACCCTGAACCTCGAGGGACGTGAAAGGGGCTCCCACATTTTTGTTTGTTTTTGTTCGTCCTCACCTGAGGATTTTTAGAGAGTGGAAGGGAGGGTGAGAGAGACACACTGACTGGCTGCTTCCCGAACACCCCCCAACCGGGGCCGGCTGGGGATCTAGCCTGCACACCAGGTACATGCCCTTGACCGGAAGTGAACTCTCAACCCTTCAGTTCCAGGGCCAACGTTCTAATCACCGGTCCAAACCGACTGAGGCAGACGTTTGCTTTGTGTAGTGCAAGCCTAACGTGGGTCTTCCATTCTGGGGGTTCCTTCAGGCAGGGGCTCAGGGATCCAGCTCATCCATGGCTCAGGGATCCGCACCCCAGAGGGGACCCTGAGCCTGAGGTGGTTGTGAGCGGGCTGGAGACAGGGGCTTACCCCTGCTGCTATCCTGTCAGCTGCAACTTCCACGGCTACAGCACAGGGAACAGGGGCCTGGGGTGGTGCCCGCCGCCACCGCCGCTGCCTCTGAGGAAGGGGGATTTGGGGAGGGGGCTGGTGTCTGCCACCCCAGGTGAGCTGAGAGGGCTCCGGGCCCCATGCTGCTCCCGAGGGGAGGGGCCTGCACCTCTGCAAATGGCAGGGCTTATTTATTTTTTTACTCAAGACTTGCCCGTGACCTTCAAGGTTATAAAAGAAACAGGCATTGTCTTATGTCAAGACCATCCCAAACGCTTCAGCTTCAGCACAGTGCCAGCCACCTCGGAAGTCCAGTGTCAGCCTTTGCAGCCGTAAACATGTTGCTAAGCGAGGCCTCCCTTCCTCTCGCACAGACCAGGCAGGGATTTGATTATTCCAGCCCAGTTATTCCTAAAAATGAGTAACATGTCCATGGGGCATTGCCGCAATGCACAGAGGCATGTTAATGGCCTATGAATATTCAAGCCCTCATTAAAGCTGCAGTTTATAATTACCAAACTCCCCGGACGGAAGTTGCAGCTCACAGTGCAGAGGCCTTCGTCGACCGGCGATGCCCTGCATGTTCGGCCGCTGGCTTCTGTTCTTGGCTGAGGCTCAGTCTCCCCACACTCGTGTTGGGGGACGCTAAGATCGCCCCACTCCTCCCCTTAGAGGTGGTGCCCATTCCCCACTTGGAGGGGAGGACTTTCCAACAGACAAGAAGCTCACCTGGAACGTGGGGTGGGCAGGGACTGAGTGCCACGGGGAAGGACGCCCGGAGGGGGAGCAAGGTCTGGGAGTGAGGAGGGATCTTGGTCAGGGAAGATACTAGCCTAGGATAGGATTACCCGCCATAAACCGCTTTCTAATTTAAAAAGTTTTAATTTCAGACCAGCCTTTGTGGTTACTTTCGGTCTCTGTGTTTGCAAGACCGCCCGCCACACAGGCTTTCCCTGAGCTGGTCAGGTTGGCATGTGGCCCCTTTTCGTCCACCCAGTCACTTGTTCACGCCTCCTCACAGACCCACAGGGCAGTGCCATTGCTGCCCCCGTCTCACAGACGAGGAAACAAAACACGTGTCCACTAGCTCCCAGCCACCTCCCCGGGGCTCACGTCTGTCCCCGTGTGAACCACGAATGAGCGGTAATATCTGCAGGTTGGTATTTTGCGCTATAAACACACTCTCCGAGTCCCGGGTCCTGTAACCCATAGCTTAGCTTTCGTGTTAACACAGCTTAACATTCCCCGTTATCATGGAGAGAACGGGTTCTTCTGTCGTTGTGTTTTGCAGAAAAGCAGATGAGTGAGGAGAAGATGAGGTGTTCAGGCGTGTCGCCTCCTGAAGCCCGAGGAGACCAACCGTGAGGCACCGTGTCACTGGTGTCACTCGGGGTCAGCGAGACCCCGGAGGTTCCCATCAGCACCGCTGCAGAGGCCGATTCAACCCCTTGTGGTGGGCGCGAGTCTATTTCGAGCAGCC
Organism: Pipistrellus nathusii; assembly: GCA_963693515.1. Classification (NCBI taxonomy): domain Eukaryota; kingdom Metazoa; phylum Chordata; class Mammalia; order Chiroptera; family Vespertilionidae; genus Pipistrellus; species Pipistrellus nathusii. The sequence continues at coordinate 50,254,453 of OY882870.1, read as the reverse complement.
TCCTGCTTTTCATGTTCTTGTGACTCCCTTGCTCTCATCCACAACTTAGAGATCAAAGATCCTGAAGAGACATCCCCTCTCCTTCCCAGTCTGCCGTGGAAACACACGGAAACCACACTTGTCAATTAAAAAGCTGATCCACACTGGGAGATATTTCATTTGGATCTGGGGTTCCTGATGCCAGCACTGAGCTTTCTCCCCCGCCCCCCCTCCCCATTTACCCATCACCTCAGCATATATTTTAAGCACCTAATGCGGGATAAGAACAGAGCTCTGCGCCCAGAGAGGCAGCTACTGCGGAGCTGAGGTCTGAAGAGGTGTGACTAGCAGGGCTGCTCTCCACAGTGAGCGAACAAAAGGCAGGGGGCGAGGCCGTTCTGCAAACGGAAGCCATTTACAGAGACTGTGAGCCTGGGAGACGCTGGGCAGATGGCTGGAAGGTGGCCTTGCCCGGGGAGGTCAGCTGCACAATTGAGCACTTGATTGAAGATGTGGCGACAGTTATAACAGGTGCTTGGCTGCAGGGTGCTCCTGTGCGGAGCAGGGCCAGGTGGTGAGGGAGGGGGTGGGGAGGGCTGGGCTGCAGGGCGTGTGTGAGGAGCAGGCTTCTACACACACACACACCTATACACACACACACACACACACACACACACACACACACACACACGGCAGTTACTGGCCTTCTCTCTGAAATGTGCCGGAGGGCCAGAGGCTAGCGCCCCCTCAGAAACCGGGGAGAGTGTGCTGCCAACAGGAAGACTCGTTTGTGAGATACACAATTCATAAGGATGAAGTTGACATTTTACTTCTTGAAGTTATTTAGCAAATGAGGAGGGATCCGTTCACTTTCCAGTGAATTTTTACGACTCGCATGCTACCTGCCGGTTCGGTCCGAGCAGGGGTGATGGAAAGGACAGCTGCTTCCCTGGGGGTGGGGGGGCAGACTCCCAGGGTGACCCCCAGGAGGCAGGCCCTGGCCGACCTCCTCCCTGTGGGGGTGCGTGCCGCCTGCCGATGCGCTGAGGTCACGGCCGCGGGGAGGTTATTCATTCCTGACTTCGAGGTAAGCAGCGGGGAGAGGGTGCGGGGCCTCCCTGCCAGGGCACGTGCAGCTGGGAACGGCTGTGGCCAGGGCGGCCTCCGGGAGCCACGGACCCGAGTCCCACCCCCACAGGAGCTGACCGCTGCCCCTTTCCCGAACGAGGCCGGGGAGAACCCTGGGCTCGGCGGAGCGTGGCCCTGCAGACACTGGGACGCGGGCTCCTGGGACCGAGCAGAGGGTCTCGCAGTTTCCCCGCCCACAGACACTGAGTAGATGTTGATTTAACCGCCAGCCTGCAGCACTTGGTTCCACAGGCATGACGAGCTCATTCACCTTGCCCGCCAGGCTCCAGGAAGAACGCTGCCCGCCTCGCCTGGCCCCTGCTTCTGCCATCCCCTCACTACACCGGCTCAGCAGACAGAAGGAGATGGAGCCACAACCTCATTTCCCCGGGATGCTGTGCGGGCTCCGGGCTGACCGATGAGGTCCCGCACAGCCATCAGCTCCAGAAATGCAGGACCAGGAGGACTGGCTTCCAAATTAATGCAGCCGCCAGCTCTCCAGGCGGTGGGTGCCAGGGGTGGGCTCCCCGCGCCCAGGAAGTGGGGCGGAGAAATGCACTCTGGGTAGGAGCTGGGCAGCGGGGATGTCCACGTAACAGAGAAAACTGAGGGCGCTCAGTGCAGGAAGCAATCTCTCCTCTGAGGGTGCAGCATTTCTTTTCTCCTGAAACCTCCTTCTATCGCGGAGGTTGGCGGCGCAGACCTCATCTCTCCCAGGCAAGAGGGCAAGATGCTCATTCAGAACCATGCCGTGAGCAGTGTTTTCATCTGGGAAGGGCTTAAAGTGTTAATGACCCTGCCTCCGACCAGTGAGCTTGGCATCTCTCTCATCAGGTGGGTGTGGGCAGGAGCGTCCGAGGCAGAGGCCGGACGCCCTTCGCTGAGCAGAGGTGAACGCTCCCAACAGGCTGTACCTGCTCGCCGGCCTATTTATACGAGAATGACAGTCACTTCGGGGAGAGTCATCCTCTATTAAAAACCTCACATCCACCCTCCTTCTCTTTTTTTTCCATTGCTTCCAAAAATCCACCGGACTTGCAGATCCCCAGGAGGAGAGCACGCCTTCCTCCTGCTCAGTCTCGGTGGTGACACCTGCACCGCCGGCTAAGGCAGGACGGGGCTCCGTGGGCCTATCACTCACCGGCTAATCTCAGATCCCAGGCTCCCGTGAAATGGCACCCTGGCTTAGCAGCTGCCTCCTATCTTCAGAGTCTCTCTGAGCACTGATAAGAAAACTCCCAAAGATAATCCGGTTCTGGGGGAAAAAATTAAACCGCCGTATGATAGCACTGAGAGAAGTGCAACGAAGAAATATGTCCAGTGTCTTCCTTTGATAACCGTTACAATTGCGAAAAAGTGTGTGTTCGCATCAATATGAAATCCCAGCCTTTGTCTGGGAGTCCAATCAGGGGAAAACCTGTGCGGGGAGAGATAGGATGCTGACGGAGAAGCCAGTGAGTAAACAAGTACATCTGAGCTAGTCCTGCCTTCCGAGAGCTCATCATCTCTTAGGACAGAGAGGGATGGGGGAAGAGTTCTGAGACTCTGTTAGCGAGACCTGCTCGGAAACAGTCCTTCAGGAAGTTACATTTATCCTGGTGGGAAATCCTGGGAGACTTCCTGGAGGAGGTGTATCTTTCTGTTTTCAAGGAAAGATGCTCATTGATTTAGAATTCAGGCAAGGCCTGGAGGAGCTGCCATTTCATGTCCACTGCATGTCACATTCTGCGCTGGACGCTGTAAGCTTTTACTTTGTACATACCTTTGTAAAAAAAAAAAATCATAGAGAGACTACATAGCCTTCAGCAGTTCCTGCAGTGGCAACACCTCGCATAACTACAGCACAGCATTGCAGCGGGAAATGGACCCATTTCTCCATTCTCCATGCCCCTGTGCATGTGTCTGTGTGTGCAGGTGTCAACTTAGGTCCGAGTAACTGTATCACACATGTATATGTATGTGACCATCACCAGAGCCCTGTTATGGAACTCCTGGTGTTTTTCTGTGTGCTCATGTTAAACCTGACCATGGGCCACCTCAGCACCAGGCACCCTGGCATTGTCACCTGCTCCCTGGGGCACGCGGGCAGGGCCCCACTGTTTCATTCTTGGCCTCCCCTGGGGAACTACCAGGTCTCTCTCCCCCTCCCCCCTACTACTGGGCTCTGTGCTCGGGGATGACTCCTCAACTAAGTGCCAAGGCTGAGCAAAGGACTCAGATGGGGACAAACTCCATTTGGCCATCTCTGGAATGACCAGAAATGGAATAGGCCACTGCTAATGATTACAGCCGGGCTTACTTAGCTGAGAGCCATATACATTTTATAAGGCAATAAATCTCATAGAATGTTCCCTGGAGTGTCAACTGATTCATTAACTCATAATAAATGTGTTACAATGTAAATTAAATAATAACTAGGAACACCTCAGCTATATGCCACGAGGACACCCACCCCACGCTCCCGGGAGAGACCTGGCTGTCCTCTGCCTTCTAAAGCAGTTGCTCACAAACATATAGACAAGGAGCTGTTTGCTAGGACAGCTGGGGAAATTAAATTCTAGCCCAAAACGATTCCTCTCACAGGATTCACATCAGAGTCTTTGTTAAGTAGATGCCCCCTCTGAACGGTGTCTTGGCAATCCTTCAAAGGTGCCCTGAAACCTGTGCACCTGAGAAACGACTGAGGAAAACTCAGGAAGCCCGCCAAAGACACCCACATGGCCCCGTCTACATGGGCAACCGTGTCTGGATCCACTTGAACGTTCATTTGAAGGAATATTCAGAAATTTCCAGTGTTTTTTTTTTTTAATTTTTTTAAAAGATATTTTATTGATTTTTTACAGAGAGAAAGGGAGAGGGATAGAGAGCTAGAAACATAGATGAGAGAGAAATATCAATCAGCTGCCTCCTGCACACCTCCTACCGGGGATGTGCCCGCAACCAACGTACATTCCCCTTGACCGGAATCGAACCTGGGACCTTTCAGTCCACAGACCAATGCTCTATCCACTGAGCCAAACCAGTTTTGGCTCCAGTGGTATTTTTTTCAATATTTAATTACATGGAAGAAATGCGGAGAATGAATCTTGTTATAACATTGATCCGTTTGAAAGGTCAAACCGTATTTCTAGCTCCATCCTAACTTTACAAAAAATATATGTGACAGGGACGCAGACCAAAGGAAGTTTCCTACATATGAAGCGTGGCGATATCCATGTGGTAGTATAATGAATCATCTTTATGTTTTCTCCTTGGGGGAGTTCTGTGACAATGTTTTAAAATTTTTACAGATTCTCCCAAATCAATCGATTAATTTTCTATTTTGGGGCAATAAACTTGTTCTTACAGAAGATAGGGATGGAGAAGGAGAGAGAGAGAGAGAAGCAACTAATTCCTCAAGTTCCACGGTGGAGAATTCCCGCTCACGGAGACCCATGATCCCCGGAGCTCTGAGCAGCTCACTCTCCCCATTGAGAAACACAGCGCTGCAGAGCTGTGTCCGCACAGAGAGAGAGAATGATGGAAACTCGCTGAGAAAGCCGGCACTTAAGAACAGGTAACACTGCTCCATTGAAAAACAAGCCCGAAAGCTTAGCGTCTGCTCTGTTAATTCATCAGCTGGGCTGAAGTAGGCTGCTGTATCTGAAGTGTTTCGGTTCTGTCGCCATTGCATTCACCCTATAGGAGCCTCAATAGCCTGTGTCTTGTAGGTCAGCTTTACGCCCATTGGATTCATACTTATAAGAGCATCAGTAACCTATCCTGGGAGAACTTGACCCCTACTTCAGCACTTGATTAACATGATTTGCTTTCAATCCTTTATTTCCAAAGAGTTCACTTGTTCCGTAAGTAGAGTGTTTGTTCCAAAATCAATACAGCAAGTAGATGTCAATAGGTGCTCACACAAAGCCCGGTAAGTCTGGATGTCTGAGGCATGAGCAGATGCTGATCACTCGCAGGTCTAAAGAGGGAGCTATTGACTAAGAGAGGCTGACACTTGTCAGAATGAAGGAGGATGCGTCTCAGTTCACACGGAAGCCCCTGTTCCTGTCACTAACGGAATTGGATTCTATTGATTCCTGATTGGAAACGGGGAGGTCACTGGGAGTCACCTCAGCACTACCATCGGGTCTGGGTCTCCCAGTGAGCAAGGAGGGAATCGTAGGCGAGGGTCGTAGCCCAGGAGGTGCCTGCACGGTCCCACCCCCTCAGACCCACTGCAGAGGAGGCCCAGGGAGCTAGCTGTTGGCACACTCTACGGATCGCATCGCCAACACAGACACTTATTCTGTTACAGAACCATGTCCAGGGTGCTTCCTAGGGAAACACATGTTCCTAAGTGGATTTGCTGGACTCCAGCTTGTGAAATACTGCGCATGATTGAGTGGGGGAAAAAAACAACAAACACATAGTTTTCTGCATCTCGGAAAAGTAAGTCATTCTTTTACTTTGATAATGGTCATCCCAACGGTACCAAAGACTTAAAAACCCTCACTGATGTTAAACCAGGGAGCAAAAGTGTGCTCAGCAGACTCTCTTCCCTCCGGTCCTGGGAGGGGTGTGTGGGAGCATAAACACACCTGGCCGCCCGCCGCACACTGAGGATCCCATGGCTGTAATTAATTTATTCCTGCTCCAAACACTAATGCGCTCACCTGAGAGTGAAGGCTTCATCTGCCCAGCCCTGCAAATCACGCTGCCTGCTCTACCACATTAGGAAGCCTAATTCACAATTAATATGTATGCGTTCTCCTCCACCATTTAAATATGCAAAAATAAGCTCCTTCTCAGTGATGATGAGCTGAGCAGTGGTTTGAATGCCTCATTTGAATTTTCTGTCAATCTTCCCAGGGTCCATTTTTCTTCCTTTCACTGTCACTCAGAGAGTTTCGGGCAGACAGGTGAGAACCAAGCCATGTTCTCCACGTCTGAGTGTCCAAGATCTATACCTCCCACCGCTTTCTTCCTTTTTTTATTCCTTATGGTTGAAATATTACATATGTCCCCTTCCCCCCCCCCCCATTGTCTTCTCCCAGTCTGCCCCTGCCCCCAGCCCCGGCCTTCACCCACCACCCCCTCCATGTCTATGTCCTTTGGTCATGCATATATGCATACAAGTTCTTTGGTTGATCTCTTAATCCGCCCACCCACTCTTCCCTGCCTTCCCTCTAGGTTTGATAGTCTGTTTGATGATTCTGTGTCTCTTTGTGTATTTTTTTGTTCATCAGTTTATGTTGTTCATTATATTCCACAAATGAGTGAGATCATGTGATACTTATCTTTTTCTGATTGGCCTATTTTGCTTAGCACCGTGGTCAGCAAAGTGCGGCTGGAGAGCCACATGCGGCTCTTTGGCCTCTTGAGTGTGGCTCTTCCACAAAATACCACGGCCTGGGCGAGTCTATGTTGAAGAAGTGGCGTTAGAAGAAGTTTAAGTTTAAAAAATGTGGCTCTCCAAAGAAATTTCAATCATTGTTGTAGTGTTGATATTTGCCTCTGTTGACTAATCAGTTTGCTGACCACTGGCTTAGCATGATGCTCTCCAGGTCCATCCATGCTGTTACCAATGGTAAGAGCTTCTTCTTTTTCATGGCAGCGTAGTATTCCAGTGTGTGGGTGTACCACAGGGTTTTAATCCACTCACCTGCCGATGGGCACTTAGCACTTTCCACCACTTCCTATCACAGCTTCTTCAGTGAGTCTGTACTCACCGCCAGCGGTGACCTTTAACCCTGCCTCTGGCGGGCACACCTCCATGGTATCACACTCTCAGATACATACAGTCCTCACCAGGACACCTGAGGGGACACACTGGGCCGTGTTTCAGAGCTCAGGGCGCCGAGGCCCTGAGAGGGTGAGGGAGGGGGAGACAGGATGAGCAGGAGGTGGTCGGTCTCTGTACCACCCACCCCCTAGCCCTGCACGGTGGACCCAGCCTGTCACAGCCCTGCTGGGCAGAGAGAAACCTTCCCCCTTCCTCGGAAACGGACTGTAACGCTTCCCTTCTGCAAAGAGAGCTGCTGTGACTGCCTCTGGGGCTTCACGTCCCAGTTCTACAAACAACGGCGGGCCACTCTGTTGCCAAAACACGCTGGTGGGCAGCCCTTCGCCATGGAATCTTGTTACATCCGGAGAAAGGACGCAGCAACAGGGTGGATTCGCCCTGAAAAGCATCCACCCCAGGGTCTGCGCCCTGGTCTGAGCGAGGGCCCGGCTGCATCCTCACCGGACAAATGCCCCGCCTGGCAACAAGCCACGCTGCCGCCCAGCTCCTGGCTGAGCACCTGCACCGTGACCTCCCTCCTCTTCCTCATCTCAACACAGCCTTTCCGACAGCCCCTCGCCGGCCGAACAAAGCTACTGCCGCCTGGGCAGTGAGAGTAAGCCCGGCTGCCTGTACACGGCAAAAGCCATTTAAAATCTGTTGAAGGAGACACGGGTACCAGTCTAACCAAGACGGAAAATAGATCTTCAGTCGGCTCAGATTCTTTATGGAAAGACGACCTGAAGACAACTAGAGGCAGGCCTTTTCCTCAGAGGAAGAGTGACACGTGAGCACACAACATGGGCAAGCGGTTTAGACCAGGAACACGCTGTCTTTGTCACCCAAAGGCAGCCGCATGGCTCCTCCCCTTACCCAGGTGAGCAGCAGGTAAGTTAGAAAGGGGGTGGTGAGCCAAAACCGGTGTGGCTCAGTGGATAGAGCATCGGCTTGTGGACTGAGGGGTACCGGGTTCGATTCCGGCACATCCCCAGTGGGTGGTATGCAGGGATCGATATTCCTCTCTCATCGATGTTTCTAACTCTCTATCCCTCTCTCTTTCTCTCTGTGAAAAATCAATAAAATATATTTAAAAAAGAAAAAAGAAAAGAAAGGGGTGGTGTTTTCTCGAGGAGGGAGCTGCAGAGCCACCTGCTGGCGCCTCATTAAAGCTGCCAGCCCTGAGGTCAGAGCAGGCGGCTCCCTCAGAGCAAGGAACCTGGGAGTTAGCCACCATGCCCACCTTCTCCAGACAGACAGGCACCCACAGTCATTCCTGGAGCGTCATCCGACTCCACCACCTCCTGCTTAGATGCTTCCGGTGGCTTTGCAGTGCCTTTAGGATGATACTGAGGTTTAGCCTAGATGGCCCTGTCTGTCCCCTCGCCCAGAACCACGAGGTTCCCAGGCATACCTCTCCCTCCCCGTGCTACACACCCACTGCCCGCTCCCTGGGCCCCTCCTGTGGCTGTTTCCCAGCACCTAGAACGGTGCCTTGGAGGCCACTGGCACCGGCACCCGTACCTCGAGGTGAATGCAGGGATGACGGCATGGTTGCCACCCCTTTTCCTGTCCCGTTCTCTCCCCTTCCTTCCTGAACTCGGGGAAGCCTCACTCGGCCTCCCAGCAAATGGAGCCGCGTCCCTCTCTGCATAGCCCTGACCACAGCTGTGCTTCTATGATGATTTCTATCTGACTAGTTCTACTTCCTCTCTCATTCTGAGCTCCAGGGGGGCAGGAGCCAAGCTTTTTTGCTCACTGTGGTTTCCCCCTCAAAGGCATAGCAGATCCCACCCTGGGCAGTCCCGAAATGTGAATGAGTGAATGCATGAGCGAATGAATGAATGAGTGAATGAATGAGTGAATGCATGAGTGAATGAACGAATGAATGAGTGAATGAATGAATGACCATAGGTCTCAGGAAGAGTAAGTGCCCAGACATCTTTGTGCAGTAACCCAGGCATCCCATTCCTCTTGTTAGATGAAGGGAGCAGATGGGCAGGGCGCTAGCCTACTGGCTAATGATAAAGAACTTTGAAACAGGAACTTAAAATCCAGGAAACTTAAATACTTTGAATCCGTCTCTGCCGGGAGCTGGAAGGAAAGCACCTGCGGGCACCTCCCCCGTGTGGCTGTGTTCCCTGACCCACGGGTTTGGGGAGGGAAGAATCCCACCAGTCCGGGAGCCTCCCGCCGGGTCGGAGGGACCTGGTGTGAAACTGCCCAGGACTCTACAAAACACCCAGAAAGTCGCTGCCTCACTCTTTCATGCTGAGGAAACCCAGGCGGGTCTGTGACAGGATGACGGGTCTCTGGCCATTGCTTACGCACGTCCTTCCTCAAGCAGATGGCCATCCCTGCACTGTGGCAGCTGTACGAATTCCTTGACAAATTAAAGAGTCAGAGTTCTGAATTGTATTTGAACTTTTAGGAAATCTCACGTGGATTACATAAAATCATCTTCATGTTGTGTCTCTATTCTGCACAACCTCTGTCTGTAGTGTTTTTCCGCCCAAGGGAAGTGCAAACACTTCACAGGGACAGCCTGTATTTCACTGTCCCTCAGGCAGCCAGACTCCACGTCTGCCTTGCAAGCACAATATCAGCGTTACAAAATATGGAAAACACACACACACACACACACACACACACACACACACACACAGAGAGAGAGAGAGAGAGAGAGAGAGAGAGAGAGAGAGAGAGAAAACACCATGGATTGTGTTTGCCATGTGTCATCAAATGAATTGTTTTTATTTACCTTGCAGAGTTTCAGTGTTGTTATTAATTAAAATCAGTGAGCTGCTGAGGAGGGTTTGCACCTGACTGGGATCTGGGTAAGAATAGAACGGGATGCCCAATGACACACATGCGCTGCGGCAGGAGCTGCCGGTGCTGATGGATGCGGGCTCACCGCCACTGGGGGGAAGCGGAAAACATGTCAGGATCCTGCAGTTTGTACAGGAAAGAGCCTCAGGAAACACTGCTCACCCCACTGTCTTCCCTCCTTCGCTCAGGCTCAGAGCTTCCCCCCCCCTCCGACTCCCAGTCTTTTGAAAATTACTTCGTCTTGACTCTCAGCTCAAAAGGCTTTTGTCAAAAGACACCTGAAAACGCACAGCCTTGAGAAAATCCCAGAGGCAAGAAAGAGCATTTTTAGAAGAAAAACTTCTTAACGTAAAGGTCTACCGATGACGGGCGAGATTTTGTTTTTATTTGTTCTGTTTATTTTTGGCAGCGCCGATTTTTGTTTGGCTCTTGGAAGAAGACCCAGCAGAGCTGAGTGTCCACATGGGATGTCAACCTGAGAAGCAGGGCAAAGGTCAGCACCCGCCTGGGGCCGCAGTCACTTCTGCCAGGAACCACTGGGATGGCATTCCAATATCTCCAGGGGAGCAAATGCCCCGCAATCCCAGCAGCCTCTGAGACGCAGCAATTGCTGTGTTGTCTTGCAGGGTCAGGAAATGGATTATCCTTGTTGTACAAGCGTTCGGTTTAATTAAACAATCAATTATTCATTAAGTTCAGTACTTAGGTTCGGCGCTGCGTGGGGGGCTTCGGGGAGAAGGAGCAGAGCAAGATCTCGCCTGTGCTGATGTCTGCCACGTGTGACGAGGCTCCATGCTGACTGGGGGAGAGGCAGGCCGGGAGGCACGGTCACAAACAAGGCTGCAATTATGGAAGCACCACAGGGGGCTGATGATGTTAGGAGGGGATGCATAGGAAGGATGTTTGCAAAATGTTTTTATTGATTTTTTTTTAGAGAGCAAGGGGGAAAAGAGGGAAGGAAGGAGAGAGAGAGAAAGAGAGAGAGAGGAGCATCAGTGTGAGAGAGAAACATGGATGTGAGAAACATCAATTGGTGGCCTCCTGTATGTACCCAACTGGGGAGTGACCTCACAACCTGGGCACGTGACCTGGCCGGGAATGGAACCGGTGACCTTTTGGTGCATGGGACGGGACAACACTGAACCAACTGAGCCAGGGAAGGAAATGGTTTTGAAGGAAACATGTTTTAAGGAAGGTGAACTATATGAGAAATATTAGAAAGCTAGGCTCAACAATCAGAATAAGAAGAGGACAAAAGAACGTATGGGTACAGTTAAAACATTATGGGGAAAACATTAGAGCTTCTTAGGTTAAAAGATGGATACTTCCTTACATATGCAAATGAAAGTAGGTGTCTTTGAAGTATTTAAAAACTATACCTCCTGAAGAAGTTTTTCCTTCTTCGTAATTTTAATGTGTATTTTAAAGACTGAATTTGTCTAACGGCTATTATTGCCGAATCTTTCAAAATGGACCCATGTATTTAAAAGCACACACTGGTTTTTCTGGGCTCTGCTTCATTTCTACCCACAGCTGTATTTAAGACACATAAAGGATGAATGTTTCAGCCAAAAACAGTTACCCAGATTGTTATCATTTTGGAGTGATATGGAACCAAAGAGATGTAGGTCATGGCTATTTCGCTAAGAGCTAAAAAGCTTCTGCCCAGTGATGTGATAACCTGCTCTACTTTTGCCATAAGTAATGCTCACTTGTTTGCAGTGTTGAGAAACTGATAAAAAGCTTCCATGTTATACATGGTTCTCCTTCTCATTTTACTTAAAAAAATCAACAACTACAACCTGAAAGACACATTGGTTTGTGTAATGAGGGTATGCCTAATGGGGCCAGTATGTTTCATGACCGTCTGAGGGAAAATGTGTGACCATACACACACACACACACACACACACATAAACATTTATATACCCTGAACCAGCAACCTATGGGAGGCCGGGTGAGGTGATAGACATACCCAGGTTGGAAAGCAGGAGGGAGTTTCCACAGGAGACAGGACACATCTGAGCCTCTGCTTCCCCATCCCTGACTCGGGATTAACGAACTATTGTTTAGGATCGTGTGATAATGAGATAATGAAGATAATGCAATATAATGAAATAATGAAGAGGTACGTGTGCCTTCTGGTACCCCCTGCCATCATCCATTCTTCCATTCATGCATGGAATCATCCACTCATTCATCCACACAATGGAATCATTCATCCATCCATCCATTCATTCACGGAATGAGTCATCCATCCATTCATTCATAGGATGGAATCATCCGTTCCCTATAAGAGCTGAGGCAGTGGGGACAGGGATGGGGAGGATACCACACAGGTAACCGCAATGCAAGCAAGAGAACCACTGAGGCACAGAGCGTTGGCGGAGTGTGAGGAAGGGGAACTGTGTTGGGAACGGTGTCTGTCATGGGGGGTTTAAGATGGACACAGGTCCTAACATTTGGGAAGGGAGTAGAGAGGACCCCGACAGTGAGAGCCAGAGGAAGTTCCCTGTCTAACGTGTGGGGGAATAGCTCACAGGTTTCTGACGCTTGCTGACGAAGCCCTGACCTAAATCCCAAAAGGAGGAAGGCGAGGAGGCCCAAATGAAAATGGAGCAAGTGTTTCTTCATTCAGGTTTCTGCCCCCTTTCACTTCCAGGCATCTGCGGGGTGGGGAGAGGGGAGGGGGTTAAGGGGGGGAGAGGAAAAGCAGTGGGGAGGGAAGCAGTGCGAAGTCTGTGTGGCCAAAGTTTTCCTGAGGACAGGAAGCGAGGCGAGGGGTGCGGGGGAGTGCCTATTTCTAGAGGAAGAGAAACAGAGCAGCAGGTCCAGGGCATAAATAGAAGCAGCCTCCTCACGGAAACGCCAGAATGCTCCCTCGTTCTCCCCCCAGCGCTGCGCGCATCCTGCTCCTCGTTACTTTCCCCCAAATTATCTGTGGCCCGAACTAGCGGAACAGCATTCCAACTTCAGAAACTCCGGTCTTCAAAGCAGGTCAGCTGCTTCCCCAATTACACGGAGATCAGCTGTCACCGGCCACACTTATAAGGCCGTTTGCCTGTCCTCCGGGTGCCACCAGCCCCCGCCCCACCCCCTCCACGCATTTCTACGTGACTAGACACCTTCCAGGGCGGATTTCTGAAAGACACGCCTGTCGGCTGTCAGTGCCGCTGAGCAGTCAGCCACCAGCCAGTGACAGCTCCTCTCCTGTTTGCCGAGCGGGATGGTTCGGAGGGTTTGTGAATTCATTAATCCTGACAGGCTCCTCTCCTGTTAAGGACCACACGGAGCTCCCATTCCCAGCCAGAGCTCCCAGCAGCTGGGCCCTGCAGCAGCTCAGGCCTTTACAGGAAGGAAAAACTCCTCCATCTACGAGTCCTGGGGGGCCTGGACCAGCACAAGCTCTACAGGAGGGGCGGGACCACAGGGGCAGCCCCGACTGCTGATTTGTGGGGTATGAAGTCCCTTCTGCCATCAGCTCCGTGACAGGGAAAATACTACGCCATCATCCCCACGCTCTCACTCTGGTGAAAGCAGTAGAACCCCAATCATTCTCACAAACATGAGGCTCAGAACAGAGCAAGCTGCACCTGATGGTTTTCTCTTGAGGGCAGACTAAGTATGATGCTCTGACCACCTCAGCCATCACGGAGCTGTGTGGAAACAGAGGTACCGTACATAAACGTAAACCTGCACATGACTTACGGTCACCGCTCAATGCTTTCCTTCCTTCTTGTAATTTCACTACAAGCTACCAGGCGAAGGAATGAATGGAAATAACCATCACTTCGACACAACCTATTACATGTCAGACACTCTTCCTGCTGCTGCATGACTATTAAATCTTTAAACTTCACAGCAGCCCAGTGAGCTAGGTCCTGGGATTCTCCAAGTTTCACAGGTGGGAAGTTAAGGAAGTTGCCCAAGAACCGTGGTCGGCAAACTAAGGCTCGCGAGCCACATGAGGCTCTTTGGCCCCTTGAGTTTGGCTCTTCCACAAAATACCATGACCTGGGCGAGTCTATTTTGAAGAAGTGGCATTAGAAGAAGTTAAAGTTTAAAAAAAAAATTGGCTCTCGAAAGAAATGTCAATTGTTGTCCAGTTGATATTTGGCTCTGTTGACTAATGAGTTTGCCAATCACTGCCCAAGAAGATCCAGAATGTTCATCTAAGCCGAGTCCTGAGGCCCATAAAGGAGCAGGGCCACCCACTTCCAGGCCCCTCAGCAGGACCTGAAACAGGTTCCCTCCTCCAATTTCACTCCCAGAAACCCAGATGGAAAGGTCTGTCACTCAGGTTTGCAGGGCAATGGAGGATCATTCCATTCTAAACTCTCAGTGGGGTCTGGCTCACTCAGACTTTGTTATTTAATATATTTTTTCTTTCCCATCAACACTACCATTAATGAGTTTATCATAATTTTTAAGGTTAAGATTAGAAACTGGGAAGAGATGTACTTAATACTTTATGGCTGCTTTCAAACTAAGCTATCATCAGAGATGCAAATTAAAACAATGAGCTATCACCTCACACCTGTCAGAATGACTACCATCAATAAATTAACAAGCAGCAAGTGCTGGTGAGGACGTGGGCGGTGGTTCTCAATCTGTGGGTCGCGACTGTAGAGAACCGTAGAGAACCACTGTAGAGCCTAAGACCATCGGAAAACGCAGATATTTACATTACCATTCATAACACTAGCAACATTACAGTTATGAAGTAGCAACGAAAATAATGTTATGATTGGGGGTCACCACAACATGAGGAGCTGTATGAAAGGGCCGGGGCATTAGGAAGGTTGAGACCCACTGGACATGGGGAAAGAGAACCAATCTTCATGCACTGCTGGTGGGAATGCAGACCGGGGCAGCCACTGTGGAAAACAGCATGGAGGGTCCTCAGAACCGCCTGATGACCCAGAAATTCCACTTCTGGGACTATATCCTAAGAATCCCAAAACACCAATGAGAAAGACTATATGCACCTCTCTTCCATAGCAGTGTTATTTACAATAGCCAATATTTGGAAGCAGCCCAAGTGCCCATCAGCAGATGAGTGGATAAAAAGGAAGTGGTACCTTTCCACAATGGAATACTAACTCAGCCATAAATAAAGAAGGAACTCTTATCTTTTGAGACAGCATGGATGGACCTGGAGAGTATTATGCTAAGTGAAATAAGCCAGTCAGAGAAAGACAAGTACCATATGATTTCAGTCATATGTAGAATCTAATGGACAAAATAAATAAACAAGATAGAAAGAGACCCATAGATACAGAGAACAGAGTAACAGCTGTAAGAGAGGGAGGGCCATTGTGGTAGTTGGGAGAAAAAGCTGAAGGAATTAACAACAACAACAACAACAACAAAATCACAGCTACAGACAACAGTATGGTGATTACCGGAGGGAAGCGGGGTGAGGGGGGGTGGGGGAGGCAGAAGAGGGTAAAAGGGAATACCTGGTGATGGAAGGGGATGAGACAATGGGTGGTGAACAGACAATACGATATACAGGTGATGTATCATAGGATTGTGCCCCTGAAACCTGGATGATTTCACTAACCAATGTCACTTCCGATAAATTCAATAAAATCCAAGCGGTACTAAGGTGTGTGTCACAGATATATTTTCTGACAAATGGTTCAAGATGTCCTTAGTCATCATCAGAATGTAGGCTGAGCCTTCTTGTGTGTGAGAACATTTTTTTCTCAATTTATTGTAATTTCTGTGATTTATGCACAACAGAGATGGAAACAGCCCGGTGTGGACTGCCCAGGCGCTGTGTGGGAGGCACTGTGTGTGCACAAACCTCATTATTTGTTCGTAGGACTCGTCCACATGCCTTCTGCCCATATGGCCATGCTCTGGAATGCTGCGGCTCCTTTGCATTTCCTGTTCCATGTGACAGCAGCCATGTCAGTGTTACAGCTCCACCGCAAAGGAAGCGTGACCCACACGAGAATAAGGAACACCACCCGGCCAATGCTTTACAGCAAGGCAAGAGAGTGACAACAGCCACACATCCCCACCCAGCCAACAACGTTCCACAGCAGGAAAGAGGGTGACAACAGTCACAGGCACACACACACACACACACACACACACACACACACACACCACTCATCCAACAATGTTCCACAGCAGGAAAGAAGGTAACAACAGTCCCACGTCCCCACTGGCCAATGTTCCACAGCAGGGAGCCCTTGGTGGGACACAGTCACCATGGAGGACCCTGCTCTTAACACAGCCCCATCCTGATACACAGAATCAGATAGAAAAGAAAAAAATATATAAGCCATGCAAAAGTGCATGAAATTGGGTAACAAGGATGCTCATTGCAGCACTGTTTGTTAATAATGAAAAAACAACTGCAGGGAACATACATTTCCATCAAGAGAGAAATGGCTATAATAATATGAATTATTCACAATATGTAACAGCATAGCAGCAATGAGTTCAAAAGAGAACTCCAGTATTCAGAGTTGGGTGAATAAAGCATGTTGCTGAATAACTATAGCATGTCTAGAAAGGCCCGGGGAACAGGAGCTGGAAGGTGTAGATGGAATGAGAACAGGGGATCCCTCTGGGTAAAATGCTGGGACGGGGAGGAGGGCAATAAAAACACAGCTCAGGTTTTAAACAGAGACTGCCTTCGTGTGCGGCTTACCACACAAGTGTGTGCATCTTCCTGTATACTCCATGGCCAACACCGCAGGCAGGGCACACACAGTTATGCAGAATTTTATATGCATAACATGCCTTCCTCCAGGAGAAATTAGGAAACATCTTGAGTAAGAGAAGCCACACCATGCCAGTTATAATAAATTCCACAGCGGGAACCATGCAGAAGAAGGAAATATGTGATTCACTGTAAAAGGACCGCAATGCTCACAATGGACGGAACTGGCTCCCAGGGTCCGGGGAGGGAGGAGCAGCAGGTGGGGCTGAGGGTGTTTAGGTCACTGGAAGGGGCTTGGGGTAAACTGGAATGGTACACATGGGACACCACACATTTGGAAATGTCCAAAGAACTGCCCGATACAGAGGGTCCTAACGGGATGATGGACTCCTTTAGTAAGCAGGTATTGGGACTGGTTTGCAGTGACAACACTCTAAGCACACCAGCGAGGGGATGTAATGGTGGGAAAGCTGTCTGTGTGGGGTTTGGGGTGAGAAATCCACACTTTCTTTTCTATTTTCCCATAAACCTAGAACTGCTATAAGAAATAAAGCCCATTTTAATTAAAAGGCTTAATAGAAGGAGGCGTAGATGACAAGAGGGAGGTAAATAAAGGAACAATGGAGGCTGTGGGTGGAAGACGGGGCCAGTGGCTGTATGACATAAAGGGCCTAAGTTAATCCACGGAGAGCACAGAGCATCCTGTGGAGCTGCTACTGTTTTATTTATTTGTTTACCTGTTTGTTTGTTTGTTTCATAATTTTTGATGCTGTGAAGAAGTAGGGTGGTGCAGGGAAAGCAGCGAGCAGACAACCAGCGCCTTCAGAGAGAATGGACTCTAGGACAATGTACTGGAAGGAGACATGCTGGTGGGCTGGGGGAGGGAGGGAGGAAGCTCTGGGAGCCCAGGGTGCAGCCCCACAAACAGAGGTGACAGCAGACACCAAGCTCCTGTGGAGACAGCTCTGATGTCCCCCTCTGAGGGCGTGGTCCCATCAGGCAGCTCCACCCTCCTGGCCTGATCCCCTCCCACAGACCCCACCTCCTAAGTCCGCACAGGGGGCATGGCTGCAGCTCAGGGTCTTGAGGAGCACACTGTCCTGGCCACAGCCATGCAGCCCCTGTTGCGAGTGAATCGTAATCAGGACTGAGGGTTTTCTGAGTAACAACTTTCTAATGACCTCGTACATTTTAGTATTTCCTGTTACTAAGAATAAGACAATAAAAGGATCATTGGAAAACATCCGAAGGACTATATATAGTAAGCCCACTCTGCAGACAATAACACATGTAGACACAGACACAAAACTATCATTTCTAAACGATTGTCCCACATTTTCCTTGTTTGACATACAGTATTCTTAAGACTTTAGCATTCTGTTTTTCATGGGAAACATGGCAAAGGACATTACTCCCCAAAAGCCAACTGTGAGACCACATTTTGTTTCACAGGCAGGAGTGATCGCATGTTAGGAACAAACACGCATAGTTTAGTATGCTGTATCAAAAAGTCTGAAAGTCATGTGAAGGATGGTGTGACATGGGGAGAAATAAAAGTGGTCTTGAAAAAATGAGGATTGCTATAGTTTGATCCCTTCCCTCTCTCTTATCCTAAAGGAATGTGACCTTATGGTAATGACTACTTTTTCCCACTTCATTCATGCACTTACTAAATCAGTGGACAGTTGCTTACAATTGTTTTGTTTCCCAATCATTTGAAAGCCATCTCTTCTACGTGACTGTGGCTCGCCGGCAGCCTGCACGGCTGATAGGTTTACTCAATGCAGACCATCCAACCACTGCTGTACCAGGACCACACGGAACCACAGATGGATGAGCTCTGCTCGGCTGGTGTTCATGGTCAGGTCGCTCATTATGCTACTGCCTCTCACATCTGCAGGGCTCAGGGTAGGATGAGGCTATTGAGGCACTGACATGAGCGTCTGAGAGCTTGAAGGTTAAGTGATTCCCTCTCCCCCAAACAATCCCATTGTTTCTCCGTTAGACTCAACTTCCGGTCTTATGCAGTGACTAATGAATGCTATTTTCCAGAAGAAATCTCAGACAGGGGAGAGAATAAAAGGCTAATTTAAAATACAAAACAGCTACGGCCAGTGACCCTCCCAGAAGTCCATGCCGGCTAATGACATGGCTTGGAGAGTTGCACACGGAATCGATGGCAACGTATTCTGTCTGGTTCTTCCCATTGATAAGCCAAATGCCGAGCAGCACGCGTCAACCTCCACGACAGGGCTTCCGGCGTCAGCAGACAAGAGCAAAGCAATCACGTGTTGCTATGTATCTGTTTTTGCTTTGCCACATAGGGATGAAATAAAAAATCAAAAAAAGGAAACGTACACTTGAAACCTGTATAATTTATTAACCAATGTCAACCTCATAAGTTTAATTTGGAAAAAAGAAAAAAGCAGAAAAAATTGGCATTTAATTGATTCCTTATCTACCGCTCTCATACTAATCTGCCCAAGGAAAAGATGGGGATTTCTCTTAAAGAAAAAAATAGTCCATTTTTATAATGAAAACTGGAGACAACTCACCTAGGTTTAAATTCATCCTCTCTAACTTTATACTTACACAGCTTCATGGTGGTGTAGTGGAATGGGCTTGCCGCCCTGGGTCCCGGGAAAGCCTGGGGGGAAGGTTGGTAAATGACACGTGAATCCTGGTCTCCGGCTTCACAAAATCATCTCCTTCTCCTCCCCAGACTATCATTCCTCGTCCGCACTCACTGCCCTTCACCTTGTCCACCTCCAATGGATGGATCTTCCCAAGGAGGATGCTGTTTGGTCTCAGAGCAATGTGAACTCAGTGAGCTGAGAGTTCCTCTACTTTTAAGGGATATTTTGACTTTTCTTTTTTAAGAATAGTAGAAATGTTTTCCATGCTGTCACTGTAATGTTAGGATACTTGGAGCATAAATATGGGAAAAATAGAATATACATTGATATACACACACTCACACATACACACACATACACACACACACACACACACACAAAAGCACACTAATTTAAACCTTTGTGAAGTATCTGAATATTGATTGAGGGAAGTTCCAATACTAAGAAACTTCAAGTGAACTATTGATGCTCTTGTTTCTCATGAAGATATAATGGACCATTTCCCTCTTTACTTTCTGGGGAGTGAATGACGGTACGTATTTCTCTAGGACACTCATGTTATATATGGAAAAACATGTATAGATAGATAAAACCTGAGCAGAAACATAGAGGAGGTAGGGAATCAGCTGGGATGAGAGCTTGGTGGGCGCCCATCAGAGGTCTCTTTCCACAGTGCCTCTAGTGGACACTGGACATTGGGACCTGTAGCTTCAGTGAAGGCAGCTCCGCAGTGTTAACTGTGCAAATGCCTGAACTGTCATGGAGAAGCGGGAATACAGAAGGATGGACCACATTTGGGTCGGGCGGTCCGCATGTGAAAGGGAGAATGTGGAGAATTAGGAGGCAGAGAAATCTGGAGATTGGGATGGCAGCTGCCCCGCCCCTGAGGGTAAATCACCCCAATCAGAGAGACGGGGCTCAGGGCTGAGAACAGCAGGGATTACTGGGCTCATATCCGGCTCTACTGTTTATTTATAACATGCACGGACTTGGACTTCTTTCTGAGTGATGGGTTCCTAATCAGATAGAAACAACGGTACTAGATTCATCCCATGGCTGCCTGTGGAAGAGAGGTCACATAGGGAAGGTACCAGCCCAACAGACACTGTGTGTGTGTGTGTGTGTATGTGTGTGTGTGTGTGTGTGTACTTTCCATATGTATCCGATAGTCAGTGAGCAATCAATAACTAACAGCAGCTAACCACCAGCTAGATCTCCTTACTTATTCTCTTCTTAAAACATTCTGCACATAAGCTGTGTGGACCCAGGGAAGAATGAAGAAGTCTGAGCACTTGCCATGGACCCTTCATTCCCCGAGCAAGTTCACAACCTTTGCTAGAGGCACATGTTTGGAGTCCTGTACCTGGTTTCAAAACTCATCGTAAGAGAACTTGACAAAGAAGAAAGGACTTGCCTGGCAGGTGTGGCTCAGTGGTTGAGTGTCAACCTATGAACCAGGAGGTCATGGCTCAAGTCCCAATCAGGGCACACGCCCCAGTTGTGGGCTCCATCCCTGGTAGGAGGTCATGCAGGAGGCAGCCAATCAATGATTCTCTCTCATCTTTGATGTTCCTCCCTCTCTTTCCCTCTCCCTTCCTCTCTGAAATAAAAACAAAACACATTACAAAACAAAAGGACCATAAAATGGGTTTTATATGTGGTGAGTTTAAGAGTATCCTTTCACCACCTTCACGAAAACCTGCCTTCCAGAGTCCTATTCAATTTGGCTCCAGTGGAGTTAAATCTGCTCCAAGGAACATTAAGTACGATGATAGTCCAGTGAATCATGAATAACTAAAACGATTTATCTTGCTGTCAGCCTCAGCTAGAAGAATGCATTAAGCATGCAAAACTTAAGGGGTTTAAAAATAGTAAACGATGCTAATTAGGAAGTCAATGTAGGCGTCAAACGCCTTCCAGCCCATGGATGCTTATGTCTGGGCAGAAACCCCTTCGCTGACCTGAGGTCCGGAGACAGACCACCGTGCCAGCCGCTGGGCAGCCGGGGGTCAGTGAATGAAGTCTGGACTTTTCTCAGGGGCTGTGTGTGCCATGGCTCGGAGCTGCTGCCTACAATGAGATGCGGGCTGTTTTCCTATTTCCTAGAAGCTTTCTGTTCCAGTTCTATGGCCAGCTTTATGGCCAGCTTCTTCCTCAGCCTCACAGTCACTCTCCTCCTTGGCTGCTTCAGCATTTCCTATCAAATCACCCCTTTCATTTCCTTCAGAACACGACAGGAACCAGGGATTATGGTGTCTGCGTCTTTCCGTCTAAGTGTCTACTTCCCACGTTCCATGAGGTGGGATTCCATCATCAGACCATTCTCTGGCTTATCCCAGCTGTTGTCACAATACGTGCTGCAGATTGAAGTGCCTGTTTTAAATAAATAAAGGAAGCCCCTCACTGGTTTAGCTCAGTGGATAGAGCGCCAGCCTGTGGACTGAAAAGTCCTGGATTCAATTCCGGTCAGGGACACATGCTCGGGTTGCAAGCTCGGTCTCCCGTGGCTGATCAGTGATTCTCTCTAATCACTGATGTTTCTATTTCTCTCTCCCTCTCCTTCCTCTCCGAAATCAAATATATATATATATGAAAGTAAGACCAGGTCCATATTTAACCTTTTAGGGAGCCATTATAATCTACCTTTCTTACCCAAAGGAGCCTAGAAAATTCTATCAACTTCTGCACATAATATCTATGGTAATGGAGGTTTTGCTAAAGGAATGTTATCCCTGTAGCTCATTGGTTAACACAGAGAAGTTTATTTCTTGCTCATGTAGAGTCCACCATGGGTCTCCTGACTGAGCACAGAGTGTTAGGGACCCGGGGTCTTGCTGGGACTCTGTCCTTGTTAATGCTTGGAAGCCAAGGTCACCTCAGGAAGAGTCAGGAGCAAAAGGAGGGAGGGACAGGCAGGTGTGCAGCACCCAGCCACTCAGATGCTTGGCATCACAGGGCGGCTGGGAAACACAGTGCAGCTGTGTGCCTTGGGGGAGGCGGGGAGAAACCAGCTCAGTGACTGAAACACAGTGGGCCTGTGAGCAATAGTGACTGAATAAATTATGTCGCGAGCAATGGATACACCAGACTTACATTGTAAGGATGTCTTATAAGCTCATTCTTGTGTGCCCAGTCTACAGTGTGTCCATTTATTTGTCTTATGGCATCAAGTATAAAGGTAAGGCTTTCTATTTCAATTAAGGAAAGCAAACATTTAAATAACAGGCTCTGTAATGGATAATGCACCTGCTCCACACAGAGTTGCCTGTTACCTGGTTACAAATATTTGGCAAAATGCAGTCCTTTGGTAAGTGCCCTCCTTTCAGATGCTTGCTTAGACCCGGTGGCTGAGTGATCTGATTATCACTGATCCCATCTGACAGGTGAGAATGTTGACGCAACAGCAAAGTCACCTGCTAAGGGAAAGGTCTTCCCAGGTCCCTGCCCTCCTGCCAGCCAGTTCTCACTGAGCTGCTGTGATGAGGATGGTCAAGGCTGGTTTCCTAAAGCCAGGCAGACAACTGAACCTGCCGAACACAGGCTGACCCGGGAGGCTGAGAAAGCTCACGCCTGTCAGCTGTGAGGCCCTGAGCTTAAGCTAGATAATCTCATTACACCCACCCTCACACACACACACACACACACACACACACACACACACATAATATGCTAATTAGATCAGATGTCCTTCCGTACAACCTTCCGGATGAAGCCAGGGCTGTGAGGGAAGCCTGGGTCCTGGGTGCCAGAGAGAAGCCAATGCCAACAAACAGCTGGGGGAAGGAAGGCTTATTCTTACACGAATTTTGTGCATCGGGCCTCTAGTGTGTGTCTATATGTATGCATATCTATATATATAAGAGCCCAGCAACTGAATGATAGAACAACCATAATGACCAGTTGACCAGTCGCTATGATGCGCACTGACCACCAGGGGGCAGGCACTCAATGTAGGAGGTGTTCCCTGGTGGTCAGTGTGCTTCCACAGTGGGAGAGCCACTGGGCTGACCTGCATGTGTGGAGCTCCAGCAGAAAAACAGCCACTCAGTGGGCAGGTCCATAGCCACTGGGCTGACCAGGATGAGCAGTGCTCCCACAGCAGGCCGATTCCTGCAGCCACACCCCCCACCAGTGCACAAATCCATGCACCAGGCCTCTAGTGTGTATACACACACACACACACACACACACACACACAGAGAGAGAGAGAGAGAGAGAGAGAGAGAGAGAGAGAGAGAGATTACTAAGAGATCATATTTTTTGAGTTCCAAAAAAGGGATCTTTCATTGGGCTTATATGCATACCAATCTCAAAATCTCACCAGAAAAAGGTAAAGATTGTTAAGGATCAAGATGTAAAAATAAAAAAAAGGAATAGGAATATTATAGAACCACGGGTGTAAACAGTCTTAGGACGAGAGTTTCAAGAGGCAACAAGGGATTGCAATGGGGTTGAAATCAAGACTAATTCAATTCAGCGTGAAGTCAGTTAAAGTGACTTTTGTGTTTATTGACGTCTCTGTAACAAGAGAGAAGCCATGGGAATTTCTAAGTAGGACAGATTCAGAGATCACATGATCCTGAGTTTGCATCCTTATCATGCCGCTTGTTAGCTACAAATACCCGCTAGCCCATTAGGATTCATCTCTCTCGTCTACCAAACCTGAACGGCAATCCTGACCACACATAGCACACGAACTAGGAAGGATGCCAGATCTCAACAATAATAATACTGGCAGTAATAACACCGACATGTTGCCTCCGGAAGGTGAGCCTTGGTCTCTCTCCACCACACTTCCTCCTGCTATAGTTAGCCTCTCTCTTCAGTCTGGACCTCCCCTGACCAGGCTGTCCTAAAAGACTCTACCACCCAAATGTAACACTATCACTATCCTGCCAGTTTTTAACTGGATAATCGCTGTTTTTCAATATCCCACCTCATCATGCAAACTGTGCCTAAGAACCTCATGTCCATTCTGCAACCCACTGAAATCACAGCACTTCCCCCAAGAGTCAGGAATGCCTCCCTACCCCAATGCACACAGTTGTGATGTTGGTTTAGTTTCATGTAAATGTCTTGGGATTTCTCAACAGTGTTTTCTTACAAACCCCAACTCTACT
Source organism: Pipistrellus nathusii (assembly GCA_963693515.1). Taxonomy (NCBI): domain Eukaryota; kingdom Metazoa; phylum Chordata; class Mammalia; order Chiroptera; family Vespertilionidae; genus Pipistrellus; species Pipistrellus nathusii. Next base: position 50,230,318 of record OY882870.1, on the reverse strand, counting down.
CTTTCTGGTCTCCAGACACATCTTCCCCAGAGAACCTCAGTCTCTCTCCCTTTCTGTTGTTTTTGCATGGAGTGTGTGAGGCCTGCATGTGGTTGATGCTGATGTTATCATGGATGTATCTGTGTGTGTCACTGGATATATATCTGCCTGTACACTTGTGTGGTACTTTTCTGTGTGTGTGTGAGTGTGTGTGTGTGTGTCTTACATTCCAACAGCCCCAAGAGGCTGTCTTTAATTTTCCGACTTTTCCTATGTAACTGGATTATAACATGATTTCATGGATGGTTGGGAAACATCTGAATAAGTGGTATTTTGCATCTATTAAGAATGCTCTGTACATTTCCTTATCACAGCAATCCCAGGGCCCAAGCGCATGGGCAGAACAGCATGATGGTGTCTAGTGGGACACTGTGATTGCTTTCTTTAGTGGGACTCGGTCTAAGTGAGTATGGGATTCAGTGTCATTTGCACAGTTCTGAGCCTCATTAATCCAGGCCCAAACCAACAAACAGCATCTCCCCCCTATCCCCCCAACTTGTGAAGTAGAGCATGAATGCAGGACCCAAACATATTTTTCAAAATAATGAAAAAGGTTCATGATACACATTGCTGGTTTTTCAAATACAACACCCTTCATTCCTTCCACATAAATGTGTTGTGTGGCAATTTCTAAAATACAAGGGGGCCTTTCTTTTTTTTAAAAAAAATATGTTTATTGATTTCAGAGAGGATGGGAGGGGGACAGATAGAAACATCAATGATGAGAGAGGACCATTGATTGGCTGCCTCCTGCACACCCTTACTGGGGATCGAGCCCACAACCGGGACATGTGTCCTGAACTGTGACTTCCTGGTTCGTAGGTCAACACTCAACCACAGAGCCACGCTGGCCAGTCATGTCCTGGTGATTTTTAAAGAGCTGCAAAGGGGTCCATTTTCAAAAGGGTTAAAACAACAAACCCCCCTTTGTTGATTATCGAAGAGGGCTTACACAAAACAGGTAGTAATTAAACCGGCTGGAATCTTTCATATACTACAAATCAACGGGATGGATCTTTCAGCCGAATTACTCAGGGCCAAATGCTCAAATCAATATTCCGATTCAGGCAAGGCCAGAGCTGAAAGCCGCTGTCATAGAATGAACTGCTAGAGTCAACATGCCTTCTCTTTAATCGATTGTTATTTAATCAGTCACCGCCAGGACCATTTCCTTATTTAACTTTGAACTTCTGAGCAGCTGGCCTTTTACTGGAGGGGCCCTTTCTCATCATAGCTGCCCTGGTTTGATGGACAGTTACCAAGATGCACGGTTGCTAAGCACTGGCGTGTCTGTGGGAATGAGGGGCCTCTGACCAGCTCCGCCGTTGGGTGAGGGGCATTGAAGATCCCCTCCTCCAAACAGTCACTGATTAAGGGACAGCCCTAAGGCAGAGTGAGATAGAGCATGAATGCAGGACCCAATGTGACTCCACCCTCCGAACTCAATGTCACTGGGGAAGATGCGATTTGATCAAGGCCAATCACACCCTCAAGTTTCACGTGCTCCCCCAAGAAGATGCTTACTCAAGATGATGCAACCTTGCCCTTCCGTTTACTTTTTTAATTTCTAATATTTTTGTAAAAACGTGCTGATTCATACCGTCGCCTGACAAGAGAACATAGTTAGACACAGGGCACCTTGTCAATGCCACTGGATTTTAAGATGAGCCACTGTTTCCAAATTCCCACAAGCATCTAAAAGTCCTCAGCAGGTGACCTAATTTCAGGATCTTCCCTGAAAAAGAACGTAGGAATATTCTGTACGAACGAACACCATGCCAAAGTGTCTCCAAGCAGGTGTGTAAAGCTCAGGCAATGCGGCTGTGGCTGTAATTCAACTGTTTCTCACAGACAACTTCCTGCGGCAGGTGATGAGGAAATGGAGACTTGGGAATGTCCAGGAACGAGCAGAACTCCCAAACTCCGGGTTCCCTGAAGGTCAAAACTTGGATCCCATCCAAGGTTAGCAGAGACTCAGCTCAGCACGGCTGTCCACGGCGTCTGCTCCCCCTACGACTTCCTCGGGGCTGGTGGTCACCAGCCTTCGGTCACCAAGATGGTGGTTCCCACCTGCATCCGGAACAAGATAACAGAGGCTTCCTCTGTGGGCCCGTCTGACCCTGGTGCTGGGCCGGCTATGCCCCACGGGGCCCCCTCGCAACGGGCACTTCTCCCTGGACCCCAGCACACGCGTTATTCTCGGCATGGAGTAGAGGTTCAGCACAATACAGTCTTTGACTTCAAAGGGATGCCCTGCCCTAGTTTTAAATCTCACTGGGTTCTGGACGTTTTTATATATTTTAAGGAGCTGGAGAGGAATTTAATCATCATTTTCATATTTTTTAAAATGAAAAATAGTGTAGAGCCATGAAATGACCTTCATTTTTCATTCTCCCTACCCAAATAGGTCTGAAATCTGGAGATTAATGATCTGAGCGGGGCTGTATAAATTCGCTCATGTTCACAGCCAGGCGAGGCGCGGCTCCTTCAAGCTCTCCTGGGCACAGGCCGCCTGCGGGAGGCAGGGCCCGCACTCGGCACTGGCCGCGGGGTTTGTGAGGGCAGCTGCCCAGGCTGAGACAGGGCCCACGCCAGGCCTCAGATGATGGAGTTGCGTGTGGTTCTGTGTTGTGTCAGAGCACATGTTCTGGTCCAGACAGGACCTCAGTCCTCAGAAATGTCTGTGTTGGAGCGGGACGGGGGGCTGCAGAGGGGGAGGTGGGGCTGGATCGGCTGGTGACTGAACAGGCAGTGAAGACAGTGGCTCGGTGGAGCCTGTGGTGGTCTTTTGCAGGTAATTTCTCCTGGTGTGTTTCTCCTTAATTTTCTCTTATTAAGCTTAGTGTTAACATAATAATACTTTACTAATAATACTGCTGATTCATGACTTATCCATTTCTGACACTACTTATTGATGAGCCATTATTCACTGAGCAATTTTATCACAAATTTACATTATGGTGACTAGTAACTCGTGCACCCTGCAGAGCTGAATACTGGACTTCAACTAATGATCCTCTTTTGACTTTAGGAGCTACTAAAGCTAAGAATTTCCCACCAGCTCTTCCAAATGCCCAGCAATCCTATTTTCTTTCCCCCCTTTAAAGAAAGAACTATTGGAACCCAATAAAAAAATGCATCACCTCAATTTTTATACGTATACTCCTTCCACCAGTCCTTTATTCCTTTGCTTCAATCTGTACATTCCCTGCTAAAAATCTAAATTTTCTGGGACAAATTAAAATGTCATTTGAAATCAGTATGCATTTGAGTGGATCAAGGTGAAGCATCATCTTATTTAGTGGTTTCCTGTCATCCAATGCACCCCCACCCCCCACTGACTATGTACCTGCTGTCACAGCCACAGATGAAACAGGCCTGGATCCCACAGCTTAGTCATCTCTGGACTGTCATCCATGTTTTATTAGATTAAGACTTAGCTTATGATATGTTTTCTCTGCTAATAGCCTATCACGTCCCGTGATAGAAATACTCCCTGAGCTTTAATACCATATTTCCTTGCTTAGGGCTACTATCTGCGCTCTGAGCCCCTCCCGCCCTTTTGCTTCAACATCTACACTCAGGACTTGGCACACGGTGGCTTCTCCCTGAGGATGCGCAGCCCTCGTGTAGCCTGCGATGATTGCACAGCTAGACACACACGGCCTACACTCACGGAATCACTCTCCTCACCAAGACATGGCCACTCCCTTCCTTCCAGAAGGTTTCCCCCACCCTCTGGCCAGTCAACCCTCATGAGCAAAACTGGGATTCCATATGTAGAAATACATCATTTTAATTCACACAAACAGAAAAGGACACTCAACACAGCATCTCTAAACCTTTCCAGCAACATTTCAGCAAAGCTCCTTTAAAAGCATTCTTCTTGTATAAATCCACAGTTTCGAGGAAAAATAGTATTAATGTAGGAAATCCACATGCAATGGAGCATATGCTGGTTGAAATGATCAGAAAATGAACTTGGCTTTAAAAAACATCCCCTTTCTGTGGGAGTGGGTGTGGGCACGAGTCCGGTGGAGGTGAGAGATGTGCGCTATCTTAGATGTGCTAAGCAGAGCAGCCGGGAACTGGAGCTGGGGCAGAGCCCACAGACGCATATCCTTCCGTTGGCAAACCTCCCCTGGGAGAGAAGCACAGAGGGGAATGCAGACCCAGAGGCCCACCTCCTGGATCTGCTCTGCACTCTCAGAGGAAATGTAACATGGCAAAGCAGCGCCCGCCGGGAGCTGGAGGAAGGCAAACAAATACGGGAGAAATGGAGCCACCTCCCTCAGGGATCGGGGGCTGCACTCAGCTTCACTGCGGCTTTCAGTCTGATTTACGTACTCTTTCCTTACATCACATGACCAATATCTTTAGTCAAAAGACAAACTGCCCCACTTCTGGGAATATATCCTAAACCCCCCGAAACACCAGTCAGAAAGAATACATGCATCCCTCTGTTCGTAGCAGCATTATTTACAATAGCTGAGATCTGGAAACAGCCCGAGTGCCCAAAGAATACTATGCAGCTGAAAGAAGAAGAAGAAGAAGAAGAAGAAGAAGAAGAAGAAGAAGAAGAAGAAGAAGAAGAAAAAGAAGAAGAAGAAGAAGAAGAAGAAGAAAAAGAAGAAGAAGAAGAAGAAGAAGAAGAAGAAGAAGAAGAAGAAGAAGAAGAAGAAGAAGAAGAAGAAAAAGAAGAAGAAGAAGAAGAAGAAGAAGAAGAAGAAGAAGAAGAAGAAGAAGAAGAAGAAGAAGAAGAAGAAGGAGAGTCAGCTTGGAGGGACCTGGAAAGTATTGTGCTAAGTGAAATAAGCCCGACTGAGAAAGACAAACATCGCACTTATTTGTGGTATAAAGATCTCTGGGCCAAGAGTGACATCCGAATTATTTCACACTCAGGACCACAAGCAGAGAATAAGCTACCCATTGAAAGCCAGTCACTGCTCAGTGTCTGGGTTCAACATCATTCCCACTTGGTGATCATGGACAATATTTATGGACAATACATGTCTGGAAGGTAAACTGCATAATCAAATGTTCGTTAACCTTCTAATTTTTACATACCGCTAAATGGTCATTTTAGTTTCCATGCCCTGGGCCATCCGTGTGGTTAAGTATTTATTAATGTGCTTCTGGTCCAATAAGCATATATTTATCCTCCCAGGTACTGATTCATAAGTTTTGTCCATTTCGTTCTATATTGACATTTCTCTATCCATTTGCAAGAGCTCTCTGTATAGAATCAATATACATTTTCTACCGACCTTTCCTTCCAGATCATTCTTTTTCTTTTAACTCTGTAATTCTGTCTTTTATTCTTACACAGATGGTTATATCATCTTGTACCTTTTATCAAAATTAACTATTTTTCTAATTTGCTGTTCTTGAAAACTGTTTCATCAGAAGGCTCTTCTTCTGAGATACACACTTGATGTCTGCCCCACCTTTGGGGACACGGAGCTCTGGATACGAATCCCGTCTCCTTTGCCTGCTGCTGCAAGGAAATAAAGCTACCTGGCGGCCACAGTGTCTGCTTCATGAATAGAGCGCCCCAGCTCCCAGCCCCCTGCGTGCGGTAACACCACCACAAACCAGTTTAACCCAAACCTGTGGCCGTTTGGGGCAGCACAAGAGAGAACCTAATGGTGGAAACCTTTACAGTGAACTTTAACACAAACTGGTTCCAGGGCGCATGGCACCCTGGGCGCACCTGCCCCCAGGGGCTCTCCGAATCTGCAGCTCTAGCCACAGGTGAGGCTTTCCCGATGAAGAACACCTGAAGCTGCCTGGCCACTCGGCGCCTCTGGAGAACGCAGGAGGCCACCGGGACACAACCCACCTCAAACCCTGAGCCTGGAGGGACTCAAACCCATGAAGCTTGTCCCGGAGCAAAGCGTTTGAACCTCACATGGGCACCCCGAAGTCTGACACCTGCACGTCAGAGAGAAGCCCCCAGAACAATAGTTCTGAAAGCCAGAGGAGGCCCAAGAGACTCAGGAGGTTCTGACATAGCGGCACAGGGCCCGGCTCGGAACCTTTCCCTGAGTCCCCCCCAACGCCCCCCCCCCCCGCCCCTTCCTCACCTGTGCCGGCTGCGGAGCAGACACCTGGGGGCAGGCACCTGGGGGCAGGCACCTGTCGGTGCTGGGCCTGCTGGGTGCTGCCTCCGGGCTCTCCTCTGCCTCACTCTAGCCAGAGGAGCCTTTTCTTTTCTTTTTAAAAATATTTTTATTTGAGAGAAAGAGAAGGAGAAAGGGAGGGAGGAATGGAGGGAGAGAGAGAGAGAGAGAGAGAGAGAAAGAGAGAAAGAAACATCAACGAAGAGAATCATTGATTGGCTGCCTCCTGCACACGGGATGGAGCCCGCAACCGGTCTGTGGTCAGATCGAACCCTGACTTTTGCATTCACAGGTCGACGCCCCACTCCTGAGCCACCTCTACTGGGCCCTCGGCGCTATTTCACCTTCTCCTGGCAGGTGCCTGGTCCCAGGCTGGGTGCCAGGCCCAGAGGGTGGAGGTCAGGGAACCGCCCGCCGGGAGGGCGTGGCGTCTCTGGAGGCAATTCTCATGTGACTGGCAGATGGGTCTTTGGTTCTTGGCCCAGTGCCCGCCTGCCGTGGCGGGTGTGCACGGCTCTGCAGACAACCCAGGGTGCTGCTCAGACTGCAGAGCGAAGCCCACCTTGGGCCTGTGGAGCAGCTGTGAGGGCCGGCACACACCTGGGCTGGGACACACCTGGGCGGCACACACCTGAGGGGGCACACACCTGGGCTGTGACACACCTGAGTGGCACACACCTGGGCGGCACACACCTGGGCTGGGACAAGGACAGCAGCTCAGAGAGCCATCAACCCCTGAGGTGGACGGCTGTTCCCAGGGGCATCTCCACATGGCCTGGCTCTGGTGGCCAGCGGCTTACCCTTGAGGTTCCCGGACTGTGTAGATCTACACACACATTAAAAGCTGGCATTGAGGCCTCCAGCCAGCCTGAATCCAGGTGCTGAGAGACCCTCCACCTCTGCGGCACTGACAGGCTTTGGCAACCCTCACCTAGCGGCGGGAGCCCCTGGAATAAAACAGCTGCTTGGACAATCACAAGCCCGGAGCTGGGGCAGGAAAGACGAGGTTCCTGTCCCCACGGAGCCTGCCCTTCAGGACAGCAGAGGGCTGTTTCAGCAGATGCACAGAGACCAATGCAGAGTCCAGCAAAATAAACAAGGGAACAACATAAAACCCCGAGAAAACCTTAATGAAGCGGCACAGGGTTAACAAGCATCTTCTTCAGGCTCTATAATGGCCAACGTGCCTGATACATTCGGTGAAAACACAGGCTCGTGTTTGCCGCAAAGGTTTCAATTCTCCTCACGTCTCTGATGCGTCGTCCTTTGACTCCGCTAATGTCGAATCGCATTCATTATAATTAGGCCTTTCCCACCCTTCCACTCCGGTTTGCAAGTCGTTGAATGCAAGGGCCTCGTTAAATCTCAACACTTAGCACCGTCATTTTGCAAAGAAAAGATGCATCACATTTTATATTTGCTAAATGTTGCATGCATGCATTCGGAGCAGATTCTAAAGCCATGGTCCATGGGGGTGGGGGATGGATATAGGCCGGTTTCTGCTACCGTTTATTAACACGCCCGTTTCTTTTGCAGGAGTCTGCAAAGTTTTTCCATAAAAGGCCAGATGGTAAGAGTTTTCAGCTGTGCAGGCCAAACGGGCTCAGCCACGGCTATCAATTTTCCTTTGGAGCAGAAAAACAACCACGGACAATGCATACACGAACAGGTGTAGCTGTGCAGAAACGTATTTACAAATTCGGGCGATCACCTGGATGTGTCAGGGACCTTGCTCGGGTTTTCCAGCCCTGTGTTGGAGCTCCTTGCCAGCCAAACCCTATATGCCCACCCCACTACTAATGAAGCTAAGAGTATGGGACCCTCTAGTCCAGCGGTCCCCAGCCTTGTGGACCTCACGGATCACCAGTGATCCATGGACCACCACTGGCCACCACTGCGAGTCTGGTCCATCCCCCCCATTCTCCTGGTGATAAATCAGCAGGGTGGTGATTTCGGGGTGTGGCCAAAGGTCACCCCGCACTTTGAATCCGGAATGGGCAGCACACGGGAGAGAAGAAAGCGGGGAGCCCTCCCTGGCTGGAACGTGGGGACGTGGGGGGGAGGGGGGCCTGGCTCGGCTGCTCTGGCCTTCGCCAAGCTAGGGTACCTGTGGCTTCTCACTTTTCTGGAGCTCCGCTTTTATTGGTAATGACTTGGCCATGTTAAAATGCAGATGATACTGAAAATCCGAAACTTCAGATTCTTTGAAACATGGGGGAAAGCCCCCTGCTGACACAGTTAGACCGAGCTTGCGTTCGACGTCCAATCCTAGCCTCAGGCTGTGTATCGGGACAGTTTTGCATCCCAGAGGCTGCTGTGCTTGTTTTTGTTTCTTTAATATGTTTTTATTAATCAGAGAGAGGAAGGGATAGGGAGAGAAAGATAGAAACATCCATCGCCTACCTCCTGCATGCCCCCTACTGGGGATCAAGCTCACAACCCAGGCATGTGCCTTGATGGGGAATCAAACCTGTGTCCGCCTGGTGCATGGGACAAGGCTCAACCAACTGAGACACATGCTCAGGGCACCACTGTGTTTGGCTGCTTCCCTCCGTTATGATCCCTGCCTGGTACATGCATAGATCTGAAAGTTCAACTGCTGAGAGAGGTGAACCCATATCGAAAATATTCTCATTTGATACGATTCAATAGGTGGTCTTCACAACCCAAATTAAATACGGTGACTGAGGCCCGAAGGCACATCTTATACACGCATATTCTCTGCACAGGTGGAATATCTCATCCATACACTGAATGGGGTTGGGGGGGGGCTGTGTTCTTTTTATCATAAAAACAGTGAGCTGTGTTCTTAGTTTGGGAAGAAATTATTCCATCCCTCTACTTCTCCTACCCCCCTCTCCCACCTCTCAGAATTGATGGCACATTCGCTAGCCTTTATTTTTATATATTATTAAAATATGTTTTATTGAGTTTTTACAGAGAGGAAGAGAGAGGGATAGAGAGTTAGAAACATCAATAATGAGAGAGTCATTGATCAGCTGCCTTTTGCACACCCCACACTGGCGATGTGCCTGTAACCAAGGTACATGCCCTTGATCGGAATCGAACCCAGGACCTTTCAGTCCACAGACCGACGCTCTATCCACTGAACCAAACCGGTTTTGGCGACATTTGCTAGCCTTTGACTTGGATCTGATGTTTTTTTGAGCAAAGGTCCACAACCTTACATTTCTTCCTACCTGAAGTATCAGAATACTGTTAGTCACCTCCATTAACTCAGCTCCCCAACCATAACTGTAACTATAACTATATATTTAGAGCCATCGGTTTTCTGCTTCCAACACCATCAGTCTTCTCAGAAAACTTAGCAGAATTAGACCCCGTCTTTTTGTTGGTGGTGGTTTTTTGTTTGTTTGTTTGTTTTGTTATTTTTTTTTTTTTTTGTGTGTGTGTGTGTGTGCCTAAGCATTCAGGGAGCTTGTGTGGATTCTGGGCCCTTGAGTAGGTATTGGAGGCCCTCAGCTTACAAGGGAACGGGTCTCACTCCCTTCTTTCATTAAACCGGGACAAGGGACAATGTGGCCAGACGTGTCCTGAAAGCCGACGTGTACCCGGCATCCCTCAGAGGCCCCGCCACAATCAGAATGCACCCCGCCTGCTGACGGGCATCCGGGGCCGCGGCGCTCGCTGGTGAAAAGACTCTTTTCTCGGCTTAGATTGCATTTTTAAATTGATTTTTCACACTCTGCCCTCTGCAACTAGATTTTGGTGATTTAATGTGGGTGGAGGAGGAATTAGTAGTCAGGATACATTTTATCTGTGGTCTCTAAAAACCATAATTATCTGACACATGACACAGAATCCATTTCAGCAACTGCCAGGCTACTACTCAGGGGGATGGGTGGTCACAGATTACAGGATAATTCCATCTTAATTCTTTTATTTTTTTTGCTTAAATATATTTTATTGATTTTTTTACAGAGAGGAAGAGAGAGGGATAGAATTAGAAACATCGATGAGAGAGAAACATCGATCAGCTGCCTCCTGCACACCCCCCACTGGGGATGTGCCAGCAACCAAGGTACGTGCGTGTCCTTGACCAGAATTGAACCTGGGACCTTTCAGTCTGCAGGCTGACGCTCTATCCATTGAGCCAAACTTGTTTCGGCTCCATCTTAATTCTTGAAATGATAGTCAATGTATAAATGTTATTAAAGAAAGAAGAAAAGGAAGAAGAAATAACCTTACCTACAAAAATAGTTACATAGATTTTTTTTTTCTTAAAAGAGATAGTTGAGGAAGTCTGTTAACTGTGCATACCTGAAAATCCTTAGAACAAAACATATTATTACGGAAGGAGAAATATATAGTTCCATGTGGTAGTTTAAGATACTAACCAGTTTTTTATATTCAAAATGTAACAAGTAATAGAAATAAGTTACTTTTTTTTAAAGAATTCTAGATGTATTAGCAAATTTAAAATCTGATTCAAAGTAATGTCCTTATAAGTTATACTTTCCAGCTTTCTTTTGACCATGCAATTATTTTGTTTCTAACCTTGATGTTTGGGTTAACCTGTAGTGCCTATTCCACTGGAACTGAGTCCCCGCCTTTTCTTTTTCTTTTTTTTTTTTTTTTACAGAGAGAGGAAGGGAGAGGGATAGAGAGTCAGAAACATAGATGAGAGAGAAACATGATCAGCTGCCTCTTGCACACACACCCCCACTAGGGATGTGCCTGAAACCAAGGCACAAGTTCTTGAGCGGAATTGAACCTGGGACCTTTTAGTCCGCAGGCCGACGCTCTATCCACTGAACCAAACCGGTCAGGGCACGCATGCAGATTTTTGTCAGTGACTGAACAGAGTGCTGAGCAGGGGGCGTGGAGGGGTTGGGGGAATTGCTACCCAGAGTCAATATTTACAAACCTGCCAGACTGGCATTGATTTTTACAGCGTGAATGCAAACCAGAAACCCAAACCTGCCTTCCTCCTCCACAGAAAGGTGTTTGCCATAGAGACCTTCGCGGAGAAGTTGGCCCGCTCAGCGGAGTAAGATGAAATGTGTGCCGTGTTTTACGGCCTTGTATGGCAATCCCTCCGCACACATAAAAAGGCCTGCAATAGAAGAAACGCCGGGATTGGAGAGTTTTCTTTAATTATATGCCTCATGCCGTCTTTATGTACACCGCATTACAAGCCAGTCTGTATATTACAGAAAATGCACACTTCACACTTATGAGAAAACACAGTCAGCCCCACAAATCCCGTTTTACAGTCGTCATAAATGCCTCCATGATTTAGCGGCTGGGTGGTGGGGGGGAACCCCCAAAGAAGCGGAGTAAAATCCTCTTTGCAGGCCTATATTTTTAAAAGACGGCGCTCCCCAATTAATATGCTTACCGTGCTTACCATTGGGTTTGTGCTCCGGGAAATGGGATGAACGAGCCCATGGTCTTAGGAGCAGTTCTCTGCTTGGCCAGAGCCAGCCCCCTCTACAACACACACACACACACACACACACACACACACTCACACGCATGCTGGCTCCCGGGCCACCTGTAAGGAGGCAGTTTGGGGAGAGCGGGAAGTTTTAATTTCCCAGGGCCCCCATCCGCTGCAGCTGCGCGGGCCACCCCGGGCCTCCCCAAACCACCCTCTCTTCCCGTTCCAGCTGCTGGTGGAGGGTCTGTCTCTCGCAGGGAGGGGAGCTCAGCCTCAGAAATGGGGGGTTGGGGGGGCAGGGGTGGGTTTCGGAGCCCTCCGGCCTTTAGACAAGACTAAGAATCAACAGCTTCCATATCACTGAGAGGGTTAACGGTCTGGCCTCACCACCTGGTACAACATCACAGGCTTTGCACATGCGCCTAAGAACTCATCAACCAAAAGATATTGGGGGGGGGGGGGGCGAGGGGAGGGTGTGGCTTTATAATTTCATGTTATTTTATTTTTCAAGAATATCTATTTACTGATTTCAGAGAGGAAGGGGGAGACAGAGGGGGAGAGGAGAGAGAGAGAGAGAGAGAGAGAGAGAGAGAGAGAGAGAGAGAGAGAGAGAGAGAGAGAGAGGGAGAGAGAGAGAGATAATGATGATGATGATGAAAGAGAATCATTGATCAGCTGCCTCCTGCACACTCCCTACTGGGGATATGCCCGCAACCAAGGTACATGCCCTTGACCGGAATCGAACCTGGGACCTTTCAGCCTCATTTTAAGGTAATCACCTTTTCAGAGGCCTCATCTCCCAATGCAGTGCATGCCGCAGGACTGGCCATCAAGCCTTCAACATCTACATTCTGAAGGAACAGAATTCTGCCCATCACACTCCCCAGGTTTCTCTTCAGATCAAACCCCCTTTCCAAGCAAAAGTCTCCACTTCTGTCAGGTATGTTCCTGGCCACATCTTTGTTGGCTGAATGTGTTCCGATGAATCCCACTATTTGCAAAGAGGAGTTTGGACACATAGCCTGGCCTCCACAGGCTCCTGTCCCCCAGCCCACCTTTCCGTGCACAGCTCCAGCCTTACAGCTGATCATCCAAACAGCGGGAAGAACGGGTCTTTCCTCCCTGCTGGCAAAATCACCCTGCCTTCTCCGCTGTGCCACCTCAATGCCCATGCCTCCATCCTTCCTGTGGGGGACAGCCCTGGCTCCTGAACAACAAACACACACTCCGTTGGTAAATCTCCTGGATCTGTCATTCTCCTCGGCAGTCCAGGAGGGTGTGTGGAATCTGCTCTCGGCCCTTGCTCTTAATCCATGTGAAGTCCATATGGGCTGACCGCAGACCTCTGACCCCAGTGTGGACACCTGACCCCAGTCTGGCCAGTGACTGTCTCCAATGCCCAGACTGCAGGTAGCGTTCAAGAGCACACCTCTGTCTCCGGAGCACTAATCCTGGGGTTTCTGCTTGCACACTGGGGAACGAGAAAGCCTTTGAGTTCGGGGTGTTAAATTAGTAAAAATAAACTACTAATTGGGGCTGTGGGCACTTAGCAACTCCAACAGGATAAAAAGAAATAATTCAAACCCTGGAGAACGTCAGTGACACCGAGCAATGTTAATGGCTACCAGAGCGAATCTATCATTTAGGAGGGTGTGACAATTAGACAGACAGCAGGCTTCTCACCAGAACAATAAAGACGTCCAAGTTACATCACCAAACTGTGAAGGAAAAATAACTGTGTAGAATTTTATTCCGGCCTAAGCAGAAGGAGGACAGATGGTGCAGGGACACGAAGGGAACTACTGAGGAACTCACGTGGGAATAAGAAAAGCGAAGGTGACTCCAGGTTTTCAGCCCAAGGAAACGGAAAACGGAGCCGGCATTCACGGAGAAGAGGAAGGAGCAGATGTGTCAGCAATGACAATAAATACAAATGGATTAAACCCACTTCCTAAAAGAGAGAGGCAATGGATGTATCCATCGGATACACAGTCATGCGATAGTCTCTCTTACATGAGTGTGTGGATACTTCTGAGAAAACTTATGTAAATGGACCTCTTTCCTTTCACTGTCAAGTTTCTTGCAATTTACTAAGAGGGTCTCTTGAGGCCAAGAGATATTTTAAAAAGAAAAATATGGTGTTATCCATGTAGGCAACCAGAGTTTAAAAAAATGTAGAGGGTAAATTTATCTCTCTACTAATTTGGATATGATTTTTACAAGTTTATAAATAACTTAGTTCAGAAAGTCTAAGCTAGTGAGCTCTCAGGAAATGTTTGATAAAGCTAATATCAACATCGTTATTGTTTATCGCAGTTGAGGTCTCATTGTATACATTAAAATGGCAAGGATTTGCCATTATTATTGCACTGAAACCCAGTATTAAATTTGGAATAATCATCTCCCACTGCTTTTTATACCAACTGGAAACCCAACCACTTTAGATCTGCTTAGCCCAGTGGTCTGCAAACTCATTAGTTAGCAGAGCCAAATATCAACATGATGATTGAAATTTCTTTGGAGAGCCAACTTTTTTAAACTTAAACTTCTTCTAATGCCACTTCTTCAAAATAGACTCTACCAGGCTGTGGTATTTTGTGGCTGGAGAGTCAAAGTTTGCTGACCACTGGCTTAGGCAAAGACTATAGAAAAAGAGGTTTTGAAATAATGGAATTAAAATCCTTATTTTTTTAATTTTGGGGGGACTCACAACTCTTTTATTTATTTAATTATTTTTTTTTTTATTGATTTTGTACAGAGAGGAAGGGAGAGAGATAGTTAGAAACATCGATGAGAGAGAGTCATCGATCAGCTGCCTCTTGCACACTCCTTACTGGGGATATGACCGCAACCAAAGTACATGCCCTCGACTGGAGTCGAACCCGGGACCTTTCAGTCCCCAAACCGACGCTCTATCCACTGAGCCAAACCGGTTTTGGCCTCACAACTCTTTGTGCTAATTATCCTTCTCAGTTCATGGCCCAGGATCAAGGTGAGGACCCTTTCTTTTGTCCTCTGCTCCCCTCTCTACATCCCCTGCCCCACCTGGTGGACAATTTGTTTTCTGTGCCCCCTACTTACAGGTGTGCTACGGAGCTCGGGTGGTTGTTTCTCTGTGCGTGCATTTTCACTTGATGAACGTGGGGTAGCGCCACAGGCGCCGCTGTGTCATATTGTCTGGCTCCCCACCCTCCTCCATGGGAGTGTGCGTGTAAGCCTCCCCTCCTCTCCCTGCGGCTCAGCATTTGCTGCAGACACAGCCCACGCACCACCTCGTGCACTATCCTCAGCACATCAGTGCACCCCTGGGGGCCCCTCACGCCTGCACCTTCATTCCATTGTGCCAGAGCTTTCTACGGCCTCCAAAGACCATCCTGCCGACCCCGCAGGATTCATAGAGAATCCCATGGTGACCTTACAGATGTCTGAGACGGCTCAGCGTAAGGAGCCAGAACAAGAATCTCAAGTAACACGCTGAAGGTACACGTGTGTGTCTGTGCCCGTGTGTGTCCCATATAATACAACTACATGCAAGTGGTGAATGTGTGTACAGCATGGGGGACTACAAAATGTCACCATACACCCACCCCTCTGGCGCTGGCACCTCGCACAGAGCCTGAAAGATGGCGGACACGGAGTAAATGAATACTTGATGAGTGGGTGAGTCCAGGAACAGAAGGAACTGAGGCTGAAGGCCTTGGAGTGAGCCCTCCAGGTGATGCGGGCGATGGGAGGACACAAAGCCACCTGGGAAGTTTCCGTGGGCAGAGAGCTCTCCATTCCCATCTCCAAACCAGATCCACAGACAAGACACAAAGAAATCAACGTAAGGACTTTCTCTTTTCTCCCCACTTAGGGAACACAGCGGTAAACAACCACATTTGTCAAGTGCAGAGTCGTAAGTATCCAGGCAGCTGTTTTTTTGCAGGAATGGCTCCATCCAATCTTATCATTATGATGCTTGGATAAGTCCAACAGAAGCACAGAATTCACAAAGAGGCAGAAGAGAAGGAGCCATTCGAGGTAATTCATTATTCTTAAGTGTATGTCTTTATTGAGTTTAGAGAAGAATGGACAGGGAGAGAGAGCTAGAAACAGCAATGCTGAGAGAGAATCATGGATCAGCTGCCTCCTGCACGCCCCACATTGGGGATGAAGCCTGAAACCCGGGCATATGTTCTTACTGGGAATCGAACCATGACCTCCAGGTTCATAGGTTGATGCTCAACCACTGAGCCACACTGGCCTGGCCCAAACCATGTGTTTTAAATACTGATGACTAGCACCTCTTGTAATTATGCTTCTCACCGGGCCCGGGAAGACACCCCCGCACAGGAAACTATACTCTGCCCGATGCTGCCAAGCCCAGTGCTTTCCTGACCTCCACTCCATCTTTCCACCGAGGAGGCACGGAGGCACGGAGGCACACAGGGCTGCTCGGCTCCTCATGGGATGTGGGCGACGGGATGTGAGCACAGGCCACCCCATTTTATTGTGGGAACCATGTGTCGTACCCATCGAAGGTATTTGCGACCTTGCATTGAGCAAGTCTAGCCGTGCCATCTTCCCCACAGGCTCAGAGGAGGGTTCCCATTTCTCAGCAGTGACGTATTTTTAATTAAGGTACATATATTTTTAGACACAGTGCTGTTGCACACTTGAGAGACTACGGTGTAGTGTACACATAACCTTATGTGCGCCATTCCCGGTGGACTGGTGCGACTCAATTCCAATATCCTTGCCACGGCAAGAGTCTGGACCCGGACCCGAGGTGTCTCTCTGTACTACTAGGTTCAGCCGGGGGTCCAGGAGTCCACAAGGAATTCAGAGGATTCTTAATTTTAGCCCAACCGACTGATGAACCAAGAGGTCACGTTCAATTCCCCAGTCAGGACACAGGCCCAGGTTATGGGCTCAGTCCCCAGTAGGGGGCAGCCGATCAATGATTCTCATCATTGATGTTTTTCTATCTCCCTCCCTCTCCTGTCCTCTCTGAAATCAACAAAAACATAGTCTTAAAACAAACAAACAAACAAAAAAACTGCTCCCTTTCATGCTGTGCGGATTTGTGTGTTTGAGCAATGCTTTTATATTTATATATATATATATATATATATATATATATATATATATATATATATATATATATATGTGTGTGTGTGTGTGTGTGTGTGTGTGTGTGTGTGTGTGTGTAATTTTGTTTTAATTGACTTTTTACAGGGAGGAAAGGAGAGAGATAGAGAGCTAGAACATCAATGAGAGAGAAACATCAATCAGCTGCCTCTTACACACCCCCTACTGGGGATGTGCCCGCAACCAAGGTACATGCCCTTGACCGGAATCGAACCTGGGACCTTTCAGTCCGCAGGCTGATGCTCTATCCATTGAGCCAAACCGGTTTTGGCTTGAGCAATGCTTTTTGCCTCCAGTTTCCAATGGTGAGGTTCCCTAACAACATTTATTTGCATCACGTGAAGTTGGGTTGTTTTTTTCTAATCTCACCTGCATGGTGTTCGGGGTAATCCCTCGTTTTGAAAGGATTGTGTTTCTATTGTTCGTGCTGTTTGCCTCCTCCTGGGGCCCCTCGGCTCTGGGGAAGTCAGGGCAGCAGGTGTGGGCTGTGTCAGCTGGACCCCAGGACCAGGGATCAGCCTAAAGCCCCGGGGGGTTCTATCCTATAATCACCAACAAGATTCGCACGCAGCCGTCCCGCAAATCCTCTGGGGCTCTCACCAGTACTTCTAGACATGGAGAAGCCACACAGAAAGAAGGAGGCGGCCTTCTGAGTTCAACAGCCTAGAGACCCAGTTAAAATGAAAACCATGTTGCCAGTCACTCAGTGGGTAGAGTGCCAGCCCCAGCACTGAAGGGTGGAGGGTTTGATTCTTGGTCAAGAGCACGTACCTGGGTTGCAAATTCAATCCCCGACCCTGGTCAGAGTGAGGGAAGGAGGCAACTAATTGATGTGTCTCTCTCACATTGATATTTCTCTCCCCCCCCTCTCTCCTCCTCCTCTTTCTCTTCTCCCTCCTCCTCCTCCTCCTCCTCCTCCTCCTCCTCCTCCTCCTCCTCCTCCTCCTCCTCCCTGTTTCTGTCTCTCTCCCCCTCCTTCCACTCTCTCCAAAAAATCAAAGGAAAACATATCCTCAGGTGAGGATTAATGAAAAAAAAAGAAAAGATAAATACATAAACAAACCCACAATAACTACCACGCACTAGGGGCCACACTCGGTGCTGTGCCTGAGTTCCCTGAGGTTACAGCTGTGGCAGGGGGTGCAGTTCACCTCCTTCCACTGACCAGGAAGCGGAGATCAGAAGGCACGTCCCAGGCCACAGCCCTAGAAAGAGACAGAACCAGCTCCGTCTCGGCCATCGGTCTTCACGGCGGTGGGTCCGAGTACCCATGCCCCTGCGTGTGCACTACATGGAAAGCATCCCTGGTAAAGGCAGCAGCACCCGGAGGAGACATGGGCGCTGGGGTTGAGACCAAAAATCTATTCCAATCCCGAGTCGGTCAACTTGGCCTATGAGCCAGGCCTGGGATTTCATGTGAGCAGAGGAATGTTATTTCTAAGACCTTATTAGGGTTGGGTATCAAATCCAAGAAAACAGCAGAAGTTGGCGAGACAAGGCCTTCAACTATCAGAAGAAAGATATACACCAAAGCCTGGACGTACAGATATTAGAGAGAAAGAAAGTCTTCAAGGAAAACACAAGGGAACTCCATGGAGACCATGCTCCACCATCCGATGGTTTTACGGGAACCGTCATTTAATGGACGGGAAGCACGCGGGCTGGAAAGTGTGCGCGTTACGGCATTCACAAGCCATAAAACCGCCTTCATCCCAGCCGGTCACGTCCTCTGTGTAAATCGCTCCAGGGCCTCCCCAATGGCGAGAGGAGCGAGGACTGGATCCGGTGAGGTTCATTTAAAAGCAGCTGCGTGCGTTCCTTACCATTTCAGTAATTCCCATTTCGCGAGGATTGGAAGCCACTGGCTGGGCAGCCAAGGGGAGAAGACATTTCTAAAGAGTCAGATTCTCGTTAACACCTCACGGGCCAGCTCGGCTGCGGAAGGGAGTCGGCGGGTCCAGCGCACGCTTGTGTCCATCTGACGCAGAAAATGGTACCGGCCGTTTGCTGCTCTGGAAGTGCTGGCCCTGCCTGAAGGACACAGCCTGTCACAGGAAGCCAGGACGCCCCGCTCCTGGCTCTGCTGTTCAGATAGAACAACACTGTGTCCTGTCACCCCGGGTTATGGCTCCCATAGAGTTCTCTCCGGGGCGAAAATGCAAGGTGAGCGGTCCCTTTCCCGGGAGCCAGCCTCCTGCCTCGAAAAATAAGCCGCTAATACATGGGAACGTCACAAGGGCACGGCCATCACCTTCCTCTCCAGGAGCTTGTCATTCCCTGATCCGCTTCTTCTCTCTCCCATCCGGGGGGGGGTGGGGTCACATGATTCTCCCGGGGTATACAACGCGCTGGCCACACTTCATCACTGAACACCCCTTGCCCTTGACAAACCCGTTACCCAGAGCGCCCGGCCTGCCTTTAGGCGGATGAGCGTTGATCTCAGCCTGAAACCGCCTTCCCGCTCCCACCGCCTGCCCAGCCCAGCTCTGCCTGGCTTTGCGCCTGTGTCCTCTTTATTTCACACTGGATCACTTTAGGGCAGGCAGCTTGGAGAAAAGCCTCACCCACCTCTAAAATTTTATGGAAATAAACTCTTTGCAGTTTGCCAAACTACGCTGGGAAAATGCTTTTCTCCTCAAATCCAAAAGTAACGTTTTAGATCCTTGTTTGCCATCAACTTCATACAAGTAGGCCTGTCAGACACCTCCAACTACTGAACGTAAATACGTCATGATGTACACAGACTCCCAGGTACATGCACACAGCAGAGCATGTGTGTGCATGCAAGTATGTATGTGCTTGCACACACACATGCTATATGCACGCACACGTGTGCACACACATGCATGTTATAACCAGGAAGTCACCTTCTCATTTCAAGATGCAACTCAGCCCAAATTCACTCTCAGGTCACACCAATAAAGGGCTGGGTTTTTTTTGTTTGTTTTTTTTCCCCATGGAAAGAAAGCCAAGCAGACTCTGAGACAATAACTCTAGCCTCTTGCTTATATCCCAACGCATTATCCCGTGGAAGGTGACAATGAGGGTTACTACACCGAAGAAAGAAACCAATCTCCAGAATAATGTCCGGGAAATAGCTTTCCAAGGAGACCCGCTTCTTTGTTTTGAAGGGGAAAATAGCACAAATAGAGGCGGCATCTGAGCAAATTGCACGGTGAGAAGCGTCCGCATTAGGCACGCGTCTCCCTTTCCATTTAGGAAGGGAACGTCTTCTCACGGCAGCGAGCACCGTGGAATATCAACCACGGCTGTGTGCACCTCGCGCCTTCTTTCTGAAATGTCTTAGTGTCTTCCGGAAGGCTTAGTTACTACTCACATAACCAAAAGCACCGCCACCGCCACCAGAGAACATGAAGGAGGGGCATGTCCTTGAGATGACCTTGAGATAACTGACTCCCAGAATAACTGTTCCTGAAGGGATCCCTGAAATCGCTGAATTTTTATGTTTCAGCGAAATCCAAACCCCACAACAACCTGCCCTGATGTTCACTGACCTGGGGAATGTCCATCGGTCAGTCACTGCAGACAGGGCGGACGTGTGTCTGTCTATCCAGGCGCTGTCTCTGTGTTTGCAGACAGGAGATGCAGGACAGGTCTGCAGCAAAGGAGCTGCACTTCCATCTTTGCTAAAATCGTGATGGACAGACTGCTGCTCCTTTCTTTTCCCAGAACCGGAATGGCCCCGCTGCTTTTCTCACTGGGGTCAGACTGGAACCGTGTTGTTAATAGTTTTCAGCTGAGCAAATCTGGGATTCAGAGTCAGACAACCCGAGTTCAGGCACCAGCTGTTGGCTGAGTAATAAGCACCCCCGTTGAGGCTTCCGGAGGACCTTGTACACAAGGATGGGCAGGTGCTCCTAAAAGGCGACGGAAGCCAGCCAGTGTGGCTCAGTGGTTGAACATTGACCTATGAACCAGGAGGTCACAGTTCTATCCTCAGTCAGGGCATATGCCTAGGGTTGGGGCATGATCCCCAGTGTGGGTGTGCAGGAGGCAGTGGATCAATGATTCTCTCTCATCATTGATGTTTCTAACTCTCTCTCCTTTTCCCCTCCTCTCCAAAATCAATAAAAATATATTTTAAGAAAAAAAGGAAAAGAAAGACAGAGAGCCTGTCCCCACTGGAGGTGACAGAGACCTGACACCTGAGGCAATATGGGGTCCCTGACTGGACGAATCAGAAAAAGCACATCCGGGGACAGTTGGAGAAATGGGAATATCTGAAAATAATCAGACTTTATATGGGCCTAACTTTTTTTTATGTTTTCTCTTGTTAATCTGTTACAGGGGTGTCAGTCAAGAATGTAGAAGGGTAGAGGAAAAAAGTTAGGCTCATAAAAATTACCCACCTTGCATTCTTACCTGTATAGACTGTGTGCAGGACCGTTTAAGGAAGCTGAGTGAAGGCACACGGGGAATTTGTGTAGTGATTTTGAACTTTGCGTACTTCTTGTCAGCCTGAGATTATTTCAAAGTTAAATGGGTCTTTAAAAGTTATTTTTTATGTAAAATGTAGCTTAGCTTTCACATATACATACATACAAGATCTAAATGGAGCCCAGGGCCTCCCCTGATGTCAGCATAGAATTTTAATCATTCGCTCCGGGTTCATAACTTACTTTAAAATAGCAAGAGGGAACCCCTTCCTTTAAGACTGCTTCTGACTCATGACATGAATGCCAGCCTATCAGTCCCATACTGCATTCTGCACCTCCAATACATTCTGGAACTTTCCAGGGGATCAAGGGGCAGGGATTGCGGGTTCCTAGGCGAAAGTTGCCCTGGCTTACAGAGAGGCTGCTAAATGGCAGATGCTGTTCCAGGTGCGACCTGTAGGTGGCTCTGACCCTTAGAGGTGTGTTTTTCAAAGGTTGTGTGAATTCAGTGTCCTAGATTTCCAGGCTGACAGGTTTGACACCAACACTCAGAATTCTGGCTTCTCTCTGAAAATGGGGGAACACTGGCCCAGTCCCCGTAGACACGCACCCCAGAGCCTGAGGAGAAGTGGCTCCTGGCTTCTGGGTTCTGATCCCTAGTCCCCACCCCTCCCTACTGTCTCTGTAGGTCCTTGTCCCTCACTTCCATCGCCTGGCTTCACGCTTGCAACCTGGGTTGGCAATAGAGAGTAATGTCAGATGAGGAAAATGTTGGAGAACTCCCTTCCATTATTTTATAAAAGACTCCAGAGAGCACTCTTTGTGAGAGAAATCTGCATAATTACACAGAAATAGAAACACTTGCCCAGGAAATGTTAAAGCCAAATAACACATGATATAAAAAATAAAATATGGTAATGTATTCTGAGGCAATGGTACATTTACCTCCTTAAGTTGAATGTTTTTACTTTAAATAAGAGCATTATGCGAAGTAATAAAAGACTCATACATTTAAAATTTGTTTGGGAGAAACATTAATGAACTCCATAAAAATGTAAAAATAATACAAAAGACTATTTTAGAAGTTTTTTTTGGTGTGTGTGTGTTTTTTTTAAAGAAGACAAACTGACTCCCCCAAATTCAAAATAATTCTACTCATTAACATTTTTTGATGTTAAAAGATTACTTAGAGGATTGCAGTAAGGAGGGGGGAAAAAGAAAGAATATTATTAGAACTACAGATCTCTGTTACTGCATTTCGCGGACAGTCTCCTAATAAAATAGATTAAAAGACAAATTAATCACGTGCTTCCCTTCAAGAGAAATCACGTGTGCACATTACCATAGCAACTACATACATTTCCTATTAACTTTCTTATTAGAGGGAAAAAATCAGTAACGACAGGTTACTTAAGAGAACATACAGCTTTTGGAGGTGCCTATTTACTTAGCTAATATTATTACCAAAACTGCTTTGCGATGAAAAATCGAAGGCAAGTCCTTTTTGAAAACGAGTATCGCCAGGAACGAAGCAGGTGTTAGCAGGCCCAGCCAGACCCCTCCTCTCCGTGGCACCGACATGGTCCCCGATAATTATGTGTCCAACAGCATCCGCTGGGCCGGCCATGCGGCTGTAATTGTACATGGTAGGCTCATAAAAACATACCGCTAACCTTTGGAATTGCCTTGAAAATTAAAACAGCGGCCAACTTTCTTTCAGTTCGGCTAAATGCTGTTGGTCCTGGATTTTCCAGAACTGGTTAGCATTAAGAAAAAGAAAGTTAGATAAGTCAATGAGGGCTGGTTTTTTTTTTTTTTTTTTCTCCCCTAGACTGTCCAATGAAATGGGATTTACCATTTGGGTTTTAGCTGCACCACTGCTTCATCCACATTAGACCCGAGGCAGATTAGAATCTGGAGGCTTTTTATTTTGTCTCTGATTTTTGTCTCGCACATTCAAATACTCTCATACAGCCAATCAAATGGGGCTCCACAGGCAGGCACAGGAGAGGCACAGAAGCACAATTCTGGGTTAGAGCACTAGTTAAGTATACAATTTTACCAATATGTTCCCAAAAATTCTAGTTTAGCACTTTTTAGTTGGGATTCAAGAATCTGTAGTTTAACAACTCCACCAGGTGATTCTCATCATGGGAAACACTAACATAGAGGATGGTCAGGTATTGAAGGGAACCAGATCATGTTGCTCCAGATGATGCCACTTGTGCATACTGACTACATTGAGTTAAAGGCCCTTAAGAAATACCAAATGCAAGAAGGACACCCAGACCCCCTTTCACTCCTAAGAGCAGGAGTTACATCTCCGGGGACAGGTGTCCACCCAGTTCAGGAGGAAGGAAGATATTTTCAGCAGCCCAGTGAAGGTACCAGAGGAATCCACACACAAACTCCACTCCATCCGTGTCTACCATGTATCTACCCATAGTTTGCCACCTGGGAAGCAGGGACTGCTTTCTGTCATCCTGTCAGCCTCTACACATTTACTGTTCTTTGTTGAGAATGCTGGGTAAGCCGGAGTTCTAACAACCTTTTAGAGTTACTCTTGGTCTAGCTTTCTCTGGTGTGATATGCAGGTCATGTGTTAATAAACTTTGTTTTCTCTTGTTAATCTGTCTGTTACAGGGGTGTCAGTCAAGAATGTAGGAGGGTAGAGGAGAAATTACTTTTCCTCCCCTAGGGTATAAACATAATTCTATTAAATCCCGTGTTAGCCAACATGTTGGATAATCCCACTCACTCCTCTGCACCTGGACACCCTATAAAGAGACACTATTGGAGGCTGGAGACACTGATCTATAGCGGCCCCTGTATTGACTGAAGAAAGCAAACGATTTACAACATATCCCAGTTTTTCCATTCATCTCCAGTGGCTTCATAATCACCTTAATTTCTACCTTGTCACTATCAACCCCCGATTTCTTATTTATTCATCATCTTTTCTCTCATTGAACTTTCAAAGGAAAAAAATCACAATGACTCTTAGCAACTAATCTGGACACATTCCAACAATGGCCTCTATCACATTAAATATAGTTCTATGAACACAAAACTCCATAATAACCACAGCTTGTGTGGAAACTAGATATGAGTTGACTAGTACTGGGTTCAGCGCCCCACACACAGTGGACTTCCACCTCATTAATTTGTCATCCTTAGGTGGGTCAGGTAGCGGTGGCTAAAGTTTGGCCCCCACTGAGCCCACTCCACTACCGGCTGCATCAGATGGAAGTGACAATCCAAATGGCCACAGCACTTCATCCTTTTGACAATGGCCAACCATTTCCGTAATCACAGTCAGGGCCCACGCTTTCCAGCAGATATGGGATGTTAACAATACTGGGACTGCTCTTGCAGGCAGCACACATTGTTTCGTGCATCATTGCTGACGCCCAGAACACAGAGCATGTGCCTCCCCAGGGCTGACCCAGCTTTTGGGAGAAGAGATGCCGATCATGCCTGTTGAACAGGTCATCACGTGTTCTTAGTTACTTAGCACATCATGCTCCAGATGGTCATATTCTTTCTCTGCAGGGAAGGCTGGTTTGCCTTGAGCTATTTTGAGACAAAGCGTAGTCTAAATAATTTTCCCTTTGGGGGACGAGAATTGCTACTATTCACCGAAAGAACATGGTTGTTCAAAAGAGGCAAATATTTACATTTGTCTACATTTTGTCTATTCTAGGTAGACAGAGCTGTCCTGATTCCCAAGCTGGCCTTGAGGAGGTGATAAACTGTATCGATTCATGCCCGAATCGGAGGTTGACTGACCGCATCAGGTGATAATATAACTCATACCAAGTACATTGTGCTGGGATTGTTTTTAATTGTCATGGGTGTTCCAGAGGGAATGTAAGTGTTCCATTCACAAGCTGTACCAACTCAAGTCAGATCTGATCATTCCCAAAGCAATCATGATGCATTGCCGTGTGTCCAAAACCTCTTGGCCATCTTCTCCCTGGTGTGGGGCCGGCATGGGGAAAAGCATGACCGGACAGCATGGTACACATACCATCTTAACCAGGATAAAACAGGATGAAAAGAGAAATGGCATGTGCACGTTGAAATATTTAGATGTGTGTTTTTGTCACTCAGAATGCTAGTCTGTTGATTCCCTTTCTGTGAGGTAAGCTTTCTGTGTCCACAATTGAGAAAACAGAGGCTCAGAAATAGTAAACATCAAGGCTCCAAATTGGGAAGCCAGAGAATTGGAGTCAGGGTTTAGGTCGGTTGCCATGGAGACCATGGCCTTGCCCGCCCATCGATGCTGCTTTCAAAAGGCAAAGCTATTAGAAGCACAGAACCTGTGGTTTAAACATATTGGCTCATCTGGTGATGTTCTCTGAAGGGTGTGAACATGCGTCATTAACACTAAGATTAGTCTGGTCAGAAGAAAATAAACCACAACTCACCCAGGTATCAGAATAAACAACCTCCACCTGGCTGGGGTGGCTCAGTGGTTGAGTGTCAACCTATGAAACAGGAGGTCACGGTTCAATTCCCCATCAGGGCTCATGCTGGGGTTGTAGGCTTGCTTCTCAGTGGGGGGTGTGCAGGAGGCAGCCGATCAATGATTCTCTCTCACCATTTCTCTCTCTTTCTCTCTTTCTCTCTCTCTCTCTCTCTCTCTCTCTCTCTCTCTCTCTCTCTCTCTCTCTCCCTCCCTCCCTCCCTCCCTCCCTCTCCCTTCCTTTCTGAAGTCATTCTACATATATTTAAAAAAGAATAAACAACCTCCATTAGGTTGGGGGGCACTAGACGCTATGTGAGACTCACCCGGATAATGTGACTCTAAGACAAAGCTTGACACCCCATTGTCATGACCACAAACAGAACATTGGGGTCCACTTTACCACACGAAGAACTGGTTTTACTTGGTACCAGGCAAGAGGCAGGTAAGGAGGGGACTGAAGCTATAGCAGACGCCAAGGCGTGCCCCTCCTTCCATTCTACCTCCTCCCCTTGACGCCTCACCCTGGAGCAGAGCCCCTGACAGCCACACGCCCTCTCACCAAAGGCTGGTGTCACAGGCCTCCCCAGGAAGATGCTGAAGAAAGGGGGCATCAGTTCTAATATTAGGCCACGTTGGAGACTCTGCTCGTCTTTTCTCAGGTTCTCATTTCCATCGGCAAGTGACGCCCAGCAGGCTCCTCGCGGCCTCGTCTATAAATACGATCATGCTTAATTCAGCGAGAGGCGCTTGAAAGCCAGCACGCAGGGTCTCTACAGGTTTGCTGTGGATGGGAAGCCTGGAGACAAGGAAAGGCTACCAGCAGAGGCTTAAAAAGATGAAGATGAATAAGTAAAATGTGTTCGCGGCAGGAGAACCATCTGGGGCCAGATGCTGCCGAACAAACATTTATTATTTCCATCCACCGGAGGTTTCATAGCAAATGCACTTCCCAGTTGAGACGCCAAACTAAACGTCAACTATGCAGAGCTCCCCACTCAGGACAACTGTTCCACAGAGACCCCCGACCTGTGTCAAAAACACAAAAATAACTCAGAGCTCGCGCTGGGAATGAAAGGGCACAGAGCTCAAAACTGGACGTCAACAGAGCAGGAAATCAATTCCATGTGATTTCGACAAACTGATAGCAGCGTCAGCATCTCCCTGGTTTGTGCTAATATTTTTTTAATTGATTTCAGAGAGGAAGGGAGAGGGAGAGAGTGAGAGAGGAACATCAACGATAAGAGAGAATCATTGATTGGCTGCCTCCTGCACACCCCCCACTGGGGATGTGCAGGAGGCATAGTCTGCAACCTGAGCCCTGACCAGGAATCGAACCGTGATCTCCTGGTTCATAGGTTGATGCTCAGCCACAGAGCCACGCCGGCGGGGCTAGAGAGATGATTTTAAACTCTATTTGGTAAACGCATAGGTCGTTGTCAATGTTAGTTAAAAGAGGCAGAGGCAAGGGAATACAGACTGGTGCAGCCTACTGTGGGAAACGCTATGGAGGGCCTCAAATAATTAAACATGGAGCTGCCTTATGACTCAGCGATTCCACTTCTGGGAAGACAGCCACAGGGACCCCAAAATCACCAAAGCGAGGAGATCTGCACCCCATGTTCACCACTGCGATACCTACAACAGCCAAGACATGGAAACAGCCTACGTGCCCATCCAGGTGATATATGGGGTGTCCCTCTTAAAGGTATACACGTACATTTTTTTTTGATAACTCAGTTGATATTTCCTTACTAGTATTTTCAGATTTAATCCATAGGCATTAATAATTATTCAAAGTGTATGGACAATATTTTGGGTGCAGCCTGTATCATGAAATATATTATTAAGCCATAAAAAAATAAAATCTTGTCATTTGCAACAACATGGATGGACCTTGAGTAAAATATGTTAGACAAAAAAAAAAAAAAAAAAAAATTAAAAAAATACTATGGCCCAATTGGTGTGGCTCATAGGTTGAGCATTGACCTATGAACCTCGGGGTCATGGCTCGATTCCCAGTCAGGGCACATGCCCAGGTTATGGACTCAATTTCCAGGAGGGGGTGTGCAGGAAGCAATCAATCAATGATTCTCTCTCAGCATTGATGTTTCTATTTCTCTCTCTCTTCCTCTCTGAAATCAATAAAAATATATTTAAAAAGAAAACAAAAGCCGAAACTGGTTTGGCTCAGTGGATAGAGCATCAGCCTGCAGACTGAGAGGTCCCAGGTTCGATTCTGGTCAAGGGTATGTACCTTGGTTAAGGGCACATCTCCAGTAGGGGGCGTGCAAGAGGCAGATGATCGATGTTTCTAAAGCTCTCTTTCCCTTTATCTCTATATAAAATCAATAATATATACTTTTAAAAAAATGAAAGAAAAAGAAAACAAAAGAAAAAACAAATACTACATCCCATGTCCCATCCAAGGCCAAGAAGCGGGAGACACACCCCACCGGATGTAGGAAGAAATGCGAACGTTCATGGCACAGAGCGAGGAACAGGGAAGGGAGGAAAGTCGGTCAGACCCGTCCCCAAATCGCCATCTTTCTTTCTGGGAAACCCAGACCAATCGGAAACCAGTCTCGAATGTTATTATTCATTATATTATTATTCATTTAAAACGATCAGCTTTCCTCCTGAAAAATTCACCAGCAAAACCCACTTAAGGACTTACAAGTTCAGTTTTTATAAATCACGGACATGCACATTATCAGGAAGTTGCTAGAAACTCCCCGAACCTCTTGGGAGTACATTTCCTTTTCCTTTAAGGAATGAATACCTCTACTCAGCATGTAGGTTGAGCCCCATTCTGAGTCTTTTACATTCTGGAAGGCACAGGAGAGGAGCATAAATTTATAAAATGTGACATTTTAATCAAGCTCCAAGCTGTTGGCTAATTACATTCCACGGCACTAAAAGCAAAGCCAGGAGCGTCAGGTTGGTGCAGAGATGAACACAAAACTGTCCTTAGTACTTACCCGATCCCTCCGAACACCTCTCTTCCCCAACCGCCCAGGAAAGAGAGGGCAGTAAATCCTCCTAAAAGTCATATTTCCAATTTTCTTTTCCATTTCATTTTGGAGGAAATTTGGACCCGGGTCTATTCAGACGCTGACATGTTCTTTCTGCACATGTTGTCTGTATACACACACACACACACACACACACACACACACACACACACACACATACAATAGATCTGCCAGTAACACTGGAGACTATTAAGCTACAGAAGCATAAAATCAACTAGGAATTATTATTTTAATTCTATGCACTTGTGCATAACAGTGACCAAGCCTGTGTCAGGACCCTACCTAGTGCTCTATATGCAGACGGGGCTGGAGTTTAGAACACAGACCCTGGGACACACTCAAAACCATGAGACCTGCCCCCTGGCTCCAGGGAGACCAGCCATGGACCAGGGACTGAGGCTGGCATATGCCAACCCTCCCTGGAATGGGCCTGAACTTACCTGACCTGGTTTTCATACATGAAATGCACAAGAGGCACTGCTGTTTTATTTTATTATTATTATTGTTGTTGTTGTTATTATTATTATGTTTTACATATGTTTATTGATTTCAGAGAGGAAGGGAGAGGGAGAGAGAGAGAAACATTAATGATGAGAGAGAATCATTGATCGGCTGCCTTCTGCATGCCTCACCCTGGGGATTCAGCCCCGAAACCCAGGCATGTGCCATTGACTGGAATCGAAACCAGGACCCTTTAGTCAATCCACAGACACTCTATCCACTGAGCCTAACAGGCCAGGGCTGCCCTGCTGTTTTATTGAGAGAGACTTCCCCTAGCGCAGAGCGAGGCAGAGGTACTGAATGCAAACACGACCAGGTAACTGACCAAAGGCACGGCCATTCCCTGCTCAGGGAGCAGCACCCGAGGTGGACAGGACTCCGTGCCATTTTCTTCCACAAGGCGATCTCCCTTCCAGTAAGCAAAGACCTGGGGAGCCAGTCAGAGAAAGACAGGTATAACATGACCTCACTCATACGTGGCATCTACGGAGCAACATAAGCTGATGAACAAAATAGATCCAGGGACCTAGAATCATGGCGCAGAATCTCCAGGGAAGGCGAGGGGGGGTGAGTGGGACGAGATCAACCAAAGGCCTGTGGACACAGACAATGGGGTGGTAAAGGGCTGGGCTGGGGTGGGGACGGGGGCAGGCTAGACAAGGACAAGGGGGCGGGGGGGGGGAAGGTACGTATGTAATACTTTCAACAATAAAGATCGAAAACTAAAGAATAAAGTGAGAGGATGGAGTCCAGGGACCACGCTTCATGCCCTGTGGCTCCTGGGTTGCTTGGCAGCCAAGAGGCTGACGGTGAAGCAGGATCCTTGTGGTACTCACCACAGTGGAGGCCCCTGTGAGAGCTGGGCTGGCCACCCACCTCCTATGTACTCAGGGCCCCTTGGAAAATGAAAACCATCACAGGCCCAGAAAGGCCTTTCAAAGGCACCACGCCCATGCTTTCATCCCAAGGGCAGGCCACAAAACACAAGGGGCGAGGGGGAAGCCTTGAACTGCAATTCAGCGATGCTTCCTCCTGTGGTCCAGAGAGCTTGTAAACAGATGTTCAGTGTCACTGACCCAGGGAAAGTCTCAGGAAATCCATGTGCATTTCTGGAATCTAAAACCTGGAAGATGAACTAAAAATAAAACATTTTGAGATCCTAGTTATTGATCCTTCCTTTTTCTTGCCAAGGTGGCAATTCCATTTCTTCTTCAGGGTATTGGATGAAGCCATGGATGGACGAATGGATGGATGGATGGATGGATGGATTGGATGGATGGATGGGATGGGATAGATGGGTGGACAGATAGATACATAGATACACAGATCAATACATAAACATAAATATAAACATCTTTTAGAAATATTCCAATCAGTAATTTTGATAAAGACAAATCAATGTTCTTTCTTTAACCTAACTGTGGTCCTTTGAATTGGAAATAGCTATTATTTTTAAAAACTGAGGCTATATGCTTTTCCTAGCTTCGGTGTGTGTGTGTGTTTTTTTTAACATATGTAAATTTTCCCAACAGCATTTTCCTTGCTAAACTTATTTCTGGAATAATTTTA
Source organism: Pipistrellus nathusii (assembly GCA_963693515.1). NCBI lineage: Eukaryota > Metazoa > Chordata > Mammalia > Chiroptera > Vespertilionidae > Pipistrellus > Pipistrellus nathusii. The sequence continues at coordinate 50,199,650 of OY882870.1, read as the reverse complement.
TTTAGAGTAATAAGAAATCGTCATGGCATAATTTCAGGTCCTTTAGAAAAAAAAATGTTTAATGATTTCCCATGTCACCTCTCCGCATTGTCAGGAACAAATCTCAGCAGAGGCACTGAATTAAAATCTTGTTAATGTTGCCAAATAACAAAACGATGTGCCAGCGCCCTGCTAACAACACATGCTTCACGCACGGAGCCGCCCTCGGGATTAAAGAGAGTCCTGTGGAGCGTGTGACACCAAGTCACCAAGGTGACTCACAGGATACACTTCTCCGAAGTGGCAGAACACAGGAATGCAAGGGCAAGCGTCCCAGCTATAAATATGGAGAACTACAGCCACGCAGTTACAGGACAAGGCCTTCCGAAGACACCACACCCATGCTTCCATTCTAAGGGTGGGCTCCAAAAACAGGGGTCGAGGGTGAAGCCTTGAACTGCAATTCTTCTCGCCCCCTGTTTATAATTGATTTTTTTACAGAGAGGAAGGGAGAGAGATAGAGAGTTAGAAACATGGATGGGAGAGAAACACCAATCAGCTGCCTCCTGCACACACCCTCCTGGGGACGTGCCCGCAACCAATGTACATGCCCTTGACCGGAATCAAACCTGGGACCCTTGAGTCTGCAGGCCGATGCTCTATTCACTGAGCCAAACTGGTTTTGGCTGAACTGCAATTCTTCTAGGTATTGGATGGATGGATGGATGGATGGATGGATGGATGGAAGGAATAAGTAGCAAATAAGCTTTCCAACGCCTACCCTTCCATGCGCTGGTCCTACTTACTAGTATGTATTTCTCTGAAAGGTACACATGTTGTGTAGTTTTGTTTGCCCAGAGATAGAAATGCGTCCAGCTAGGACTCACAGACTGCTCTCAGTTTTAGATTTCGGTCCAATGGTTACAGTTGTGCGCCTATGTTGTCCAAGCAAGCCTTCCATGTTTTGTTGATTACACATTTATCTCATGTCCTTTATAATAACCTTCATGACGTCCAGGAAGCTGCCTGATTCATGCTTACGAATGCCAAAGGCCTGGTATAAAATGGGAACTGCATGCAGAGGCATGAGAGAGGAATAATTTCGTTAACTGCTTCTGCGATTGAGCTACGCATGCCCGACGGCGCAAACCCTTGGATGCGTCCTGGGAACTCCGTGTGTCCGCTCTAGGTGTCAGGGTGGTCTTCCGGCCCCATCGGCCAAGGCACAGTGTGAGCTACGGTGGTGACCTCGCCCTGGACTTCATCAGCTGCTGAGAACAGGAGGCACCAGCCGCAGTGGAAAAGGGGCTTTGTTTGGACTAGATCCGGGGTCGGCAAACTTCGGCTCACGAGCCACATGTGGCTCTTTGGCCCTTTGAGTGTGGCTCTTCCACAAAATACCACAGCCTGGGCGAGTCTATTTTGAAGAAGTGGCTAGAAAAAGTTTCAGTTCAAAAAATGTGGCTCTCCAAAGAAAGTTCAATCGTTGTACTGTTGATATTTGGCTCTGTTGGCAAATGAGTTTGCCAACCACTGGCCTAGACCTTCCAAACAGCAGGCTCCGGATGAGAGCTGAATTGTAGGTGCACCGGGGAGCTTAGCAAGGTGCCACCCACTGGTCCCATGCCGGGCTGAGCACCGGAGCGAAGGAAAATTCCCTTTGAAGAGATTAGCCGAGGTGCTGGCACGTGCTGCCAGCTGGGTGCTCTGGGACCTCTCCCCGGCTTAACGGGGATTAGCGAGTCTTAAAAGGCGGAGCATTGTGTTGTGCAGAGCTCGCCGCCACGCTCTTAGGAACATAAATGGGACCGCCGTCCCGTGGATGCAAATCGGATGTCGTCTATTCGTTCATGGTGGTGAAATCTCCTGCGAAAAGATTAAACCAAAGAAGGCATGGGGCTGGCCGGTATCCACCGAGCCTCACGATTGTTACCCACGTGAAGCCAGTTTCTCAGGGCATGTTAGTGGAATACTCACGTGGATGTCCCTGTGAACATCCTGCGAGATTGTGCAGGGTGAGATAACGTTGGGTAAGAAAGGAAACAGTCCATTCTCTTCCCAGGTAGCCATGGACCTCCCCGGGCGGCACATAAAAAAACAAACAAACAAACAAAAAACAAATCCACCACTTTTCTCAGCGTTTGTCTTCTTGTGCATAAAACTGGAGGGTGTGTACCCCAGGGCCCTTGCATGTGGCAGGGTGCATCCATTCCACATTGCATCCAAAAGGGCTTCTTAAGCGATGCAACATCCTTTCACATTTTACGTCTTGCTATGATTCCCGTTTTTACGTCTTGCTATGATTCCCATTTTGTCTCCTGCAACTTGACTGAGTTCATTAATGAGATGTAACATTTTTTTTTTTTTGTGGTTGTTGTTGTTGTTGTTGGGTCTTTAGCGTTTTCTATTCATCATGTCATCTGCAAATAGAAACAATCTTCCCGGGAAGGGGAAACAGTTATTCTCCGCGTTTCCCACTCCGTGAAAAGCGGTGTTTGTCACGGGTGATAAATGAGGCTACAGGTCTCAAGTCATGTTCACTAAAAAGAAATAATCAACGTCAACTAGTTGGGAGAGGAAGAAAAATAAATATAAGCGAGAAAAGGGACATTCCGAGCCTTCCTGCGGTAAGATAAAAAACGCTATGCTCTCGGGAACAACTCCCAATTCTATTGACGATCATCAATCTGGCGTTGCGATCATTAACCTGTGACAGTCACAAGGGCCTCTTATGGAGTTCTGGTGACTACCAGGCAATGCTTTCAAGATTTCACACACACAGAGAGACAAACGAGTTAACCCTCCCAGCAACCCCAGGAGGGAAGCTCCTTTGTCATTTCCAACTTAAAAAGAGGAAACTGCGTTCAAGACGGGTTTGCAACTTGTCCACAGGGCTACTCAGGCTTCCAAAGCTGGTCCGCTGCCCTTCACTCCCAAATACAGCCACCATGCGGACGGCCAGTGTCCTGAGCGTGTGATGAGAGCGTGTGGCTGATTCAGGCTCTACACAGGCAGGGACCTGAACTGTGGAAACCCCTTTCACATCCCGCGTGGTTCAGGGTTTCGGTTCAGGGTTCGGGTGCCAGAGAAGGCCGCCCACAAATGAAAAGAGACTAGAAAAGCATTCGTTTGGGGGCCAGGTGGAAGGCCCAGAGAGGACTCTCCTCGCTCGGGCTTCGCCATCCCCTTCATTAAGAGGATGGGATACACCCACAGCCCTCGGGCTGGAAACGCCAGTAACAGCCAATCAGAAGGCCAACAGGTGGAGGTGCTTCCTACCAATGGCTCAGCCAAGCTGAGCGGCTAGCCCTGACCTCTCAGAGCAATCAAGGCTGACCAGCCTTCCGGATTCCCGTCCACACCTCTCTGCTAGTGAAGCAATGACTGGCTTCTGGCACTGAATGCTGTCGTCAACCTGAAGTATCCTTTGGGCTTCGTCTTAAAAACAAAAAGACCCCACAAAAACGTACATTGCAGTTAGAAGCCCGTGTACTGTAGGTGGAATGCCATTGAGCTGATAGAAATTAGTATCTGAGACATCATTGACAGGCAAGATGTTTGTTCCTGTTGGTTTTCCCTGCTCTTCAGCAGCAGCCCCATGGAGCTTCTGAATACATCCCATTGTTTGGACAAATGACAGCCATGTTCACATATGGAACCGTTCTCTGTGTCGGGCGAAAACCATACGTTCTCCGAAAATACTCAGACTCGGAGTAGACCGAGTTTAAGGTTGTATGGGACATGGGCAGTCCATGTCTGATAACGTACCCACAATGCAAACCCCAGTGATGTTTGAGGCACCTTTATGTCTATGGTTACAGCTCATCATTTATAGAGACGTAGAAGTCCGTGTAATTAACGCACGCCGAGAAAAACAGTTCCGAGAGATGGGTCATTTGCACTCGGGCTTCAACATAGGAATACGATTTCGGTGGTTGTGGTCAGAGTCCCTAGGCCCAGGCTGAGGTGGGGGTGCTTAGGCAAGCAGCTCCGGAAAGGAAGTTTGGGAGGAAGCCAGAAGCTGGAGAGGGAGGACAAAGGACAGTGAGGCTGAGGCTGGAGCTGGCCCTGCAGCAGCAAGCCTGAGAATCCCACAGGCAATCTCTTTGCCTTTGGGCTTATGTAGCTGCCGCAACCAGTCAGACTCGGGGTATCCCGAGGGCTGCCTTCCCAAGCCCCTCCCAGAAGCAGCTTCTGTGTTCCAGGGACAAGGGGCCTCTTCACCATTTCCTGGAGATGTGGGCCAAGGGTGTCAGCTGGAGGTGCGGATGGAAGCCAGTCACCCAACTAGTTTCCAGGGCGAAGAACAATGAGGACCACGAGTCTTCCTATTCACAGCAACTCTGGCCACCTGGCCTCACACAGTGAGTGAGGAGGGACTGGCTCAGCCCAGAGGGGCTCCCTGTAGGAGGCGCCTCCCATGGTCCTTCTCCAGCCACTACTGCTGCAGCTCCCCCCAGGGATGACAGAAGGGGAGGAGCGCTTTCCCCTTCGCCTCTCAGAATGAAGCCAGCGGTGACAAGGATTTTTATGAGAGCAGACGCTGCCACCACACAGCACAGTGGCTACTTCAGACTAAATACCGACAAGGAGAGAAAAACCACACCGTTACAAGAGACAGGAGCGATCCATCACCCCGTCCTTAGGGATTACGATACTTGTCCAATCCCCCTTCCGGGAATCCTGGAAGCCGTTATTTTGTTCACTTACCTCGTGGCCACCGAGATTTATTTACCGCCCGGCACACGCCATCCCTCGTGGCCCGGGAAGGTAATTTCACCGAGTGGCACCGGAGGCAAGGCCCGACGCGCTTGCCTCCCGAGAGGCCGCCACGACGGTCTCATCATGAAATAAAAACGGTGCCGTTGTGTTTGATGGTTTTGGCTTGCAGATTTACTGATGCAGTAAAAAACATGGAAGTAATCTTACGGAGAAATATATCAACCTCCATGGAGAAGGGAAGGGAAGAAAATGAAAGGGAAGGGAAGGGAAGGGAAGGGAAGGGAAGGGAAGGGAAGGGAAGGGAAGGGAAGGGAAGGGAAGGGAAGGGAAGGGAAGGGAAGGGAAGGGAAGGGAAGGGAAGGGAAGGGAAGGGAAGGGAAGGGAAGGGAAGGGAAGGGAAGGGAAGGGAAAGGAAGGGAAAGGAAGGGAAAGGAAGGAAAAGGAAGGGAAAGGAAGGGAAAGGAAGGGAAAGGAAGGGAAAGGAAGGGGGAAGGCTGCTGGATGGCCCTGGGGCCCTGGGAGAGGTGCCCAGTGGACAGCAGCAGCAACAGGCTGCTCGGGAGGCTCACTTCTTAGAGAAAATCACAGGGATGTGGGGACCCGCTGCATGTACACCGGCTGTGCATTGACACCCCGCGCCCCCCCCCCCCCCAGGACCCTGGGTGTCGATCAACAGCACATTGGAGAGAAACGAGAAGGGAGACAGTTCCTGGGAGCCAGTCACATGAGCTGTTCCTGCCACCAGTGACCAGGGCAGTGTCTGGAGCTGGCGTGGCTCCCGGGACATTTTCCTGTCTCCTGGGAGGAATCCTCCAGCGCTGTGGTAGGCAAACTGTGGCTCGTGAGCCACATGTGGCTCTTGAGTGTGGCTCTTCCACGAAATACCACAGCTAGAGTGAATCTATGTTGAAGAAGTGGCAGTAGAAGAAGTTGAAGTTTAAAAAATGTGGCTCTCCAAAGAAATTTCCATCATTGTCCTGTTGATATTTGGCTCTGCTGACGAATGAGTTTGCCGACCACTGTTCCAGGAGAATTGCCAGCTGCTCTCACCTTCGCATGGCTATCCACGCCCCTCATTGTGCCGTAACTGCTGGCACTTTTCACCTCCGAATGCATCATCATTTACCAGTATTTTCCACACACGCAGTCATAGATGACTTTTTACCGCCAGACACTCACTGTATATCTCAGTTTGCTTTGTACTCCCCTCAGAATAAAAATGTCACGGGCCGCCACGGGAGCGCGAGCAGACCTGGGAGAGAGCGGCCCGTTTCCCAGCGGAGAGGCCGGAAGAGGACACGCAGCCTAGTGACCGGACGTCGGCCGGGACAAGGGCCAACAGGCGATGGCACTGGCGGACAGAAGCTGGCTGGCGGCCGTGACGTGTGGTGAGAGAGAGGTGGGCGAGGCCACGTGAGCAAGGCATCCAGGATGATGCCTGCCAACAGGGGATAGCAAGCCGCTGCTTAGTTCTGAAAACAAACCCTCCTGGCTGTCGCTGTCGCTTCATTAAAACACATACCAATGTCCTGGAATCCAATCCAAGACCAAACTGAACTGTGTTTTGTCACCTTTGGAAATGCAGAACCTCCTGAGTCCCTCTCTCCCACCGATGCCGCCACCACCCCCAAGATGCCACATCCCTGGCATCCAGCTCCCGTCTCTGCTCTTTATAGCTGTGGGTGTGGTCTCAGCAGGGAGGCGTTTGGAGATAGCATCTGTTGTCTGCGTGTATGACATCACCCACGCCAACGCTCCTGATCCGTGTGAACGCGATGGAGACAGGATGATGCATTTCTTCCCATCTCACCTCCCACCATCACACATACTTTAAGAATCTGTTATGAGGGTTGCTTATTATCATAAACCTAATGAACACATTTTGCCAATGAGGAGAGATGTCCATGCATGTTTGTGTGTGCGTGGGTGCGTGTGTGTGTGTGTGTGTGTGTGTCTGTGTCTCGCTGTAACCGTGGCAGGAAGTGGGTCCCGGCACCTCACTTCACTGGCAGGCGTGTGTCTACACCGTGAGTCTGGGAGGGGGGACTGGGGTGTGTTGGGTACACGCCTTGTCACACCCAAGCTGTGAGTGACTCACATGCTGCTCCAGGCAGAAACTAAGTTTGGGTGATAAAGTCTTTTTCTAAAGCCCAGAATTCTTGAGATAACAGTTAAGCATATGTTTTTAATTCCCGCTCCCTGACTCCATTCCCCTTTTGGAATCAATTCGACATATGTCATCGTCACATTCATTTTTCTAAAAGTGCGTTTTCGCCCTAGTTCGTGTGGCTCTGTGGATAGACCATTGGCCTGCAGATGGAAGGGTTCTAGGTTTGATTCTGGTCAAGAGCACATGTCTGGGTTACGGGCTCAATCCCCAGTACCGGTAGGTTCAAATGCATCCCACCCTGCCCCCAGCTACTCAGCGCCCGTATATGCAATTTAACCAGCCATCTTTGTTGGATTAATTTGCATACTCACTCCTGATTGGCTGGTGGGAGTCATGAAGGTACAGTCAATTTGCATCTTACTCTTTTATTCATGTAGGTAGATCTTCTATTCTCTAAAGCAGGGGTGGGAGACATCTGGCCCGTGGGCCATATAAGGCCCGAGAAATCACTTGGTCTGGCCCTGCCAAGGCAAGAGGGGCGAGTTAATTAAATGTTTCATCAAATACAGCAGGCTAAGTTGTAAGCTGATCATTTTGTATGGCCTGAGAATGACGTAAATATCCAAATGGCCCTTAGCAGGAAACAGGAAGGGATCCTTCCCCATAAGCTTACCTGTGGCTACAGGTGCCCACAGGCTTTCAGTAAGGAGTGGTTCATGGATGAGACTGCTCTGAGTGGTTTCATTAAACTCAGGTTGGTCACGTGGGCAAATGCTTACTTCACACATCGGGAGCACCAGGAGACAGAACACATTCCACTTGTGTTGTCTAATCCTCCCCTGCTCTTCGGACTTGTAACTTTGCAGCCACTGAGAGAAAGCCAGAGACGAAACCTAACCTGAAAGGAACTGAAGCATTTGGAAATTTGAAGTTCCTGGGAGGAAAGGCTGTGGAGGTCAGTCTCACTCTCACTGGGATTCCGTCCCCTGTGACGAAGCTCACTGAACCCTGTAACCGAAGAGAAGCACCCAAAGCGCCATCGAGGGGCCACCCACGGTCACCGTTAACAAATGCAGGGATGTGGAAGGAGCTCACTCTTCAGGACTGAGTATTCCTGTGGGAATGTGCAAACACAAAAGTGCATGATACACGTCTAAGAAATGGCTGATATACACTAATAAAAGAGAAACATGCAAATTACCATCACTCCGCGATGCTCAACAGCCAATCAGAGTGAGCATGCAAATTAACCTGAAAAGATGGCAGCAGCCCCGCCCCCCAGCCACTCTGGGCCTATGGGAGTTGGAGAAGTTGGGCGCCAGTGCCTGAGACCCGGGAACAGAGATCTGGATTGTGAGAGGGATTTCTGATTGCCAGTTATCCCCCGAGGGGACCCAGATTGGAAAGGGTTCAGGCCGGGCTGAGACACCCCCCCCCCCCATGCATGAATTTTGTGCACCAGGCCACTAGTATTAAGATAAAAGTGAAAGCCCCGTCTGTGTTGCTCAGTGGTTGAGCATCAACCTATGAACCAAGAGGTCATGGTTCGATTCCCAATCAGGGCACATGCCCAGGTTGTGGCTAGATCCCCAGTAGGGGGCATGTAGGAGGCAGCTGATGGATGATTCTCTCTCATCATTGATGTGTCTATCTTTTTTTTTTCTCTCTCTCTCCCTTCCTCTCTGAAATCAATAAAAACGTATTTTTATTAAAAAATAAAAAGATACAACAGTGACCTAGAAAGGAAGACTGGGGCCCTGGCGTGATACCGCTGGAAGCTCAGACGCGCAGCAAGGTCAATAGTAATGAGATGAGTGCAGGAGGACACATCGCCATGATTTCCCTTGTAGGACGTAAGTGTCACCGTAGACACGATGAGCAGGACCCACTGAAAGGAAATGAAGTTCCACCTGACCCTGAGGGGGGAGAGGAGCCGGCCGTGCGGAGAGACCAATGGATTGTTTTCTTGACTAAACATGTTAGTCATCACCACAGTGAGACGTGAAGCAAATGTTTTTATTTGATGCCACCGTAACCCGCTCTCGTCGGCCCAGATCAATGCCTGCTCCCCAGGGGGCTCTGTGGGGTGGGCAGCGGGCAAGCTGTTGTGACTCCACATTTGTAGAGACATCATTCTGAGAAGCAATGTAACAGGAGATTTTAAGAGCAAGATCTAAATCCTCATCACTTCTCTAGTACTCTCCGTTTCTTTCTGCCATGCATCTTATTTTCCTAAGAATACACAGGAAAGTACAGTACTTCCTTTTATATATTAAAAAGAACCAGGCTGGGGGTGGGGGAGGATTTATAAAAAAAACAAAAAACACAAAAAAATGAGATTTCACTTAGCAAAGACAAGTACCATATTATTTCACTCGCATGTGGAATTTAATGAATAAATTGAACTGCCAAGCAAAATAGAGACAGACTCAGAGAGAGAGCAGGCAGACAGCTCTGGTGGGGGGATTGTTGGGGGTCGGGGTAGAGGAAATGAGCAAAAAATTAAAAAAGAGAGAGAGAGCTCATGGACATGGAAAACAGTATGGTGATTTGGGTGGGGGGGTAGGCAGGTGGGTAGAGATGAAAAGGCATAGAGGAGATAAATGGTGATGGGGGAAAAAAAGTTAAATGAAAAATAGATTTAAAAGAAAAAGAAACAAGAAACAGGCTTGCAGTGAAGCTGTTTGTATTCTGGTTCGACCTTTATCCTTCCACAGCTGTTGGCTCTTGAAAATCTCTCTTCCTCTTTAAAAAAAAATCTGCATGTAAGAACCTTGCTCCCGGGAAGGTTCCCCCCCAGGCTGAGAAGCCAGAGCCTCACAGATGCCGCAGGACCACCCCGGGGCAGGAGGGAGGAGCCACAGGAATGCTGACAGTAGAGCCACACCTCCAACTAACAGTTCATGGTCAGGTTTGATGAGACCGTGGGTTCTATGTCGGAGAGGAACTGGTAAACCAGGGGAGAAGTTCACTTAGAGACTCCACCTTAAATAGCAGTGGAGGAAGAATCCATGATCCTCTCAAGGAAGATTGAAATGATCATCATTGGCCTCCGATGAGGAAAGAAAGAAAGTGGGAGAAGTCAGATCCAGACATTGTAACTCAATGAGTGTAAGTGGCTGGTTAAATACCTTTCGTTAAGTCATTAGTTCAAGGCATATTGAAATAACTCATTCCCTTTGGTCTGAAAATAAATGGGGACAGTGAGGCAGAGAGAACTCAGGGGGAAACCATGGTATGTGTGTAAACCCAGGAGTACTGTCTGCTGGCCACAGGGTGCAGCTCCTCCCGTGCAGGGACCGAGCATTCTGCCCCCTGGTGCCCTGCAGGTCAGTCACTGCCACCGTCAGCCACAGCCTCAGCCCAGCCCCGATGGCTGACCCTCCCAGAGCTGCAGCTCGGGTCCACTTTGCCACATCCATTCCCCCATGGCACAGGCTCCCTCAGAGGCAGGTCACAGTTACTCACGTGACATTAAAGACAGGCAGAAATTCTCAATAAAATCTTAAGACTTCACATTTGTCCATTATTTCTTTCCAAAACAAGTAGGGTGTCTTATTCCTGCGTTCAATGTGTTTGTGAAAAGTTTTCCTAAATCAAATTCCCGATAATCAATCCCATTTCAAATGCGCTCCCGGATGTGATTAGGTAAAGCCGCCCCCTGGAGTGAACAGCACAGTTATTCACCCCTGGAGGACCCCACAATCTTTAACTACCGTCTAACTCCCATGACCAGAAACCCGTTGTCAATGTAAGCAAGCTTTTACTACCGAAAAGGACAATCTAGACGGCAGATGAGCTGAAGAAGTGTTTTGATTCAGAGCATCGGCAGCCTCTAACCCAGCCCAATTTCCATCACAGAACCACAGTACCGCCTGCTCAGAGTTCGGAGTGTTTTGTTTCTTATGTAAGAAATCTTTGCTCTTTCTTGGCAGAAAGCTTCTACGGATAATGGTTACATTTATTTCTGGTTTCTTGGAGATTTCATTCCATGGAACATCGAGCAAATGGCTTAACACATCTTTATAGGATCTTAAATATGATACTTGCAGTCAAAGTACAAAAGCAGCGGAGAAAATTCCCCATCACAAGGTAACCCAGGTCATTTCGTTGGATAAAGCAGAGGCCAGTGGACAAATCCTACTTTAAAAAGGCTCACAAATCCCTCCCTCAACCAGGAGGGAAAAAAATCTTCTATGTTTCGCCAGCAGACCAAAGCCGCTGTGACATTGATTAAATGCGGGATTTAGACCTACAGACACAGAATGCACCACCACCACCACCACCACCACCACCAATAACAAGAAAACAAGAGTCAAGGAGAAAATCTCTCCTGTTGCTTTAAATAAAATCCAATAGGATGATTGTCCCAGGAGGCAACTCACCCCAGGGCTTAGGCTTAAATACCAATCACAAAACATATCACATGTTGGAAGAGTTCTGCTTTGCCTGGAACACATGACCTACATCGTGAAAGCATCATAGAATGACTCTGTCTGATATGTTCTTTACATGGATGTGAAATTTCATGTCCAGATTGAACTTTTGAGGAGTAAGTGGTATCCAAAGAAATGGTTGGCTTAAATCCTCATTCAAGCATTTTGAACGTTAAATTTATTTTTTTTATCTCCCACCCCAGATCTGGAAGAAAGAAATATAATTTGAGGCTACTCCATATATATCTTGGCTATGTACATTGGCTGAACATTGCTGTCTCAGTTTATTTTACATTCAAATATTCTTGCCTGCAAAATAAGCATAACTTAGGATCAAATGTTAATTCTAAGAAAATGTGTCTTTCTGATAGAAATATCAAGCCCAAACAAATTCACTTTTTATTTTTGTAGCCTAACATTCTAAGAGCATATTACACTTTTCATGGAGCTATATTTGTCTTCCTCTAATTTATCAATCTCTCTCTCTCTCTCTCTCTCTCTCTCTCTCTCTCTCTCTATATATATATATATATATATATATATATATATATATATATATATATTTAGGCTTAAATACCAATCACAAAACATATCATATATATATTTATTTTTTTTTTAATTGAATTCAGAAAGGCAGTCAGAGGGAGAGAGATAGAAACATCCATGATGAGAGAGAATCATTGACTGGCTGTCTCCTGAACACCCCCTCCTGGGGATTGAGCCCACAACCTGGATCAGTGACCAGACCAGGAATCCAGCTGTGACCTCCTGATTCATAGGTTGACACTCAACCACTGAGCCACATCTCTATAAATTCTTCTTGGCTTTCTCTGCATTGCTGTTATGATCCCACAACAGAGATAATAAGAATTCATTCTGGCCAATAAGAATTCTAGAAAAGGCCACGACCGAGATGGTCATCTTTCTCCAATTACGGTGACATTTCTGGAATGTCAGGCCACTGAGTACTGTGTAGGAGCCCCAGGGCTTGGCCATTTGTTTAAAATGAAGTGCTAGGCTAACAGTGAGGACAACAGCAATAGTTCACAGAAACACGGACCAGGAGAGAGAGCCCAGAAAGGAACTCCAGCGTCGATGGTCCTCAGACAAGCTGTCCCTGACATCCTCCAGAACTGTTTCTCAATTGGAACGCAAAGGCAGTCCTGACGTTGGTTCCCGGGAAATGCGATTGGCTCCATGTGGCTGTCCACGAAGCGCACCGAGGAGGACACGGGGGTTCGTGCAGGGCCGGCCTGTAGCATCGGGACTAGAGGGTCACTTCCTTCCCTCCCAGATCACGTTTTGGTCAAATTCTCTGAGGGTGTGTAACAGGTGCAGGCTGTGCCGGTTAAAGAAAGACTGCAGCCCGGCTGGCATGGCTCCGTGGTTGACCTTTGAACCAGGAGGTCACGGTTCTTTCTATTCCCCGTCATGGCACAGGCCTGGGTTGTGGACTTGATCCCCAATGTGGGGTGTGCAGGAGGCAGCCAATCAAAGACACACACACTCTCTCTCTCTCTCCCATTCCCTTCCTCTCAGAAATCATTAAAAATATTTTAAAAAGAAAAGAAAAAAAAAACCTTAAAATGCCAGGAAGGGAGGAGGCAGCCCAGGCTGTCTGCGTGAGGTTCAGGCGCAGTCCCCATCACAAGGTCACCGCCTGCAGGTCCCTGCAACTGCCCTGGTAAGTCCCTGCAATGACATGGCCTCCTACACCAACTCACTGGCCAAGTCCTGGAAGAATCCTACACGTGCATACTTCTTAAGGTTTACAATTAAAATAATGGGCTACCAGCTCGACGTAAGTTTCTGAACCTAGCATTTTGATCAGCTGCCGTCTTAAAAAATGCCCTGTGGGTAGGTGGTTGGTAAAACCATAACAGTCCCTTCCATTGAGCGGCTGGCCTGCGCCCAGCAGCCCTTCCCCTCCACAGACACCCATGCACTGTTTGTTTTCAGAGCCCTTCTCTGTGATGTGGGCAGTTCTGCTACAGGAAAAGTGTGTTTTGTTTAGGGCCAGCATGATCTAAAGGGACTCATTACAAGCACGTGGGACATGTATGATTTTAGAAAGCTCAGCCCCACCGACGCCCCAAAATGTGTGCATTTGACTCCTGAGGAACTTACCATATTTGTTCCCTGTAGCTGTCATTTCATTTTGCTGCCTTAGCATCCACAAAGGACAGGGGCCGGTTACCATGGCAGCAGCGAGGGCAGACCCATTGTCCCCTTGTCAGTCATCTCCCCAGTGAGGTCCGGTGGAGAGCGCTCAGCGTGGGGGACTGGAGCCCCCACGTCTTCACATAGCTCTGAACTCTGAGTCCTGGGATGGAAGGGCTCAGACAGAGGCCCGTTTCCATGGCGATGAGGGAGCAGCACCCATGACTGGGTTTGTCCCTCATCTCAGCAATGTCTGCCTTGGGAGTCTGCGCTGGGCATGTCGGCCCACGTTTGGTTGTGGATTCAGAAGGCAGGATGGCGGAGCTGCTATGGCAACCACGGTTTTTGTCTTAGGGGAGATCCTAGAATAAAGTAACCTCGCAGGTTCCAACGGAAATTTTAAGTGACTAGCAGCGGAGGCCAAAGCAGAGAAGTAGTGGTAACAAACTCCCTTCTGCCACAGCGATACCCAGTCTGACTGCCTCGCTTTCCCGTCGCTCGTGGCAATGCGGTGTTCGGAAGTGAGAAGGGGGAATACTTGGAAGGTTAGAACACGAAAAAGAACATAAAATCATCACATATGATTTCTTTTTAAAATGAGAATAGGGACGAGAATGGCTCAGAGACATATGTGTAAGCAATACTCACATGTTCAAGGAACCCCTTTTATCTATGTTTTCACTCATTTAATTGAAGTTCTCTTACAGCGGTCATTCATGTTCCCAGTCAAACCGTGACCCTCTCCCCAGTGCTGACCACTTACACCAGTCGGCAAACTCATTAGTCCACAGAGCCAAATATCAACAGGACAACGACTGGAATTTCTTTTGAGAGCCACATTTTTTAAACTTAAACTTCTTCTAACGCCACTTCTTCAAAATAGACTCGCCCAGGCCGTGGTGTTTTGTGGAAGAGCCACACTCAAGGGGCCAAAGAGCCGCATGTGGCTTGCGGCCGCAGTTTGCCGACCTCAGCCTTAGGAGACTTCATTTACTCCTCTCTCCCCCTCTTCCTGGGCCCCAGGATGGATGCCAAGAAAGAAAGAGCCAATAAGAATTCTAGAAAAGGCCACGGCTGAGCTGGTCATCTTTCTCCAATTATGGTGCCATTTCTGGAATGTCAGGCCACTGAGAACTGGACAACCGTGGCACACATTTATTTCCTAGAAAGTTATTAAAAGCACAGGAAGTTTTAATTGAAACTCAGAGCTGAACACTATTTGCATTTTGAATGATTTCGTCTCGGTATTTCTCTTCTAGGAGATTCTACAATGTGCTAAGAATTAAGTGTATGACTCGCATTATTCCACATAAATTCCACTAAAAATACTTTTGAGGACATTATTATGTTTATTTTCAGAGGGACTGCAGCTCTATGGCTGCGTTACTTGAAATGAAACACTTCTACTACCGAATTCTAGAATAGATTATTTTCATTAAAAAAAAAATTTATTGATTTTTTTTTACAGAGAGGAAGGAAGAAGGATAGAGAGTTAAAAACATTGATGACAGAGAAACATTGATCAGCTGCCTCCCGCCCCTCCCCCCCCCCCCCATACACACACACACAAACACACACACTGGGGATGTGCCTGCAACCAAGGTACATGCCCTTGATCGGAATCAAACCTGGGACCATTGAGTCTGCAGGCTGACCCTCTCTCTATCCACTGAGCCAAACCAATTTTGGCTATTTTCATTTTTTAACCCCCCTCCCCCCCAGATCAGAATGACATTACATGCATTGCCTTACTCTTTCTCGTGCCCATGGGACTTGTGGGCTGACCAAGAAGTTGCCAATTGCTAGACATTATTTTTAAGTGTCCATGTGCTAATGTCTCACTTTATTCGCCAACTTTGGCAACTATTTTATGTCTGTGTGGTGTTAATGCGTTCTTTCAATCTTCAGACATCTTTAATGAACAGCTGGATATTCTGGGTTGGAGTCTATAACGGCTTATGGATATAGATGGCATGCATTATTTTCTCAGACTGTTCTTTGGGGAAATGGAGAGAGGACACTTAACCTGTATTTAGTCCTTTTACCTGGGGATGGATGGAGGCAGCCTGGGTTGATGGGGCACGCACAGCAGAGGAGACATCTGGAGAGGTAGGGACAGATGGTGCGCCCCACGGAAACGGGGAGTTAGCTCTCCCCACAGGGACCCGAGCCAGGGCGGACGTGCTCCCTACATCATCTCCTATGCCCAGCGCTGAGGTGAAGCAGGACGGATTGACAAGAGAACCTAGCGTTCCTTTGTCTTTTTCCTGGACATTGGCCACTTTGCAGTAAGACGTGGGCAGCCTGGGACCGGCCACCCGCGTGCACGGGCACTGCCTGCAGGTGGGGTCACAGGTGATGGCAGAGATGCGGAGTTGACTCAGACATTGAAAATCACCTGCTATCCGTCTCTTTTGTTGGCCAATCCTTTCTTGGAGACAAGGAACATGGATCAAGCAAAAGACCACCAAACTGGCCAGTGTAGCTCAGTGGTTGAGTATCAACCAATAAACCAGGAGGTCATGGTTTGATTCCTGGTCAGGGCACATGCCGGGTTATGGGCTTGATCTCTAGTGCAGGGTGTGCAAAAGGCAGCTGATCGATGATTCTCTCTTAACATATCTCTCTCTCTCTCTCTCTCTCTCTCTTTCCCTTCCTCTCCAAAATCAATAAAAATATATAGGAAAGAAGAAAAAGACCACAAAGTGCCCCTAGCTTTACCAGGACATAGGCTTTGGGAGAGCAGTTTTCAGGGAAATGGTTGGTGCTAAAAACAAAGAAATTGACCAAAGGATGAGTAGGGAGCAAGGCAGGCAGCTCTTCAGGCTGCATGGCCGGCTGACCACCAGCTCCCCGCCACTTTCCCCTCCCCCCCCCCACCTCACCACCAATAAAATATATTCTCTCCACTCACTGGGAGGAAACAGGGATTCAGATATTTTACGTGACGTGGCCAAAGTCACGCAGCACCGGCTATGGGTCAGAATGAGAATCTAATTCTATGTAATCAACACTGATTCTCTTTCTGCTAAATCACATTTCCCCCTGGCATTTAAGCTTGAGAGTCCAGCGTTAAAGCCTCGTGGAATTGTCTGAGGTTCCAGAAATTGTGAGCTTAGAAGGCAAAAAAGCATTCTTGCAGAACAACGGCACCGTGAAAATTCATCTGTCCTCCGTGTCCGTGGGCACGGCAAAGGGGTGAGGTCATTTAATACTTAAGCTCAATGAGTCCAAAATCATGCTCTCCAATGCCAAGGGCCCTTCGAATGGACAGGAGCTGCCTACGCAGAGTAAGTTTTCATGCACATCACAGAGTTTCCTTACAAAAGCGTCCATTCTAAAATCTCCCCTCTCCCTTGCCGAAACCGGTTTGGCTTAATGGATAGAGTGTCGGCTTGGGGACTGAAAGGTCCCGGGTTTGATTCCGGTCAAGGGCATGTACCTTGGTTGCGGTCATATCCCCAGTAGGGGGTGTGCAGGAGGCAGCTAATCAATGACTCTCTCTCATCGATGTTTCTAACTCTCCCTTCCTCTCTGTACAAAATCAATAATATATATATATATATATTTTTTTTAAGAAAATGTTATTTTTTAAAAATATATTTTATTATTTTGTACAGAGAGGAAGGGAGAGAGATAGAGAGCTAGAAACATCGATGAGAGAGAGAGTCATCGACCAGCTGCCTCTTGCACACCCCCTACTGGGGATATGCCCGCAACCAAGGTACATGCCCTTGACCGGAATCGAACCCGGGATCTTTCAGTCCCCAAGCCGATACTCTATCCATTGAGCCAAACCGGTCTCGGCCAATAAAATATATTTTTAAAAAATAAATAAATAAAAATAAAATCTCACCCTCTCCCCTCCTCTCTGAAATCAATAAAAATATTTTTAAATAAATTAATAACCATTAAGGGAGCAATGAATATGAACGCCAACAGTAACAGCAAAGTAAAGACATTCCTGCTGAAAGAGTTGAAAGATACCTGGTTAACCAGAGCCTCGCTGCCCTACAAGGTCCACAGGAGAAACCCGAACAGAAGGACATGAGCCGAGTTCCTGACACGGAGTTCATTCCTGCCCAGAGCGATAGAAGCGTGTTGCCTGAGATGGATCAGCTTCATTTTCTCTCATCCCTTTGTCAATGTTTAGGCCAAAACTGTAAGTAAGATTGGCAGGTTGGAGGGAGTGGGTAACTATAATTTATGTTTCTATTTCTTAGAAATGACTCTACAGCAGGGGGACTCTATGGGGCGTCCACGTCACAGGAACACTTCGGGGGTCACATCGGGGTTCCGACCGGTGATGCATCACCCGTATTCAGAGCCCCCTGGACCAGTGGTCGGCAAATTCATTAGTCAACAGAGCCAAATATCAACGGTACAAAGATTGAAATTTCTTTGGAGAGCCAAATGTTTTAAACTTAAACTTCTTCTAAGGTCACTTCTTCAACATAGACTCGCCCAGGCCGTGGTATTTTGTGGAAGAGCCACACTCAAGGGGCCAAAGAGCCGCATGTGGCTCGAAAGCCGCAGTTTGCCGACCAAAAAGCCCTGGACTAATTCCACTGGACAAGTGCTCTTTGTGGAGTCATGAAATACAATCCTGACATCATCACAGCCAGCAAGATCCACCTGAGGAAAGAATTATGCGGGGAAGCTGTAAAGAGCATGAATAACATGCCCTCGCAGCCTCCTTCTGTGTCATGTTGAATAACAAGGGGCCTGCTCTCCAAGGTGGCCTCGCACACGTGTTTGGCTGCACAAACACTCTCGGATCAGCAGCCTGGAGACGTGTCAACAGCACAACGAAGGCCTCCACGGGACACGCAGCCAGTGTACCCATAGAGAGAGAGGGAAATGCCATGGAGAAAATCTTTGTCCGATGAGCTACAGCTGCGAGTAACTAATATCTAATCGCCCATCCAGAACGTATTATCCACCCGGCAGAACAAAGGTGGGCAATTTGCTCTGATCTGCTGAGATGATTCACCAAATTACCGCATAAAAATACACTTAGCTCATATTAAAGTTATGACACTCACCAATCAAACCATAGCCGACTCGGAATGAATGCTGATTCGCCTTAACGTTGTGTTTTTTTCTGTGTGTGTGTGTGTGTGTGTGTGTGTGTGTGGTGGGAGGGGAGGGAAGGGAACAAATCAAAGGTAGAATAGAAACCTCACACAGAAAGTGAAGATTCACATCGGAATTTTTCTAGAACTATAATTCCATAAAGCTTGGGACGCCAAAGCTAAAATATTGGACACACATCAACATGAATTAAGCGATTGCATTGGTTACTTAGCCAACACAACAAATTGTGTGCAGATGTTAGTGTGCAATTTAATTTGCACGCAAACGTAATGGTGATGAGCTGTGTGCCTTCTTGGATCTGAATAATTAGCTCCATAGACACAATCTGGGGGGAATCTGGTAACTGACGTTGTCATGGGGAGCAGGGGGGGGGCGGGGGGGGGAGTTCTCTTCTGCATTCCTGTCCTGTATTGGAATCAGTTTCTATGCCCTTTGTCACATGACTCTCCAGCACCTCCCAGTGGCCCAAAAGTGTATTTCCTCCTTCAGTGATGTGACTCCCTCTGCCCAGTAGCTGTGGGCTAAGGTGACAGTGTCCCAGCCACAAGCTGAAGACTTGAAAAGCCTTTCATGATTCTGGTCGTCTTTCCGTTTTCACGCCATCTGCCATCAGAGAAACGTGCTCACGTGGCTACTGGTGATTGCTGTTGTTAATCTTCACCTGAGGATATTTTTCCGTTGATTTTTAGAGAGTGGAAAGGAGGGGAGAGACAGAGAGAAACATCGATGTGCGAGAGACACATCGATTGGTTGCCTCCCACTCGGGCTCTAATCAGGACCTGGGGGAGGGGGGAGAGAGGGGTAATTGAGCCTACAACCTAGGGGCTTGCCCTTGACCAGAATCGAACCCAGGATTCTTCATTCAGTCTGTGGTCTGATGCTCTATCCACTGAGCCAAACCGGCCAGGGCAGTCTAGGAGATTGTTGAGTTTGCTTGTTAAGCAGCCATACCTGTCACACTCAGAAAAGGCTTTTCTCACAACACGCATGCCATGGGCACGTGGCGCTGGCCTCCCCGGTTTCGATTGGCGGTGCCCCCCTCACTCCATAACGTTTAGGACAGGGAGCTGGGGGAACCACATCTTGGCAGGTTTCTGGCTGCTGTGACTTGATTCAGTTGAAGGCACGTGATTTTAGATGACCAATCAGAATGCACATAAGGATTATTTGGAAGAACCACATAGGAACTGTGTGTTTCCTCCAAGTCTTTCGCCAGAAGAACGGGAGGTTTGGACCCCAAAGGCATCTTCCTGATACATGGAGAAGACAGGCAACGGAGGTGAAAGAGTGGAGAGACGCAAAGAAACAGATCACAGATCGTGGTGGTGGGGCCCGTCTCTGGGCCCAGCTCCACCTGCAGGTGATGGGGTTTTCTTTCTCTGTGCACCAATGTCCTCTCCCTCCTCCATCCAACCTGAATGGAGCTCCTGGCCCCTGGCCAGAGGGATCCAGATGGACACA
Source organism: Pipistrellus nathusii (assembly GCA_963693515.1). NCBI lineage: Eukaryota > Metazoa > Chordata > Mammalia > Chiroptera > Vespertilionidae > Pipistrellus > Pipistrellus nathusii. The sequence continues at coordinate 50,179,685 of OY882870.1, read as the reverse complement.
GAGCTCTAATCGCAATGTGAAGGATGGAAATGAAGGAAATATCCCTTTGAACACCATTTCCCTTCATTTGAGCTGAAACACCTGGGCACTCCGTCATGTGTACAGACAGGATTTGCTGCAGAAAGAGAGCAATCATAAAAGTGTATGCAAAATACAAGTCCTTCTATCCATGTAATTTTCTTGCAAAAATATCATCCTAAAATAATTCTAGTGTCTCCCACCTCCAACAACAAATGAATACTTCCAAAGACACAATAGTATTACAAATTTTTTCCCCCCGATAGGACAAAATATTTCATCAATTTAGGCTACATTTATAATCTTATAAAATTTACTTACATGATGAGGCTATCGAAAACTACTAAACTTAAAAGGCACAAGTTTAATCCCAGCTTCACTTCCCATGTCAGAGAGAAGAGTAGGTCTGTCCTGCCTGGCTGGTGGGTGAGCATTGACCTATGAACCAGGAGGTCATGGTTCGATTCCCAGTTAAGGCATATGTCCGGGTTGCGGTCAATATTCCCAGTGTGAGGCGTGCAGGAGCAGCTGATCAACGATTTTCTCCCATCACTGATGTTTCTCTCTCTCCTTCTCCCTTCCTCTCTGAAATTTATATATAAAATATTGCACGTATACATATTTTAAGAGCGTGTCTTTAAGTCAGGTCAGGATAAATCTGTTTTCCAGGCTAGTGCAGGTAAAACGTCTATTTTGTGACTGAGGAAAGGGTATTTATTCCCATCATTAACCAGGTTGCCTGGATTCTGTGATGAGCTCTCCTTGGTGATCCTCGGCATTGTACACAGGCTGCTGCCTAAAGTGGATAAGTGTTTGATAATTAGATGATTAGATGTTAATAAGTCACTTCTGGCTGCTTAGCTACTGCCTATGTTTTAGAAAATCACATCCCATTTCCCTGGCTGCAGATAGAATACATACCCACTTTCTATAACTTAGAAATTACCAGAAGGTCCAGAGGGGGAAAAAGAGCCAGCTATGTTCCAAACACAAGGCATTCATCATCCTAGGAGGCTGCGGTGTTTCTCTCACCAGACGTTACTTTCTACAATGATGCAGTTTATATACGGTGTGCCTTGTTTTTCTGTGTTTAATTCTTACTTATTAGACTTGAATGTTCCCTTATGACAACCATTTGCCAAAAGTGAAACTCAATGTCACTTTTATGGGGAACAGATGCTGGGGGTACAGAGACCCCCACAGGCACCTGCTGGGGCAGCAGCCAGGCGGGGCGGGAGAACGGGCTCTCCCTAGTCCTCCAAGGAAGTGACCACACCTGTCCCCCGCCCCTCTCACCAGAGAAACTAGAATGCACTGAGACCACGGCAGGGGCCACCTAGAACGTGTCTCTCAGTACAGAACTCAGACCATGTCCCCCAACGACCGGCCTGCCCGCTTGTGAGGATGAGAGCCTCGAGGCCGGCCCAACCTGACCTGACCAGAAGGGAATGTGCCTTGTAACCAGCTCTCCGAGGAATTAGGATTAGCATCCCTACTCAACCCGTTTCTTCTTCAGGATCATGGTCGGCACCTGTGCTTGCTCCATCCAGGGAGCAGAGCCATGCACTGGAGTGAACCCGCCCCCGCCCTGCACACTCACAGCCCAGTGAGGAGCCAGCCTCGGCGAGGGACGCAGGGATGGACGCGGGATCTCAATGGGCCAGGCTCCGGAGGACCAGGATGGACGCTTTACAATGTGGCCTCGGGAAGAGGGAAGTGATGTCGGAGGGCCCGGGGGAGGGGCCTGGAGAGTGAGGACCAGGCAGGGAGCTCACTGTGGGAAGAGGGCCAAGAGGGGGCAGCTGCCTGACCCACTGAGTCCCATCTTCACCTCCACAAACGCAACAGTGGCCCTCGGAGGGCTCACAGGGTTCTCATTATCCTCTCACCCTGAGCTGTGCGGTCCTGCGGTCACATGGACCCCCTGTCGGCGTGTTACAGCCACACGTGGCCGAGCCCTGCCCACCGGATGGCGACAGAGAATCCTCATTGTCCCTGAAGTCCCACCAGCAGCGTGGGGGTCAGCAGACCCCACCGCGGGGGGCGCCCCAAGCTGGTGAGAAGCACAGGTCAGGCCCTTCCTTGCATCCGGGGATTCTCAGGGGACCTGGAGGCAAGGAAAGTAGAACCAGAATTCATGGTCGTCGACCACTTAACGGGGCCTCCGGAGAGCCAACTGCTCTGACTGGTAGGAAGCAGCAACTCACTCCAACCTCAGCGTAAAGACCCAGGAGCCAGGTGAGTGCCCTCGGGGTCTGGATTCCATGAGCTCCATTCCTGCTCAAGGGCCCACATCTGGGTCGCAGGTTCAATCCACAACCAGGTCTGGACAGGTGCAGGAGGCAACCAAATGATGTCTCTTTCTTCCCTATCCCCTCTCCCTCCCTCCTCTCTCTCCTCTCTCTCTTCTCTCCTCTCTCTCCTCTTCTCTCCTTCTCTCTCTTTCTCTTTCTTCCTTTCTCTCCCTCCTTCCCTTCCACGCTCTCTAAAAACCAATGGAAAAAATATCCTCAGGTGAGACTAACAAAAAGGAAAGAAAAAAACTTGCCTTTGCAGGCCCCCGTACAATCGGCACTAGTCACATGATGGCTGCTATATTCTCTACACCTTTGCATTTGTTTGCCGACTCCATTTGCATTTGTCGGCGAAGGCACATATTGAAGACTGAAATAATTTCCCCCTAAATAAAATACGTGCATGAAAAATAAACCTATCGGTGAAAACGCCGTGGTTTTCCAGAGGGCCATGCTGCCGCCCTTGCTTAAAGACCGGAGTTTCCGAACAAAGGGGCCTGCAGGCGTGCAGATAGGGAATGGCCCGCCGGCACCTGGCACTGATTTATTCCCGCCATCACTCACGCTGAAATTACCAGCTGGCGCCGTGGAACCAAATTGGATTCCGGCCATAATATGAGGCCGCAGTAGCTCCTGATGAGCAGACACTATGCATAAATGAAATAAATTAATAATCTACTTAACGGTGACATTTTTAGAGCCTGTTTATGTCCTAATTTCAAAAAAATGTAGTTGTTAATCACGCGTGTAACCGTGAATCACGCAGGCCGATGGCCTCTTCTAGAAGCCCAGAGGGCTCGGGCTGGTTTGCAAAGGTGACAGCCTCCTCAGAAGCCGGCTCCGGGGGTCGCTGGGGAGCCTGCGAGCTGTGACTGCAGACGGAGCGCAGTGCTGGGGCACGGAATATCCAGGTAACAGCACTGGTAAAGGTGGGCAACCAGGTGGCCACCTCGGTAAAGGTGGAATGCAGAAAGCAGTGGGACGAGAAGAAAATAGCTCCCAGGGCTGAAGCTTTGAGACTTTCTACTGGGAAGAAAGCAGTAAAAGTCAACAAAGAGCCCGGCCGGTGTGGCTCAGTGGTTGAGCGAGGACCTATGAACCAGGAGGTCACACTGCGATTCCCAGCCGGGGCACATGCCCGGATTGTGGGCTGGATCCCCAGCAGGAGGCAGCTGATCAATGATTCTCCCTCATCATGGATGTTTCTCTCTCTCTCTCTCTCTCTCTCTCTCTCTCTCTCCCTCTCCCTTCCTTCTGAAATCAATCAAAAGATATTTAAGAATAAAATCAATGAAGAAAACAACCGAACAAGGGCATGAAAGAGAAGCTGACTGGAGATATCCAGAGATATCTGGATGTGGAGATATCTCTGAGGGAGGTGACTCCTGGCCATGCCCCGCCCCATCCCACAACACCCCTCCCTCCGCTCTGACTACGTGCTTGGGAGAGGGAAATAAGACATGCACGCGGGAGCAAGGGCTGAGGTCCCACAAGGAGACCCAACGGAGCAGACAGACCTGCCTCCTGTGGAGCGGTGACAGGTGCATGTTGGAAAAACACCTCCAATTCTCCCCCTCGTCAAGCACGTTAATAAACGACCCCACAGCTGAAACCAATTTGGCTCAGTGGATAGAGCGTAGGTGTGCGGACTGAAAGGTCCCAGGTTCGATTCCGATCAAAGGCATGTACCTTGGTTGCAGGCACATCCCCAGTAGGAGGTGTGCAAGAGGCAGCTGATCGATGTTTCTCTCTCATCGATGTTTCTAACTCTCTATCTCTCTCCCTTCCTCTCTGTAAAAAAAAAAAAAAATCAATAAAATATGTTTTAAAAGAATAAAAATAAACAAACACATGGACACGCTCAATCTCTCAAATGCTGCCATGAAAGGTGTGGGCTGAGGTGGCTGCTTATCCTATTTCTGCCACCTGGAAAGTTCCCGGTCCGCCTTCACCATCCCCTTCAAGACGGGGCCCCCTCGGGCCCAGAGCACATACTGTATACAGCGTCTCAGTGGGATTGCTTGTTGCTGCTCACACAGTACAGGATGACTGTAGCGTTGCTGAAAAATGCAGAGAAGCCAAACATGGGTGGATTATAGGTGACCTGGGATGGAGGAAAGGTTGAGGGAGATGCTGTATTTTGCCTCCCCCCTGTCCCTCCCTCCCCAGGAGCACCCCATTTTCTCTCCAGGCTCCCCCCACCTCAATTCCACGCAGTGAGGCCAGACCTACTCCATTTTGGACTCACGCAAAAAGGGTGCTGGTCTCAGGCCTGACTCATCCGATCCCACCATGACAGGTTCAGGGAATAGGAAGCAGTGCTGGGTCACCTGAGGCCCACGGAGAAGGATGCACGTGCTTCTGTCTGTCTTATTTTCCTTTTTAAATATATTTTATTGATGTCAGAGGGGAAGGGAGAAAGAGAAACATCAGTGATGAGAGAAAAATCACTGCTCAGCTGCCTCCTGCACATCCCCTACTGGGGATTGAGCCCGCAACTCGGGCACGTGCTCTGAGGGGATCGAACCATGACCTCTTGGTTCATAGGTTGACACTCAACCACTGACCCACACTGGCTGGGCCGTGTCTTGATTTTCACCTGGGATGCTAACTGGAGAGACTGGATGTGTATTGGGCCCCCTGTGTGGTCTGCCAGAGACTAAGCTTCCAGGCAGGGCGGTGAGTGGAGGGGGCCTTGGACTCTGGACACACCCTTAAAACCCACTGCCCTGCACCTCATGGGTCCCTCAGCTCGAGTGAGCCACGGAGCCCTTTCCTCATGAGCCTACTTGGGTTTCCTTCCATTCCTCACAACGGAAGGAGATCTAATAATATGCAACTGCCAGTACTCAGCTGATTCTTCTTCCTGGCTATCCTTGGGCAGATATACTCATTTTAATAGGTAATGGGATGAGAACCACAATGGGGAAAAAATATTGTTTTGTACATATTGTCCTCCAGCTGCCACAGTAACATTATTCATCATCTTTTACAATAAGCCAAGCAGGGCACAGGGGCAGAGTGAATAAGTCAGATTTGGGGCCGAGGCCCACATCCTGTTGACATGTGATACTTATTTGTATTGCAGTTTTGTCCTTCACCTTTCTCTTCATCCTAATACTTTATTTCCTGATAGTCAGTAAAGACGATCTCCCACGTGAACGTAAAAGTGAAGGAATAAACGATGAGTTGACAAAGAGCTTCATCAACCCTCAAAATTAGAAAGCTAGGAAGTGATGCTATGGAGAGGGAGGGCCGGGACTGGTGGGCGTGTAAAGACAGCCAGGCCTCCTTCCCCCTCAGGACACCCGTGCCAAGGCCTGAGTTGGGACACCGGGAATGTGACCATGACGGAACCCTGCCTGGTTCCAGCCCCTTGTATCACAGGACACAGGACTGATGCATCCAGGTGTGTTCACCAATGATGTGAGAACGCCAACCCTGATGTGGACTGTGACGGGGGAGGGACTTGGCCGAAAAGGGTGTGAACAGGACAACCTGATGGAATGAGGAGAGCGAAGGATGTCCGGGGGAATGATGCTTAAATGAGATCTTTAGGATAAGCAGGCTTAAATGAGAGAGGATGGAGAAGCATTCCTAACTGGGCAACAGCATGGGTGAAGATCTCACCGGGGGGGAAGAAGGGGAAGAACAGGGGAGGGGGGCCAATCGTGAGGAGCAGGTGGAACCCTGATGATACCCTGACTAAAGGTGTGTCTGGTGCTGGTTCTTTCAAAGCTTAGATCTCTAAGATCAGGGGCAATCTTTTATCTACGTATCTATTTTTTTATTGCTAATCCTCATCAGAGGGTATTTTTTTCTATTGCTTTTCAGAGAGAGTGGGAGGGAGAGAGAGAGAGGAAGAGAAGAGAAACAGAGACAGAGAGAGACACCGACATAAGAGAGACACATTGGTTGGTTGCTTCCCATTCCAGGTGCTGCAACCAGGGCAAGAGATGGAACCTGTACCCAGGTGCATGCCCTTGACCAGAAATCAAACCCGAGACCCTGAGAGGCTGGGGCTCATGCCATGGCCCAGGTGTACATTTTTGAAAATGTACACACTCCAGTCTCTCTGCACCCACAAGGAGATGAACATTTCCCCCACACAAATTAGCTTCCTTTTAAAATCACCCCCGAGACAGAGGCTCCCTCAGAAGAATATCACTGAGTTCCCATGCTTCCTTTCCGATGGGGAAGAGCCCAGCTTTCTCGGGATTCCGTGCCACCTGAGCTATTTTCAGATAATACTTTTGCTGTGCTAATCTTCCCCAGATCCATGCAATTTAGCTCTCAACGGCGCCCTGAAATAGTTGTTTAATTTTAAGGACGGAGAAACCAGGCTCTCTCTACTCGGAGTCACACAAGGTCACCGCGTTAAGATGACAAAAATGACTAGCTATTTCTTAGAAAACAATTTATTTTATTTTTTTTTTTTGCCAAACTAAATCCCAATTTCTCTATCCGGCCATTATCTTGTCAATCCTTTAATCCTTTCCATGGACTCTCGCCGTTTCCCATCTCTCTCTTAAGCTGCAGAGCCCAAGCCGTGTCACAGAGAAGCTAATGACAGCGTAGGGAAGAAAGAGACACAGCAGGTTATATTCCCCGCAGAGTTTTCCACACCGTGTCCCTGACATACGCATGGCCTCTGTGTCCCCAATGTCTGCTGTCATATCTGAATAAGACTGTAATTTTAATACAGATAAGGAAAAAGCTCCGGAATAAGGCTGGGGATCAAACCTGTAACCCAAGTACGTGCCCTCGATGGGGAATCAAACCCAGGAACCTTTGGTGTGCGGTCGAGATTCTAACTGCTGAACTTTATGCTCGGTGAATTTGCACCGTTTCGTTATGTTGTTGTTGAATTTATTCCTTCTGATCATCTTCTGCAATCCCTGGGATGCGCCCTATAACCCAGCTGTCTTATAGGACCCGGGGAAGAGGGGGGTGGGGGGCGCTGTCCCTAACCCTGGTACTTCCAAGTGCCCCGTGAGAGATAAAAGCGCACATTAAGCGAAATCCTTGAGCAGGAAGGGTGAGCCCTTATTATTTATAAATCAGTGGGTTGTAGAACGCGCTTGGGCCTCCGATGAATTATACGGGCATTAAACGGAACTGCATGCTCTCCCCAGCAATCGTACACTGGTATTCAGAGTGGTTTTTAATAAAAATCCAATCAACGGTTTTAAAACGCTGCTTTCAGCAGCAATTAAGCTTCGCAGAGGTTCAAGAAACAGTCAACTGTTTCCAAAAATAGAGCGCAAGGGTCAGGACGCTACCCTAACTCATCGCTAGAGAAAGAGTTCAGAGGAAGAGAGGGGGTTAGAGACGTTGTTCACCCTCTGCCATCACAGGATTGACGAGGGACGAGCCGAATGTGGACGAAACAGCCATTTCCAGCCTCACAGAGACGTCAGCCCCACCGTGGAGATGGACCCTGGTTTACCGCCCCATCCCCTGAGCTGGGCCCCTCCGCCCTTCCCTGATTCCCACAACAAATCTAAAAATACCGAGGTCTCTCCATATGTGTGTGACCTTCACACGTGCTCACATTATACTGCCACATATCCCATTGGAAAACCATCATCTCAACTTTCCCCTCTCCCAGGTTCCTTCATGCCACCTCTGGTGTGAATTCTGCCAAACCCTCAGAGAGGAAGAGTGATGCCAACTTTACACGGCTCTTTCCAACTAAAACTGAGAAGGAATACGCACTCCCACCCCCACCCCCAACATGATTTATGAGACCAGCACAACCCTACTACCAAAACCTGATAAAGGAAAGAAAATTAGACCAATTGCCACTCATGATCATAAATTCAAAATGCTCCAAGCAATACTGGGGAATAACACCTAACAGCACGTGAAGCGATAATGCATCATACAGGTGTGGCGCGCAATCCTGGAATGCAAGGTTAATTTATCATTAGGAAATCAAGCAAGGTATGTTACAGATAAAAGGAGGGGAGAAAAAACTCTGCCATCATTAATCACCGGAGTGATGAAAACTTAGGATGCTTCCTCAGTGTGACAAAAAGTGCTGAGAATCACCCTTTTATTGAGGTTTGTCCCAAAATAACAAATCAGACAAGGGTATTTTCCCATACCTACAGCCACCATGGTACTAGAAGTCCTTGCCACTGAGATAAAACAAGAAAAAGAAATAAAAGCGTACAGAGAAGAAACAACAACAAAAAAATTAAAGCCTTTTGTTTCTATATATCATAATTACAAAGAAAACACAGAGAATTTCAAAAAAATATACTAGGATCTGTGACCTTCACAAGGTCAAATGCTATAATGTCAATGATCAACATTCAACCCTAGCTCTATATCTGACTGATGAGCAGTGAGAAAATACAATTTAGCAGCAACATGTGCATGTCGGAACATCAGAGAGCTGGGAATAAGCTCAATACTGAAAACTGCCAGCTCTGCTGGGAGAAACCGAAGACATCTAAATAAATGGAGAAATGGACCATGACGTGGATTTGAAGAGATCAGGTCTGCTCTCACCCAAACCGGCAGATGCTTGAAGTCAAGCCCAATGAGCATCATCACAGGATTAAATGAAACTGACCAGCTGCTCTAACATTTGCCATGAAATACCAACAGAGCAATCCCAAAAGACAGGAACAGACTTGGGAGACATGCACTATCTAATTCCAAGACTGTTGAGTCTACAGCAGCGATTTTCAATCTCTCTTACATCCCTGCACAGGAACGAGTTACTAAGGTTCTGCAGCATTCCAAAAATATCTTTTTTGCTGGTGGGATAAAACAAACAAACAAACAAAAAAAACACACACACACACACACACAAAAAAAAAACAGCAGAACGTTGTTAGAACCAAAACAAAAGGTATTTTCTCTAAAAACAAAACAAAACAAAAAAAAAACTTTCAAATATTGTTACACTTTATTTTTTTAAATATTTTTATTGATTTCAGAGAGAAGAAGAGGGAGGGAGAGAAGGATAGAAATATTAAAGATGAAAGAAAATCATTGATCAGCCTCCTCCTACATGACCCCTCAGTGCCCTGACAGGGAATCAAACCATGACCTCCTAGTTTTTGGGCCAATGCTTGACCACTGAGCCACACCCACTGGGCTCATTGTTAAGTTTTAGATTTCCACTTGTTTCAGAAAACAGATAAGAAAAAATTTCTTATGTTAGGTTTACATAAGTCCCAAAGACTTATTTTTGTTTTTTGTTTTTTATCAATATATAATTTTGAGGTAGAGGTGAAAATGTAATTTTATCAATAAGTAATTTTGAGGTAGAGGTGAACATGTAATTTTAGTTTTCTTCATGATAAACCTACAAAAGTCATTTTCATAAAACAAAAATTCATGTTTCAAATATTTTGTTAAGTTTTTTTAAAAGAGAGTTTACATTTATTAAAGGATTCAGATGCCTAGTGAAAATCATTTAGTTAAGACATATCTGTTTAAATAGCATATTTAATTGGGCATGTTTTTGGTATTTTTCTTTTAATATTTTATAACTAAAGATGTTTGATAACTAAAGATGTATTTAACTAAAATAAATTCTACATTTGTAATACTTAAAAAAGGTATAATTTCAATTCACTGGCATTGGACAACTACTGTTGTGTTGGCTGTTGTCATTTTTTTTTTTTTTTATAATCTAAGGGAAAAGAGGTCAGTGCGATAGCTGACTATTTAGTTCTAAAAGTTCTTGCAGCACACAGTGAAAAATTGCTGATCTACAGTAGCGACGGTGTTCTGTTGGTGGTAAGTATAGAAACACAGACCAGCGGACAGAAGGGCGAGTATGGAGATACCAACTGGCTGTTGACAAAGTTCCAAATCTTATCTTGTGGGGAAAGGAGACTTTTCAAAGAATGCTGTTGGAAAATTTGAATATCTGTAAAAAAAATATATTTTTTTTAAAGAAACATGGACCACAATTTTACACCTTATAAAAATTAAATTATGAGGAATCGTTGACTTAGTTATAAATTCTGGACTCATCCAACCTCTTGGAAATGCCTTCATCAGCCCTAAGGACACATTAAACCGTAACCATAAAGCGTGTTTAAATGGGCAGATTAGACTTCATCAAAACACACAGTGAAGAAGATGGAAATGCAAACTACCAACTAGGAGAAAACATTTGCAATAGATACATCTGCCAAAGGAATTATATCCACAATGGACACTTTTAAAAATTCTATAAACCAATAATTTCTTTAACGTGAAGGGCACAGATGCCTGAATAGGCATTTCACAGCAGACAATATACCACTGGTCAATAAGCGAATGAGAGCTGTTCGCCCCATCAGTCACCAGGCAAATGCAAATTAAAACCAGAATGCAATTCCGTTTCCTGGCCTCTGAAATGATTAGATTTAAAGGGACCGACGCTGAAGAATGGGAGGGAAGAAGCAGGTGGAGGGACTGAGGCTTCTGGGCATTGCTGGTGGGAGCATAAAGCGGAGAAGCATCTTAGGATACTCAGTGGCAGTTATTTTAAAGTGAAATGGAGACTCCACACTTGGCCCTTGGCTCCGGAGACAGGAAGACGGGCCCCGAATCTGGTGTGAGTAGGTTCTTCGCGAAAAGTCAGCAGCCACCCCCAGGTGTGTCTTCAGGGGAAGGAGAGCAGCACCTTGCCGCGTATACTCGCAGCGGACTGCCAGTGCACGCAGACGACCCACACACGCAGCAGAGTGGGCGAATCCCCCACTACGTTGTGTGAAAGGAGCCGATACAAGCCATGCGTTCCCCGTGAAGCCATCTATCGCTGTGATACCAAATGCTTGGCGTGGGTTATAGCCGGAGATGGGACCTGCAACGGGTGGGCGTAGTGAGGAGACAGATGCAAAGAGCAGAGGAGTCATCTATGAACTCCTGTGGGCACTGGACTGTAAAAATGCCCCAGAACCAGCCTTTGAGACTGTGCCTTCACCTGCAGGAGGCAGCCAACCAATGAACCTGAGCAGGAGCCTCTGACAGCTGGCAGGAAGCATCAGGAATCTGTCCTGACATCCATCTCGATGGTGTGAGAACACAGAAGCCAGGACCCTTCCTCATGATGCTAAACACACACACCGGGCCCAGGGGTCGGAGAGGTGAGAGGGAACCAGGGGGAGATAGAGCAGCCTCTGGCCAGGCATGGGCCAGCAGCTAAGAGACAGTTGCCCAAATGTCTGCCCCTCAGTCCCCTCCCACCCCGTCCCACTGTAACTGAAAACACACCAGCGGGTGCAAATCCTGTGCACACTCCAGTCAGGACTGGCCAGGTATGACACAGCGAAGGAAGAACTGAGAGGACAGGATCCTGACTGTCACATCTCACATCCCTGCTGTCCAGCTGTGTGACCTCAGACAACTTACAAGAGTTCTCTGGGCCTGAGCACCCTCATCTAGGAAATCAGATAGCAACAGTTCCTACGAAGGACACTTCTGGTGAGAGCAAGATGAAGAACAGGTTTGAAAAAAAATGTCACAGAACTGCGCTGTGCGTGCCAGCCAGCCCGTCAATGCACTGGTCTTGGAGGGTGTGCCCAACCTCTCCACACACAAGGAGAATCCTATTCTTATCTTTTATTGGGCCAGTTAGTCACTGAAAGAGCCTTGTAGCTGAGAACCTATAAAATTACATCATCATGGGCCCCTGTAAACTTAGCTTATGCACACACATGGAAATGTGAATGTGGGCGCTTACACAATTGCCCAAAACCCGCACGGATCGGGAAAAGCCCAGTTTGAAAAAGGCATCTATCAAGTAAGCCACGGGGCTGATAAATCCCACTGAACAGAAGAACCTGCCTAAAAATAGTCCATCACGTGACCGTGCTTTCCGACAGGACACACAGCCAAGGAGGACCTTGTAATTTACACATTTATGTCAAACACCCATGTGCAAGGAGCTGTTTTCGTGGCCTCTGTGTACTGACAATCACAATGTATAACAGAAGCAGCTGGTCACTGGCTGATATATGGCGTTTTAGATAAAAAGAGGGTGAAATGCTCAGCCTAGCTTCAGTTCAATTATGGAGTGCTCTCCTTGAAGGGTAGAAGTAGATTGAATCGCTTCTCCCGAATGTACGGCCTACACATCTAAGGCGCAGCATGTGCTGGAGAAAGCTACCTGCTAATCCCCGAGACCCCGCTGAGCAAAAATGCGGGCTCAGGGGCGCAGTGGCTTAACTGCATACAGAATGCGATGATCTCTGCAGAACATGCCGAGGAGCCTGCGATAAAGCCAAGCAAACGGGTAAGTGAGTTTAGCAAGGTCTCCGGAGGCAAGGTCAAATGCCAACGTTAATCACGTTTCTGAGCGCTAGCGAAAAACCAACTCCAACGTTCAATGTATTTTTTAAGCCGCTGTTTATCAAGAACTCTGAAACTGAAATGCTTGGACATAAATTCGAAATAACACGTGCCCAGGACTTGTGTACTGGAACTAGAAGAGATGGCTGAGCATAATCAGAGAACACCTAAGAAAATGGAAAATTAGGCTACGTTTACGGATCAGAGGAGTAACTATTGGTAAGGTGTCAAATCTCTCCAATATGACCTGTAGATTAAACAGTCAGTCAAACCACTTATCTGAAGGACTTTGTGCACCACTGGGCAAGCTGATCTACACTTCATGCTAAGATGTCAAAGGCCTCTAAAACAAGGCGGGAAATGAGAAACAGAGTTGGAGAACTTGGTCCTTCCGGTTTAGAGACTTACTAGAAAGGTAATCAGTAAGTGAGAGGAGGAATAGACATCATGTTCAATAGAACAAAAGGGGAAGTCCATGTGAGAAATGCTCACCTGTCCGAATTCAAGTCACGGACTCGGAGACACAAAGTATGGTAAAAACAAGACCTTTAATTAGTCTTGCAAGAGCAGATGTCTGGTTGAGTAGGCATGCTCAGAGCACAATCACAGGCAATTTAACCCTAATGCACGAGAGTCCCTCCCCCAGTTCCTCATTGGCTGAGTAGTATGGGGTTAACAGTCATTTCCCCTCCCCGCCCCTTACATCGCCTTGGTCCATGGTTGGCAAACTGGCGGCTCTCGAGCCACATGTGACTCTTCGGTCCCATGAGTGTGGCTCTTCCACAAAATACCACGGCCTGGGCAAGTCTATTTTGAAGAAGTGGCATTAGAAGAAGTTTAAGTTTAAAAAATGTGGCTCTCCAAAGAGATTTCAATCGTTGTCCTGTTGATATTTGGCTCTGTGGACTAATGAGTTTGCCGACCACTGGCCTAGGTTTTGTTGTTAAAAAATGGGCTGAGCCTTTTCTCGGTGTCTCCACCTCCCTTTGTCTAGTTGTGGTGGGCAGGTCTCCCTGGAGAATGTGCTGCTGCTCACGTACCCTGTTGTTTGTTCCTATACCCTTGCCCCTCCTCCTTACATCATTTTCGCCCAGGGAACATTCAGTAACCAGCTGGCAACATGCTGTTCATTTTCTCCACTGAAAGTTGACTGTGCCTAAGATGGATCACAAAGGCCTATTTCCTACACTCCAGAAATAGGTCCTCGCCGGCACAGCACCGAGTTCCCCAAATGTGCAGGGGTAACACACCTGCTCAACCAGAGGTGCTGCAATTACTGAATATCCATACACGGAACATTTCACCTTGATCCTCACCTTCCAGGATAGATAAACACAGATTTGAAACAGACCATAAACCAAAATACTACAGGTAATACAGAAAATCTCCAAAGACAGCACAATAGGACATGTATCTGACTTAGGGTTAGGCAACTATTTCTTAGATTGGACACGTTAAGGGCAAATGACCGATTTAAAGATGGTCAGCTGGACTTCATCAAAATAAAAAAGAAAATAGTTCCTCTTTAGAAGGCATTCTTTAAGAAATGAAATGGCAAGCCACAAAATGGAAGAGGATGCTTGTGAAAGGTACATGCTTATGAAAGGACTCATACTGAGAACATAAAAGGACTCAAAACTCAAGAAGACAAACAACCAGACTTCAAAATACTGGCAAAAACTGGAACACAAGCCACAAGGCATGTACAAGTGACAAAGAAGCATGTAGCCAGCAGGTGTTAGCGACATTCAGAAGGAAACCATAAGGTCCCCCCACCCCATCCCCGCCACACTGATGACAATTTTTATAAGAATAGCAATGCCACGTGCTGCTGGGACTCTCGGGGCTGCTTATGGGACTGCAGCATGGGACGGCTGCTCTTTTTAAAAATATTTTTATGGACATTTTAGAGAGAGAGTAAAGGAGAAGAGAGAGAGAGAGAGAGAGAGAGAGAGAGAGAGAGAGAGAGAGAGAGAGCGCGCAACTGATGAGAGATGAGAGAGCAATTTTGATCGGATGTCTCCACAAGCCCCCTACCAGGGACTGAGCCCACAACCCGGGCATGTGCCCTGAGCAGGAATCAAACCAGTGACCTCCTGGTTCCTGAGATAACACTCAATCACTGAGCCACACCAGCTGGGCTCCAGGTTCTTTCCCACAGGATGAAAACAGTGTATTATTGCAAGGGGAAAAGGCCTCATGACAGCAAAACACCAAATAGTTCTGCTTGGGTCTCTCTTGCCAATGAGATATCCACACAGTCTGAGAGGGAAGAGAGAGAGAGAGAGCAGCGGAGTGTGTGTGTCTTAAATTATTCACTTGAAACAGCCAGTGAGCGGCGAAGGTTGGCGTGTGCTTTGCCCACAGGGCTGGGTCTTCAGGTACGGTTGTTATTAGTAACAGGAGGAGGCACATTCCGGGATCGCAATTCTCCAAAGGGAAAGGAGAATGCAGATATATATTTTTGAGCGGCACACTATCAGCGTGAATTGAATTGCGTGTTTAAAAATAAAGCCACCTCCTTCGGAACACTTAAGTGTCTGTGAGAATGCAGCCGGCATTCGAAAGTTATTATTAGACATAGTCAATAACAATGTTTAAGATCCACAGTGCCAGCAAAGACAACCAAAACCTGACAAGCTGGTATTTCATCAGAGCTTGTCAAGAAACTGCAATCGACTAACCATAATTACACGCAGTCGAGTGGGGTGGCCGTGCATAGAATGAATATCAGGCTCCAAAGTGTAAAACTTGAAACTGTACAAAATATGAATTCCTGCAGGAAAATGTCTCTTCACGATAAAACCAAGGTGATCTCTGGGGCTCCATGGACATGCCCACGGGGGTGAAGCCTGGGGGGGGGGGAGGGGCTTTCGGGGTACGAGACGTTGGGGAGGTTGGTTGGGACAGCTTTATTCCGTGTGAGGTGCCGATGCGGAGAGGAAAGAACCAAACAGAACCAGTCAACATTAATGAACAGTGGTCACACATGGCAGGCAATGAACCCACCTCCGTAAAGTCAGCATCACTGTAATTTATGCAAATCTATGCGGATGATGCAAATGACCAAGGGCTAGTTCAGCCAGGATCCATGAGGAGAACAAGGACCTCTGGGCCGGGAGTGGCCCTCGGGTCATGTGGGCTTCCCCGGGTGCCCCCTCCTCTGTTCCAGGCAGAAGGGTGGACTCTGTTCTGCCTCCAACAGGTGCATCCGCTTCCTGAACTGGCTGAACCCAATGACAACCCCACGTTCAGGCCTCACACAGGAAGTGGGCCCCTCCACCTGCCTCTCCTGAGCACACCGTGCTAGGCCCTGAAGGTTTCAACTCTGTCTCCGACTCGAATTTGGCCAATTGTTTTTAAAAATATATATTTTATTGATTTTTTTACAGAGAGGAAGAGAGAGGGACAGAGGGTTTAGAAACATCGATGAGAGAGAATCATGGATCAGCTGCCTCTTGCACTAGGGATGTGCCAGCACTAAGGTACATGCCCTTGACCAGAATTGAACCTGGGACCTTTCAGTCTGCAGGCTGATGCTCTATCTACTGAGCCAAACCAGTTTCAGCTGGCTGATTGTTCTTTAAAACACTGAATAAAGCCAGGTTGATGGCCAGAGCACTTCGACAAAGACACAAACTAATTCTTCAGGAAATGTCTCACTGGAGCACATCATTAGATTGGTGCCTTCTACAGGGTCCGGATCTCCTCGGCAGCACCATTAGCATAAAGTATGCAAACAATAGCTCTGCTGGCATGATTTAAACGTGTTCAACGGCATTTTCTGTTTCTAACGGCAACAACTTTTTATCTTGGGCCGACCATCGCTAAAGTACTTGTAAAATAAGGGACATGTGTAAAGCTGTAAAGCCCATGTAGTGTCCGGTCCCTTGGTTAATTCTAAAGAGACCTAAATCACAGGAGGAGCAAAGTGTGAGATACACCACTGTGTGTGCACTGTATCTAATCGGATTTCGAAGAAAAAAATAAACGGATGTAAAAGATGATTTTATGGCACAGCAGTACATTCTGGTAATGTTCATCCATCATCTGTTTTGATACTCTTACCTAAAATTAAACTTAGAAATTTTCGGTACTTTTTTTTTTTTTTTTTGGTGGTGGTGGTGGTGGTGGTGTGTGTGTGTATGTGTGTGTGTGTGTGTTGGGGGTGGGGGGTGGTGGTGGTAACAGCCTGAGAAGGTGATGTAGACAGTTCTATTTTATGTTTAGCAATTTTAAAAGACCTGTATGGACACAAGGAAAAGACTGATGTTGAAAAATCACAGCAGCTAAACTTTTTCCTTCAGGATTTGTCAAACCAAAGAATATCACTGGAGAGTCCGTATGCCTTTCTAGAAAAGTTATGGGCAATCAGCAGTTATTCAAATGAGGTTCAAAGTAGACTTTACCTGATTGGATAATATAAATCTTGAGGCGGGAGTAGAAAAAGGACCGGGGAGGAGGAATCAATCCTTCAGGGATCCTATAAATCCTGTGAAAGAGCCTTCTGCCTCTGTGTGTCCCGGTAAAACATACGCATTTCAGCACACTTTAATACAACCTGTGGACCGAGATGAACAGCGCAGCGGGAGTTGATTTATACAACTTTTAGAAGTTTCTAGAAAACAAAATGTTGTGTTTCCTTGGGAATTGGTATCACACACCTGTCTCTAATTAATGTGAATGGGAAGCCTTCACTAATATTTACACTGTAAATGTACACACAATAAGTAGACCTTCAAAGACTCACCGTTTCCGAATGGAGTTTTGCCAACCCTCCTGAGTTTCGCATCTTTCTCCAAGAACAAATCGTTAATGTCAAGGCACATCCAGCAGCAATGGCTCTTGGTGTCAAGGGCCGGCCGACATTCACTAAGCCCTAAGGAAAAGTGGAAGCAGCGGGGAAAACAGACTATTGCATCCGTGGTATCTGTTCCATCAAGTGGTCAGGCAGCCGTGCGACAGAAATGCTGAGAGAGGAGCCACAGACCCACCCACCTGTCCACATTGTCGAGCAGGTTGGGTGAGACACACCGAGAGACTTCATGATCCCGTGATCCCGAGAACATTATGATCCTGTGGGCTGGGAGACTTCATAATCCTATTGCTTAGGAGATTATATGATTTTGTGGTCTAGGAGACTTCATGATCCCATGGGCTGGAAGACTTCATGATCCTGTGGGCTGGAAGACTTCATGATCCTGTGATCTGGGAGACCTCATGATTCCATGGCCTAAGAGACTTTATGATTCCATTAGAGGCCCAGTGCACAGAATCCGTACAAGAGGAGGCCTTCCTTCCCCCGGCTGCTGGCACTACCTTCCCTCTGGCACCCGGGACCCGGGCTTCCCTCGCAGCTCTGGCTTTGTCTGATCGTCCAGAAGGATGCCCAGTCTAATTAGCATAGTATGCTTTTACTATTATAGATGGTCTGGAAGATCAGATGGCTGTAAGGATCAGAGAGCACCAAGCCTCCCAGGAAAAGGAGAGTTTGTAAAAACTCACTGTTACAATATTTGCTGTACAATCACCGAGAAACTCCTTGGAACAAACCTTCAAGACCATAATGGGGGCACTGCTGAGCCTGCCTGCCTGCCTGGCCCTCTTGGCACTGACCTTGGCACCCCACAGCTTCATGTGAGCACTCAGGACTCAGCCTCAGGTCTGGGCTGTGTGGCAGACCCACCCACCTGAGAGTCACAGGCCCTGAACGCTGCCTTTGGCCAATGAAGAAAGGCATGGTGGGTACATACCCTTCAAGGACACCGGTGATGGCGGGGTTACACAGGCTCGTTGCTAAGGTGATTCTCGCCTCTAACCACAGCAATGGGAAGTGTGTGCATGAATTAACAGTCCTTTTACAGCTCCTTACCTGGGTAAGCCTCCTCCTCTTCCTGTCCATAGCGAACCATCTATGGCCTGTAAAATCACTTTTTTGGGGGGGAGAAATAGCATCAAATCCAGAAAAGGTACAACGAATGCAGTTGGGGTCCCAGAACTGATACCTGTCCAGAACGGGTATCTCTCTAACTCACCTGCACTTGACTCACCCTAAGAGAGCAATGCTGTCCCCTCAGAATTTAACCTAAATTGTAGATAGAATCCACCAACAGGAAACGGTATTCTAAGTAACCGACAATTATTATCTTCCTAGAACAGAAATAAAGGAATTTTTTTTTTTTTTTACCCAAACAGCAGACCTCACTTGTTTATCACAGACCCACGGCGTTCACAGTGCACGCTGTTCTGCGATACCGATGGGCGCCTGCAGATTTCACTGCAAATCGCTTGCGTGACTAGAGACGGGGAGACAATGCCTGGGAGATCCCTGGGCCTGAAACTCCTGCAGCGACGCGATATCTGGTGACACCGGCACAGAAGCCGTAATTTCTCTTATCGCCTGCTTCTCGGCGCAGATGCTCTATACACGGAAAACTTCCGCACACATCTATAATGGGAGATGACAAAAATCAGAATGGAGCCCGCAATGTGAAAGAATTCGGGAAAGTGAAGAGATAACCCAGAGATGGGGAAGGAAGAGGCCTGGGTGGGGAGGAGGCAGGCCTGCACGTGGTCTACTGCTCAGAGTGCAGGAGACACACCTGTGGTCTGGCCTCGTCCAGGCATCGGGGGTGAGCTGGACCAAGCCCAACAAGCCAGGCTCTGTGGTTGCACGTCCACCTATGAGCCAGGAGGTCACATGCCCAGGTTGGGGGCTTGATCCCCAGCGTGGGGTGTGCAGGAGGCAGCCGATCTCTCATGATTCTCTCTTAATGATTCTCTCCCATCGTTCATGTTTCTATCTCTCTCTCCCTTCCTCTCTGAAATTAACAAAAGTATATGTTTTTAAAGAAGTAAATAAATGTTTGACCAACTATAACAGGCTAAAATGTTTAAGTTGATAACTTTGTGTGGCCTGGGAATGATGTTATAAATACCCCGGTGGCCCTTGGCAGGAAAAAAGGTTCCCCGCCCTGGTGTAGGGGCATCAGCAAGCTGACCGCTTGGCGGACACTTCCTCTGGGTACAAATGAGACTGGAGGTGTCCTCACCTCCCGATGCATGCTGGCCCGCCCAAGCAGCCCCGGAGGTCACGCCGGCCTGAGGTGGGAGGAGGTACCCAAGGTCCACAGCCGAGTGACCTTGGACGATGAACTGATCGGGCCTATTTCTGCTTTTAAAACCGGCTCTAATTATACCTGCCCTATATTCCACCCGGAGAGACGGTGACGCTCAGATGGAACGATGAGCTGGCGTCCTGTCCCAGATATGAGGGAGCGGCAGAGTCAAAAGTAGGAGAGAGCAGGTGGGAACATTAGAATCTTTCCCAAATTACACTTTAAAAACACCTACGTGGATGTATATTTCTGAGAGGAAGGGAGAGGAAGAGAGAGAGAGAGATAGAAACATTCGTGATGAGAGAGAATCATGGGTCGGCTGCCTCCTGCATGCCCCACACTGGGGATCAAACCTACAACCTGGGCCTGTGCCCTGACCAGGAATCGAACTCTGACCTTCTGGTTCATAGGTCGATGCTTAACCACTGAGCCACAGTTGCCAGGCTTAATTACACTGAATGTGGGCGAGAGGTGACCACGGGGGGAAAAGAGGCCAGAAGGTGTCAAAGAGGGTCCCTAAGGAAGGTCTCTGCAGACGTGTGTTCCCTTCAACAGGCAGGACACGCACCCTCCGTCTCTACTCCCTGCTCTGATCCCCCCCAAAATGCTATAGCTCTCCACCACGGCTCCGCCCACATTAAGAAGGGCACCTAATTTCATTGAGGATTTTAGCAGACAGTGTGCAATTGGTTCACATCCTTGTAAATCTCCTCTCTAGCCATTTTGATAATTTTCAAAACTTACATAAGTTTTTTTTTTTTCTCCTAAAATCTAAGCCTGGATTTTTTTAAAAAGGTATTCTTTAGCCAAAACCGGTTTGGCTCAGTGGATAGAGCTTCGGTCTGTGGACCGGAAGGTCCCGGGTTCGATTCCGGTCAAGGGCATGTACCTTGGTTGCAGGCACATCCCCAGTAGGGGGTATGTAAGAGGCAGCTGATGGGTGATTCTCTCTCATTGGTGTTTCTAACTCTCTATCCCTCTCTCTTCCTCTCTGTAAAAAATCAATAAAATATATATATATTTTTAAAAACTATATAAAAAAAAGGTATTCTTTAAAAAAGAGAGGGAAACTTTAATGACACAATGAAGCAAATAATAAAATACCCAAAGGAAGAGAGGAAAAAAAATTAAGTTATTGCCAGCAGAAATTTTTCAACGGAGAAAAGACGGTAATGGCTGGTGTAATACAATTGAAATGACTGGGGGAGCTACGATAACAGGCTCTGTTTTCTTAGAGGAGTTATTAACGACCTCCCAGAATTAGTCATTAATTACCCACATAGGATTAGGTAGAAAGCCTTTGTCTAACGGAGTCAATGTTTCGTTTGAAAATGGAAATATTCCATCTTCCTCGGAAATGCCTGAGACACGTGTCAGCCCGAGGCTCCTGTTATCCAGTGTGCTCCACATTATCTATAACTCTTCCCCTAAATCCTCAATGGCTTTGCTTGTTAAAAAACAAAAGACACAGTTGGAGGGGATTAGAAATATGAGTGAATTGCCATTTAAGCTGATTCGGCCCAAAGGGGACAATGGGGAGGCTGTCAGTCTGGGTAAATCCACTTTAGCGTTTCAGCAAACAGCACAAGGCACCCGGTGTGGCTCTGGCTGTGAAGGGTGACACTCCAGAGACAGGGTTGGGCACCCCCTGTGGGGCACTACTGCCAGCAAGAGGGCCAGCTGGACGGTGTGCAAGGGGACATGACTCCCCCCTTGAATGGGGCTGCTTATTTTCATATATATATATATATATATATATATATATATATATATATATATATAATACATATGTATATACGTATATATATATTTTATACATATGTATGTGTGTGTGTGTGTGTGTGTGTGTATATATATATATATATATATATATACACACATATATATATATATATATATATATTTTTTTTTTTTTTTTTTTTCCCCAGAGAGAAGGGAGAGAGAGAGAAACATTGATGATGAGAGAGAATCATGGGTGGGCTGCCTACTGCACGCCCCCTACTGGGGATTGAGCCCATGATCCCAGGCATGTGCTTTCTCACAATCTCTAGAGCGCTGAGAACAGCACGCAATTTTTTATGGGAAAACCAAACACATGGTCTTCCCGTGTAAATGGCAGGAAATCACCCTGATAGATAGGGCTTCTGGTGGCAACGGGGAGTCAAGTTTGCTTGAACTGAGCATCCGTGATAGATGGCTCGGCCTGAAAACGATTCAGAAACCCAGGCCTTGAGGCAGGTGCACAGCTCGTGACTGGAGACGTGTGGAAATTTCTGCTGCGAACAATAAATCAACCCTTTGGGGAAAACAAGAGGTGTCGGCGGAGATTGCAACTGGCTCCGACGCCGGGTGTAAATTCCACCCCTGGGTCAGGCCTAAAGCACAGTAAAGGTTAAGCAGCTGAGAACCAGAGCGACCCTGTTCCTTCCGAGGAATAATTACGCTGTGCTGAACACGGAGAACAAGAGCAGCGTTAGAGCAGGGAGGTGCCAGCATCACCCAGCCTTTATTCTAAAGTCCCACAGACTTGGCAGATAAAAATACCTCCAAGTTTTTAATAAGTAAGTTTATGCAGCAACAAATGACAGCCCCATAAAGGCAGCGACCATGTCGGATTAGAGTTATGTCCCTATGGCTGACAGGGCAGGGTTGTCTCCAATATCTGGGTGAATTAGGGTGAAAGCAAACGAAGGAAGAAATAGGAGGTAGCCATAGAACAAGCGTCCTTGTCTTTGTCCTTAAAATGTAAACAGCCGCCGTAATGGGCAGGACAGTGTCTTCCTTCAAAGCCTGCTAATTGCCACCTCTATGACCTTAATCAGCAGCCTTAACCTCATGGAGCCCTCTTGTTCCATCGGTAAGATTAGCTGTTTCAAAGAGATTGATGGTCATCAGCAAATCTGGCATTCCAAAATTTGCTCTTTAATGCTTTTTTTTATATATATACACCGATTTTAAAAAGTATATAACAGAGGAGGAAGGGGTAGAAACACCAGTGATGAGAGAATCATTGATCGGCTGCCTCCTGCACGCCCCCTACTGGGGGATTGAGCCCACAACCCGGGGAACTAAACCATGATCTCCTGGTTTATAGGTTGATGCTCAACTGCTGAGCCACACCAGCTGGGCTAAAATCTGCTCTTTAATTATAACTATCACCTGCGTGCCGAGGGGGAAAAACATACAGAAGCAGTAAAGAAGGTATTCTGGTCACCAAGGACGTGGGCATGGAACCGGACAGGATTCAGCCGCAGCCTACTACCCTCTGTGGCCTCCTGACTTGGACCTGGCTCTTGAACAAGCCTTCGTTTGTAAAAACGTGATGTGACGAGAATGGAATGATTGGCGCGTGGAACAGGCGTGACCTTATCCCCGGCAATTGGGAGGGTTCTCAGCCGCTGTGGCTCTGGCTGCCGTCAGCATGGAGTTCACAGTCCAGCTGTCCACCTTCTCAAAGGCCCATCTCTTCCAGAAACACCCAAAGAGACACCCAGAGGTCCGCTGGCCTCAGGCTGACCCATGAATGAGCCATCGGAGCAGGACCACACTCTGGACCCTCCAGCCGCTGGGTGGGGCCCTGGGTGGGAAGCGGAAGTGAATGGGCTCTTTCCCAGTCTAAGCAGCATCCTCACCTGCTGTTCAGAGATGCACGGGGAATGAGTGAATGACTCACACTTTCAGAGCTCACGACGCCCTGAGGAATGACCTGCTGACCAGCAGGAGAAGATGACTACGGCACAGGCTAACGGCTGCGCCATGAACTGTGCCCTCATGTTAGGGCAGGGGGGACGCTCAGGGTCTTGAACATATCTGTATTTAATCCCACCACAGCCCTGGGGGGTAGGGGACCCTGTCTTTATCCTACGAATTCGGAAACGATGCTAGGCTAGAGGGAGGGGCGATGAGGATCCAAACTCAATTCTACCTGACGTCAGAGCCTCTTTCTAATCACTGCCTTCCCTCCTCCCCAGAAAAAGAGAGACAGACTCCACACAATCGAAGCGTAAGGACACCACACAGACCTCCCATCCTGTGTGAGATGTCTTACAGTTTTTGCAATATGGTTTCCCCTTCCCATGGTGATTCTGTAATGGATGGACTTCAGCCTATCGATGTGTTTTTAGGGTTGGTTCCTCCTCCTCCGTGTTTCCACGGAAGCCCGTGATGGATGGAGAATCAATGTTGGAAAACCACATTACCCCGGGGCCTGCAGCTACCGCGCACAGGTCGGGGCTGAATGGGAAATGATGAACCCCTCTGCTTTCCCCGGGGAATGCTGTCCTTATCCATTTAAAGCTCCTCAGAGCCTGTGGCATTCAGGCTTTATCTGTTACCATTTCAGTTGGCTTTCAATTGTTAAAAATAAAATTCTAGCCAAAACCGGTGTGGCTCAATGGATGGAGCATTGCCCTGCGGACTGAAAGGTCCCAGGATTTGATTCCGATCAAGAGCATGTACCTTGGTTGCGGGCACATCCCCTGTGGGGGGTGTGCAAGAGGCAGTTGATCTCTCTCATCGATATTTCTAGCTCTCTATCACTCTCTCTTCCTCTCTGTAGAAAATGAATAAAATATATTTAAAAAAAATAAATAAAATTCCAGTGGGGGGTTGGAGGGGGAACATCACTGAACGTGACACAGAGAAATAGGCCTGAATTCCCTCAGCGCCAGTACATGGTGTCCAGTTCAGGCTTCTGTGCCAGGGTCAGCACAGTGTTGCCTTAAATACCAGAGAAAACAATGAACTACCTTGCAGAAGACTTGTCATAAAAAGTTATCACCCAGAAAATAATAAATACACTATCAGTTGTAAAGACAACAATGTGAAAAGATGGTAATATGGAAGAAATTAAATTGCCCGCATTCCCGACAGCCAATCAAACCTTGGGAAATCTTACCAACTAGACAGAACAAATAAAGTTCTATCTGGGAAAGCAAATGTGGAAGAAAGTCCTTATAAGCTGCAGGGAAGTGTAGGGCCATTAATGTTACATGATGTCATCTCCCCAAGATAAATTTAGAATCAATAAACCTGTTTGGCTTAAAGAGAATCACACTCTTAATGAGTAAATGGAGACATGAAATTCATTTCCATTTTATTCTGATGCCTGTCTAGAGGTAAATATGAAAATGATTCAATTTGAAACTCCCCCCCCCCCCCCCGAAAACACTGTGAGAATTCAATATTATGAAATTGAAAAATACTGGACAGAACTCGTTTATTTTAAAACCATTAAGAGCCGGCCATGTGGGTGTGGCTTTGTTGGTTGACCATCACTTGTTCGATTCCCAGTCAAGGCACACGCCCAGGTTATGGGCTGGATCCCCAATAGGCGGTATGCAGGAGGCAGAGGCCCATTGATGCTTCCCTCTCATTTCTCTCTCATCAGTGTTTCCATTTCTTTCTCCCTCTCTTTTCCTCTCTCTGAAATTAATAAAAACGTATTTTAAAAAATAAAGTATAACCATAGGAGACGTTGTGTTACAGTCTTTATGGTTTTACTCTCTATCTCATTACCTATGAACATACAATAATTTCAATCACTTCTATTCTATCAAATTTGCTCACTTATTGAAAACATACATTTATATAGTTTCAAAAGCTCTTCACTAGTTCTTGCTTTAAGAAAATCCAGCCTAACTGTAAACCCTGATTTTAATCTCTTCCAAGCATCCCATTTCTTAGCACGGCAATGCTTTGATGATGAGGAAGGACCCTGAGAGGGAGGGAAAAATCCTTACAGAACAGGAACCTGATTAAAATAGGTTCCACCTCCTGCAGGTAACACCTGGGGGGAAATCGGTCGGTGGAACCAACCACACTGATATGTCTTCCTACAGAATATATCACAAAACAGGCTTCATGGTGTACTCACTTTTTTAAAACACACATTCAATGTGTAGTTCAAAAGGACAATGGGCGCTCTGACCGGTTTGGCTCTGTGGATAGAGCATTGACCTTTGGACTCAAGGGTCCCAGGTTCGATTCCAGACAGAGGCATGTACCTGGGTTTCGGGCACATCCCTACTAGGAGGTGTGCAGGAGGCAGCTGATCGATATTTCTCTCTCATCGATGTTTCTAACTCTCTATCCCTCTCCCTCTCTGTAAAAAAATCAATACTATATATATATATATACTTTTTTTAAGAAGGACAACAGGCTTCTGAGAGCAATCCTCTAACACGCCAGGAAAAAATTATCTGCTCTCTGTCACCCAATTCACTGCTACTAGACTCTCCTTAAACCGCATCCAAATATTCAGAAAGGGACCATCCATAAAGTAATGGGAAAATACATGACACTATTTCAGGAAATAAAACCCTTCCATCTAGCGTATTGCACCAGTAGTTACAATATGTTGTTGGGGAGAGTTTACATTTTTCTTTATGGCCATTCTTTAAATCTTATCCTGAAATATTGCTTCACTGGGGAAGTAAAAAAGATTGCTTCTGTCAAAATATGCCCCATAAAAAGTTTACAGCCATAACAGCCACACATTGGCCCTCACCATGGAGCCCGTGTGGGGCAGACGCCGGGCGAGGGTCCAGCTCACACTTTCCAGTCACTGTGCGGGTAGCCCCTCTGCTGTTTTCTTTTGCTTTTCCTCCTCTCATTGTTTTCAGGTAAAACATTTCTTATGATTTAAAAACCTATTTCTAAAAAAGAAAAAAAAAATCAACAACAGTCTGGGCACAGAGAATAAAGAAATATTGGCTTTTCTGGAGGAAAAGAAATTCATCACCCAAAGCTATCATTAGTCTTGATTCTTGTATAAAAAAAAATCGCTTCTGATGCCTCTACCATAAAAGAATGTGTGTGTGTGTATGTGTGTGTGTGTGTGTGTGAACTCATTGTATGTGTAAACTCATTGTGTCTGTGTAAATGTATTGTGTTGTAAACTCACTGTGTGTGTGGTTAAACAACACAGCAAGTAAGTTTTCGATGTTTCAAACTAACAGCTTCAAATTATTTCTCACTTTATCTTGCAGTCACATAAATCTTCGTGAAGATCTGAACAGCACTCTGAGGAGATGGAACACACACCCTGTCAGTGGCTTCCATTACTCTGACAATCTCCTTGACCACCACCCTTCCTCCCGCAAATCCCATTTCTCTCCAGACCTCGCCAATGTTCAGCTTCATTCTAATGAGCTATTCTATGGAACCTTCAACTACATGTAATCTTTCTGTTCGATGTATTGCTCCGTTGTGGGAAGAAAACATATGTCTCTGCCCTTTGGTTTCATCTCTGCCTCATCCCTTCCTTTGGGGAAACCGTGCCCTCACTCCCTATATATACACCACCCTCACCCCCAGCCTTCACCTCAGGGCACACCCCGAGGGTCAGGCAGGCTGTCGGTATGCGTGTAGCTGGAT
Organism: Pipistrellus nathusii; assembly: GCA_963693515.1. NCBI lineage: Eukaryota > Metazoa > Chordata > Mammalia > Chiroptera > Vespertilionidae > Pipistrellus > Pipistrellus nathusii. The sequence continues at coordinate 50,152,573 of OY882870.1, read as the reverse complement.
ACCGATGTGTCATTCTAAGGAAAATCATGGTAAACTATACCTAACATAATATTCACCACCTTCACCATTCCTAAGCGGACAGCTCAGCGGTGTTGAGTGCATTCAACTGTCCCCAGGACACTCTCCGTTAAAAATCTGACTGGTGTGGCTCACCAGTTTAATTCCCAGTCAGAGAGCATGTCTGGGTTGCAGGCTCAGTCCCCCGTAGGGTGAGTGCAGGAGGCAGCCAATCCATGCTTCTCCCTTTCCCTTCCTTTCTCTTTAAAATCAATAAAAGCATTAAAAAACTAAAATGCTGAACTCACTAGAGACTACCACCCCCCCGTCCCCGCCAATACACACAAGTCCCCAACAATCTCTGTACTCCTTCCTGTTGCTTGACAAACAGTTATCACATGATCACAAAATCTCCTCGATCTGTCATGGTCCCCATTAAAGATGACAAACCAGGCTGAGGTACTGGCCCAAGCTCACAGACCCAGGAAGTGGAGAGCAGGTGAGGGTCAGCAGCGGGGTGACCACGCCATGTCCTTCACCGCGATCCTCAGGGTCGCAGAGGAAGAGGGAAATATCAATACGCCCAGCACACACCCCATCAGCCTCTCCCATCCTTCTTCACATGCACCTTAATCCCAACGGAAACGTAGGCTGCTGCTATGAAACACCCGTCTGCCTGAACAGATGCAGATACCAGGTGATCTGCTAGTTAGCATCCGCCAAGTCCACAGGCAGGAGAAGGAGCAGCCGCTCCATCACCGGAAAATGATACCCAGGTTGTGTGAGCATCAGGTGCAGATCGATTTCGCATCGCCCGGCAGTTTCCACGTCTTACAGCTTCGAGTGCCGGTCCTCGAGGGGAGAAGCAAAAGCAAAAGGCTGCTTCCGAACAAACATTCAAAAGGCAACACCAGCCAACTGCTCAGGAGAGAGAGGGAGAGGTTAGATGCTGGAGAAAGCGGGACCCCCCGAGTGCGAGGTCTCCCTGGGAACCTGGGGCCTGAGGGCCAGGTGAGAGCAGACATGGGCTGGACTGGAGAGGATGACCTCCCAGGGAGGAATGGGAGAAAGGCTCCAGTATGAGGGGGCAGAAGCTCAGGCGAGGGGAAGCACATGGCCCTGGGGTTCCTTGCAGGATGATAGAGGGAGGTGGATGAATGACAGCTGGACCCCACATTTCCTCTGGACCGAGCCCAGAGTCCAGCTGAGCCTGCTCCTCAGGGGATGTGTGGCCAGGAGCAGAGAGATGGAATTTAGACTTTGGTCCCGGGAGAATGTTACTGATCCATTTTCACCAGTGAGGCCTCCATCCCTGCAGAATGTCACAGGGAGGCTCCAAACAGACCTTGCAGAACATTAAGTAACTACATTTTTCTACACATTTTTAAAGATTTTTAATTGATTTTTAGAGAGAGAGGAAGGAATGGGGGAGGGAAGAAGGAGAAAGAGAGGGAGGGAGAGGAACATCGATGTGACAAGGGAACTTGCTCAGCTGCCTCCTGCAAGCCCCCAACTGGGGATCCAGTTTGAAGTCCTGGCATGTGCCCTGACTGGGAATCAAAACTGCAACCCATTGGCGTCCGGAATGACACGCAATCAACTGAGCCACACTGGCCAGGGTTTATTTTTAAAATAAGTTTATTGACAATCAGGTGGTCACAGCACCTGCAATATTAAATAATATACTTAAGGAAAATGATATTGGTCCTTTAATCAACTTTCAAAAAACAAACAAAAAAATTAAACAAAAACAAATGTTCTGGGGGAAAAATTAGCTCAGTTTCCAGGATTTTATGTTGACGGACAAACAGCCTCTATTTTAATTCCTTCTTTCCTCCCACGTTTCAAGAGCAAGCTGAGAAGAGCCGAGTGGGTCAGGTGGTTGGGAGTGGCCCCTCCGTCTGCGGTGAAGGCGGTGCCCTGAGCCCCCAACTCTCGCAGAAAGGGGGCTGCAGATTGGCTCCTGCCCCGGAAAGGCCTCCCAACTCCCGGTTCCCAGAGGCAGCCTCTTGGTGAGTCTTTCCTGTGTCCCGAATAGAATCATCCCTTCCCAAGTACAAGTTCCTGAAAATGACAAACTTCTAAAAGAGACGAAGTATCCTAATATCCAATCTTACACATGAATGAAATAGAGCTCTCTGATATCTATGGATTTCACTGTGTGATTATTATGCAAAGTAAATAAAAACTATAGAAATTATAACACCTTAGGAAAACATCTATTTATGGGTATAGCTCCTTAGGCAAAGCAGAGCGCGTCCCGGTAAAATATAGTAAAACTAAAGTGCTTATTTTTACTTCCACATTACACATTCAAGATGAAAGGCCCCTCACAGAACAGAAATGATCTTTTTTAAACAAAATGATGTATTATTATCCCTCTGAAAGTAATCCAAAGATATTTTTGCACCTCCTCACAGATGGGGACCAAATATTAATAATATTCTCATATGTTCTTCCTCATTAGAAATCACACTGAAAGTTAATTGTCTGCTGCACCCCGGCAAATCTCTAGCTTAAATCCTTTCAAAGGCACAGTCCTGTCTTTCTGTTCCTTCCCCCAAAGTGTCTCAGCGCTCACACCCACAGCGTCAGGCTGGGGTTTGAGTTTTACACGACTCATCCTCCAAAGCGGCCCTGTCACCATGCGTGGGTGCTAAGTCACGGGTCTCCCACCCAGGGACAAGTGACCTCTGACTCTTCCTCACAACCCAGCCAACAGCACAACCTGTTTGTCTCAGTGCCCCTTGTTATCAGTCCCATGGGGGCAACACGTTGGTCTACACCAGTGGTTGGCAAACTCATCAGTCAACAGAGCCAAATATCAACAGGACAACGATGGACATTTCTTTGGAGAGCCACATTTTTTTAAAACGTAAATGTCTCCTAACGCCACTTCTTCAACATAGACTCGCCCAGGCTGTGTTATTTTGTGGAAGAGCCACACTCCAGGGGCCAAAGAGCCACGTGTGGCTCGCAAGCCACAGTTTGCCGACCACGGGTCTACACACGCAGCAGGTTGTGTCACAGCTGACAACACTGAGCTTGGGGAAATCCATCATTGTTTTGTAAATCTTCACCTGAGGACATGCTTAGAGAGAAGGAGAGAAGAGGGGAGGGAAGAAGGAGAGAGGAGGGGAGGAAGTAGGGGGAGGGAGAGGGAAGGAGAGAGATTGATGTCAGAGAGAAACATCAACTGGTTGCCCTGTGTACATGCCCCAACTGGGGATTGAACCTGCAATCAGGGTGTGTGCCCTGACTGGGAATCGAACAGGTCAATCCACATAATCGAAAAGATGAATATGTGACATCACCAGTTAACTAATTGAAATGGATTACATAATTAATAAGATGAGTCCCAGCCTTAGGGGAAACGTCAGGTTATGCTGACGGTTTGGGACAAGAACATTTATGATTAATGATTGCTCAGGAGCTGTGGGGGGAAAGAGGGAGGCGGGGATCTGACGTGAAGCAGCAGAAATGGGCAGGGAAGATGCTCACTGGGTCAGCGAGTTATACGTGGGCAGCTCTATGCTGTGAGAGGCCTCGAGGGACAGGCCTACCCCAGTACCCCCTGGAAGGTGGGTCAGGAAGCGGGTAAGGAAGCGGGTTGTGTGGGGTCTCATGGTGCCAACCTCAGAGCCTGCAGCAAAGGGAAACCCCACGCTCCTGTCCCTGCACCCTGTCCCCAGCTCAGCTCAGGGCCATGTCCCCAGGGGCCTTAAAGATCATCAACGAAGTTAGACACGCCATTGTATCTACATTCATACTTTATATTCTAATATGTGGTTTTAATTACTTTTTAAAATATGTTTTTATTGATTTTCAGAGAGAGAAAAGGAGAGGGAGAGAGAGAGAGAAACATCAATGATGAGACTCATCATTGGCTGCTTCCTGCACACCCCCTACTGGGGATCGAGGCCACAACCAGGGCTTGTGCCCTGATGGGAATCGAACCGTGACCTCCTGGCTCATACATTGATGCTCAACCACTGAGCCATGCTGGCGGGGCATATGATTTTAATCATTTAGAATGTGTGTGGCTTGAAAGAGAGAGGAGAGAGAGAGAGAGAGAGAGAGAGAGAGAGAGAGAGAGAGAGAGAGAGAGATATCAGAATTTACCATTTGTCCTCAAGGCCCCCTCGCTGGGGGCAAACCTTTCTCTTTTTCATTTAACAGCTGAGTACTCCCACTTTCCTCACCCAATGGTGCCGGCCCTGCTTAGTGCAGCTGGCAGACAAGGTCTGAGAAAGGATAGGATACTCGATGCACGGGGTGTCTGTCGAGGAGAAAAGTGAAGTCACAAAGATAACGATGGATCGGTTCACACCACTCTAATTACCACCACCCGGGTCTGTGAGAGATTTGGAAACAGGTCTGATAACCTGAAAAACAACCTCAGATTTAAAGATAGCGGGTGGGTCTCCCTGCCCCAGAGGCAGCGGGACAGACGTGGGGCTGAAACACGCTTCCAGCCGTGGCCTGCAGTGTGGGCCCCGGATAAGTCTGACCGTGTTCAACAGACACCCATCGGGACAGCCGCCCGAGGTCGGCATGCCTGGGAGGCGCTGGAAATAAGATTTGTTTGCATCGAATATCCTTCCTTTTAAAACACGTCCCTCTCAGCAATCATTTCATTCTAAAGGACTGTCACCTGTGGTGACTGATTGATCCTCCTTTCCTCCAGTTGATGGACAGACGTAAACCCCACCTGCGGCCAGACATTCCTGAGCTCTGAACCACCCATCAGCACCTGCCAAATACCCTAAGCCCCTGATTCCTAAGTCCCTAATCCCTAATCCCCAATCAGCGTGAGCTGAGTGCCCTAAGCCCAGTACCCAATCCTTAAAGGTGCTTGTACCCCGGCCCTCCCTCTCTTCCCCCCTCTCTCTGGAAGCAGCTGGCAGGGGTACTCTTCCCTCCAATAAAGCCTGTGTGTGTCCTGCCATCCTGGTTTCTGCACTTCTCTATTTAATCCATCAGTGACTAAGGTGGGAGGATGTCTCAGAAAGCGCTCCTTTCTTCCATCTTATGCGAGCACTCTGGGAATCAGCTGTAGGTTGTGCCTGAACCTGCATAACCCTAGGCTGCCTCTGCCACGCGTGCAGACACCCCTCCCCCGTGACGTATGCGCCCGTGGGCACTGCTGGACGTGCTCCTGGTCCCTGGGAAGACGGTGCAGCATTGACACTTGCTGTTTGCACAAAAAGAGATTTGTGTCCCCATAACCCAGGCGCCCATCGGGGTGGCTGGAGAGGCGTCCTTCAGACCTGTGCCTCCCACAGAGGGGCAGCCGGACCTTCCGAGGTGAATGTGCGTGAACGTAAATGTCCCCACGGATCCTGCTGGCAGGAGAGCTGCAGAAACATCTTCTCAAAATAACTGCGGGACGAAAGGCATTGGGAGTCTGAGGCTGTCACTGCGTGTTCCCATGAGACAGGGAATCCGGAAGGCTGGTCAACCTGAATTGCTCTGAAGTTGGAGCTAATCCCTCACTGTTTAGTTGAGACGTTGGTAGCTGTTAGTCATATGTAAATTTTTGCTCATTGTCTATTATTGGAATTTTCTGCCTAAAGGACATGGGTGTATCTCATAACCTTAATAAAAGGGATAGCAAGGCCAGAGCTGAAGTGGGCTCCAGCCTGGCCCCCAATATTCCCAAATTACTATTTTTCTAGTCTCTTTTCATTTGTGTGTGGCCTTCTCCAGAGCCGGAACCCCGAACCACGAGGGCTGAAAAGACTCTGCGGTTCCCCAGCAGAGGATGCAGCGTGGAACCCTGGGCCTGCATGGCCGTGTATTAAAAACCTGCTCGCTCACTCCTTCGAACAGCAGCCTCCTCTGCTCCCCGCGGGCGGGCCTGATTACGAGGAGGAAGGCCAATTAAAGGCCACGGCCCAGCACAGTGGTCATCCCGGGGAACGATAGAGGAAGTGACTCCAGGAGGACCTGCAGAAGCAGGGTCAGAGGGAGGGCAGTGCAGGCATGAAAGACTAGCCTTAGGTTCAGTCCGCACGGCCAGCAGCATCCTGACAGCCATATGCGCCCATGCTTTTTTAGTGTGTGTGTATTTTGTTTTTTTGTTTTATAAATATATTTTATTGATTTTTCACAGAGAGGAAGGGAGAGGGAGAGAGAGTTAGAAACATCGATGAGAGAGATACATCGACCAGCTCCTCCTGCACACCCCCCCCCCCCCCCCGGGGATGTGCCCACAACCAATGTACATGCCCTTGACCGGAATCGAACCCGGGACCCTTGAGTCCGCAGACTGATGCTCTATCCACTGAGCCAAACCGGTTTTGGCTAATGTGTGTGTTTTTTAATCCTCACCCAAGGATATTTTCCCCATTGATTTTTATTTATTTAAAAAAAATTTATTTAAAAATTTTTTAATTGATTTTAGAGAGGAAGGAAGGGAGAGGGGGAGAGGAAGGGAAGGAGGGAGGGAAGGAAGGAAGAAGGGATGGAGAGAAACATCAGTGATGAGAATCATTGATCGCCTGCCTCCTGCACGCCCCTTACTAGGGATGGAGCCTGCAACCCGGGTATGTGTCCTAACCCAGAATAAAACTGCCACCTCCTGGTTCAGAGATCAACCCTCATCCACGGAACCACACCTGCCAGGCTCCATTGATTTTTAGAGAAGGGAGGGGGTGAGACAGACAGAGACAGCAACATCCACATGAGAGACACATGGATCCATTGCCTCAGCACATCTCCCGACCAGGGCTGGGGACTGAACCTGCAACCTGGGTACTTGCCCTGAGGAATCGAACCCCAGACCCTTTGGTCCACAGCCGATGCTCTAACCACTGAGCGACCAGCCAAGACTCTGGTTGTTTTAACCCCACAGGTGAGGGCGGGCGTGATGGGGGACTTTTACCCCACAAGCGGAGTGTCCTGCTCAGAGCACACACCTCACGTCACGTTGACCGGGAAGGGCCTGGGTCTCAGAGCAGCCAGCCCAGCCCATGTCAGACAGATTCCAGAGGACACCAGTGCTTCCCAAACAGCCCTCTCCCATCCAGGCCGCAGACGCGGGGCTGGCGCCTCGCGGTTCCCTTTAGCCAGCAGCCGAGGGAGAAACAAGGAGGGGAGACTCCTCTTCCCGCGCCGAGCCTGTGCCCTGATTCCCGTCCAGAATGCTGCCTGACTCATCGCAGCCCATATGCCGCCACCCACTGGAGGTTGAAGCCCAATATTTTATTCTCCGATGGGGCGGGAGATGGGGGGGTGAGTGAGACGGGGGCGGGGAGAGTCTGACAAAGCGGCTGTCTGGTTTTCAGGCTGAAATGGTCCAGGGCAAGCCAGACACCATTCCTGTGAGCGCACAGCTGTGCTCCCCCAAAAACACTGGGCCTCGCGCCTCGGTGGGCATGGCTGCGGGTGTCCCAGGAGAACCAGAGGAGCCTCAGAAACAGCGGCTTTGAAAGGACACACCTGGATGTTTGAGCACCTACAGGCCGTCGGGGAGAAGAGAAATGAGACTCGGAATAAAACAGAAAACATCTCTCAAGGGAAGGATGCTCTCCCGATGCCACCCCCAGCCTGCGGCCTGCACCCCCTCCCAGTTCCATTTAGCCAGCCGTCAAGGGAGAAACAGGAAGGCTGCCTCCAGCGTCCCATTGGCAATGCGGTCTGTCCGTGCACCGGGGAGTCTCGGGCCCGGATCCTCACCACGCTCCGCTCCTCGTCCAGCTAAGTCTCCCTCCTGCGAGGCGTGACCGTTGGTAACGGCTGCTCCTCCCGTGACTGGCCTGATCCTGGCGGCCCGGTGAAGAGCAGGGTGCACGGGCCAGCTGCCCTCCGGGGAAGCGAGCAGGCGGCCTGCCAGGCTCAGGGCAGACAGAGCCCCCGAGAGGGTTCCAGCCGGGAAGTGTGTTCGCCCCGGGCTGCTTTCCGTACCGTATGTCAGGCTTGAGATTCTGCCATTGCTTGTTTCAAGTTAACGATCTGAATTTTATATGCAAGAACCCTCTGAAAACATTAAAAGAGGAAGCGGGCCGGGAACAGGAGCTGAACAGTGGGGGAGAGGCGCATTTGGCTCTCGGGGGCCGCGCGTGAGTCACAGAGCCATCTGCCTGAGAGCCCCGACGCCGCTCCTCAAACATGTGGATTAAAAGTTGCTTCCCTCAGAGGAAGACGCAGATGAGAACACTAATTAAAAAAAACAACCACCGCCAAACGCATGCAAATGTCTGCAAAGCAGGGCGGTTGTGACCGCGTGTACGAGCAACACTGCTCTCTGGGAAGCACTAATTGCCCCTCGCACGGGAGCTGCACGGGGGCTCTAGACCGGGGATGGTGGGCAGCTTCCCACAGCAGATGGACAGCAGGCCGGGGAGAGAGGCAGGGGAAGAGGACAGACCTAACCATGCTCAGGGCACTGGCTCTGCCACCCCAGCTCCACCTCGCACGGCCGTCTTCCCTCTCCGTCTGTGTCTGTCTTCACAGCAGAGGTCTGCAGGTCTGTGTGTCTGAGTCCAATGCCTCCATCCCCGTGGTCGGCAAACTGCGGCTCTCGAGCCACATGAGACTCTCTGGCCCCTGGAGTGTGGCTCCTTCCACAAGATACCACGGCCTGGGCGAGTCTATTTTGGAGAAGTGGCGTTAGAAGAAGTTTAAATTGAAAAAAGGTGGCTCTCAAAAGAAATGTCCATCGTTGTCCTGTGGACTACGGAGTTTGCCGACAAGCTGCACCAGTCCACTCGGACCCACCCAGTCCTGTGAGACCGCCTCTTAATTTAGCTCATTACACATGCAGCGTCCTTATTTCCAAATCAGGCCGCGTTCCCAGGCACCTGGGGTTAGGGCTTCCTCACATCTCTTTTGGGCACATGTCACCCCACAGGTGTTTCAAACTTAGCTCCACGGATGAGTCTCATGAGCGATTTAAAACACACACCAATGGCCCGCGCCAGTATGGCTCGGTGGATAGAGCGTCGGCCTATGGACCGAAGGGTCCTGGGTTCGATTCTCGTCAGTGGCACGTACCTCGGTTGCAGGCTCAGCCTCGGGCCCTGGTTGGGGCACGTGCAGGAGACAACCCATCGATGTGTTTCTCTCACATGGATGTTTCTCTCTGACTTGCCCTCTCTCTTCCACTCTCCCTAAAAAGCAATGGAAAACTAGCCTCAGGTGAGGATTAACCAAAACACACAGATGCCTGGGAGTCCCTCCCCAGAGCTCCCTCACCACTCAGGGGAGGGGGAGGTCAGTGCACGTGCTGGGAGCCATGGACACAGCACTGAACACAACCCAGTTCTCTGGAAGCTTCCGTTCTGGTGAGGGATTCTGGCAGTTAAGACTAGAAAAAAAGCAAATATTGCAACTGGGACATGCCCTGTGAAGTAAAGAAGATGAGGGGGGCTGAAACCGGTTTGGCTCAGTGGATACAGAGTCGGTCTGCAGACTGAAGAGTCCTAGGTTCAATTCCGGTCAAGGGCATGTACCTTGGTTGCGGGCACATCCACAGTGGGGGGGTGTGCAGGAGGCAGCTGATCGATGTTTCTCTCTTACCGATGTTTCTAACTCTCTATCCCTCTCCGTTCCTCTCTGTAAAAAAAATCAATAATATATATATATTTTTTTTAATTTTTTTTTAAAGATGAGGGCGGAGCCACTGTGGATAGGAAGGTGGGCAGACAGGACATGGAGGAGGCTCCTGTGTGAGTTCTGAGCGATGGATATCGGAGCCAAGCCCTGGCTTGTGGAGCGTTTTGTGGGACCCGAGAGTCCAGGTCCCGCAGAGGGACCCGCTCCCCAGCACGGGGAGGAGTTTGCTGGACTGAGGACACAATGCGCAATCCGGCATTGGAGGTGAAGGTTCCGTAGAAGGGTTTTTGCCTCTGTCATGTCGAGACTGCAACGTCTCATTTTTCAAGTGGGATGCAGAAAACCTGCTATTGCTCTTTAGTCGGAGGCCAAACAGACCTGTCAGAACCACACATCCCCGCCCTGGAGATGAGAATTCTGAAAACTGTACGAATCACGCTCCAGGCCAGATGTGGGAGGGACCCCGGGTGGAACGGGGCCCTGTCCAGGTCAATGAATTGATGGACGCCTCTTCCTGCTCGACCCCTGCACCATCTCCTTCGGACCCTCCCCAATCCCGTGGGACCGCCTCTTCATTCAACTCATTACACCTGCAACCTCCTTACTTCCAAATAAGGCCACGTTCCCAGCAACCTGGGGTTAGAGCTTCAATGCATCTTTTTGGGGGCACACGTCACCCCACGTGTGTTCCACATCGGAACGTCACTCCTTCCCCTCCCTGCTTTGATCGGGGAAGGCTGGTCTGTGGGTCCAGCAGGCATTCTCTCCATCGCCTTCAGCTGCCCAGTAAACAGGCAAACAGCCAAAACCAGTTTGGCTCAGTGGATAGAGCATCGGGTCTGCGGACTGAGAGATCCCAGGTTCGATTTCCGTCAAGGGCATGTAATATTGGCTGAGGGCACATTCCCGGGGGGAGTGTGCAAGAGGCAGCTGGTCGATGTTTCTCTCTCATCGATGTTTCTAGCTCTCTATCTCTCTCCCTTCCTCTCTGTAAGAAAATCAATAAAAAAAATATATTAAAAACATAACAAACAAACAACACAGGCAAACAAACCCCACGTGGGTGGTGTCAGCGACAGGAAACGGCTGTGCCTGCCCATATGGGGCGTCTCGGGAGCGGGAAGAGGAGCCCCCAGGTCCACAGGCTTCCGTAGAAAAGGTGCTGTAGAAAGGGGAAGTTACCCTTCTCAGCTGTAAGGCCCCACGAAGAGGCGGGGCCACCCGCACGCCGCTGCAGCCTGATTGCAGGATGGCTCCCGGTGCCTTGCACAGCAGCGGCTAAAAGCAGTAAGAGCTCCAGCCAGCCCGCACGCCGAGCAGGCCCACATGTGCCTTTAATTTTTTTTATTTTTAATTTCCTGGGCTTCCAGCCCAGAAAGTGGATGGGAATTTTATTTAAACCTGCTCTTGTGTATCAACTTCGGGTAAATAGCAGGTTGCTGGCGGCTGCACACCAGGCCCTCTATTTGGAGCAGGGGGAGGAAGGGAAGGGATCCCTCTCTCCAGACAGACACCGGTGCACGCACAGCTCACCTGTGCTGATGGCGACACGGTGGCCCACACTAAATGCCCATCGCCATTCCTGGGCCCTTGGCATGTGCACGCCCCCCGCACCCCACGGCACCCACAGACTCAGAGTCCATTCCATCCCCTTCCGGCACCAATCCGCGTCCCCCAGCCCCGGCAGTGCAGTCCGAGTTTGGCGATGCCTAATGACTTGGTGGGGGCGGGGGGACAGGCGGGGGTGTCCAGGGGCTCAGGCTTAGGTTTCTCGCTCATGTGAATTCAATGCTGTCCTGTCTTCCTGTCTTGCCCTGTGGCTCTGCTGCCCGGCTCCGGCCACCACGCCCCACGGGATAACAATGCTCTCTCCCTTCCCGCTAGACAGGGCACGGAGGGCAAGGCACCGGGAGCCCTCGCCCTGGGAACACCGGGAGGAGGCATCGTGTGAGGGATGTAGGCAGGGCACGCCACACGCATGGGCACCATTTGCATGCCCTCCTCTCAGTTCCTCCCAGAATTCTCCAGTTCTACCCAAGCCCATCCTCCGTCACGCTCCCAGACCACAAGCAAAGGGTTATTTACACTAACCAATAACAAGAGAAGCGGCCATAAACAACCTCTCCGCACCTAGTCCCTTTGGCTAAGGACAGAGACCTTAAGAAGCCAAAATTTACTGCGACGTAATTCTGATGGGCGAAAGCACATTCTTTTTATTTATAGTAGGGAGCGCTATCTATCCTTGCCTCCTTGCTTTGAAACCTAAATCCTCCCAGCTTTTATAATTATTATTATTATTATTTTTAATGCAGCTGTTCTTCCTACAAGAAAGAACAGTATCTTGTCAAAGGGAGAGGAGAGGATGAAAGTGGCCAACTCCGCCCCCCCCACCCCAATGTATCCCCTGCCCCAGGTTGCTCTTAGGGGAAGGGTGAGGAAGGGTGGAGCTGAGGGACAGAGGTGTGAGCTCATCACTGCCCCCTAGTGTCAGGCCTTTGCAGCAGGTCCTTTCACCCTGCATCCCTGGGCCTGGGTTCTACCTCTTGTCTTTTCAAACCCCCCAAAGGGGAGTTTTCCCAGGGATAGGAGTCAAAAGGGCCCTTTCCCTTCCCTCCCTCCAGTACGAGGACTAGGAGAGAGGAGAGGACAGAGAGGGCACAGGCCTTTCCCTTTTGGTCAAAGTAAGCAAACAAGTAAACTATAAACTTCAGACACACTTTGAAACGTGGACCCTGGGCTCACACGCCTGCCCAGAGTCCAGCACCCCTTGCTGACCCGACCTCTCACACATGCGTTCTAGGGAAAAGCCACACACTGGACTGCCAGCCTCCTGCACCGGGCTCCTGCTGGCTGAACAACCCTTATTAAGGGGTCCCAGGAATCCCAGTTCAACCAGTGGGCTGAGAGACCTGCTCGTCCAATGGGAGCTGAACAACCATAGCCTCATTTGCATCTTTGCTGAGCAATCAGAACATGCCACGCTATGCAAATTTTGGGTTCCTCATTTGCATAAGGATTGACCCATTAGGGACCAGGGTGGCACTCTAAGGAAGAGACCTCCCCTGCGTCCTCCGGAGGCTGTTCCCCTTGTTCCCAAAATGTTCACCCGAAGAAAGGTCCTCCTTTCACCAGACCCCAGATCGGTGTTAGTCACCTCCGGTTGACAAAAACAATGTCAAAGCATTCTAGAACTCAGCGGGACTTTTTAAAAAACGCCGCGGGACACATTGTTAAAAATCGGGACTGTCCCGCCAAAAGCCGGGGGGACGTCTGGTCACCTTATCCTGGGAAGAATGCCATTGTGCTGCGTCTCAGACCGGACTCCTGGAAGAAGCCCGAGGCCCATGAACTTAGGGTCCCAGACCCAGGGTTCTCTGGGGAGAAAGAAACCCATAACCGCGCAGTGTTTCCCAAAGGGTGGTGCGCGTCCCCCCGGGGGTATGGGGAGAGTCTGGTGGGGGTATGCGTCGCACCGGAGTTCGGTGGGGATATGCACTGCGCAGTGCTTAGCTGCGTCTAATTCTCCGTTCTCATGAGTAGGAGGGGTACTCAGCGTTACGGATATTATAGAAGGGGTACCCATGTGCCAAAAGTTTGGGAAACACTGTGGCATAACGGACTCCCTTCAAGCCCAGGGCGCAGCGCACCCGCTGTTTTTATTATTCACACAGGGATGGGTCCGGAGCGCGGCAGGTGCAATCTATCCATCCCTACCTTCACCCGTGCTCCCCGCCGGCTGCACGCTCCAGAGGAGGAGGAGGAGGAGGCCACCCAGCAGCGGCGCTGCTCTCCGCCCTCCAGCGCCACCTGGGGGCCGCAGGCCAGAGGCACTTGGACGCTCAGCGCAAGGGCGAGGCACGCGGCGTGGGCGCGCGGGGGCGGGGCGTGGGCGCGCGGGGGCGGGGCGTAGCTCGAGCTCAAGGAGCTCATGGGCGTGGCGTCCCGCCGGGCCGGAGCACGCGGGGGGCGTGGCGTAGGAACCGGAGCGCACCGATTACAGGGGGCGTGGGCGCACGGGGCGGGGCCGCGGGCGCGGGGCCCGATTGGCTGCTGACGAGCCGGCGCCCCGCCTCCCCGCCCTGGCCCCGCCACTATCAGCACCGCTCGGCGGAGGCGCCGGCTGCAGGACCGCGGCTGCCCAGACAGACGCGCAGCCAGGCCGGCGGGGTGGCTGGCGCTGCCGGGCGGGGACGGCGCGCACCCTGAAGGCGCACGGAGGCCGCGGGATCAGGTAGGTCGGGATGTCCGGCCTCGCGCGGCTGCCGGACCGGCTGGGCATGCTTGCTTGGTGGCCCCCCGGTTGCAAAGTTTGGGGAAGACGAGGCATCTCTATAGCCCGTGTGCTTTGGGGCTCTTGTGTTCCCTTCAGGCAGGGCTGTTTGGGGTGAAAAGATTGGTCCCTGGCTCCGGCGGGGGCTGTGCCCGCCTGGCCTCTGGCCGGCCCTGAGCGCTGAAAGTTGGGGGCGAGGGGGCTTGCGAACCCTCGGTACACAGAGAAGGAGCCCCGGTGGCCCCTGGTCTAGTAGGTAGGTGACTGCGATGAGCCCGGGAACCCCCTTCCCTCCGGGCTTGGGGACGCGGGTGCAGGATTCCTCGTTAGAGATCAAGTTTTCTCAGCTTCATCTCCACTTCCAAGTCTGCCCCATGGACTGAGAGCAGTCTGGGTTCCTGAGCTCGGACCTGGGTCTCCGCTGCTTCTCCTTCTCTAAAGAGAGCCTGCAAAGCATCCCATGCGCGCGGGCCACCCAGTCCCACCCCAGCGGCTGCTGGGCGCCGGGTCACAGCACTGCAGGGACAGGCTGTGGTGCCGGAGGAGACATGCATATAGCCTCTGTGCTCAGCTGTGCACAGCTAGCTGCTCAGGGCTGCCGGTCTGTGCCCTTTCCCCGCACTGCATTTGCTTTATGGCTTTGCAACCAGGAGATGCTCCCACAGCACATGATTTCATAATCAATGGTGCCACTCAGGCGAGGAGAGGCAGTCCCTCTTCAGAGCCCTGGAGAAGGGGTGGCCAGCCTGGTCCCCTGCAACCAGGATTGGGGGAAGAAGCAGTGAGCAGGAGTGAGGCAGGCAGAGGGGGGATGTAAGATGTGCAGAGAGGTCGGAAACCCTGGAGCCTGTGGTGAGGAGGGAAATCCAGAGATCATCTCAAGTGATGAAGCAGAAAAAAAAAATATTAGGGAGGCTGTGTGCGCTGTGGTTTGTGCGCCTGCCCCCGTGGAGATGAATATCCCGCTTGCTGAAAAGAACCCTGATCTGTAAATAGATTAAAAACAGGAATTAATGCGAACAATGAGTCAGGCCTTCGGAGATTGACAGGATTGATAATTGCCTTGGAAAGAGCTACTGTGTCTCCGTATCGCTCCAGTGTGTTGCTGTGGCGGCAGCCTTACTGGCTGTGTTTGGTAACTGACTTTGGCTCCCATGCCCTGGCCTGTGAGTGTGTGGGTTTAACCCTCTGTGGGTCGTGGGACCAGGGAGGAAGTGGCAGGTGCATCCATTGTCATAACCACGTGGACGGCACGTGCAAAAGCCCAGAATGTGCCAAGGACAGGTCCGGTGGCAGGACAGGCCGAAGTGGGACAGACAGGTCCTTGTGAAAGATGCCCAGTGGGACCCCTGGACGGATCTGTACCCACCAGGGATCTCGAGCCGGTGGCTGCACTGTTAGGTGAAGGCCAGGTGGACTGGGTATGTGCCAGCCTCCCGCCAGGGGAGGGGCCGGCTGAGACACTGCAAGGCTGATGGATTCTGCAGCCGCGGCCCAGACAGTGACATCCAGCCCCGTGTCCCTCTCCCTGTCTGGATGTCATTAATGTCAGCTTCCACCCCCGGAACCATGATGTGCACTTCTCGGAGGAACCTAACTTTTAAATACCCTTCACGACAGCCACAGAGCCAGGAGCTCCTTAAAATGGCCACAGCACCTCCCATAGGATCCACGTGCCCGCAGGTTCCGCTGGAGCCGAGAGCAGCTGGGGACTCTCCCCGGCTCATTTATGCTCGATGCCCTCCAGGTCTCACTTCATACAAAACACGTCTTCCTCGTGTATGGGTTTCCCACTGCCCACCCCCCACCCACCCAGTGCACATCTTCCAGCTTCGTTTTTTCCTGCGCAATGGAAGCGTCCAACGTGAAGTTTTCATCAGCCCTTGCTACGGTTTGCGCTGAAATCGTACAGAGCTATCACCGCACCTTTTCTTTTTCTTTAGATGTATTTTTATTGATTCCAGAGAGGCAGGGAGAGGGAGAGGGAGAGACAGAGACATCAAGGATGAGAGAGAAGGATGGCTCGGCTGCCTCCTGCACACCCTTTACTAGGGATCGAGCCCACAACCGGGGCATGTGTGCCG
This sequence comes from Pipistrellus nathusii, assembly GCA_963693515.1. Lineage (NCBI taxonomy): Eukaryota > Metazoa > Chordata > Mammalia > Chiroptera > Vespertilionidae > Pipistrellus > Pipistrellus nathusii. The sequence goes on along the minus strand of OY882870.1, from coordinate 50,136,664 downwards.
TGGACCAGAATCCATCTCAGGACCGGTCCACAGGCTGATGCTGGATCCTCTGAGCCAAACCAGCGAGGTCTAGACCTGCACCTTCTCCTGCTGCACGACATACACATCTCACCATGTGGGGGGCCCTGTCAGCAGGCAGAGGAGGAATGCTCTGTTTCCCTGTCCCCAGTACGTCGTTAGCAGGGAAGTCATGTTAATTGTATGTAGTGGGAGGGAATGGGATGGCGAGGGATTTATTGATACTGTGGGCGTGTGGCTGCCCCCTCAGCATCAGTCACCCCCGCCGTCTGCCTGGAAGCCCGCTGATGGGCCGGAGTTACTCTGTCCCTGGGAGGGTGAGCGTGCCTGACATGCTCCCTGGTTTGGACCCGCCTTTGCTACGCCGTGGTTGGTGGTGGACGTGTCCGTTTCTTACGCCCGATCTTGGCGCACAGAGAGCATCCTTTTGCAGAGACGCCGGGCAGTGATTGGCGTGTGGGGACACAGGTTCCTTTAGGGTACCAGAGGTCTTTGAAATGGAGGGATGACGGGTCTCAGGTTCCCATCTGATGGGAATAAACATTTTGGAAGTGAGCAAGTGGGCTGAGTGGTGTTTGGTTTTCAGTTCCCCGCCCTGCCCCTTCTCTCCCCCTCCTCCCCCTCCTCCCTCTTCCCTCCACCCCCTGTGCTCACTGCATCTGTCTCCGACACACCATGATGGGCACATGTCTTTTGAAAATCTGCTGCAGGAGGCAGGCACCCGGGTTGAGACTCCGCCTGCCACGTTTCCATCCCCAGTGCTTTCCATTCTGCCCTTTCACGTGCACGTTACACGCAAGAAGTGAGGGTCCTCGGTAGACGCGCTGGCAGAACTCGGTGGCGCCTCAGACAGCTCGGCTGCGTGGATTGTAAATATTCGTAGCATCCTGGCTGTGCCAAGAGGCGGCCTTGGAGGAAGCAGGAGACAGCGGCTGCCTGTGAAGTGAGTTGAAGTAATTCCGACGATGCGTGTGCTCCTCGTTGCGGATGGTGCGTCTTAGGACCTGGGTTATGTAGGCTACTGTCTTAGGTGCTTTGTGACTCAGGGTGCGAGCTGCCAGGGGCTAGAACCGGAGGACCAGCTTGCCTCCTTTGCTTTTCTAACTCGCTTGGTGGAGTTAGAAAATGTTGGGATGAGATCTGTCACTCAGAAACGACTTGGATTGCATAGCTGATCCGGGAGCCTGTCCCAGCACTGCTTGCCTGGGGAGAAAGAATTTCTGGGCTCATGACAACACTTCACAGGCTCTGCCCGGCCAGTGTGGCTCAGCGGTTGAGCATTGCCCTGTGCACCAAGAGGTTGCTGGTTTGATTCCCCACCCGGACACATGCCCAGGTGGCAGGCTCAGTCCCCAGTAGGGGGCGTGCAAGAGGCAACCAATTGATGTGTTTCTCTCCCATCGATGTTTCTCTCTCTGTCTCCCCTCCTCCCTTCTACTCTCTCTATTTAAACATTTTATTTTAAAATAGAAATGGAAAAATATCCTCGGGTGAGGATTAACAACAACAACAACAACAACAACAACAACACACACACACACAGCAACAAACACAGGACATTCGTTGGGGTTTTCCTGCACCAGCCTGGGTCCGAGCACTGGGTCGCACGTCTTGCCTCAGTGCAGGGGTGAAGAAGCCGTCTGCTGCCCCGCCCCCACTCGCTCCAGTCCTCCGGACACTCCATGCTGGATGAACCCATGAGCCACCCAGTGCCTGGCCTGGAGAACACTTCTCCCTACTCATCCCATGCAGGGCCTCCCAGCCACGCAGCCCCTCCAGCTTCCTGGGAGACTCTGTAGACACTCCTGGTGTCCACCTCACACCCTTCCATCTCCCCCCACCCCCCAGCTCACTGGTGCTTCTGCCAGGTAACTCCTTACTTCCCTGCTGCCCTTTGCCCATGACCTGCCTCTGGGCTCCTCCCTGACAAGGCCTGGACCTGCGCTGCCTCCTCTGCACTGCCCTTGTGTCTTGCCTCAGGGGGGCGGGGATCAGAACTTAACCTCTTTTAGCTGTTCAGTCCCTGCCCTTCCTGATAGCCACCGGGTGGCGTGGCACAAGCACGTCAGGGCTTCCGCAAATATCGGTAGAATGAATCTCTTTTATTCACATGAAATTCTACTGTAGTTATATTCGGGCTTAAAATTATGTTGTTGGACTTAAAATGATTCATTAGGATATTTTTTGTTTTGCACAGTTTGGGGCTGATCCATCATTCATTGAAAACAGACCAGGATTTTGATACTGTCTGCATTTAGAAAATTCTGTGACAAATGCATATGCCCTAAAGCTGTGGTCGGCAAACTCATTGGTCCACAGAGCCAAATATCAACAGGACAACGATTGACATTTCTTTGGAGAGCCAAATGTTTTAAACTTCAACTTCTTCTAACGCCACTTCTTCAACATAGACTCGCCCAGGCCATGGTGTTTTGTGGAAGAGCCGCACTCAAGGGGCCAAAGAGCCGCATGTGGCTCGTGAGGCACCAGTTTGCCGACCACGGCCCTAAAGGAAGCATAGACTAAAGGTGGTCTGTACCGAGGCCTGGTCCTCAGTGTAATTGGCTCACTTGAGTGCAAGGTGGGATTTGAGTGCAAGGTGGAATTCTCAGAATTCATTATCTTCTTAGAGTAAAACTGGGGCATGTGGGAAACAGAACCAAATGACTGGCCCCAGCCAGACCAAAGGGTCCTGGGTTCGATTCCAGTCAAGGGCAGGCACCTTGGTTGCAGGCTCCTCCCTGGCCTGGGCCCTAGTTAGGGTATGTGCAGGAGGCAACCAATCAATGTGTTTCTCTCACATGAATGTTTCTCTCTGTCTTTCCCTCTCTTTCCCACACTCCCTAAAAAATCAATGGAAACATATCCTCGAGTGAGGAGTAACAAAAAACAAAGAACTAAATGACTGAAAAACAACAAATTGAAGTCCATCTTCCTAAACTGTAAATAACTGGTCCACGGGGCATCATGTGAGCATGGAACAGTCTCCCCTCATCCCAAACAGAGGGCCCCTCCCACTGCCCCCCTGTGAGATCTCTCTAGAAACACCCCCTAGGATGATCTGGTGAAATAATAGACATTCCTGGGCCCACTCAGGACTTCCTGAGCTATTTCGGGGGTCCGACTTGATAACTTACATTTTTTGAAAGAAATATTCAGATTATTCTTTTTAAAAAATATATTTTATTGATTTCTTTACAAAGAGAAAGGGCAGGGCATAGAGAGTTAGAAATATCGATGAGATAGAAACATCGATCAGCTGCCTCCTGCACACCCCCTAATGGGTATGTGCTGGCAACCAAGGTACATGCCCTTAACCGGAACCGAACCTGGGACCCTCGAGTCTGCAGGCCGACGCTCTATCCACTGAGCCAAGCCGGTTAGGGTGATAACTTACATGTTTAAACGTTTTATTTTAAAATAGTAACACAGGAAGTCACAGAAACAGTACAAAGAGTCCCATGTACCACCCCCCTCTCTCATCCCCCCGTCCCCTACCCGGGATGCCGGTGGCCATGATACACTTTCTGAACCAGGGGTTGCCCTTGGCGCATTACCATCAGCCGGGCAGCCGATCTTGCCATTTGTCACCGTGTTTTAGCCCGATCTGGTGTGTACAGCTTGGTGCAGTTTCAGTCCGTGTGTAGCTCCGTGTGTCTGGGGTTTAATTTGAAGAGCAAACATGCTCAAAGCCAGCGTCTCCGTGTCGGCACACACCGGCGCTGTATTTATGCACATGTCCTCGAGGCTTCAGCATTCCTCTCCCGCAGGCCAGTCTCCATGCAAATATTTGTCTGGTTGTTCTTAAACAGCACGAACTGCTTCTCCGTGGAGACGCCGGCGTGGGAACGTTGCTATGGAGACCCAAGTGTTGGGATTTCACACCCGGGACATGGCATTTGGGTGGCTCCGGCCTTCAGCGTGGGAGCCGGAGCTGACTGACTCAGAGCGGGACAGGGGGTTTTGGTGTGTTTTTTAAATCCTCACCTGAGGAAATCTTCCCGTTGACTTTTAGAGAGAATAGAAGAGGGAAAGAGAGAAATATCGATGTGAGAGAAGCACATTGATAGGTTGCCTCCTGCATACGCCCCGACCAGGGTCTGGGCCAGGGAGGAGCCTGCACCCGAGGTACATTCCTTGACTGGAATCAAACCCGGGACCTTCAGTCTGCAGGCCGACGCTCTGTCCATTGAGCCACACCAGCCAGGGCTTGGACAGGGTTTTTATGCCACTCAGGCAAAGAACCCACTGATGCTGCTTCCCCCGTGTAACTGCTCCCGGCCCATTTCTGGTTCTTCCATGGAAACAGCCACTCCGGAAAATAACTCCACACATTGCAGGCACGGTAATGACCCTTCTCAGGCAATTAAAGTCAGCTGGAACCTTGTACCCGCCATCGGGCCGGCTGCTGCTGGCGGGCGGCTGCCTCTGCAGGGAAGCGGCGAGTTGCTGATCGCCAGTCGCGGTGATGAGTCCGTGAGCATCCGAGGGCTCTGGCACCCAGGTGGGCGCATTTGCACCCAGTTGGGGTGAGCCACGGACACGGTGCCTCCCTTACACCCAGCTATTGGCTTCACCAGCAGAAATATTCACCTTAGTATATATTAGTCAGTGAGTCGTTTTCTCAATTCTATTGGTTACTGTTGCTAATCCTCACCTGAGCATATTTTCCCCTTGATTTTTAGAGACCTGGAAGGGAGAAAGGGAGATGGGAGGAGGGAGAGAGAAAGAAAAACAGCAATGTGAAAGAAACACATTTATTGGTTGCTTCCCACTCATGCCCCGACTGGGGCCGAGGATCAAACCTGCAACCCAGGTACGTGCTCTTGACTGGGAATCAAAGCCTTGATCATTAGGTGCAAGGGCTGATGCTCTAGCCACTGAACCACACTGGCCAGGACTCAGTTATTCTTCATGAAGCTTTATGAGTGCTTTTTATTTTGCTGAGTAAAGCCCAGCAGTACCCGTGTGCATGGATGGGCTGTACACTTTTGAAATTTTGAGGCTCAGAGGTCAAAGGTTTTTCTCTCTTTCTCCCTTTCTCACACCATTACGTGCACATTTCCTCATACACAATGGAAGAAGACGCACGGCTATTTTCAGTACTGCTCTATTGGACTGTCTCATGAATATTAAACAGGAAATGCCTCCGGGGAGCTGGTTCTCTGGCTCTGGGGGGCGTATTGATTTCTGGAAACAGGAAGCATCTCAGTCTGTGGTTTTGTTATGCCACGGAACCGACCACGTGGTCTGGGGCAGTGCAGGTGAGTGGACAGCACATGGCCATGTGCTGGGCAGTTCCAATGGTGCCGTCATAGTCTGCTGCTTCGGAATATCTTTGGTCATTTTTCCAGAAATTATTTTTGGGGTTTCCTCCTAAATCTTGATTTTTTTAAAAAATTCTTCCATGTGATTGTGAATACTCTATTTCTTTGTCATTAATGTCCCCTCTCCCCCTCCATCACACACACTCAAACTATACAGCACATGAGGTCAGGGGTGCAGACATTTCATAAGCATTCAAGCAAGAGAATAACAGCAAAGGCTGGGAAGGGGTCTCGGGTTGCACTTGGGGTCAATGAGCCCATGTTATTGAAAACTAGTTGCTTCCTCCTCTTCCTCTTCTCTTTTCCTTTTCTGGGTTTTCTTTCTTGCTTCAGGGGTCTGTGTTTGAATGGGCTTTTCTGTGCTGACCCCTAGTGGGTACATGTTTTCAGTCGTCTCTCATTGAAAAGTTGACATGTCTTGGTTTGCAGGGGAACTTGGGGGATCAGGGAAGGCGGCTGTAAAACTTAATCAAGTTTGACCTTCAGAGAAGGACTTCAGAAGAAGGTGCAGCGCAGGTCAGCCCCGCAGGAGGCGGTTTGCAAAGGCGGCTGCAGCGGCCCCTTCCTCGGCCAGGCCTGGGGGCTTGCAAGTCCCTTTAAGCCCGAGTCTCTCTCGCTCACCCTGAATCAGGCTGGACGTGAGGGAGAGAATGTGGCCAGGTGGTGGCGGTGTGAGGGCTGAGCATCCGCTCAAGACTCAGGGTGCAGGGTTCTTGCTTTCCTCTGGCCCCTGCTCATCACAGTGCCTGCTGGGGCCTGGCCTGTGTCTGCTAAGCTGAGCTTATCCACAGGCTACATCCCGGAACAGTGGGCAGATGTGGATTCCCCGGGAAGGTGTGGAGTGGAAAGGGGTATTGGCCTAAAACACAAGGCCTTTCTGTTGCTCTCTGACGGGGTGGCTGGGGGCTGTGCTGGCAAATGATTCTGAGTCTCTGCGAGTGTTCTTATTAAACTTACTAGTGACCTGTGCGCGGACTCACGCACATTGAGAGGAAATTAATTAGAAGGTGGCCAGTGGGATGGGACTAAGTGAGATGGGACGAGCCTTCCCTGGAGCCAACCTCCTGAGGTCTCTCCCTGGCATCTCCAGAGTGAGTGTGGTCCCTCCAGCAGGTGGGGTCCCTCGGCCTGGCCTGTGGGGATCGGGCCAAAACCGGCTCTCTGACATCCCCCGAGGGGTCCCAGAGTTCGAGAGCACACTCTGCAAAGGTGCTGTTGTACAGGGTGTGGAACGCAAATGCAAGTCTGCAGAAAACCAGATTCGGGGTTGATAGATCCCCAGCAACAGCATAACCCATGGCTGAAGGTGGAATCGCACGGCCCCAGGAGGAATGGGGTTCCCTCCTCTCTGGTTTCGGGGTGCATCACCCAAGAACCGCTGCTGCCAAGTCACTGCAGCTCGGCAGCTCCTGTGCTGAGCATCTGCCCCCTGGTGGTCAGTGTGCATCATAATGACTCGTTGGATGGCCAGACACTTAGCACATTAGCCTTTTATATATGTAGACTTTTTTTTTTTTTTTAGAATATATGCAAAACTCTGGGTTGATGTATCTCGGTGATTAGTATTTCCCTCTAGGAATTTTTTTTTTGGATGTGTAACATTACAGAATAAAAATGTGTGCAGTTTACTAAGTCAACAACTGTGGCCTTTAATTACTTCATAAAATGTGCAGCTGCTGAGTGGCAAGGACATTTTAGGCACACATATAGCTTTAGAATAAACATAGCCTCCTAAAACGTAAGCAGATGTGCAAATTGACTCAATATTCCCACGGCGGTGGGTAGGCGTGGGTTCCACGGGAGGGTGTTGGGGGGTAGAAAGGAGGACTTTTGAGCAACAATACAGCTGGCCCAGAGGAGTTTCCACTTGGTTGTACTTAGAGAAAACCCAGGAGTTTCCAGTGGTCTAAAGCAAGAGACCTCTCTGTCGCTCTCTGGCGGGGTGGCTGGGAGCTGTGCTGGCCTTGCCCCCGGGGCTCGGGCTGCAGCTGCAGGCCCAGCTGGTCAGGGACCTCCAGGTCCTCTGGGGTGCAGGCTGAGGGGGGGCTCCTGGCAGAAACCATCCTCCTGCACATTGTTGGGGTACAAAACAGGTGGACAGGACCGCATCGGTGCTTGAGACTAGAATAAGCCCTGGTTCATTCGTCCTCACTCAGCAACCCTGGCTGCGTTCCGTCTCCCACATTTTGAGGGGTGCACCTAGCAGCTCTCAGGCCTCGTGGGGGCCAGGCCTAGGCCTGCAGACATCATTATGGTCCCACTCCCTGGGTGAGGGTCTCCCAGGCTCCCTCAGCCTCTCCATGGGGGGTTCAGCACCATGGACAGCGACAGGAGGAACTGGCTGCCTTGTTTACCAGGCCTCTCAGGTCACCACCTACCAACTTCTGATTTTCTCCTAGAAGTTTCCAAGGAACCTTTCCAAGGACTTGGCCTGAGGTGTAGAGGCGTGTGGTGGGCTGAAGGTGAGCCTGATGTGTGAGCCGGAAGTCCTTTCTGAACCTCGAGGGTGAGATTTCTCCCAAGGCCCATTTTCCGCGTTGCTAGTTATCGAAGTTCTGTGATGAAGGACAATAAACAGAATTAATCTGGGTGCGTGAATCAGGACCAAACCTGTCACCCGAGAGGATGGCTCTGAACACGGGGAGCTCATTTTAAATACGTGCTGAGGGAATGTGGTTGATTTTAAAATTTACAGGCAACGTGCAAATTCCTGGGCCGGGAAGGCCCGGTCCGCGGGAATACCGGGTGCTGCTGTCACTGTCTGTTCCTAAAACTAAATAAGCTGATCGATGCCCTGAATAGTCGAGTGGAGGCGGCGGTGGGATTCGGGCTGTTTTCATCTTAGTAATTGCTCCTTCCTTATTTCACCATTTCATGCAGCCGCCGCTCACACCCGGGAAAAGCCACGCCTGGGTGACTCCCTATTCATTACAAAGAAAAAAAAATCTGCCCAATAAAATATAGTTCCTGCAAGATTTTTGCTTGGAGTGTAGAGATTTTTCATGCATGGCATTAAATCATGTGGAGAGGTTGATCTAGCTAATGAAATCATTATCCCAAGAATCATGACCAACCTCTCTCAGAATGGTTATTCTAGCAGAGGGTGGTTTTCTGGTTCAGGACCGAACCCAGAGTCCCTGTGATTTAGGGAACCTTGTGCCCGGTCACCGTGCACGGTCAGAGCCCAGCGGTCACCTCTGACCCGGAAGGACAGTGAGCCAAGCCCCCTCATTCCCGGGGCCTTACCACCCCGTGGAATCAGAGTGGAGGGTACATTACCATGGCCCCGTCCCCACCCTAGGGTAGTCAGGAGGTAGGAGGGACCTGCACCCCAGCATCTGGGTCACACTTCCTTGAGGGTGAGGGGCTGGCACCTAAGAGGCCGAGTGTGCAGTGACCCTGTAACGTTGCCTCCTAAGCAGTGACATCCTCTGGTGACAGAATCGCCCCTTTCCCACAGGAAGGGCCTTTGGGCTCCCGCCCAGGCATTCTCAGTTTCCTTCCCTCCATTTGCCTTTGAGTCTAATGTTGGCAATACTTTGTGGGGTTTTGTCTGTTTTCATATACATCGTTGAATCCTCTGTGATGTTGGAAATACTGCATGGAATTTGGAACTGCAGTCCTGGCTGTGAGGCCAGGGGGAGGACTGATGGAGTTGTCCACAGCCAGCAGCCCCATGGGGGCACGCCCACGTGAAATGTGTTGGGGGGTTCACAGGGCTGGATGCTGAGCATCCCCCACGCTTCCCAGCTCACCCTGTGTCTAGATGGAGGCGGGGCTAGGAGACAGGACACGCCCTCTGGAATTCCCTCTCTTCCTTGTCCCTGGAGTCTTCCGTCCCTTTCATGTCCTCCATTCAAAGGGACACCTCTCCTTCTTCGTGTCTAGAGAGTGACACCCTCACTCTGGTCCACGTCACTCCACTGTCCGAGGCCAGGGGGTGGGCGCTGGGAGAAGAGAGAAGGCACACTGTTAGCCCTCCGTATCCATGGGTCCCCCTCCATGCCAGTGCTTCCCCAATGTCATGTCACATATACTGGCAGGAAAAAGTGATGTGGCCCAGCCGGCCAGTGTGGTGCAGTGCTTGAGCTTTGACCTATGAACCAGGAAGTCATGGTTCAATTCCTGGTCAGGGCACATGCCTGGATATGCCTGCAACCCAGATACATGCCCTTGACGGGAATCAAACCTGGGTCCCTTCAGTCCATGGGCCGAGGATCTATCCACTGGGCCAGACCGGCCAGGGCTCCTGGGTTTTCTGGGTGAAATTCCATTGCGTGACCGATTGGAACCCTGCTCTGCGTCTCAGAGCATCTGGCATCTGGCAGGTGGCATTCTCAGGCCGGAGTCTGACCGGAGGAGTGACTGCCCCGGTCTCTGCACCCCCTGCCCGCTGTCTGCTCTGTGCCCCGCGGGGAGGCTATTTTACTTTTCTTTGTACCTTGGAGGCATCAAGCAGCTTGTCACGACTTGGGAAATCTTCGAGGAAATGAAGGCTGAATGCCGAGACAGTAATTTCACCATTATCCCAGCGGGTCCGGCTCCCGCCTGATACATTGCAATTTTTAACAAGGACGTTACAGCGAAGAGCTTCCCCCCGGCTCTGTGGACATGTGGGGTAAAATACCTGCTCTCTGGCAGCTCGTCTCCACAGCCGAGAAAACCCCTCCATGGCCCTGAGTAGATCCCTTTTAATCTGTATTTATCTGACATTACAATTATCGGTTTAGTTGTGTTTATTTGAAATGGTAAAATCATTAGACTTTAAGACAGCCATTTAGTATTTCAAGATGATAGTAATGAAGGTTTTCCTAAGCGAAGTAAGAGTTTCTGGTTTTAGAGTGCACCTTAAAATGGACTCATTACTACTATTTTTAAATGTGTTCTTATTGATTTCAGAGAGGAAGGGAGAGGGAGAAAGTGATACACACATCAATGAGGAGAATCACCAATCAGCTGCCTCCTGCACGCCCCCTCCTGGGGATGGAGCCACTACAGGGACATGGGCCCTGGACCAGAATCAAACCATAACCTCCTGATTCCTAATCCGTGCTCAACCACTGAGCCACGCTGGCCAAGCTAAATGGACTTATTATTTTTTTAAACATACTTGATATTTAATTACCAATTTAGCGTGTAGTGTGGGGTGTGTCCTATAAAAGGCAGGTATTTTCTCGAGAAGTGGTGGGTCACAAATACATTGAAGTCAGTTTATTCCTATAAAGGATGGCCATTTGTGTGCATGTGGTATTTTACTTCTCTGAAACCTGATTTCAAAATAAAGTGCAAGCCATCTAAGCTTTCCCTCTGGGGTTCCCAGTGCTCTGGCTGTCATCTCTCAGGTTCTCTGTCAGTCTGGTAGCCATCAATTACAGGGCCAAAGTTTCCCTGTCTGCCTGGGATCAGACCCTGTTGTCTGACCCCCGCCCCCACCCCGTGGTCCGCAGACTTCAGCGCACGAGCCACATACGGCTCTTTGGCCCCTTGAGTGTGGCTCTTCCACAAAATACCACGGCCTGGGCGAGTCTATGTTGAAGAAGTAGTGTTAGAAGAAGTTGAAGTATATAAAAAAAAATTGGTTCTCAAAAGAAATTTCAATCGTTGTACTGTGGCTCTGTGGACTAATGAGTTTGCCAACCACTGGTCTGACCAATGCCCCAGACAGTTGGTCGCCGCCCCTGGGCCCAGAGCCCCCATGTTCCTTCAGGCTAGCCTTTCAAGTCGAGGGCCCTGCCCTGCCTGCCCCAGCCTTGTCTGCCCTTGTGAGGGCTGTGCCTGTGCCCGCTGCTTCTTTCCACAGCCCCTGCTTCCCCGCGTGGCCCTGGGCCAGTGGCATGCCCCCTAGCGGGGGAAGTGAGTAATGCGTCTTCCAGTGGCATTAGACTCCCTGGGTGGTCACTCAATCACTTCCATAGTGAAAATCCCTGGAGAACATGCCTGGCTGGTGCGGCTCTGTGGTTGAGCATCAACCTACGAACCAGGAGGTCCAGGTTCGATTCCTGATCGGGGCATATGCCCGGGTGGTGGGCTTGATTCCCAGGGTAGGCTGTGCAGAGGCAGCTGATCAGTGATTCTCTCTCATCATGGATGTTTCTCTCTCTCTCTCTCTCTCTCTCTCTCTCTCTCTCTCTCTCTCTCTCTGAAATCAATGAAAAAGAAAAAAAAATCCCAGTAGAAGGAATATTCTTTTAAAAAAAATATGTTATTGACTTTTTTTTATAGAGAGGAAGGGAGAGGGATAGAGTTAGAAACAGTCATCAGCTGCCTCCTGCACACCCTCTTCTGGGGGTGTGCCCACACAACCAAGGTACATGCCCTTGACTGGTATCGAATCCCAGACCCTTCAGTCTGCACGTCGGCGCTCTGTCCACGGAGCCAAACCGCTCAGGGCAGGAATGTTCTTGTAAATGCAGGTAATGAACATGGGAGCTCCCTTCAGTCTGTGGACGGTGTCCCTGGGGAAGCCGGCCCGGGGCGGAACGTCTGTGTCTGGGATCCCGTGGCCCGTGGTTCCCTGCAGCAGACCCGGAGGCCCCGTGCCCCCTGCCTGCCCACGCTGCCCCTCTTCCGTGCAGCCATTTCTAGTCAGCGAGAAGCTGTCCCTTCCTGTGGCTGTAATTTGCATGACTAATGCCTCTGAGCATCTCTTCATATACTAATTTGTCACTTTTATGTCTTCATCTGGGAAGTGTTTGTTCAAGGCTATTGCCCGCTGTTATTGGGCTTTTTATCTTTCCGGCATTTACTTATATACTCCCCATACACCTGCACTGCTAATTTTGCCCTTAGACTATTAATTAATTTTCTCAATGATTAATTTTCGTAATGATATTAATTTTCTTAACGATACTATTTATGGGAAGACGTTTTTAATTTTGAACAAATCCAGGTTAGCATTTTTTTTAGGAACTTCAGATACTTAGTGTGTCTGGCGCATGGTCACTTGGCCTTTTTCCGGAAGCTTCCCTGTCTGCTGTCCCATGTTAGATCCGTGATCTGTGTCAGATATGTGGTATGGATGGAGAACATGGGATTGCTTTATGTAAATATCACTTTGGCAGTCACACGTATTAAAAGATGCTTTCCCGCCCTGACCGGTTTGGCTCAGTGGATAGAGCTGACGTCAGCCTGCGGACTGAAGGGTCCCGGGTTCGATTCTGGTCAAGGGCAGGTACCTTGGTTGCGGACACATCCCCGGTGGGGGATGTGCAGGAGGCAGCTGATTGGTGTTTCTCTCCCATCGATGTTTCTAACTCTCTATCCCTCTCCCTTCCTCTCTGTAAAAAAATCAATAAAATATATTAAACAAAATGGTTTTAAAATATCAAAAAAATAAAGTTGTTCCCCCCCCCCCCCTCAAGAATGGCCTTGGTGACTCGGTGCCTCGGTTTAAAAACCTAAAACTATCCACCTAATATCTGGGCTCTGTTTCTGAGCTCGGCTCCCTCCACGGATCCATCTGCAAGTTCAACACTGAATTATCCGTAAGTGTGACGCCCCTGACATTCCTTCTCTCCAGTGTATGTTGTCTGGCCTGGCTCCTGTGTGTTTCCATGTGAATCTGAGAGTCACCTGGGTTCATCCAGGGGGCCTGCCTTTGGGAGGTAATTCGGGAGGATGGACTTCACCCCCGCTGAGTCTTCAGGCAGCGAGCATCACTCCTTCTCTTTTACCCTGCTTGTCTTCAATGTCTCTCTTCATGGTTTCCCTGCTGGGGGTTGCACATCCTTGTTAGATTTCTTTCTGGATAGTGGATGTTTCTGTGTGGTGTTGTAAGGATAACTGTGGGAGGCTGTTTCTCTGTTTTCCGTGTCCATCTCCATCACGGAAAAGGAACAGTCAGGTTCCTGAGTGGAGGCGCTGGGGATTAAGAAATTAAAGAAAGAAAGAGACCAAAAGGCAGAAATAGATTCATCAAGCTGGGAGCTAGGTGGGCGCCATCCTCTCTGATGGAGAGGCAGCTAGCCACCGAGCCATGCAGCAGGTTTATTTATAGGTCAAAGGAGCTTATTTGCATTCTTAACTAGGCTCTAGCATCACTGGATTTACATATCTAGACCCGCCCCTGCTGACACCTGGACAAAGGTAAGTCAGAAATTGAATAGCACCCCCAGCCCTCTTCGGGGAGTGTAACCGGGACATGGACTCCGCCAGTGCCTCGGGCTCAGCTGACAATTTAAAGGATGTCCATGTGCCTTCCCAGGCGGGCCTCTACAGATGACTTTTAAATGCTTATGTTCCAGTTTTTCATTGTTACATTTAGAAATATAGTCGATGTTAGTATATTGATCTTGTATTCTGCAACATTGCTAGTTCCCATGATAATCCAAGTGGGTTTTTGCTTTTATAGGTTTTATGGGCTTTTTTAAAAATCATTTTTATTGATTTTTAGGAAGAGAGAGGGAGATAGAGAAAGAGAAGCATAGATGTGAGAGAGTAACATCGATTGGTTGCCTCCCACGAGCACCCTCACTGGGGCCAAACTCGTAACCTGCGTGTATTGCCCTGACCAGCAATCCAACCGGCAACCTTTTGGTGCAAGGGATTTTCCTCAACCAGCTGAGCCACACTAGCCAGGGCTGGGCTTTTCTCATTAACTGTCTGTACAAATAATGAGCTTACTGTTTTTCCCCCACCCAAATGCTTTTATTTTCTTGGCTTGCCTTATTGCATTGTCCACCAACGCCAGTGCAAGGGTGTTCGAACGTGGACGTCTGTGATACAACAAGGAAGACTTTAAAAAGTGAACCAACTGAGATCCCGCTTTAAGGCGCCAACACAGAGAAGTAAATGAAAGCTCAAACTAAATGTGAAAAAGAAAACACACATGCAAAAGAAGAGCCTAAATGAAGGAGACAAATTGAAGGACAAGCAACAGGGGAAACAAAGTGAACCATTGTTTCTTTAGGACCATGAGTCACACTGCACGGGAGAAAAAGATACAAAAGAGAGGCTCCCACTTTAGGAGTGAGAAGGGCAACACCAGCGCAGGTCTTAACCATAATAAGGAAAGAGACTGTAAATATTATTATTATTAATTATTATTATTGTTATTATTATTGCAGCAGGGGATGAAAACCCTGTGATGTGGGCCCCTTCCCTGGGTCCTTTCCAGGCACGTGGGAAATGCCACATGAGCCGACCACCCACCTCGGTGCCTCCTGATTTCGGGATGGGATTTCCCCAGGTTCCTGCCTGCTGTGGACGGATCTGCGGAAGGGGCTTGTGGTGCGGAGCTGTCCACCCTGCAGGGCTGGGAAGGGAGCTCACAGGACCTTGACCTTGACTCACAGTGGAGGTCATGCCCTGAGAGAGGCTCCTTGGTATCTGCAACCTTTTACATTAAATTCCCAGCAATGGGAACCTTGGGCTCCGCACCTGCTAATAAGGTGCTGGGATTCACTCATTTATTTACCATTTTTATTGGTTCTTTAGCGAGAGGAAGAAAGAGGGAGAGAGGGAAACATCAGTGAGCTAGACACATCAATGCTGAGAGAGAAGTGTTGATTGGCTGCCTCCTGCACACCCCCTACTGGGGATCCAGCCAGCACACTGGACGAACTGGTCACCTTTCAGTGCATGGGACAGCACTCAGCTGCCTGGACTGGCTTTTATCTTATTGATGTCCTCGTTCCTGCAGTTTTAACTTTTTTCTCTCACAATTGATAACCAGAGTTTGGTTAAGTGGTTGTGTAATATCTGCTCCCTGTTGATGACTTGGCTCAATCAAAATGTGGATTTTCACAAGCAGTCATCTCAGCTTTCTTTAACAGGGAATTAATAAGTAGCATTATCTTTATTTTTTGTGGGGCGTACATGCTTTGCAGATTGGTTAAGGATGTATCGGAAACGTATAGGAATGAAAACACGGAACATTTAAAAATAAATACGTCTTTTCTTTACATATAAAATGACACGTCTGTACATTAGACACTCACTTGTTCATTCAACAAACCTGCCCGGCGAGGCTACCCGTGCCAGCATGCACGCATCCAGATTCCGCAAAGCGCCCATGTGTCGGGAACAGATTTCATACGACACTATCTGATCCTGGTGTCTATCAGCCACATCCACCTCTGGTGCCGGATAAAATTTTGGCTAAAATTCATGCTGGGATGTGACCGAGTCCTTGGCTGTGGCCAATATTGTAATGGCAACATTTTTTTTTTGTTGTTTGTTTTTTAAAAATATATTTTATTAATTTTTTACAGAGAGAAAGGGAGAGTGATAGAAACATCGATGAGAGAGAAACATCGATCAGCTGCCTCCTGCACGCCCCCTACTGGGGATGTGCCCGCAACCAAGGTACATTCCCTTGACTGGAATTGAACCTGGTTCCTTTCAGTCCGCAGGCCGACGCTCTATCCACTGAGCCAAACTGGTTTTGGCAGGCATCGTTTTGTGATAGCCTCTCTCCTACACTGAGAGGAAGTTGGCTGGGAGGAGGGAGGGTGGGGAACGTGGAGTAGCCCCAGGCCTGAGTGGCACTGAAAGGGAGGTGTGCCCTGGCGCCTGGACTGGCTGTCTGGGTCTGAGCAGCCTGCAAACTCTATCCTCCCTCCCCCCTCGCTCTGGGGGCCTGTGACAGAATGCCACTGGGCAGCCAGGCACATTCCGGGGGCCTCCCCAGGGACAGCAGGACGGGGAGAATTCAGCGTCTCACTGCTGCCATCCCCGGGATTAACCGTGCTAGGGAAGTGTCTGCATTTGCTTTGTGCTTGGAAACACGGATCCCCCCTGAATACAGTTTAATCCCTTCCCCCGGGACACCCAGACGTGGGATGGCGCTGTCTCCACGTTGTCCCGGGTGCAGTACCTGGGTCCCCTCCGGGGAGGGGACATGGGAGGCTGGGGGGTTATTGGGGTCACTCTGCACAGTGAGAAGCCGCTGCTCATGGCCCCAAGGCCACCTCTCTTTGGAAGGTCAAGGGTGCTCACTAGACTCGACAGGAACCATTGAGTAAGCTGAGAGAGAAAATAAGCTTAAAATGGCGAGTTTGAGCCCAAGAAATAAGCACTTTGTGTTTCCAGCAGGGAAGTAGGATTTAAGGCTTTATTTGAATGTGCTTTTTAAAAACACATCCTTTAAGACAAGAGGCATGTAGTAATACCTTTTCTTTCCTAAGTAGAAAAAAAACAAAACAACACATGAAGCAGCAGGGTATGTGTTTTCCCCCCTTTTTTCTTTCACTTGATACAAATAACAACACAAGGCAAAAAAAAAACACACCCAACCCTATTAAAAAATGGGCAAAGGATCTGAATAGACACTTCTTCAGAGAGGGCATGCAGATGGCCACGAGACTTCGGAAAAGATGCTCAATGTCATAACCATCAGAGAGATGCAGACGGAAACCACGAAGAGCCCTGGCTGGTTTGGCTCAGAGGTTGGCCCGAGGACTGAGGTTCTTGGGTTCGATTCCGATCATGGGCACGGACCTCGGTTGCAGGCTCAGTCCCCGGCCCTGGTTGGGATGCCTGCGGGAGACAACCAGTCCATGGGTCTCTCTCTCTCACATCGATGTTTCTCTCTGTCCCTCCTCCTCCCTCCCACTCGCTCTAAAAATCAATGGGAAAAATAGCCTCAGGTGAGGATGAACAGAAAACAAGAACAAAAGCAAAAAACTACCCCCGAACCATAAGCACAGTGAGAGATCCCCTCACTCTTATCAGAATGGCCATCACCAATCAATCAACAAACAGCAGGTGTTGGCGAGGCTGTGGCCAGAGGGGACTCTCCTGTGACTCATCTGGTGGAATGCAGATGGTGCAGCCACTATGGAAAACAGTATGGAGTCCCCTCCAAAAATTAAAAAGGAAGCCGCCTTTTTAAAAACATACCTGTATTGAAAGTATTACAGATGTCCCCTTTGTGTGTTTTTCCCCACCAACCCCCCCCCCCCACCTCCACCCAGCACCCACCCCTCCCAGGTCTTCACCACACTATTGAATGGCCAGCACTTCCACTTCTGGGAATAGATCCCAAGAATCCCCAAGCACTCATTCCAAAGAGTGTATGCACCCCGGGGTCCATGGCAGTGTTACTCATCATGGCTAAGATCTGTAGCAGCCCAGGTGCCCGTCAGCAGATGCGTGGATAAAACAGCAGGGGGACAGCTGAAACCGGTTTGGCTCAGTGCATAGAGCGTCAGCCTGCGGACCAGGTTCGATTCCGGTCAAGGGCATGTACCGTGGTTGTGGGCACATCCCCGCAAGTAGCAGCTGATCGATGTTTCTCTCTCATCGATGTTTCTAACTTTCTATCCCTCTCCCTTCCTCTCTGTAAAAAATCAATAAAATATATATTAAGAAAAATACACACACACACACACACAAAAAAAAAACAGCTGGGGGACATCCACACTATGGAATACCAGGCAGCTGTAAAGAAGAGGGGTCTCTCAGCCTTTGAGACAGCATGGGGGGACCTGGAGAGCATTGTGCTAAGCGAAATACGCCAGCCAGAGAAAGGCAAGCACCGTGTGATTTCACACACATGTGCGAAACTTCACGAACCAAATAAAAGAACAACAGAAAGAAATAGACTCATAGATGCAGAGAACAGACTGACAGCTGTCAGAGGGGAGGGAGTTGGGGGACTGAGTGAAAGGGGTGAAGAGATTAGACAAAACAAACAAACACACCAAAACTCATAGACACAGCAGCATGGTGGTGAGCAGAAGGAAAGAGGGCTGAGAGGAGGTGGAGGAGGGGGAAGGGGGGGTAACGGGGATGGAAGGAGATGGCGAATACATCATACAATATGCGGATGAAGTAGGATTGTGCCCCTGAAATCTATACAATTTTATTAACCAATGTCACCCCGATCAATTTGATGAAAAGGAACATTTTAATTATAATGTGAGAAACAGGATTTTTTTCTAAATAATAGATACAATGTAAGGGCATTTTAATAGACTGATTTACGGTTACTGATTCTTATCTCCGCCATAAAAAGAACTGGGTTTTTTTTTTTTCTGGTTTACATATAAATGATTAATGTTATTTCAATTTTTATCGATTTATGAAATTGTTTCCTCCTTGCTTGTGGCTAGGTGAAGGATTATTTTCCCCCCACACTCGGAGAAGGGTGCATGGTCTGATCTGACCTTGGGAATGAGATTCTCGGGGTCCATTTGAAGTCCACATTCTGTGTCCTATTGATTTTTATTTTTAATGTTTTAAAGGGCAAGGAAGACGCTATGCAGATTAGCTGTCGGACTTGTGTTGGTTTATTGATGAGAACACGGGAGCTTATTTGAGAAGCTCAGATGGGAGAAGGGAGTGTGTGTGTGCGCACATGTATGTAAGCTGGAGCGTTTCTGAAGATACACGTCTGTGTGGTTTCCCAGTGGATCCCTGGGCTGTGTCTCCCAGGAGAGAACTGGGACAGTGGGCTTGAGGGAGGTGAGCTGGAGCGGGTGTGAGCCGGAGAGGAAGGAGAAGCAATAGCGCTGGGCGGAGGCAGAGGGGTGTGGTGTTGGGGGAGCGAAGCTTGCAGCCCCGAGGCCAGGGGGTGACGTCCCCCAGGGGGTGTGGGTGAGCGGCAAGAGGTGTGCTGGGCTCGGGAACTCACCACAAGGCTCCAACTGCAGAGAAGGTCCCCCAGTCCGACTCGGAATCCCAGGAGCCCACGGGAAGAAACCGGTCAAGGGTATGATTCCCAGTCCTGGGCACACACCTGAGTTGCAGGTTTAGTCCCCGGCCCAGGTCAGAGCACATGCAGGAGGCAACCATCAACGTGTCTCTCTCACATCGAGGTTTCTCTCCTCCCTCCCTCCCTTTCACTCTCTCTCTAAAAATCAATGAAAAACCCAGCTCGTGTGGCTCAGTGATTGCCCTATGAACTAGGAGGTCACAGTTCCATCCCTGTCAGGGCACATGCCCGGGTTGTGGGCTCCATCCCCAGGAGGGGGTGTGCAGGCGGCAGCCAATCCATGATTCTCTCTCATTTTTCGTGTGTGTGTGTGTGTGTGTGTGTGTGTGTGTGTGTTTTCTCTCTCTCCCTCTCTCATATACAAACAACTATTTAAAAAATAAATAAATAAAGGTAACATTTCCCGGGGGTTTGGAGGGGGCGGTGAGAGGGAGAAGGAACAGGGTTGCTGGGTCAGGGAACTGTTCTGTATGAGGCTGTAATGATGGACACCTGCCATTACACGTTGGCCAACAATTGTCTCCTGGACCTGGAGCTTCTGTCGTGTGGCACATGGTGGTTCCCAACAATGTGAGGGTTTTAGGACCCCTGTTCTTCACCCCAAATTGTTTGTAAAGATTTCCCCATTATTTCTCAACCCCATGGTACCCTAGAACCACCTACACATAGGCCTAAAGTGCAGGTTCCTTACTCTCACCCTGATGGTCTCGTTTAGTTCATTGGGGTGTGTGTGGGGGGAAGTAGATGATAATTGGCTTGTTAAATCTCACTCCAAGGAGCTCCGATGGAGCTGGCTGAAGCCGTGTCTTCCCAGGAGACTCGGGCAGGCTTGGTTTTAGAGCAGAAGGGGGCCTGTGCCGGGTGCTCTGCGCTTCAGGAAGTTTGTGATCTCGTCAGTAGCAGTTCCTGGATAAAATGAAGATATCAAACATCGTTAAATAACGTTTAGTGCTTGTAAATACCATATTGTAAATACTATGTGGAAAGCAAAGCATTCTGATGTTTGTTCATTGAAGAGTTTGACTATAGGATCTGAGAATGGCTAGAAAGCCCTCTTTTTTTTTTTTTTTTTTTTTAAGTGTATTAATTTTAGAGAGAGAGGAGGAGAGAGAGAAACATCAATGGTGATGAGGGCATAGCCCCACAGCTGGGGAGGACACAGACACAGCTGGGGAGAGGGCACAGACACAGCTGGGGAGGAGGGCACAGACACAGCTGGGGAGGAGGGCACAGCCCCACAGCTGGGAGGAGGGCACAGACACAGCTGGGGAGGAGGGCACAGCCACAGCTGGGGAGGAGGGCACGGCCCCACAGTCCAGGTGGAGTGCCCTGCAGGTGCTGGCACTGGAGTGATATTTGGGCGCGGAGCTGGTTCCTGAGAGTGCCGGGCCCACAGCAGAGTTCCTTGGGGAAGTTTTAAACCAAAGGCAGTTTCTGGGCCTGATGCCTGGAAATGGGAGGCAGAGATGGGATCGGTGCTTTTGTTTCGCTCCCCAGATGGTGTGAAGCGGGGCCAGCTGTGGCAGCTCCAGCCTTAAATCAGATGTTCATGGATTAAACACATATTGTGTGGCGCCTCCGTGGGCCCTGCTCGGGGATGGGCTGCGGGCGGCCGGCGGGAGGCCTGCCCGAGTGGCCAGGCAGGAGGTGAGCACAGCAGGCGCAGCCTTCTCTGAACAACTCGCCAAAGAGAGCCTGGGCTCCTGTGGCTGGTTGTTCCTTTCCCATCCCTGCAGGCCACATCTGGTCTAGTGTTGTTAAACCAGGCCTGTGTTTCAAAAAGCAACACTTGCTACCCTAGCCAGTGTGACTCAGTGGTTAGAGCACCGGGCTGCACACGGACCAGTCTGGCCTTGGTCCCCAGTCAAGGGCACAGACCTGAGATGCGGGCTCCATCCCTGGCCTGGGGTTGGGGCACCTGAGGGAGGCAGCCAGTTGATGTGTCTCTCTCACATCGATGTTTCTCTCTGTTTTCCCCTCCCTTCACACTCTCTACAAATCGATGGGAAAACATACCCCAGGATGAGGATTAAAAAAAGATGAGTCGCCAACATGAAAAACAAAAAAATATAAGTGAGCAAAGTGTCTGAACCCCAGCGGCTGCTTCCTTTGCTCTGGGTGGCCTGGGACCCTCCCAGCTACCCCATCTGGCACTTCTCACAATCACATCCTGTCTGCTGGTTCTTTTTTTTTTTTTTTTTTTAATTTTTTACAGAAAGGAAAGGAGAGGGATAAAGAGCTAGAAATATCGATGAGAGAGAATCATTGACCAGCTGCCTCCTGCACACCCCCCACTGGGGATGTGCCCGCAACCAAGGTACATGCCCCTGACCGGAATCGAACCTGGGACCCTTGAGTCTGCAGGCTGACCCTCTATCCACTGAACCAAACTGGTTAGGACTAAAAAATACATTTTTATTGATGTCAGAGAGGAAGGGAGAGGGAGAGAGAGAGGAACCTCAGCGATGAGAGAGAATCATGGATCAGCTGCCTTGTGCATGCCCCCTACTGGGAATCGAACCCACAACCCTGGCATGTTCCTTGACCGGGAATTGAACCATGACTTCCTGATTCATGGGTCAATGCTCAACCACTGAGCCACACAGGCCAGGTTGTCTTTGTTTTCTGAAGTGCAGAGGCTGGTGGCCAGATCAGGTTTTGGTTCTACCCAAGGAAACTGTGTGTGTGTGTGTGTGTGTGTGTGTGTGTGTGTGTGTGTGTGTGGATTTAGTGGTACTTTATCCGGAGGGTCCAGGGAAGCCAGGAAGCCGGATCTGTGCCCTGAACACGCCAGCATCTCAGGGTCTGTTCCAGAGCGTGTTTGTCATCGCTACTTGCTGAGCGGGGTCCGGGCCTGAGAAGCAGCACGGCTGTTCAGAGCTGGTCCTGCCTCCCTCCACGCCCCTGGGACCGGATCTGCAGGTGGCTCTTGGGTCAATGCCGTCTGTCTCCCGAGTCCGCCCAACTGCGGGAGACCAGCAGTCCTGACACGTGTGTGAACTGAGATGTGAGGACTCTTCCTGGCCCCTCACCGTCTCCCTTGGAGTCTGAACGTTTCCTGCCAGTGCTTGCCGAGGCTGTCCTTCCCTTTCCTGTGCGCAGCTTAGCTAATCTCACTCCCGTGGCCCTCGGGGCGGCCGCTGGGCTCCTGGAAACCCCTGGCCGCCTGCGGACAGCGCCCAGCGAATCCCCATCGGGGCAGCGTCTTTGGGCCCCGTGGGGCCTGGGCAGCAAAGTGTGGCCTTCAGGTGTGAGCTCGCAGAGGGAGGATGGGAACCACCCCGTGGAGGAGAATGCGGTACTTTCCCTATCCCAGGTTTCCTCCTGTCCCCCTCACACTTCCCGCCGGGAGGGGGTGTACCTTGTACCCCTGGTTGGACACAGTGCTGCCGTGCTGCTGACACACTCTGCTGCACGCTCATCCCGGGCCACAGGGGTGGGGGCGGGGGGAGGAGATGCGGGGTTAGGACTAAGGTGACCAGATGTCCCGCTTTGGGACAATTTGTCTCGCGGCGTTTTAAAAAAGTCCCGATTTTTGGGAAAAAAATCGGGACTTTTTTAAAACACCACAGGACGCGGGACAAATTGTTAAAAATTGGGACTGTCCCGCCAAAAGCGGGACTTCTGCTCACCTCAGGTTAGGTACACCACCGTTCAGGCTTCTTTAAGCAGGAACATGCATTTGGCCAGACGCTTCCGGGTGGATGGTGTCCAGATCGCAGGCGGGTTTGGTTTGGTCCGCACACCTGTTCTAAAGTTTGGTTTAAATGGGTTGCTTGAGCCGAAACCAGTTTGGCTTAGTGGATAGAGCGTCCGCCTGCAGACTGAAAGGTCCCAGGTTCGATTCTGGTCAAGGGCAGGTACATTGGTTGCGGGCACATCCCCAGTAGGGTGTGTGCAGGAGGCAGCTGGTCAATGTTTCTCTCTCATTGATGTTTCTAACTCTCTATCCCTCTCTCTTCCTCTCTGTAAAAAAAAAAAAAAAAAAAAAAAAAAAAAAAATCAGTAAATGGGTTGCTTGCTAACGCTGGGAAACCGGGACACCTCCTATAAAGCTCTGCGTGTCTGGGGTCTTCTGAAAACTCGGGGCACCTGGAGGCCCTGAGCTCACAGTGCCCCTAAGGACCGCCCTCCCCCAACCCTGTGGCAGTGCCTCTGTGCCCTGCGCCCTGTTATTCCTTGCAGGCTGGCAGCCTGAGCCCCCGTCCTGTGCACCAAGGGTTTCTCCTGAAGCATTGCTTGTTTGCAGGAAAACAGCCAGAGCTGTGCCCCTGTGTGTGACAGGGGGAGAGGGAAAGGCGGGTAAAGAGGGTCTGTCTCCTCCACTGAAATCCATACTGTGGGGATACATTCACAGCTTGCCTGCATTTAGACTCACACCTCTGTGTTGATCGAGGGGAGGTGTTATACCCCTAATAGGTGTGAGTTCCAAGCTTGTCGCTGTGCATCACCGTGATTAGCATTCCCAGAGGTGTCAGCGTCACTCCCTTCGCTGTGATAAAACAAAACTTCAGAGAACAGCCAGTGAAGCAAAATAAGGGCGCAGCCGGTGTCTTTTTAAAAGGAATGGGAGACCCTCCTTTCAGCGCCTCCTTCGTTGAAGTCTTGTTTACCCGCAGCCAGGTGCCCGTCGTATTTAATTTCTGCACAACAGCCACGGGGACATCCTGTCTCCGCTCCAGGGGCCGGCTCAGTGGACAGTCCCCCTCCTTCTCCGCACAGGAGAGCACTTACGCCTACACTCACTGCCCCGCTCTGCAGAGGCCACACTGGGCCTGAGGGCAGAGGAGGTTTAAGAACAAGTAACTTGCCCAAACTGGTTTGGCTCAGTGGATAGAGCATTGGTCTATGGACTGAAAGGTCCCAGGTTCGATTTCGGTCAGGGGCATGTACCTTGGTTGTGGGCACATCCCCGGTGCTGGGGATGTGCAAGAGGCAGCTGGTTGATGTTTCTCACTCATCGATGTTTCTAGCTCTCTATCCCTCTCCCTTCCTCTCTGTAAAAAATCAATAAAATATATTAAAAAAAAAAAAAAAGAACAAGCAACTTGCCCAAGGTTATACAACAGTATGTGTGCACGTATGTATCTATGCCACATACGTGTGTACACACATAGACACATACACCATGTTTAATCACAATTTATTCTGCCTCCCGTGGGTTATGCACTATTTTTTTGGGGGGGGGGGCTGGGGGGGTACAAGTTACTTCTTGTTTTAATCCTCACCAGAGATATGCTTTTTATTGATTTTAGTGAGGAAGGGGGAGAGGGAGAGAGAGAGAAACATGGATCTGAGAGCGATGCTTGCAAAGCAGGGAGTGCGGGTGTGCGGTCATAGGCACAATGACAGCTCCAGAGCGGGCGTCTGTGTGAAGTCGGAGGAGACGTTCTGTGGCTCCGAGACAGGTGTGCAGCCGTCTTTCCGCGTGAACCTCTGTCCTGTTTGGCTCGGGAAAGGAGAATCGCATCTGGTGCCTATGAGTCTGGGAGAAACGAGGCCGCACTCGACAGAACAGCTGGACGGAACTTCCCGGGAAAGGAAGCGGCTGGAGCATTGGCCAGGCCGCACTCAGCGCTGCCCGCAGACGTTTACTATTACAGATGCGTATCCATATTTCATGACCTATTATCTTCTCGGCCTCTCAATGCATGCGACGAAAGCCGCAGATGGTCTTTTAGAGCAAACACAGGAACTGTGCTCAAGCCTTTTTGGCTTTGGGTCCGAGGCCTGGCAATGCTCGGCCCTCAGCTGACTGACATTAAGGACGGATAGGGCCGTGGTCAATACGCACCCACGTGGGGAGCTATTTCAAGCCGGCCGTGGGCACCTGCTGTGACTATCGTAACCCTCTGCTCCCGATGCAGGCGTTTACGAGCAGAGAACATCCTAAAGGCTACCAGCTGCTTTCTCATTCCTTGGAGATGATCCCATGAAAGCTGGAGAGCAGATGGCATTTTGATTGGGTGTGTGCCTGCTCTTGGGGCTTCCTCTGTCATTATTTTGGCTCGGTGGCTTCCGGAGGGGAAGGGGGTCGTGTCCCTTCAGCAATGGGGAGACCCCCAGGCCCTGATTGCCTTCGTTGCCTTTGATGTTGTGTCACGGCAGCGCCTTGTTTGGCGGTGATGAAAGGAGCAGCGTACGTTTTAGATATAACGTTCCTGAAGGAGTTATTTTTTTATCTTCAAACTTCATACAGTGTGTGCCTGTGTGCGTGCTTATATGGGAATATTAGGATGCCCCTCTTTTCTCTCTAATATCAGACCGCCGCTGGCCTAATGTTTCCTAGCCTGTGCGCTTGTGAGTCGGAAGGGAAAGATAAAGTGGGTGTGCTTGGGAAGTGTGTTTTCTTCTTATTTTCTTACGCCTGGTACAGATGACAGTACGTCTGGTGTGAATAACCCGCCCCTTGCAAGTCTGATCGTGTCAACTCCTGGTTCCAAACACAAAGACTTTCCCCGGGCTTCGCCCTTAGCCCGGCATCTGAGGCACCCGTTCTCCCCACCCCCGCTGCCGTCGCCCCATTGTACACCTGCAACCTCATTGCCTACACATGCACCTTCACCATCAGCAGCCTCTCCTGTGGCCTTCCTTCTGCTCTCACCACAAGCCGTCAGCACCTAAGTCACAGGGGCTTTGCTGAGATACTGACCTGCTAAAGACCCGTTGCATGATATTCGTGCAAGAATAGGCCTTCTGCCAAAACTAGTTTGGCTCAGTGGATAGAGCGTTGGCCTGCGGACTGAAAGGTCCCAGGTTCGATTCTGGTCAAGGGCATGTACATTGGTTGCGGGCACGTCCCCGGTAGGGATTGTGCAGTAGGCAGCTGGTTGA
Source organism: Pipistrellus nathusii (assembly GCA_963693515.1). Taxonomy (NCBI): domain Eukaryota; kingdom Metazoa; phylum Chordata; class Mammalia; order Chiroptera; family Vespertilionidae; genus Pipistrellus; species Pipistrellus nathusii. The sequence goes on along the minus strand of OY882870.1, from coordinate 50,110,828 downwards.
TGTTTCTCTCTCATGGATGTTTCTAGCTCTCTGTCCCTCTCCCTTTCTCTCTGTGGAAAAATCAATAAAATATATATTTTTTTAAAAAAAGAATAGGCCTTCCTTCCCCTGGCTTCACTTCCAGCCGCCCGGAAGCCGGCAAGTCCTCGCTTCTCTCCAGAGCACTACTCCTGTAGCTCCCTCCACCATCTCCCCTCCCCCTCATAACAGGTATCCTGCCCCTCTTGGCCACTCTGTGCCTGCATATGCAAATTAACTTGCCATCTTTGTTGGGTTAATTTGTATACTCTGATTGGCCATGGGTGTAGTGGAGGTATGGTCAATTTACATATTTATCTATTATTAGGTAAGATATGTAGGTCATGGGCACAGACCAATCAGAGAGCAGGATTCTGGAACTCTGCTAGCCAGGCATTCGCCCTGAGGTGGCAGGAGTGGGGTCTGTGCCTCACCATGGACCGGGACCAAGATGCCCAGTGCCTTGAGGGGTCTGTACACGAGATCCTCGTAGTCTTCCCAGCATGTCATCGTCGGACAAAATGAGGAAAGTTGGAATGCCAGGATTATAATTGCTGTAATTATTATCTCGCCAATGTTTTAATATTTGACATATTAATATTTAATATTTCGGTGTTGAACACTTCTGATTTTATGAAGCCACTTCCATCTGCCTCTCAGTTACATAGAGTGTTTTTTGTGTTTTGTTTTTTTTTTACTGTCTCTACGTTTCATACATCTTCTCTTTGGCATCCAAAAAAGATGCATTTCCTTTGAGGGTTTTGAGTGGCATAGAGTTTTAGGAGGAGGAGGAAATGTATTTTTTAAGGCAACTCGTTTTTTTTTCAAGCCTAACTTCTTCCTACATATATTTTACAGATTAAGGGTTTACCTGAAGATAAAGCACCCTGTTCATCAGAGACTGGACCAGAGTTCTTCCCTGTGGGCAATTAAAGATGCTGTTGTCATGGAAACAGATGGTCCTGCTGTCATTCATTGGCTGCCTGGGAGGTAAAACTAAGCTGTCTTTTCCAACTTGAGGTTAGAAATATACTGGAATCATATAGCCAATAATTTTTAAACTCTGGAGTAATACTCCTCCAGTAGCAAGGAACAGTTTTGGTTTGTTTTGTTTGTTTGTTTTCAGAAGGACAATTCAAATACTCTCTTCTGATTGTCAGATTCTCATTTCAGCCCCTGATTTTGGCTCAGTGTTTTATGCCTTCTTATGTCATGAGTCTCCAGTAGCAGGCAAATGCAACAGTTAATCAGAATTTGCAGACGTTCGTTCATGAATATTTTTTTTCCAAAAGGAACTAAAAGTTATAATCTCCAGTGTGGCGCGAATATAAATTTTAAAGAAAGCCGGTATTTTTATATCTCATCTTGAAAACAACAGTTTTCCTTTTAGCAGATAAATTATTTCAGGGAGCAGAAATAAACATAGGCTCTTTATTTGTTAACTTGGGAAATTTGAAGTTCAGAACAAAACAGAAAGAAAAAGGAATAATTTTCCCAGACATCTTCTGTACAAAAACAGCTCTTATAGATCACTTGATGTATTTCTTTTGTTCGTTTTGTTTTGTTTTCTGAAGGAATGGATAAGTAAGAGAAGACTTTAAAAATTAATATATGTATAACACATAGGTTTTTCAAAATGTTCATTCTTCTTCTTACTGTGAAAATTCTCCACCGCCTATCAAGTTGAAAGAATAGGATCGTGGACACCCACACACACATCGTTTAGATTGAACTGCCGGGCCATTTCACTGTTTGCTCTATTTGTGAACATAGGTGGATGTATTTTGTTGTTGTTGATTGATTGATCAGCTAAACCCTTTGAAAGTAAGTTACGGAAGTCATCGCATCTCACCTCTAAAAACTTCAGCACCCATCTCCTGAGAAGACCAATTTTCTCCATAAACACCATTTCCTGGAACTGACCCAGCCTTGCCCGGTTTCCCGCCTAGATGAGGGCATCGCTGTGTAATGAGGCCAAACGTGTCAGCTGGTAAAACACACGTAACCAGAAGTAGACTTTTAAGCCCTTATATCAAACTTCAAACATCCTTCAAATATTTAAATGAAACAAAAACTGCCAACTTTTATGTAAAAGGGTTTCTTTCTAAACAGATTTCCCCCTGTGACATCTCAGTTTTGTTCTTGAAACAGCTATTCATTTAGCACCGTGGTCGGCAAACTGCGGCTCTCGAGCCACATGGGCTCTTTGGCCCCGTGAGGGTGGCTCTTCCACAAAATACCACGGCCTGGGCGAGTCTAGTTTGAAGAAGTGGCGTTGGAAGACATTTAAGTTTAAAAAATGTGGCTCCCCAAAGAAATTTCAGTCTTTGTGCTGTTGATGTTTGGCTCTGTGGACTAATGAGTTTGCCGACCACTGATGTAGCCCTTGGGGGAAAAGGAGTAATTATTTCCAGATTCTTGATCTTTGGAGAAAATGCAATGTAGGTATCAAAAAAGTGTTCTTCTTGGATGACATTCTCCATTGACAAAATCTCCCACTTGAGTTCTGTTGGAGGAAGAGGAAGATGAGAGTGAAGGGACCTCAGTGCTGATAGCATTCTCGGCTCAGTTTTTAGAGAACAAGCTTGAAACTCCTCAGTTAATGGGAAACAGGGAGATACACTCAGGAAGGGGAGGGGCCACTGAGGAGAAAGGTCAGTCCCTTGAAGCTTTAAGAGGTGGAATTGTAATTTTATACGACGTGCAAATTGAATTAATTGCTCTCAGCATTTTTTTGGGGGAAATCTTGTATAGGTTTATGAATGAATGTATGAAAACCCAGTATCCATTTTACTAAAATAGTAAGAGTTTATTAGAAAATTGGAAGGCCACCTTGATCCTTGGGGTAGGATGCTGAAAAAGCTACAAGGGTGATATGATACATATCACCCTTGGAGTGATATGATACATTATGTACAGGGTGTCCATGTGTTTTTCCCCATTTTAAAAATATTTTGGTAAAGGTCTTTACAGAGCAACCTTCAGACCCCAGACCCCACTGCCAGGGAGCCCGTATTGTGTGATGGGGACCGGCCAGCCCGGGCAGGGCACGTGGCACTGGCTTCCACCTTCGGCTCTGAGACCAGGCAGTGGGCAGTAGCTTGTCCACCACCCCTGGTGCCTACATGGTCAGCTCGAGGCTGCTCGGAGCAGAGGAGAGTGGCTGGAGCTCAGCGTTCCCTCCCCCCACTCACCCTGGCTGCCCTCGCTGTCTCCCGCCCACAGGGGAACTGCCCTTCCACGGCCCCGTGTTCGTCAGTGAGCCCCGCGACAGCATGGCCCCCGTCGGTGCTGCGGACCAGAGAGTCACGTTCAACTGCGAAGCCAGAGGCAACCCTTCCCCTCGTTACAGGTAGGGCTCGGAGTCGGAAACGCACGTGAAGGAGGTTGTGGCCCCAGCCAGTGTGGCTCAGTGCTTAGAGCATTGGCCTGCGGACCAAAGGGTCACAGGTGTGATTCCCAGTCAAGGACATGGACCATGGTGGCAGGCTCCATCCCTGGCCTCAGTCGGAGTGCGTGCAAGAGGCAATCAATTGATGTGTCTCTGTCACATCAATGTCTGTCTGTCTGTCTGGCTCTCTCTCTCCCTCCCTCCCTTCCTCTCTTCCTCTCTCCCTCCCTCCCTCCCTCCTTTCTTCTCTCCCTCCTTCCCTCCCTCCCCTGCACTCCTCCCTTCCCTCCATTCTCTAAAAAATTCTATGGGGAAAATATCCTTGGGTGAGGATAAACAAACAAACAAGAATTGATGTGGGACTGAATTTTTGGAGGCCACGTGTTCACGGCTGGAAGAGACATGCAGCTGTGGTGCAGCTGGGGTTCAGCGGACCTGAGGTGTAAGTGCTGGGCCCAGCACACAGAGCGTCATGCCCATCTGGGGCGGGGCGTGCAGGGGATTGTTTCTGAGTGAAGAGAAGAGCTGCAGAATCCCCCACATGCCCAGCGGCTTCCTCCTGACCCATCCTGCCATGTAAAGTGCATGCTGGGACCAGGCATCCAACAGCATCCTGGGATGGAATCCCATGTCTAAGGATGTAGTCCGTATTCACACTGGAATCCTGCTCGGCCACAAGAAAGGGGGACATACGACCGTTTGCAACACCATGGGCAGACCTTGAGAGCATCATGCTAAGTGAAATAAGTCAGAAAAGCTAAGAACCACGTGACTTCGCTCACGTGGGCTGTAAGGCTGAGACTTGTGGACGCAGACACCAGTGGGGCGGCTGCCCGAGGGAAGGAGGTAGGGGGAGAAGGGACTCTAATATGAGGTAACAGGAGACGATTGACTCTGGGTGGTGGGCACACGGTGCAAAATACAGAACATAGAATCCCACACCTGACACCTGCATGTTCATGTTGACCAGTGTCGCCCAACTACATTCAATTTTTAAAAAAATAAGAAAGGGCGTTGGAAATCCTAGTTTTAGAAAAAAGGACCTTCAGTGTCTGACCTTCTTCCTTTACCATTTTCCTAGGGTGTGTTTGAAGAAGGTTCAGTACATACAGAATAAAATACATTCTTACCAAGATCAGTCTGCTTGTCCTTGAAGAGGAAAACACACTTAATTAGTTATATTTTTTTTTCATGTAAAAGTCTACATTTTTCTGATTATAGAGATAACACCTGTTCACGAAATGACTTCCAATACCACAGAAAGGTATACGGAGAGAAAGACTAACCCTCTTGCCTTTGATCTTCTTAAGATAAAAATACGTGTGGACATTTTGGGGCGATGGTGGATCCTTGGATAGGCTGGGTATTTACTGTATTAAACATCCTGGGATTAGCATTTTGACCTCTAGGGGTGCTAAGGGGACCTGCTTTCATGCAGAAATGAGTCATGTATGAACAGCATGCACTGCTTCCGTGGGAGGGGCCAGAAGACAGTGCGGGGCTCTGAGGGAACGTTCTCTCAGTGCTGAGAGCATTCGTCTCCAAACTGTTTACAGAATCAGTTGGCTTGGCACAGCTCTCCTGAGTCCCACAGAGCGAGCCCACTGTGGCCGTATCAATAACGGCTGACTGTTTAGAGCAGTGGTCGGCAAACTCATTAGTCAACAGAGCCAAATATCAGCAGTACAACAATTAAAATTTCTTTTGAGAGCCAAATTTTTAAACTAAAACTTCTTCTAATGCCACTTCTTCAAAATAGACTTGCCCAGGCCGTGGTATTTTGTGAAAAAGCCACACTCAAGGGGCCAAAGAGCCACTTGTGGCTCTCGAGCCACAGTTTGCAGATCACAAATTTAAAGTATTTGTGTCACTCCCGAGCTTCTGCTCAGTTAAGTCATGTAAATAGTTGATGCCAACAGTCAATCAATGGCAACTGGGTCAGCAGAGGTCAGAAGACCCACCTTTGTATTTTAAAAAAATATATTTTTATTGATTTCAGAAAGGAAGGGAAAGGGAGAGAGGGTTAGAAACATGGAATGATAGGAGATAATCCTTGATTAGCTGCCTTGTGCATGCCCAACACTGGAAATCGAGCCTGCAACCCGGGCATGTGCCCTGACTGGGAATTGAACCGTGACCTCCTGGCTTAATAGGTCAACGTTCAACCACTGAGCTATGCCCGCCGGGTGATCTTTGCAGTGTTTTGTTTGTTTTTTAATCCTCACCTGATGATTTTTCCCCCATTGATTTTTTTTTAGAGAGCATGGAAGAGAGAGGAAAAGACAGAGAGAAATACTGATATGAGAGAAGCGCATCAATTGGTTGGTTGCCTCTTGCATGAGCCCTGACCAGAGCCCTGGGCTGGGGAGGACCCTGCAACCAAGGTACATGCCCTTGACCGGAATCAAACTCAGGACCCTTTGGTCCTCAGGCCAACGCTCTATTCATTGAACCAAACCGGCTAGGGCCTTTGCATTTTTTGCATCTGGAAGCTTTGCAAGGTCACTGATATCCACCAGCCGGAGTATTGAATACCTACTGTGTGCTTTCAGCAGCACAATACCAGGCTCCTGGGCAGCCTTGCCAGTGGCGGTGAAGTCGTCTCTCTGCCTCCTCCTCTCCCTATAGAAATAGGGAAGGTGTCAGACCTGATGAAAGAGACAGGAATCTAGCATTTTGCAAGCTGGATTCCTTCTTCAGACTTCGTACATATTGTCCTGTCTTGGGGAAATAGGAACAAATCAACTGAGCCACACGTGATCCTGGTAATAATTTTCCCAGCATTTTTCTAGGACATTCTGACCTGTTGAAAACGCCTCCGTGTGTTTCTCCCCGAGAGGCAGAGGCCTCTGGGCATGACTGGGAGCACAGAGACTCCAGCGGGTGCGGCCTCGTGGGCGGGCTGTTTCCCTGCTGTCAGTCAAGTTCCATTCCCTGGCATTTGCCTTCTGAATCATGTGACGACAAATGTGTCAACTGAAGAATTGGCAAGATATAGGACTTAGTCCTTCGGGCATTTCGAAATGGGTAGATTAATTAGGCTTGAAAACAGCAGGAAGTACTGCTTTGAGAAACCCAGACATAGCCTGTCCTTGTCCTTATTTCTTTGGACACCAGATATTTATTGAAAAAAAACAGAGCGTGAATTTTTAACCGGTTAACTGCCAGATATTTTGAATGTAATTAATAGAGGCCCGCTGCTTACGTCTGCTTTTCGGCCACAGAAAACAAGTCTGAATGCTGAAGGTGGCCACGTGGGCTGTTTTCAACATTGGGTTCTGCTGGAAATGGGCCTCTGTGCTGTCCCCAAGGGCACTGTAGCCATATTTGGGGGGAAAGAGCAAGGAGAAAACAGGGAGTCTGGGGTTAGGTCAGGAGCCAGGCTCAAGGTCGGCAGCAATTCGGATGCTCTTAAGTTTGAGGCATCTTCTGCTTTGCAATGAGGGGACAGAGGTGGCTCCCGGAGGTGAGCAGGGGGCGGCCTGAGACTCCCGACTGGCATCGGCAGGAGAAAAGGGCCTCTCCCTGTTTGAGCCCTGAAAGGTTCCATCACGTCAGGAACATGTGAAATAAAAACACAGCGATGCTGCCAGCAGTCATCCCGGGAGAAATGCACGGGGCCGGTCTCGGCCCTGGGCAGGGGCAGGCAGGGAAGGCTTCCTCGGGGGTTCTTTTTCTGGAGTTTCTGAGTGGGGACAGGAGGGGTGATCGGCTGACCACTGGCGCCCTCGGGCCTGAGGGGACATTCTGAGGCCCAGACCTGGGGCCCCGGGAGGTGTGACCTTGTAAGAGGAGAATGAGGGGTCTGCTACCTGAATCGGTCGCAGGAAACGTAGAAATAGCCAACCTCCACCCTCTCCTGCCTCCTGGGATCCACTAAGACAGTCACTGACCAATTGGAACGGGGCCGTAACTATGGAAACCGAACTCTTGTTTTTAATCCCAGTGGTGCTGTAATCTCTCTTTATTGCTTAAAATGTATGTTTACATTTATCAACACAGGACAACTAGGAACCGGTGTCATAAAACATGGTCAAAAACTCAATTTTTAAAACACAGCATCACCGTTACACTCATTTATATCTCCAGCAATTACTGCAGAAGCCTAACTAGTTATTTTTGGCTAAATTATGGAATATGCAAATTCAGACATTCTTCGCTTTTCAAAGGCTGCAATTACTCTCATCACTTCAGTAAACATATTAACAAACATCGCGTTGGAGCACAAACGCCTTTGCTTATTAACACGAAGCGGCATCTAAAGCCACAAATTGCTTCTGTGATTAAAATTCTCATTTTCCCCATCAAGCCCCCAATAAAGTCTTGCCTGTTGATTTACTAAGTGTTCAGTGTCGGCTGCTTTCCCAAACCCTACCCAGCCCCGTAAAGATTTTAGAACATTTTTTGTTCTTTTTTTTTTTTTGCATTATTTTATGTTGAAGCCCAAGTGACATCTCTTTTTCTCTAGAATATGGCTTTATTTCCATTTTCCTGACAGATTTTGTGGGATCGTTTGGCTATCCTGCGAGATGATAGTTTTATGCCATCCGCTGCGGGTGCATGATAACCAGGGATTATTTCAGACTCCCTGAAGGCACTCCATTTATTTTCAGGTTGGTTAGTTTCAACCTCAAAGGGTGACCTTCCTGCCCTGGCTAGTGTGTCTCAGTGGATAGGGCATCAGCCTGCAGACCAAAGGGTCCCGGTTTCAATTTCAGTCAAGGGCACAGACCTTGGTTTCAGGCTCCTCCCTGGCCCGGGCCCTGGTGCAGGAGGCAACCCATCGATGTGTTTCTCTCACATGGATGTTTCTCTCTGTCTTTCCCTCTCTCTTCCACTCTCCTAAAAATCAATATATATATATATATATATATATATATATATATATATCTCCTAGGGTGAGAAATAACCAAAAAATAAAAATTCATGCCTTCGCCTTTTGGAATGGAATGTTGAATCTGTGAAGTTTTAAACAATGTCCACATCTCAGAAAGATTTCATTCAAGACGATAGAGTCCCTTATGAACTTGAGGACTTGAGGATGTAGACTCTGCAACTTTCCAAAGATCGTGAGTGTGCAAAACTAAAAGGCATCGTCTCTAAAAGCTCCCAGATGGATGTCCAGGATGTGCACTCACCTGTCACCGTCACTCCTGTGCGTCTGAGTTCATCAACTCTGAACGGGTGGATGACAATTGACTGCAAAAAATCATTCTGATTTGCACATTTTCGGACACAGACTCTGTGAAAGAAGGAGTGTGTGTGTGAGCCTTGGGTTTTTCCCCATGCAGATGAAAATACCAGAACCATGGATTGATCAGCCTGAAAGGAGACTGTTTTGCATTGGGAACTAAAACTGTTTTCTCAGGATAAATCGCAGGCCCGGTGATTTCTTCCATATTTCAGAGTTTAAACAAAGACAGCTCTTTTGAATTCACATACTTTCAGCAGGAGGGAAAACAATCAATATTTAATAAGATACTTTCTGTCACCTGGGGATGAGCTCCATTAACGAGGACTCGTATGGGAGGGTGGGAAGCAATCGTGCGTCTTTGTGGAGAGAGAAGCAGCGTTCCCGATGCCTCCCCAATGCACCCGCACTCCAGGGTGGGGACGGGGCAGGCAGCTGAAAGCAATGCCTTGTCCTCTGCTGTGTTGGGAGCACACTTCAAGACGCCATTGCTGCCTTTTTCGTAGTGTAATGATGTAGGGACCGTGGCCTTGGAAGGAAGACTGAGCTGATGGAATAAGAAATATTTATGCAAACGGAGCAACCTTTTCCATTTTGGTTCTTCGTCAGAACTTCGGGGTGATGGCTGTTAGATGGGAGACAACTACTGAGATAAAGTATTCACCCCATTCTCTACGGCCCCTAACTCTCTCCAGCTAGTTCAGAGGAAGGAAGAACAGCTTCTCCCAACTCTTCTTTATCTCACAGTTTTCCACAAAGCCACTGTATCCTTATCACTCAACGGAGAAACACAGGAAGTCAGTTTTCTTTCTTTCGTTTTTTTTAAATATATTTTATTGATTTTTCACAGAGAGGAGAGAGGGATAGAGAGTTAGAAACATCGATGAGAGAGAATCATTGATCAGCTGCCTCTTGCACACCCCCTACTGGGAATGTGCCCGCAACCAAGGTACATGCCCTTGCCTGGAATCGAACCCGGGACCCCTCAGTCCACAGGCCGACGCTCTATCCACTGAGTCAAACCGGTCCCGGCAGGAAGTCAGTTTTCAAATGCTGAGTCTGGCCACAAACATTCTATTTCTTTTCCCATTGACATTTTTTTTACAGAGTGGAAGGGAGAGAGAGGGAGAGAGAGACATCAATGTGAGAGAGACACGATCAGTTGCCTTCTGCATGCACCCCAGCTAGGGTCAGGGATGGAACCTGCAACCCAGGTGCATGCCCTTGACTGGGAATTGAACCTGCAACCCTCGGGTGCATGCTCTGATGCTCCAACCTCTTAGCCACACGGGCCAGGGCTGGCTACAAACCTTCTAACTCGGGAGCTAAAATCTCTTTCTTCCCCCCATGCCAACTGAACTTCATGGGGACTAAAAACACAGGTATCCTTAGTCAGGAGAAGACTCCATTCAAAACCGTGAACTCAGCTACATCTCGCCTGACTTGAGCTCAGCGCAGTTTTCCCACTGCCCACCACTCACAGGTTACGCTGCAGCCCACGCCCTTGCAGTATCCCCACAGGTCTACTCTTCGAAGGTGAAGCCGCCATGATTCTAGTCCAGTTCCGCTGGCTTTTCAGGCAGGTGTCTGATAGTCCATACATTCAGACACAGTCATCCACCTGGGAGGAGGGGCCAGAAGCCCTGGGTGAAGGAGGGAACATATAACCAACAAGTATTGGGGGGGAGGAGGGGAAGAAAGAGAAATGAGGCGGTAAGATGGTTGCCGCCACCCCATTGGCCGAGAGGCTCGTTGAGCTAAGAGCTTTGCATCCATTGTCTACATAAATGAAGTTACAGAGCAATCCTATGGAAAAGATGGCGTTTGTTCACTCCACATGGTAAAAACTTGGGCCTAGGGAAGGTGAGTGATTTATGCATGGTCACACAGCTGCAGGGAGTGTTTGCTTCTGGACCCCGCTGGATTCATTAGGCTGTGACCTGGCAGGAGTAGCCAGGGCCTGGGCCTAACAGAGGTCAGGGAAGGAAACAGGAGACAGTCCACCAACATGAAGCTTCATGAAGGCAGGGACCCACCTCACCACATGCACAGAAACTAGGGAATTGCCTGACATACAGGAACTCAGGAAGGGGTGGGAGGGAGTGAGGAGGGCTTTGTAATTACAGTTGTTGAACATGAACTGGGCCAAGTCAAGAGCAGGAGCTCTTACCCACTTGTGTCTCCCAGAGTCTGCCCATGGGTGCTCCTTGGGTGTAAGGTGGACCAGATCTTCTCCAACTTGTGTGTGCTTAACAGTCAACACCTTGAATCCCTCTTAGGATGCCAACTCTGACCCAGTAGATATAAGATAGAGCCCAAGATCTGCATGTCCAACAGACACCCAGATGCCCGTGGTGGCGGTGGTGGTGATGGTGATTATGGTAGCAATGGCGATGATGGTAATGATGATGATGGTGATGGTGGTGATGATGGTGACAACGCTGATGATGCTAATAGTGGTGACACTCATGCTGATAATGATGGTGGTGATGATGGTAGTGATGGTGATGATGGTATCGTTGGTAATGAATATAATGATGATGATGATGGTGGTGGTAATGATAGTGATGATGGTAATGCTGAGGATGATGGAGGTGATGGTGGCGGTGGTGATGCTGGTTCTCAGACCACCACTGTGTATCAAGCAAACAGAGTGTTTGGACAGAATGTAGATGGACAGTTTTCCTTCGTTTCATTTCCTTTTTTGAGTTTCTGTAGTTCTAGGATTTGGGGAGGAAGAAGATGAGAGGGTTAATGCATGTTTATGGTTTGGCTTCCAAAACTATAAGGACAGAATTAAAGTTAAAATAGAAGAAAATGGCCCAAAATGTTCATGCAAGTATGAACTTGCCCTGGGAAGGATCATGGGAGAGTTACTGTATTATAAACAGAGAAAAAATATAGCGGATTCTTTTGCAAACGAGCCTGCAGCCCTTCCTTTTCTTTTTTTGTGATTTTGTTCTTTTCAAAGGAAAAGAGTTGGGGCCTGAGTTTTTTCTCTTACGTTTAATTTGGTCTCTCAGAAGAAATGTTGCTTTAGACCTAGGAGACTTGTATGTGAATAAAGAAAGACAAGTTAAGAAATTCTTGATTTTAAAAGGGAGCAAATGATACATCCTTAAGCACTAGGGACTAAACTTATGAATTTATTCATTTCCTTTAGTCTCCATCATTCAAGTTTCATTGCACACTACATCAAATATAGGATATGATGTAGACATATAATCAAGAATAATGATGAACCTTTTTATAACCACAGCTCAGTTTAAGAAATAAAACAAAAAATGCTAAATTTCCCAGCATTTGCCCTTAAATACATTCTACTTTCTCTCCATCTGAGCTTTAAAATACCTTTAAGTTGAGGTGTATCATTTTTATACAATAAAAATGGGTTTCAAACAGCCCTAATATGACTTGATGTGTTTTAAAACTTTATATAAACAGTATCCAACTGCATATTTCAATTTTCATTTTTATTAACCATAGTTTGTGAGACTTTTTCGTGTGTATGAAATTTCTCACATTTTCGCAGTGGTATAATATTCCATTTAACTTCTGGAATATTATCCACTTGGCATAAAGTTTGAATTTCATCTTTTTAAATGTTTTTATAGTGCATAGTATGTCCAGGTTAAATATTCTATATATTAATGAGACAAGTTTAGATGGTCCATGACATGATTAAAGAACTCGGGCTGGAATTAAAATGGGTATCACTTCTGTTCTGGCCAATTAATACACACGGGACAGTTACCGACTCACTGAGCTGCTTTATTGAAATTCTCATCTAGGAAAAGGGCGTTATGTCACCCATTTCCTCAAAATCCTCATAAAGAGCATATCATAATGGAAATTCTTATTTTAGTGTGCTAAAATTTATAGACTATGGATTCGTGTGGCTTTATTGCTAGAATTAAATCTTTGAGAACAGAGATGGCTCCGTTTACACAGTGGATGCATTCTGTGGATGGTGGGACATGGGTACGTTTTTAAAGGTGAAATACTTTTTATCCACACACCTACTGATGGGCAATTAGCTGCTTCCAAATCTTGGCTGTTGTAAATAATGCTGGAGTAACCATAGGGCACATTCACACAATGGAGTTCCCCTCTGCTATAAAAAGGAATAACCTTTACCCTTTGCAATAGCATGGATGGACCTGGAGAGCATTAGGCTAAGTGTATAAAGCCAGTCAGAGAAAGATGACTATCATGATTTCACACATATGTGGAATCTCAGGAACAAACTGAACTGCCAAGCAAAACAGAGGCAGACTCGTAGATAGCAGGCTGACAGCTGTGATGGGGATGAGGAATTGAGCAAAAAGGAAAGAGAGAGAGAGAGAGAGAGGGAAGGAAGGGAAGGGAAGGGAAGGGAAGGGAAGGGAAGGGAAGGGAAGGGAAGGGAAGGGAAGGGAAGGGAAGGGAAGGGAAGGGAAGGGAAGGGAAAAGATAATTCATGGACCTGGACAACATTGTGGTGATTGTGGGGAACTATTGAGTTGGGTTGAGGTGGAAGAGGGCATAGAGGAGATAATTGGTGATGAAGAAATAAAATAGCCCAGTTGATGTGGCTCAGTGGTTGAGCATAGACCTGAGAACCGGGAAGCTCATGGTTCCATTCCCAGTCAGGGCACATGCCCGGGTTATGGGTTAGGTCCCCAGTAGGGGGTGTGCAGGAGGCAGCTGACCACTGATTCTCTCTTATCAGTGATGTTTCTATCTTTCTCTCCCTCTCCCTTCTTCTCTGAAATCAATAAAAAATATATTTAAAAAAAAAAAAAACAACCCTGAAGGTGACATCTACCTCGATGTGTCAGATATACTCACTGTGTAAAACTCCTGGTGTTCCTGTTGCAAACCCTCGTTTAACACCAGCTTCTTTCTCTTCCCCTTTTTCCCTCTGGCTTCCTGTTGGTAAATATGGCCCTGGGGCCCGTGCCTGTTCTGGTCCGACCCCCCGAGGTGACATTTGGGGATTTTTTACCACCGAGTACTCTCCAGCACACAGCACCGTGATGGCTTAGAAGAACAGTGTGCGCCTCGGGGACAGGTGTTTACCCAGCCAGATGGAAATGGATAGCAGAGCACTTACCCAATTAGTGGATTAAATGTGCCCAGTCGGTCCGGATAAATCACAGAAATGTGCCCTTCCCCGCTCCTAGCCAGTGTGATCGCCGGCCACGTGCGAGCCAATTACCTCAATGTTCTACCTCCCTCTGCCAGCCCAGGCCCAGCCTGATTTTCTGGGTGAGCAGGCCGCGTCCTTCTCACTTTTCAGGAAATCCCGGGGAATCTCTGACTTCCAGATGCCGTGCTGCCTGGGTTTCCATCTCCGCTGGCCTGTGGTTGCTGTTGAAGACCTCGGCATGTAGGGGTGGCAGTTAGGAATCAGTGCAACCATATGGTTTATAGGAGAGGTGGCGTTGGAGTGGACTTCATAAGGCTGATTTAATGTATATAGTCAGTATCCTCTTGGGCTCTATGTATATTCTAAGAGGGAAAAATCCTTGCCTTTTCTCCAGATGGCAGCTGAACGGGAGCGACATTGACCTGGGCGTGGAGTCCCGTTATGCCTTGGACCGAGGTGACCTGGTGGTCCTGAACCCCCGCCGGGATCGGGACGCGGGGAGTTACCAGTGTTTCGCCACGAACGCGCTGGGAACCATCGTCAGCCGAGAAGCGAAGCTGCAGTTTGCCTGTAAGTGCCGGGCCACAGCCCTGCAAGCCCAGCATCTGGCAGCACAGGCTGCATCGGTGCGGCCCCCTGGGGCTCAGAAGCCCCCAAGGCTTCCTCTAGTCCGTGGCAGCCTGCCTGGGGCTGGCCGCCTGCGTGTGTGTACAGAGAGGAAGACAGTTTTCACAGCCCTTACAGACCCTCGGGTGCTGGCACGGCTTGCGGAGAGCAGGGGCGTGGGCATCAGGATGGAGGACACGGCGCTCTTGAACAGCTTATGGGGCAGCTCCACCGGCTCCCTGTGTGCCTGGCGGTGTCCTGGGATAGACCCATGGTGGTTCCCTGGGGAACGGAAAGTTCTGGCTTGGTCCTCCTCTACCGGTTCTGTGTGACTCCCCACCGCTGGCCCCTGGGGGCCTGCTTCTTCATGGCTGCATCCCTTCTCCCGAGTCCGGACAGCGGAGTCTGCGGCAGAACCCTACGGGGTCCCCATGAGCGAGACTTCACCTGGGAGGTGGGCAGCGCCGGGCGGTGTTTAAAGATAAACCAGAGACCGGTGCATGGCGGGGACTGCACTCAGCCCTCAGTTCAGAGGCGGCGCAGTGTGTGTGTGTGTGTGTGTGTGTGTGTGTAAGAGTGTGTGAGTGTTTGTGTGTATATGTGTGTGTGTGTGTGAGAGTGTGTGAGTGTTTGTGTGTATATATGTGTGTGTGTTTGTGTGTGTATGTGTGTGTGAGTGTGTGTATGTGTGTGTGAGTGTGTATGTGTGTATATGTGTGTGTGCGCGTGTGTGTGCGTGTGTTTGTTGAATGTGTGTGTGTGTGTGTGAGTGTGTGTATGTGTGTGTGAGTGTGTATGTGTGTATATGTGTGTGTGCGTGTGTGTGTGCGTGTGTTTGTTGAATGTGTGTGTGTGTGTGTGTGTGTGTGTGTGTGAGAGAGAGAGAGAGAGAGAGAGAGAGAGAGAGAGAGAGAGTGTGTGTGTGATGGGGAGGGTTGGGTCCCACAGGGGACCGCTGTGTTCTCCTGCTCCGGGGAGCTCTCTAAAAACACCCCACAATCTCTCCTTCCACGCCAGCACCTCTTTAATTGAGCCCTGGCTGAATGCACATCCATTATGCCGCCAGGATTCTATTTTGCAAATGTTGGGAGATGTCTTTACCATCATGCCTGAAATCCTGTGCTCTTCACAGTCATGATCTCTTTCGTGAGATGATTTCTCCCTCTCTCCGCCCTCCTCCTTATTTCTGTTCAACTTGCAGACACGTTCTCACAAATAAAAAAAAAAAATAGCTCTGGGAGGCCCATCCTTCTCCGCCCGTCTCCCCTGCTTCTGCCTTTGATGGAGGGGCCTCTTGTTTGTCGGTTTCAGGATGATTGGATTTGCAAGAGATGTGCTAAAGCATCCCTCGTTTTATTTTTTTCTTCTGTGAATTGCCTGCCTGAGTCCTTCGGGGATACAGCAAAGAATATGCTACTTCAGGGCAGAGTACGTCTTTTTTAAAAAAAAATTCTGCCTGGTGTAAATTATACTGCAGGACATTAATTTCAAAATCCCAAAGGACAGTGTTTTATGAAATAGAATATATCATCACTTAAGTTATTTGATTTGTTAAAGTAACCGATGGAAATTTCCCGCAGCGAACACTAGTCCCTGCTCTTGCTCACAGCTGCAAACTGTGCCGGCTGTCCCTCGCCCACTCCGCTCCTGGCTCTCTGCTCAGCAGCTCTGACAAAGAACAACCGAAAGCCAACAGATAGGCCGTTTCCCTCACACTTCTTTAGTCCTAGTATCTTGAATATGAATCCTTTTAAAAATATTTTTATTGATCTTTAGAGAGGGGAAGGGCGAAAGCCAGGGAAACATCGACGTGAGAGTGAAAAATATTGATTGGCTGGCTGCCTTCTGCACGTCCCCTACTGGGGCTTGAACCTGCAACCCAGGCACGTGGCCTGATGAGGAATGGAACTGTGATCTCCTGGTTCATAGGTTGATGTTCAACCAACTGGGCCATACCGGCCAGGGCTTGATTATGACTTCTTGGTGATCAACTTCAAAAGTTTTAGAATAACTACCTTTCAGATGATTAAATTTATTTTAATTGCATTGGCTGAAAAGATTTCCTAAATTTTCTGAAGATTTTTGATCTTCAGCTCCAGGTTATCCAGCACACAGCTTGTTCATGGAAAGCCCCTCTCCACTCGTGACCTTGAACTGACTTTTCCTCCATGACAGCAACTCCTTGGGGACCTCAGGCTCCCCCTGGGCTAGGCGTTGATGATTGGAAGTGGAATTAGCACATTCTGGGTTTTCCCCTCAAAATAAGCCTTTCTCTCAGTGCACCCAGAGCTTCATTATCGTCTGTCTTTCTTGACTGTGAATGTGGTTGTTGCTAATATTGTCATCACGCTTTTCCTAACACCATGTTCTGATGGTGTCAGCAATCAACGTCCTCTTATCTGAAGAGGCCCCAACATCCTCTGCAGAAATTCCCAGTAAGATCAACAAAGTGGCTCCTCTTCTCCCTCTCTCCACGCTCCCTGCTGCCCGTCTTTGCTCTGTGACTGCCCTGCTCTCCCCATGCTGCCTCATTTCCTCCTTCTCCCCTCCCTCTTCCCCTCTCCCTCCCTCTCCCTCTTCCTGGACATTCTGTTTTGGGTAATTTTCCTGTGACATGAGAGCAGTATTCTTCTTTTGATTGTTTCCAGCTAAACCATTCTTAGCTCCAAGGCCGGGCTAAAGCAGCTGGTGGAGTGGGGCAGCCTCAGACAGACAGAGTCTCCCAACTTCCTGCCCATGAGCCCTGGGCATGCAGGACACGTGAGCTCCTGGCCTCATCAATGGCTCTGGCATGTCACTATTGCTGATTAGAAATGGAGAAGGTAGACTGGTTGAGCATTGGCCTATGAACAGGAGGTCACAGGTTGATTCCGGATCAGGGCACATGCCCAGGTGGCAGGCTTGATCCCTAGTGGGGAGCATGCAGGAGGCAGCCAATCAATGATTCTCTCTCATTGATGTTTTTTTTCTCTCCCTCTCCCTCTCGTTCTCCCTCTCCCTTCCTATCTGAAATCAATAAAAATATATAGGAAAAAAAAGAAAAAGAGAAGGAATACATTACCCCAGCAGAGTGCTGTGTCCCTGGAGCTCACCAAATTAGCAGCTGCTCCCTCCCTCTCTCAGTCTCTGCAGAATAATATTTTTAGATGGATTCAGCGCAGGGGACCATCCCTCCCGCTGTGTCTGGGACACTTTGCTTACACCTGCTTTCCCTGCTAGTTGCTGCCTGTTTTCTTGTTCACATTGTCTCGATGAGGAGGCTAAGTTATATGGCTGACCTGGAGTGAGCTCCTCAGCCCGCACAGAGGAGCAGCGGGGAGGCAGGAAGCACACCCCTCCCGCGCCCGGCAGGAGGAGGCACTACCTGCACTCACAGAGCCTCTGTGGGAGCCTGAGGGACCCCCGTTTGGATGTTGGTATTGGGTACGGCTGCACTCGTCCTGCAGAATTAAAAACACACGCACTTTCTGGACACTGAGAATTATTCATGCAACCAGGTGTCTCTTTTCTTAAAAATGGTGAGAAAGCCAGAATGATGTTTATGACCCAAATATAAGTCAGTGGGACTCTCTCTCGGCGCCCGACTCTATTCTAGAGGATTCTCCCGCTTCAACTTCGTTAATTGCTTTGATTCTCTTCATCAGTTTGTTGTGTATTCTCTATGCTTCCATGCAGAGGGTGTTCTTAAACAGGTCACGGCCCTAGAAACGGAATGAGGTTGTGTTCTGTCAGACTTCCATTATAAACGCTACACAAAGGATGTCTCATGGTGAATAGTGAGTGTGCGTGTGGCACACTGCAAGGAGCCAAGGTAAACATGTGTTCTTTGGTTTCATGATTGTAAAGGGGTAGGAGGGATGGTCCAGAACAGCCCCAGCCCCTAGACCACAGCAATGCTAACAACGCAAGTGGGCTTGGTGGGGGCAGTTTCTGGGAGGGTACACGTGTGGCCCGGTTGAGGTAAACAATAGTGTCCTGTTATTCCTGTCTCACCGGCGAGAACACAGAGTCCCAGAGAGCAGAGGTGGCCAGCCTTAGGCGTGGACTTGGTGGAAAGTTTGACTGTAGACCTGGACCAGTTACCTGCACCTCAGAGGTGTCACCATCGGTGGGCGCCTGACCCTCATGTCGGTCCAAGTGGGCAGTGATTTTCCGAAAACCGTTACCCCTTCGGAGTACGTTAAGCTTTTGCAAGCAATCAAAGCACTTTTTAACAGCTTTCACCCTCCCACCCAATGGTGATTTCATTGTGTTTCCCCACCAAAGTCAGTCATACAGCCTCCTTTATCACAGGTGTCTGTAAAACATCAGGTCTTAATAATAAAATTATCCACCAGCTACTGTAGCATTTCTCTTATCTCCAAACTTTATTACATATGCTATTCTAATGTGAAAATGAATATTAACGTAAGCTCCACCATTCACAGAGTGTAGCCTATCTGTGGAAGTACTTTTTTAAGCTTGGTGTTTGTTGGTCATCAGAATAATTTCATTCGCTTTATAGATAAAGTGCATGGAGATGGATTTCCTTTTCCTCTGGTGCGACCTCTTAACGACTTGCTATTTCAGCATAAACACAACATGATAAACCCTAAGCCAGAGGAAATGAAGACAGCTCAGGGGGTGCTGCCCAGGGCTCCAGGTGAAGCCACAGGCACAGCAAAGTTGCCCCTCTCGCTATGAAATGATTACATGACAACTTATGATTATAACCCATTTTGTAAAGCTGAAGGCCTGGTGCACAGAATTTGTGCCCGGGTAGGATCCCCAGGCCTGGCTAGTGATGAGGGCCCATTGGGGCCTTCCAGCTGCCGGCCAGGATCTCCCTTCATTCCACACCGCACCCTGGTGGTCAGCACACATTCTATGAGTGATTAAACTCCTGGTCTCCTGGTCGAACTCCCAAGGGGACACTTTGCAGACTAACCTTTCACATCTATAGATTAAGAGATGCACTTCTCTGTGCTCTTTAGAGAAACATGCCATTCCATTGCCTGGGGAGCCGTCATTTTCATGCTCGTCTCTTGCTTGATGACACTGTGCCAAACCTGCTCCTTGAAGGTTAGGGTCCTGGGTCTATTTGGGGCTCCCTGAGTCAGGGACTGGTCAGCTGTGCCCCTGGATGTTTGGAGGAGGCGATTCATGCCAAGTTTCGGTAAATGTCAGAATGGAAATAACTTCAGTTCACCCAAACTTACATTTTCATGAAGGACAAAGGAGGTCGGAGTGTTTTCTGACTATCAGGTAGACACCCCCCCCCCCATGTCTGAAATTTCAGTGTGGGTGGCCCTCAGCTTACCCCACCCACCCATCCACCACTCCTGCCCAATCAGAATCCTCAAGGGCGGGGCCTGGGATCAGCACTGGAAACTCGCTCCCTTGCAGGTTGTCATACACCAATGTGGTTTTTATTCTTCTCTCTATTAAAAATGATGGCTGATGTTCTTCTTAATTGAGCAAAGATGATTAAAGAGATTAGGGCTCTAGGAGAGTACATAAATAATTCAGAGGTAAACTCTGCTGCAGCGGTGCGATTTACTTAAGACTCAGAGCCTCATCGGAACTTAATTAATTGGATGTTCCGCCCTCTCCTCTTACTCTGTCCTTCCTGTGGCGAGGTGAGTGGCAAAGGAGTGGCCCCGAGCAGACACAGGAAGAAACCACAAAGACTCGATGATAATTTTACTACAGGATTCATCGATATTTACGGTTTACACCAAATGGCCGCTGAAAAGACTTGCATTGGCTTACAGAAGGAAATTAATACCAGTTAGGGCAAGCCCCGATGAAAGTATGGGAACATTTATGTACATATACATATGTATTTCAGAGAGGAAGGGAGAGGGAGAGGTGAACATCAATGATGAGAGAGAATCATTGATTGGCTGCCTCCTAGTTCACAGCGTCACCGTCTCTCCTTTCTCAGGCCACGTCCAACATCGGGCCCCTCTAACGGGTGCCCTGAGGTGTAACCAGTATCGTGGTTCTGAGGTTCCTCCGTGGTGTTGGTTAGAAGAAGTCTGAGTCCATCTGTCTCCCGTATGGCAGTGGTTATAGCATGAAACGGGTGTTTGTGTGAACATCAACCAGGAGGAATGATGAGGTTCCTCTTACTCTCACCGGGACAGGAATGGAGAGACCTTCCTGTTTAAAAAGCCAAGTTACACCCAGCCGGTGTGGTTCCGTGGTGGAGCACTGACCTATGAACTAGGAGGTCACAGTTTGATTCCCAGTCAGAGCACATGCCCAGGTTGTGTTCTCATCATTGTGGTTCCTCTATCTCTCTCCTTCTCCCTTCTTCTCTGAAATGAATCACAACATATTTTCAAAGTCAAGTTAACACGTACTGCCAGGAGATATGTTCTGAGAGGGAGAAGCTCAGTCCATCACGGTGGCAGGTGCCCCAAACACGGGACCGTGGGTGCCATTCTCCCTCCAGCCTCACGGTTTCTGGCGCTTTCCGGAAGCAGAGGCCCAAAGGGTAAGAACCCATTCGGGCAGTCACCATGTTTATTCTAACCATGATATGCTTGCATGCTCCCTTCGCCCTGCCTCCTGCAGCAGCACCATGCCCTGCTCATTCTCTAACTTGTCTGCATTTTGTGCCTTAGACGTTTTTACTGAGGACCCTCTCCAGGGCTCTTTAAGGCACGCAGGGAGGGGATGTCCTGGGCTCATGGGTCCGAGTGGCACCTGGTGCCGTGGGTGATGCATTTCTGTAGCATAAATTGCACCTGTCCTTTGCTTATGGTGGACCTTGGACGTCATTCATACGGAAAACAAGCGGTAAGAATCTGCTTGTTTGCTAAGCCCCAGAAACACAGGGAAATGCATATGCAGAGGTTTACTGATAGTGAGGTTTCCATGGCAACAGGCAGGAGCTCATAATATTTATATCCATCTATTCCTCTGCTCCAGTGTATTTTAGGGTATGGTGTTAAAAGGTCACAATAATACACATCCCCTCCCTTTTTTTTTCTTTTTCTTAAATCACTTTATATTAGGCTGATTTTTTTTCTTGGCTAAATGTTTTTAAAGCCTTCATAAAAATTACCAGGAAGTCATTATTAAAAATGTAACTTTTTAAATTATTCCTCATTCGTTGTAAATCACATAGTTTTATTTGTGAAAGTTTTAAAATTCCTGTGAGTCTGACCCAGGGTTAAAGTTCGGGGGAAATGCACGTGTTTCTTTGAATCCCACACTCACGTTCGGTAGGAGGGGCTTTCTTCGCTCTTTAAGTCATCCCTTGAAGAGCTACTCAGCAGAAAATAGAAGTCAGCCACGCGAGGGAAGTGGCCTCCACTAGGGCCAGCCTCCCGCCAACGTCAATAATAAGCTATTTGTAAACAAGGGTAAGGAGTCCATATTTGATGCTGTTTTCTTATAGAGTTAGGAGGGTCCTTGCTTTGCTAGTTTATTTTTACTTTTCATATTCCTGTGACAGGTAAAAGCAAGGGTACAATGCAACAACAGATACTCGACGTTAAAATCACGTGTCTTAAAGGCAGCTGTCCCATGAAATGTATAAAAGGTCCCTGAGACGGATACACTCAGCCAAACCCCAGAGTGCAAAGATCTGGAGCTTTTTAAACTCATTTTGTGCGTGGAATTCAGCCAGAATCGCTGAGCAACTTCTCTGCTAATTGCAGGGCAAGCGCAGACACGCTGAGGTTCCCTGGGGGTGCGAGCGCCCGTCAAACGCAAGAGGCCACGTTAGATAGAAGGAGCTGAAGCGTAAGGCGAGGGGACGTGGCAGGAGGTGAGGGGCACAGGTGGCAGGTGAGAGCCTGCTGACCCTGCTGAGCACCAGTGTGTCCTCCCTGTTCCCTCCTCTCCCTCCCCCCTCTGCAGGCTGCTCACTTAGGTGCAGGAGAACCTGCATTCACATAAGAGGCAGCATCTCCCAGGATCTGAGACGTTTGCACAGAATCCCACGGAGGGTTTTAGTAAGAGACTCAGAGGCCGGCTGTCTGCCCCTGCTTCCTGGCAGCCACGTTTTTTGAGGCTGTTAAAAAAACGTTTAAAAAAGTGTTCCCGACCATAATTAAGGTGCCTGCACTGAGGCCCTGTGATCTGTTCCCAGGCTCTGAACCTTGTCCTCTGAGGAGAGCGCTTCAGGGCCTGGTTGGCGCGTGGCTGTGTCGGAGCGGAAGGCTCCGGGGTGTGTTCGCGGAAGCCATCATTAGGGCTCCCGGCCTGCACCCCCAGCTCCACGGGGAGGCTATGAAATAGCAGGTTCTGTGGGTCTGAAAGCCCAGCTGTGTTGGGTCTGGCGGGTTTTGTCTAGGAACAGCAGCGTTTCCCAGGCCCCTTTAGAACCAAACTGGCTTTTAAACTGCGGCTTTCACGCAGGTGCTCGGAGTTGTCCCAACCCTCTGGTGCTCCTGGAGGCCTTTGTTTCAAGGAGAAGGAGCGTGGCTCAGTGTTGAACGAATGTCAACCTATGAACCAGGAGGTCATGGTTCGATTCCCGGTCAGGGCACATGTCTGGGTTGGGGGCTCCATCCCCAGTGTGGGGTGTGCAGGAGGCAGCTGATCAAGGATTCTGTCATCATTGATGTTTCTGTCTCTCGTTCCCTCTCCCCTCCTCTATGAAAAAAAAATTTAAATAATAAAAAACATTACTGATGCAGCCTGGTGCACAGATAGTCATCCACATTTGCAATGAGACTTTTAGGCGGTAATGAGGCTGGGGCCCTGGACCACAGCCTGGTGACATCAACTAAGAATCCAGGGCATTCTGTTTTATAAGAACAAGTCCACGGTTGTCAGTGCTGTTCCGGGAGCAGAGCCGTGGGAAGCATGTCAAAGCCGTCACTGTCCTTGCTGTGTGGATGCCTGTAGATGTGTGTAGATGCGTGTGGATGTGTGTGCTCCATGAACCGGCCACATTGAGCCCCACAGACAATGCCCGTCCTCACAGGCTGTAGAGGCAGCACCAGCGCAGCATCCTGAGCAGTGGTCACCCCTGTGCCCAGCAGGACTAGTGCTTCCGGGAAAGAGGTTCCTACCTTCCAGGGAGAGGAGACGTGATTGTTCTAGAACTAAATCAGTGAGTGAAGACTCCCTTCCACCGTGTGACGTTAAATAGCTGCGGGAACAGGAATTGGGTAGGAGAGCCGAAGGCTGATACCCACGGGAGGTCAGAAAGGCCCCATTGGTTATTGTCCACGTGTGGGCTCATCCTGGTATACCGCCCCTCTCCCTACCCCAGCCCTGCCCCCACTTAGCATGGACCCATCGGATGGTGCCGTTTGGCAGTGCTAACGGAGCTGTGTGCTGTGATAATATTGCACGTGACTCACACGTTTGAGCGGACATGATGCTCGGTTATCCTAACACTTCAGGCGGGGACCTCTGATTGGGGTCAGTCCAGATCATGCTCTGGCTCCTTTTATCGCCGTGTATCTGTGAGCTTCGCTGATTTGCTTCACTCCGTGCTTGTCCTAGCAATGTAATAGTCACCCAGGGCTAATGAAATGAAGCACTTCTCTCCCTCCCTTGGATGCACTGATTAATGTTTTATTAACCCTCACCTGAGGATATTTCTTTCATTGCTTTTAAGAGAGAGCGGGAGGGAGGGAAAAAGAGAGAGAGAAAACATGGAGGTGAGAGAGACACATTGACTGGTTGCCTCCCGCATGCACCCTGACCGGGGCTGGGGAACAAACTGCAACCCAGGTGCATGCCCTGGACTGGCAATCGAACCCACAGCCCTTTGGTGCCCAGGCGGATGCTCTAGCCACTGGGATTCACATCCAGGGCTGATGCACGGACTTAAAGTGCGTAGGACAGTCACATGTATGCAATTTGTAGTTTCATAAATTCAAAGATAATTACTTTGCCTTTTTACATTTTTCAAGGCAGAGTTGAAATTTCCTGAGTTTCCTAAAGTGACCAGATATTTAACAATTTTTAACAATTTGTCCCGCCTCCCACCTCCTGCATCCCGCGTCCCGAGGTGTTCCGAGGCGTCCCGCGTCCTGCGTCCCGCCAAAAGCGGGATGTCTGGTCACCTTAGATTTCCCCCCTCCAATACACACACTGCCCCTTTGCATGGTCACCGCGTGGGCGGTCTGCGTCCACCGTCAGGCGCCGTGAAATGGTGTATTTTCCCACAAACGCACAGTGCCTCTCCTGGGTACAGAGTGGGACACCATTGGCTGCCTGTGGAAGCCCCCTCCTGTTTAGTCAGACGTTCAAGAATGGACAAATTGTTTTCCTTCCCTTCCCCAGAGAGGCCTCCGCGTTGTTCAAAATAAAACCGGTAGGATTGTCTCCATGCCGTTAAAGCTGGAGGGTGTGAGTGGGGACTTGCTGTCCTGATTGCTCTTAGAGGAAACTCAGTGTCTTAAAAATAGCCTACGAAGGCGATCCAAATAGCACTGCCTCGGTGGCTTCATGACCCACCGGAAGGACATTCCTTGGGCAATAATCAAGACGGCTTCTGTTTATTCAGAGCTGCGAGCCAAGAGGACAATGCGAGGTGATCCGCTGCTCTCCTGCCAGCTCCCCCCACTGGGTCACGGCCCGGGAACCACCTGCACAGCATTCTCCAAGGCGTGGGACCGATAGGACTCCTCAATCCCACGATAGGACTAGGGGTATTTTCAACTCTGTATATAAAGAGCAAAACCGATCACAGGTGGACTAAATGTGTCTGTGCTGCTGCTGATAACCTGTCTCAGCGGGAGAACGTGTGATGAGTTGCCTTCGACGAAGTTGGTTTAGGAGAAGCTAAACGTGGCTGTGATTTGGTGAATCGCCGTGACGGGTGTGGGTGCCGGGCCATGCAGATATTCGGCTGAAGCTGTTTCGTCTCCTCCTCTGGGTCCCCTTTCCCGGTTATTGAACGCTCACGCCCTCGGGGGCAGCCCTGCTCTGACGCTGTCATAGACACCCAGGATGGGTGGGTTGGTGTTGGTGGCGAATGTCACCCTTCGGAAGGAAGGAAGGAAGCAGCGTCACTGCGCAGACATTTCGCCATCGTTCTTTCTGAGATGCTGTTTCATTTTGTTTCCCAATCAGATCTCGAGAACTTCAAAACCACGATGCGGAGTGCGGTGTCGGTGCGGGAAGGCCAGGGCGTGGTGCTGCTGTGCGGGCCCCCGCCTCACGCTGGAGGTAAGACACGCCCGCGCCCGCGCCCGCTCTTTACCGGGTACCTTTCTGGGCAAGGCCCGCCGCCTGGGTGCCGTTACCGTGTCCACAAATGAGCGGCAACCATGTCAACAAATGAGCAGGCTTGTGCCCTGGCCGAAAACCAAACCGTGACCTCCTGGTTCCTAGGTCGACGCTCAACCACGGAGCCACGTCGGCTGGACCTTTCTCTTTTCTTTATTTATTCATCCATCATTTTATTCATTCATTGATTGACTCGTCCAATGCCTGCTGATGTGTGGAAGAGGCTTCGTGTGTGTTACTAAACATGGCCCTTTACTGACCTAATCTCAGCACTGAGTTGAGGAGACACTGAGCTTTGCTGATACACTGGATGGACGTGTGTGTGTGTGTGGGTATTGGTTGGTGTGCCGCCCCCACCCCCCACCCCCTGGCACTCCCAGTGGCATCACAGAGCTGGCGTGCAGGACATGGACACGTAGAAGGAATCCCGCCCCCAGGGCCGAGTGGCCCCCAGGCCGTGGAGAGGTGTGTTTGCTGGGACAGGGAGCCCCGTCGTGACGGAGTCTGTGCCGGTTGTCAGCCAGACGCTGGGTTTGGGCTCCCAGCACCCTGGACAGGGTGTGGCTGGCATTCTGCGTCGGCAGGCCGAGGCTCAGAGCAGGTGAGTGACTTGTCCAGAGCCACACAGCAGTGTCTCCTCCCAGCGGGTTCCCACATTTCGCAGGTGCAGCTGGTCATCGCCATGACAAAGCAGATCTGTGGGTTTTTCAAGAAAGCCGGAGACTGAGCTCTAGCTGGTTTGGCTCCGTGGATAGAGCGTCGGCCTGCGGACTGAGGGGTCCCAGGTTTGATTCCTGTCAGGGGCACATGCCTGGGTTGTGTGCTCAATCCCTGGTAGGGGGCGTGCAGGAGGTGGCCGATTGGTGATCCTCTCTTATCATTGGTGATCCTCTCTTATCATTGATGTTTCTGTCTCTCTCTCTCCCTCTCCCTTCCTCTCTGAAATCAGTGAAAGAATATATTTAAAAAGATGGAAACTGTAGCTTGCTACCTTTCCCAGATGACGGAACAGTAGCAGTGTGGGTCAGCACCATGAGGCTTGAGGTACCTCCGGCCTGCGGGCCTCAGCTGGGCATCTCTTCAAGGACATTCCATTGATGCTCATTTTTTCCTAAAGCCTCCTTCCCCCAACTATAATAGCTGAAGTAACGCAGGCCCGGAGAGAGCAGAAGGTACGGCTGACAGCCTTTAACATGGCACGTGCGTTAGGTGCGGGAGGACGCCATTCCAAACCAGACTAATTAGAGCCGCTAATGAGGGCTCTGGAGGCCGCGGCGCTTGGAGGGAGCGTCTCAGACCCTGAGGAGACAGATTCACGTTTTCCCTGAGCAACTGCGCGTCCTCCCCTCGCAGCCTCTTTGCATCGTCACCTTGTTTAGCAGATTGCTACGGCCCCAAAGTCCCGATAAGTCTGTCTACTAAACAGGAAAACGCCACGGGGTCTAACGTGTGAGGTTCTGTCATACGTAAGTGCACACTCTGTCCTTCTTCTAGACCGGATTCTCTCGTAGCTGGGAAAATCACGGGGACGCATCGTGTTGTTTCTGCCTCCTGTGAGTGTAAGGTTAGGTCTTACGTGCGGTTGGGTGTGGTTTCCCACGTTATTTTTTTTGGGGGGGAGAGGGGCGCTCGACAGCTTTTCCACGTGGATGAGAGTGGCTGTTTTCTGTGGCATCTCGGCTCCTGGGAGTTTTTATAGGAGCTTCTGCTGTGGGTCGCAGGGGCATCCTGAATATTTCAGTCAAGTTGGTCTGTTTCCAGGTCTTGCACGTGATCAGGGACAGATTTCTTGAACCAATTTAAAGGCATTGGGACAACTAGCAACCGCGACATGAGGACTCTGATAAGGCATCCTGGTGGGGACAGACCTGGGGCGCCCTGGCACACAAGAGCCCTCGAACCCGAGTCACAGCAGCCTCTTGGAAGCCTGCGCAGTCCGTCAGCAAAAGGACCCAAGAACCTTCGCCTGCGGGGCTGAGGGGGTGGTAGAGCGGACCATGTGTGGACGATGGCTCTCAGTCCTGGTCCTGGCGCCATCCCCGTCTCCCTTCTCCAGCACCGGCCCAGCCAGGGCCTCCTGGGCCGGGAGGCGGCTTCGCTGGCAGAGGGAGGGGCGGCGGCTCTGTGGAAAGGCCTGAAACCAGGCGGGCATGGGCCTCCAGGCACGGAGCTGTCCGGACCCTCCCACAGAGCTGCCTGCCAATCCCATGAGGAGAGGCAGGACTTGTCAGCACGCCACGGACAGAGGTCACCGTGCTGCACATTGCCCAGCGCTGGCCCCGGGGCGCACGGGTGAGACCTCCCCCGCCTCTGCAGGTCAGAGAGGCGTGCAGAGGAGTCCATACTGCACACAGGCCTCACACCTCCTCCCCGGCCCCTCCGAGGACACAGCGCCTCCCCCTGCACGCACCGGTCCCTGCCTCCGAGCTCCTGTGCTGCTTTTCACATTCAGCACAGCCCCGGACGGACGGGGAGGTAATCCCCGGGCGAGACCTTTGCCGCTCGAGCCTTTTATGAAAGGCTGACAGCGCGTGTTCTGTGCAGTTCGGCTCTCCTGGCCTTAAGCACTCCTTAGATCAGATTTTCAAAAGTGCGTCCGGAATATTCCGGTGTTAAACCCGGGGATTTAGGGAACACGCTTCGGGAGGCCAGCGGGGAGCATGTTTCCTCTGAAGGCGCTGGCCTGCGGCGGCTGCCTCCCCGGCCCAGCAGGGTTGCTCTGGCTCCTGGGCGACCTTCGGCCTCCTCCCCGGAGGGTGAGCCGGCAGCAGCGGGAAGCAGGTGATGTTCGGGGTCATTCTGGCTCCGTTGGACACGCCCGGTCACCGGGAGGTTCACCAGAGACGTGCTTGTTACTCACAACCACCAGCCGCCGTGGGGGACTTACTGTGCGCACGTCACCTCTGATACACTTCCCTTTGCATGCAGGCAGGGGCGTGGCCCCTTTATATGCCAACAAGGTGTTCTACCTGCATACCCCGAGAGACCTTTGCATGGATGCAACGTTGTGTGATGTTCTGCCATATTTATTTCCCAGGATATCCCAAACTTGTTTTTAAAAATATACGTATTTTATTGATTTTTTACAAAGAGGAAGAGAGAGGGACATAGAGTTACAAACATGGATGGGAGAGAATCATCAATCAACTGCCTCTTGCACACCCCCCTCTGAGGATGTGCCCGCAACCAAGATACATGCCCCCGACCGGAATTGAACCCGGGACCTTTCAGTCCACAGGCTGACGCTCTATCCATTGAGCCAAACCGGTTTCGGCTAAACTTGCTTTTTAAGAAGGTTCTGGGGGGTGGGGGAGAAGAAATGCAAGACAAAGCACTCATCATGTTATATGGGCACACGTGGCACCCCACAATAATCACAACAGTAACGTCAAAGATCGCCAATCACCGTAACACACGGGAGAATCATGAACGTGTTTGCAACGTGGCAAGCGTCGTCGGCGTGTGACACAGACACGCAGAGAGCCGACGCCATAGGAGAGGAGTGCGGATGGACGAGCTGACGGGCGTCACCTCTCATTTTCCTTCTGTAAAAGTCGAGGTGTCTGCGAAGCCCCAGGAAACAGGCTGAGCCCTTGTTCCCTGGTTCTTCGCCGCTCCCACGCTCCTCTCCGCTTCCGCCTGTGCGTTACCGAGAAACAGCACAGGCTCCGGCTTCAGGCTGGACCTTCACGTCCAGCTGCTCAGAGCGGGGCTTCCATTCGCCTTCGCTTCCTTCTCCACAAGACACTGTGCTGCAGGCAGAGCGGAGCTGTCATCTCAGGCCCAAAAAGAATTAATAAGTACACGCTCGCCCCGAAAGGCTCCTCTGGATCTTTCCGTGATTGCTTTCTTCCTCTGGCAGCGACGGGATAATTACCAGCAATCCTGGAGCTGTTACCTTTTAGCTATTTATTCTCCGTGCCGGCGAACTCGAGTCCGAGGAGTTTCTTTTCCTTTTGACAAAATTATCGGCTTGCTGAGGGAGAAAAACAGCCTCCGTGACAGAAAAACAAGAAGGTGCTTGTTTCTCAAGCTCATTATCATTTGAGTGCCATCCCTGTTTTCATCCTGTCATACTTTAATCATTTGCAGGGCAAGTTTCCCATTCATACAACTTATTTTGCCCAAAAAGAAAAAAAATTATCATTCCAATAAAATACTTCATTCTTCTAAAAGCACATCAGAACCATCCCATTAAAAGAAAAAAATTATCATTCCAATATAATACTTCATTCTTCTAAAAGCACATCAGAACCATCCCATTAAAAAAAAAAAAATGAAATCCAGATGGGAATTATCCAACATTTGCATATTATTTGGGAAACATTGATAACTGCGACATTGGGACCTCACCCTTGGAAATGTGTTATCTTCAGCATCCAAATCACAGCATCCTGCAGCAGATTGCTCTTTGTAGCCCTGCCCATGTGGCTCAGTGGTTAGAGTGTCAGCCTGTGCACTGAAGGATTTGGGGTTTGATTTCCGGTCAAGGTGCATACCTGGGTTGCAGATTTCACCTTTGGTCCCCTGTTGGGCATGTACTGGAGGAAACCAGTCCATGAGTCTCTCTCACATCCACGTCTCTCTCTCTCTCTCTCTCTCTCTCTTTCTCTCTCTCTCTCTCTCTCCCCCTCCATCCCTCCCTCTCTCCCAACCCCCTTCTTGTTATGTAAATGGCACATACCTTTTTCTGCATAGATGGCTGCACACAGGGAGCGCAAGTGTGTTCTTATTTGGAAATCTGAGGTACAGAGAGTCCTTCTTTGCTCTGATCGCGTAGCCAAAATGAAACATGGATCCCCATACAGACACAGATATGAATGCTGGGTTGAGGTGTCCCTGGGTGTGCAAATCAACCCTTCCGACGCTATCGCTGTCGTTACTGCTGGGATCTCAGGAAAGGTCCCCAGAGGCGAAGGGTCCACACACCCCTGAGTGACCCGTGGTCCTCACCAGCACTGCCTGTGATGCTGGGACACAGCGCTCTGCCTCATCCTTCCTGAGGGGCGCCTGGGAGGGTGTGTGTGGGACTCGCCACTTTCAAACAGTCTCTGATTCTGTAAGAGTAGACATCTGGAAGGAGCACGCTGTGTTGCCATGGCTACAGGGGACTTTTCTTTAATTGAATTCAGAGGGGGGGGGAGGGAGAGGGAGGGGAAAGGGAAATATTGGTTTGTTGCCTCCTGCACATGCCCCAGCCTGGGATCTAACCTGCATCCTGGGCATGTGTCCTGACCAGGAATTGAACCCGCCACCTTTTGGTTCCTGGGCCGACACTTTGACCCACTGAGCCACACCAGCCAGGGCTCAGGAATTACCGCTCGCCATTACACCTTTTTTAAAGCCTAAACCGGTGCAGTGATTGCCACGGCCTGCGATCACAGTTTCTTATAAAACTTTCCCAAATAAGTCTTCCTCAAATAGAAGTTTCCAGCCCGGAGCGCTACAAAGAGGAGGTTTTGCATACGAGGGAAATGTGTTAATTATGAGGCTGCGGATTCTAATTGAAAGAGCAGCAGAGACAGCCAGCTTCCGCACGACCCCGGCGGTATGGGCCCCTGCGGCTCCCCGCGCCAGGGTCCCATCTGCTCAATGGAACACCTTCTGTTTGAAGACGAGCAAGCGGGGAGTTAAAAGAGAAAGTAATGGGGTCTTTGAAGGCGGGGAGGCGAGCCTGGTGTTAATTTGGAGGATCTTTCCTCGGTAGGAAACGTACTGACACCTCTTAATTAGACACGCTGTTCCACAGGCGTTTAACCATTCCAAGGCCCAGGTATGAAGTCTCTCAGACAGGGGCACCATTTTGGTCCCGTGATGTGGCCGGCATCGTGACTTTCTGAGATCCCCCTGGTGCCTCTGGGTCATGTAACTCCCCAGGCTCCTGTCTCCTCCCCACCCTGAGCGGGGCTCCGAGGGTAGAGGAATAACGGGACACCATGGTTATTATAGAGTAGCGGGACTCATCATAGAGAAGCTTAGGAGCCGTGTCGTAAGCAGACGTGCCCCGTACCATGACTCACCCGGGCACCAGCCGCTGGTGTGGTCTCCTCCCTGGATATCCTCTCCCCCCAACAGCGCCCATTCACTCTCTGCTACTGGAGTGTTCACGGATTGTGCTTTTACGATGTTCTGACGGCTTAGGGATCGCGTCTTCCTTAAGAATCTAAGTAGGAGAATGCAACATCCCGTCAACTGTGATCACAGCGACGTTCACCGAGCACTTGCTGAGTGCCGCTGAGACGTCCCGCTGATGTCAGCTTTGCCGCAGCCCCGGGAAGTCTCGTCTTCCCATTTCACAGATGGGAACACCGAGCATAGAGGGAGTGGCTGGCTGAGGGTGGTCTCGGTCCTGATGCTGAGCGGGACTCACTGCCTCCCAGCCCACAGCCCACAGGAGGCCCACACTCTGAGCATCGGTCCTTCGGTCCAGTCCTTCCAGTGGCATGAGCCTCCCCCACCCCAGGAAATGCACAGCAGACAAAGCGGGGACCCTGTGGGCAGTCAAAGTCAGTGTGAATCCCAAAGATCCTGTTTTATGGGGCTGCCAACCCAAGTTATTAAAGCCCCTCAGTCCTGTTACAGGCTGTTCCGTGCCTGATTGCTCCGCTGAGACATGTTTCCAGTAGTTCACGGCCGGGACTGGGTTCTCAGTAGAACTTGACAGATGGGTGGTGATGGAGAGACTAAGATGGGGTGGAGGGAGATGGGGGAGGAAACATGTTCAGAGTCGCCTTTGTGATTCCGCGCCACCTCCCTGGCCTGTATCCTAACTGCCACCAGCCCTCTCTGGTGTCTGAACACTGAGGTCTGACTTGGCTGGGCCTCATTGCCAGCCTCCTCCTGGTGGGATTCACAGTGGGGGTGTCTGCTCCCTGTGGGGGGACCTGCCCTGGAGAGGCCCGGCTGGGGCTTGGGCTTTGCTCGCTGGCTTCCCAAGGGGCTGAGCATGCTTTTCCGTTTCCCCAGCGCGGCTCCAGGTGCCCTGAGCCTGGGGGAGAGCATCCACGTGGAGACGGGGGAGTGGGACTGCGAACCATCACTCTGGCACCAACAGCCTTCCCTTGTTTCCAAACGAGCAGAGAGAGGAAGCAGGAAACGCCAGCGGGCGGTTGGGCTGTTCAACATTTTCCTTCTGTTTTAGTCAAACCTGTGAACAGAGCCTGGCTCCAGGCCTCGCTCCCACCCAGTTCCGGAGCCGCTGGGAGTCGAGCTGGGCTCACAGGCCACAGGTTTGTTTCCAACAGCTCAGTCCCTTGGAAGGTGGTGGCCTGGGACACCCTTTGCCATTCCCCCTGAGAGGCGCAGCTCTGAACAAAGGGGGAGGGGTGGGTAGGGGGGCCCTCCCAGCTGCTGCCTGCTGTTCCCGGAACTTCAGCACCTCTCGCAGGAGCCCCTGGCTTATGTCTGGGCAGCATCGGGCTTCCTTCCGGGTCTGGGCTGCGGAGCTATTCTTCAGGCTCTCTGTCGTCCCTGGGACGTGGGACAGAGCTCAGGATGAGGGGTAGGCGAGGGCGCACAGGGAGTCTGTGTGAGTGTGCAGGTGTGCAGGTGTGAACTCCCAGGCAGCCTTGCGGCCTCAGGAATCCTGCCAGTAAAACGGGTGACTCCTTCCTCTAAGCTCACGATGGTGTGAGGACAGGAGGGGACATTGTGTGCAGGGCCTGGCACACACGGGTTCTCCCTCGCCCCGCCTGCCCTGCCGCCCTGTGGCAAGGGCTGTAGTCACTGTTCCAAGATGCTCTTCTCATGGCCAAAAATAAAAATTAAAAAAAGGAGCTGGTGCTCTTACAACTTTATTTATTTTAAATATATTTTTACTGATTTCAGAGAGAGGAAGGGAGAGGGAGAGAGAGAGAAACGTCAATGATGATTGAGAGTCGTTGATCGGCTGCCTCCTGCACGCTCCCAATTGGGGATGGAGCCCGATATGTGGGCAGGTGTCCTGACCTGGAATTGAACCGTGACCTCCTAGTTCATAGGTCAACGTTCAATCACTGAACCACACTGGCAGGGCTGTTTAACTGTTTTTTGATGAATGGTTTGATAAGCTAATGGTGAGCCGGGGTACTTGTCCTGTGTGTGTGTGTGTGTGTGTGTGTGTGTGTGTGTGTCTGTGAGAGGGGGAGGGAGGGAGAGAGAAATTTTAATTTCAGTGGCTCTCTGAGGACTCATTTACTGTCCCCAGTAAGAACACATTTCTGATTTGTCAGGTGATTTCTTCTTCTACTGAAAACCTCATTTCTGTTTACCAGCAAAAATGGACATTTTCTTCTTAAAAAAAAAAAAAAATCACTCACACGGCAAAAAGAGACATACCCAGCCCCCAGGACATCCTTTAAGAACAAGGTTTAATTTTCATAAAAGAAGCGAGACCCCGTGAGGAAGAGGCGGTCAGGGTGCTGCGCGGTGGCCGCCAGCCCTTCATTATTCCAGGCGGGTCACGGCCCGTGTCCCCACCTGTGAGCTATTTGCGGCCTTGGCGACCCCAGGAAGCAGGCCTGTAATTCGCTCTGAGTGATGATGTGGGAATTATAACCCCAGAGCACCCGCGCTGGGCCCATTAGGTGTGGGCTTCCTCTGGGAGACCGTGCTGAAGGAAATTTCCACTCTGCAAGCAGGTAAATTCTGCATATCATTTTAATAGCAAGGCAGATCAATCAAACGATAATTGGCTGCAATTAGCACTGCAGAGGGCTGGCAAGGCTCTTTACCTGCTCCCGGGCTGCACTTAAAAAGAAAGTGCCGTCTGCTGACACGGAAGGCATGGAAGTTGCATTATTCCATCTAAATGATGGGGAAAGTGCCCCGGGGCAGAGGGTACGGCTGGCCTGCAGGTGCACACCCCACCTGTGTCTGCAGGGGTTCCTCAAAAAGAGGGGGAAAAAAATTATGCTCCGTGAAACAAGGCAATCTGAGGAAGACAGGTGTCACATGATGTCACTTACGGGTGGCACCTAATGAACAAAATAAGACCGGAAGCAGGGAGGCGTGGGACAGGCTGACATACCTCAATGTGGGGGTGGGAGGACGAGAAGAGATAAAACAAAGAACTTATATACTTACTAGAGGCCTGGTGCACACATTCCTGCACCCGTGGGTCCCTCAGCCTGGCCTGTGGGATTGGGCTGAAACTGGCTCTCCAACATCCCCCAAGGGGTCCCGGATTGCAGGAGGGCACAGACCAGGCTGAGGGACCCCACTGGTGCATGATCGGGGCCAGGGAGGGATGCGGGAGGAAAAGTTGGAAATAAGAAAGAAGAGGAGCGTGGCTTGGAGGGCAAAACCCTGTGTTCTCTAATAAAAAAACGTCTCCTGTCCCTCTATGCACGTAGCGTTGTGACCGGAAGGCACTGTGGCCAGGTGGCTTTTGATTCAAGTTTGTGATTTGCACAAGAGCTTCTGTAGAGTCCAGCTTGTCTGAGGATGTAACGTGACCATCTCCGGTGTAGCGTTGTGTTTACCGTCCGACGTGAAGTTACATGGGAAAGTCTCCAAAGAAGGCTGCTGGCCTGGCGTGGATTGTATTGGGCGGGATACAACTGGTGTTTACCGCAAAGGCAAGATTTTATCCTCCGATGGTCAGACAGCGGGTGTGTGATACTGTATCGGAATGCAGTACATCACGTGGTTTTCTAATGCTCCCATCGGGGAGATGGCCTGTGAGTGTGAGCGCATCCTGCAGGCCATCCCTGCACCGGGGCAGGCCTCTGAGGGGCTGGAAGGGCAATGACATTGACACCGGTACCTGCTGCCCCTGGAAGGCCTGGTCGTGTGGCCCAGTGGATTGAGCTTCCCCTCATGCACCTGGAGGTCATGGTCCATTCTGAGTCAGGCCACATGCCTAGGTTGTGGGCTCGATCCCCAGGGGGTGGAGGGGGCATTCAGAAGGCAGCCAATCCATGTTTCTCTCTCATTGATGTTTCTCGATCCTTCTCCCTTCCTCTCAAATCAATAAAAAAATTTTCAAAAAAGAATGCTGATCAGCTCTGGCAGGCGTGGCCCAGTGCTAAGGACGTTGGTCCATGCACTAAAAGTTCCCGAGTTCGACTCCCTTCAAGGTCAGGAGTTTGCAGGGGGTACATTGAGTGTCAGTTGTGATTCAGTCCTGGGCCCCGGGTGGGGAGCATGCAGAGGGTAATCAGTGTGTCTCTCACATCAACGATTCTCTCTCTGTTGTGATTCAGTCCTGGGCTCTGGGTGGGGAGCGTGCAGAGGGTAATCAGTGTGTCTCTCACATCAACGATTCTCTCTCTCTTCTGTCTCCTCCTTCCTCACCTTCCCTCCTTCCCTTCTACTCTCTCTAAATACCGGTGGAAAAAATATCCTCAGGTGAGGATTCACAAACAAAACCAATAAGGAAAAGAGTGCTACACAGAGGGATCCTCCCTCTCAGCCCAGAGTGGACGCCGAGGGGTCCCACAACGCGCCCTCTCGGTGACCTGCACGGGGAGCACTGGTGCTTTGTGCGTTCCTCATGGGGAGAACCTTCCTTCTCAACGGGGTGTTTTTCTCCCCAAACTCTCATTAGAGCTCTCCTACGCATGGATCTTCAACGAATACCCGTCCTTCGTGGAGGAAGACGGCCGGAGGTTCATCTCCCAGGAGACAGGCCACCTCTACGTGGCCAAGGTGGAGCCGTCCGACGTGGGCAACTACACGTGTGTGGTGACGAACGTGGTGACCGCCGCCCGGGTGCTGGGCTCGCCGACGCCGCTGATGCTGCGCGCCGACGGTAGGAAGCTCTGGGTGGAGAGGCGGCGAATCCGAGCAGAAGCACACGGGGGAAGGGGAAAGCGTGTCTCAGAGAATCACCGTTTCATTTGTTTCCCAACAAGAAGTCTTTTTGAGCACAGGGACCACAAGGACTCCATGAACCCCAGTCCGCACGCAGGGCCGGGTTCAGAATGTGCAGAATGAAAAGAGGGGCCTGTAGTTCCAAAGCCATTAACTCTGGATGGTGACCCCATTGCACCAGGCACAGGGACCCTCAGCCTGGGGCCCTGCTGCTCCCCTCAAAGTCCCCTGTCCTGACCCTCGCCAGCGTAAGGCACTTTGTTACAAGCTAAATGTTCTCTATAAGAAATAAAAGAAAAAACGTGCACATCAGATTCCCCAAAAGGTATGCATCATCCAGCTGAAAGTTTGTACCCTTTTTAAAAATGTATATTTTAATTGATTCAGAGAAGAAGAGAGAGGAGGGAAGAGAAGCATCAATGATGAGAGAGAGTCCCTGGTCGGCTGCCTCCTGCATGCCCCCTACTGGGGATTGAGCCCACAGCCAGGCATGTGCCCTGATCAGTAATCAAACCATGACCTCCTGGTTCATAGGTCGATGCTCAACCACTGAGCCACCCTTTGATAATGTGTCATTTTTTCCACCACCAGGAGTGTGGTGGTGATAACATGACTATATTGTGACCTTGGAATTTGCTTCGAGGGCAGATCTTACGTGCTCTCATCACACACACAAAATAACTGAATTAAACGCGGTATCCATGGGAGAGCTCCATGTGCTACCTTGACCGAGATAATCATTTCACAAGATGCACATGTATTCAATCATCTCATTGTACACCAAAAGAAGTCTAAATATATGCAATATATTTACCATGCAACCTAAATAGATATGGCATTTCTTTGTCAATCATACCTCAGCGTAAAGCTCAGGGAAATACGTTCCATTATCTCCTTCATGGCTGTTTCAAGGGAGCCCCTGAGCTGCAGAGAAACAGACATGTAAGCCTGAGAAACTGCCCACTTACTACCCAAAACCACCTCTGGTGCAGCCCAGTGCCAGTGCCCATGACCTGAGCCCTCTTCCTGGTCTGTTATCATTGCTCAGGTCCTTTCCCAGTCTTTACATTACTGTTTCCTGTTGACTGGGATCCGCTTACGAGCTCTGTCTGAGCTACCCGGGCGCCACGAAGTAAGGTTCCTCCCATTATCTTTGCTCTTCGTGGTATTTCAAAATTTGCAATGCATTTTATATTTTACTTGGGCCGGGAATGTCCTAATTGGACAGACCCTACCAAAGCCACCCACTGTATACCCCGGAAAACGCACGGCGCTTTTCTCAGAGCTGTCCCTTACCCGGTCGTCTATGGACCTCGGAATCCGGGGATGCTTATTCGTGTTGCCCACGCGGCCCGAGCCAGCTCGGCGTCCAGCGTCCGAACCCGCTCACCGGTGGGAAGGGAGTCACTGGTGCAGCAAGGGGAAGCTGCCTTGAAGGGAAAAGGGGCCGGTTCCCAAGGTAACGGTGACACTGAGCGACCTGCACTGTGGGTTTACAGGTGTGATGGGTGAATACGAGCCGAAAATAGAAGTCCAGTTTCCGGAAACGCTTCCGGCCGCCAGAGGGTCCACCGTGAGGCTGGAGTGCTTCGCGCTTGGGAAGTAAGTGCCGTCGCTCTCCCTCCGACGTGCTGAGCGGCGGGGGCCGCAAGGGGCCGGGGTGGTTTTTGACAGACTCCGCTTGGCCTCATTCTCATTCTTCCTTTCATGTAGAAGCAAAAGAAAGAAAAAGCGGAAGGGGGCAGTGCGCGCATCATTCACTCTGACGGCCTTTGCTGCACGCACCTCTGCCTGACTTTGTAAAGGATTGGCCTTCGGTTTCTTTCCCTCGTTCCTATGATCATAGGGAGTAGGTTAGACCAGTGGTAGGGAAACTGTGACTCGCAAGCCACATGCGGTTCTTTGGCCCCTTGAGTGTGGCTCGGCGTTAGAACCACTTCTTCAGAACAGACTCGCCCAGGCCGAAAGCCGACTTCTGCGCGTGGGCCTCGAAGTTTCCATCGCACCGTACGTGCGTGCCCTCACGTGGCGTTTTGTGCAAGAGCCACACTCCAGGGGCCAAAGAGCCACGTGTGGCTCTCAGGCCTCGGTTTGCTGACCGCTGGGTTAGACCTTTGACACCAAGCCATGCATTCATTCAGGAAAACGCAGCACTTAACGTTACTGCGCTGGAGCCTGAGGTCGGGCGAGGCCCCGGGTGTGTGCAGTCGCCAAGGACAGAACCCCGTGGCCTTTTGCTGGGCCCACACCCCAGCTGTGCTGGCTCCAGGCCCCCGTGTGTCTCCGCAGCCCCGTGCCCCGGATCACCTGGAGGAGGAGCGACGGGCGGCCTTTGCCCGGGAGAGCGGCCCTGCGGAGGTCCGGCGGGGTGCTGGAGATCCCCGGCTTTGAGCAGGAGGACGCGGGGTCCTACGAGTGCCTCGCCGAGAATTCCCGGGGGAGAAACGTGGCCCGCGGGCGTCTCACGTACTACGGTAGGTGACTCCGCGGCCGGTGTCCCCGTCCCCATGGGCCACTGGGAGTGGGATCTTCTCGCGCATCAAACGCCGAGGTGGGCGAGGAGGGAGGTCATGGCAGAATCTGGGGTCCAACATGGTCTCCCTTTTGTAAAATCAGGATGCGTATCATAAAAGGGGTTGAGAAGACAGAGAAGTCTGAAGTTGGAGGCATACCGTGTTCCTTCTCTGCATTTTAAAATGATTCCTATGATCTGTCCACCTATATCAAAGCCTAAGCCACATTTGACTGTTCAACCATTCGACCAGTAGCTACGAGGTGCACTAATCACCAGGAGGCAGATGCTCAACACACAGGCATAGAAACATGGAACAGACTGATGAATCTCAGAGGGAAGGAGGGACGGGAAAGGCAGGAAAAGATTAACCAAATTCCTGCATTGGTGGGGCCCCTTGGCCTGGCTGGAGGGATTGGGCCAAAACCAGCAGCTGACATCCCCCGAGGGGTCCAGGATTGGGAGAGGGCGCAGGCCAGGCCCAGCGGCCCCACTGGTGCCTGAATCTGTGCACTGGGCCTCTAGCAATGAAATAGTTCACCTTCTGTTCTGACAATAACCTTTTAGACATGTAACCATGTCCAGGGGAGACATCTTCCCAGAACATGTGGTTTGATATGTTCATGATCTTTGCTAAGCAAACAGGAACTTCTGCTGGGAAGCAGGCGTTACTGCTTTAGACTCACTGTGGGCACTGGGTCCTGACCTCTGTCCATCTGGAGATGGAACTGCCTGTGCACTGCCTGGGATCTGGGACCATATTTAGTCAGTGTACCCCTCAACTCTGGAAGGGAAAGAATAATCATGTGACCTTCATTTAGAGTCTATATGTAGCAAAATTAGATCGTCTTTTATTCAAAAATTTTTTCCAAAGGTATTTTATTAAAAATATTCTAGTTCTTTTTTTTTTTTTTTTTTTTTTTAAGACAGCAGTTGTATGAGAGAAATTGAGAGACAGGTCTTCCCAGGGTTGCAATTAATTAGAAATAAATAAAGTATTCCTCTGTCTGGCTAATGCAAACTTGAGCCCCTGCCCACACCACACAGGACAGGAACCAGTGTGACAACCTATCTTCCTGTTTGGGGTCCAAGGGGCAAGCTGAGACCTGGCCCTTGAGCAGGCTGTGTTCTGAGTGGCTTTCCTTCTAAGTGGTATTTTGCTTTCATCTGTAAGGATAATGTTCCAAATAGCATCTTCTACAACATAAGTGAAACCTGGCTGGTGTGGTTCAATGGTTGAGCACTGACCTATGAACCATGAGGTCACAGTAAGGGCACATGCCCAGGTTGCAGGCTTGATCCCCGATATGGGGCATGCAGGAGGCAGCCAATCAATGATTCTCTCTCATCATTGATATTTCTCTCTCCTTCTCTTCCTTCCCTTCTGAAATCAATAAAAATATAAAAATATTTTTAAAAATATAAAACATCAGGGAAGATGATCAATCCACTGGATACAGTGGTTCTTCATACATCATTTATGGGCGCCAGAATTACTCCTTTTTCCTTAAATATACACATGATTCCAACGGAACCCCTTTATCCACCTTCTCTGCTTGCATTTTAATTCACACCAAGGCTCGGGAGACACCGCTGGGTTGCCTGTCATTGGGAGTTAGCCCTGACTTGGAGGACATATTCTTTCCGCGGCCACAGAAGTCCCTCGCTGTGGGTGGGAATTTTTAGGGCATCCTGAAGACCAGTACCTGCTGCCCGTCACAGATTAAGTCAGCATCAGCTGCGACTCAAAAGAAATGAAAACCTGTGTGTGTCCCTGCATTCCCGTCGACACACAGACGCCCAAAAGTGTCCCAGCACGCACAGAGCTGGAAAGCAGACAGCGGGGACGAGCTGGGCTTGGCAGTGAGCGTGGCCACCTCCCCCTCCGTATGGAAATGATGAATCCGCGGGGTCGGGGCGGAGGGAACAGAACAGCTTCGGGCTCGGTGCTCACGTCCGTCCGTCCGTGCCCGTAGGCTTGTGCCCGTTGGCGTGTTCGTGGAGCACGTATGTCTTCTTCCTCGGCGGGGGTTGACGCCTTCCTTCCCTTGCAGCAAAGCCGCACTGGGTCCAGCTCATCCGGGACGTGGAGGCCGCAGTGGGGGACAGCCTGCGCTGGGACTGCCGGGCCGGCGGCAAGCCCAAGCCCTCCTACCGGTGGCTGAGGAACGGCGAGGCCCTGGCGCTGGAGGTGAGGCCCGTCCCTGGGCATCCACTCTGTTCCTCTGT
The DNA here is from genome assembly GCA_963693515.1 of Pipistrellus nathusii. NCBI lineage: Eukaryota > Metazoa > Chordata > Mammalia > Chiroptera > Vespertilionidae > Pipistrellus > Pipistrellus nathusii. The sequence continues at coordinate 50,069,769 of OY882870.1, read as the reverse complement.
CCCTCTGTCTCTCTGTCCCTCTGTCCCTCTGTCCCTCTGTCTCTTTGTCTCTCTGTTCCTCTGTCTCTCTATCTCTCTGTCCCTCTGTCCCTCTGTCCCTCTGTCCCTCTATTTCTCTGTCCTTCTGTCCCTCTGTCTCTTTGTCTCTCTGTTCCTCTGTCTCTCTATCCCTCTGTCCCTCTGTCCCTCTGTCTCTCTGTCCCTCTGTCTCTCTATCCCTCTGTTCCTCTATCTCTCTGTCTCTGTCCCCCTGTCCCTCTGTCTCTCTGTCCCTCTGTCTCTCTGTCCCTCTGTCCCTCTATCTCTCTGTCTCTGTTCCTCTGTCCCTCTGTCTCTCTATCCCTCTGACCCTCTGTCCCTCTATCTCTCTGTCTCTCTGTCCCTCTGTCCCTCTATCTCTGTCTCTCTATTCCTCTGTCCCTCTGTCTCTCTATCCCTCTGTCCCTCTGTCTCTTTGTCTCTGTTCCTCTGTCTCTCTATCCCTCTGTCTCTGTCCCTCTGTCCCTCTATTTCTCTGTCCCTCTGTCTCTCTGTCCCTCTGTCCCTCTGTCTCTTTGTCTCTCTGTTCCTCTGTCTCTCTATCCCTCTGTCTCTCTGTCCCTCTGTCACTCTGTCCCTGTGTCCATGTGTGAGGAGCAGTGCAGGTGGAAACCCCGTCACTGCGGGGAGAATGTCCTGACATGGCATTTCATGGGGAAAGAGTGATTTTTGTGAATTTAGTCTATGTGATGCTGCACCACTTTAAAAAAATATATAAATATAAATATAAAAATAAATATAAATATAAATATAAAATATATATATATATATATATATATATATATATATATTTCAGAGAGGAAGGGGGAGGGAGAGAGAGATAGAAACATCAGTGATGAAAGAGAATCATTGATCAGCTGCTTCCTAGTAGGAATCGAGCCATTACCTCCTGGTTCCTAGGTGGATGCTCAACTACTGGGCCACACCGGCCAAGCCCCAGAACACTTTTTAATGCACAGAATGTATAATGTCTTTAATCGATGTGATTTAAAAAAAAATGGTGAAATCCTTTCTGGTTGAGAAGATGGAAAGCTTGGAACATTTTTAAGGGTCTGTAGTGTTAAGACCTATCTCCCTCTCCCTCTCCCTTCCTTTCTAAGTCAATAAAATAAATGTGCTTTAAACGCATTCTGGAAGAGTTAAGTGGTGGCGACATCTTACCTTTCCTTGTTACTGACGGACTTCCCTTGGGACTGACTTCCCTTGGGACTGGCGTGCTTGCTGGTATTTCCGTGCGTGGCCCTCACATTAACCAGCCCCATGTTTTCCGATGAAGAAGAGTTTAAGTTTCAAGACAGGTGAGGAAGATCTTGTGAAGAACTGTACTCAGCCCTGGCTGGGTTTGCTCAGTGGATGGAGCGTCGGCCCGCAGACTGGAGGGTCCCTGGTTCAATTCCGGTCAAGGGCATGTTACCTGGGCTGCAGGTTCAGTCCCAACCCATTCGGGGCACCTATGGAAGACAACCAGTCAACGTGTCTCTCTCACATAGACATTTCTCTGTGTGTGTGTGTCTCTCTCTAAAAACCAATGGGAACAATAAAAAATAAATAAATAATAAGAAAAATATTCTCGGGGAAGATTAACAACAACAACAAAAAAAGTAGTTTTCAGCAGTTCACTGCTCTGAAACACACTTACCTGGGGGAGGTGTTTGCCTCCGAGCAGGAGCGGATCCAGCTGGAAAACGGCGCCCTGAGCATCGTGAACCTGAGCGTGGCGGACGCGGGCATGTTCCAGTGCGTGGCGGAGAACAAGCATGGCCTCGCCTACTCCAGCGCTGAGCTCCGGGTGCTGGGTGAGATGCCCCTTCCCTTGTCTTGTTATTTCCCCTAAACCCTCCATTTTGCCAGAAGCAGAAATACTTGCTTTTCTTTTTTTTTATCTTTTAAAGTTTATTTTTTATTGATTCTAGAGGGGAAGGGAGAGGGAGAGAGAGAGATAAACATCACTGATGAGAGAGAACCATCGATCGGCTGCCTCCTGCATGCCCCACACTGGGGATGGAGCCCACAACCCGGGCCTGTGCCCTGTTCAGGAATCGAACTGTGACCTCCTGGTTCATAGGTTGGCGCTCAACCACTGAGCCATGCCGGCCAGGCATAAATACTCACTTTTATATTCCCATATCTGATAACGTCGTTGGTTTTCCTGGGGAGTGGGTCGGGCTTCTAAGCAAGGCCTACACCCCAGTGGCTTCCGTATTTTCCATCTGAGCCCTGGTCCTCTCTCCTGTTCCTCCTTCCTCTCCAGCCTCCGCTCCGGACTTCTCCGCGGCGCCCATGAGGAAGCTGGTGCGGGCACAGGTGGGCAGCACCGTGGGCCTGGACTGCCGGCCCCAAGCCGCCCCCCGGGCCCTGTGCTCCTGGAGGAGAGGCGAGGTGACCGTGCGAGAGGATGGAAGGTATTGGGGCCACCGAGCTGTGGCCTGCCCTCCTCCCACTTTGCACAGGGGTACCTGTGGGCCTGAGAAAGGACTGAAGAGGCAGATATTTTACCTGCAAGACGGGCTTGTGGGTTTTCTCTGGAATAGCAGGGGGATGCCCCCGGGACAGGGAGCTGGGATGCACCCTCCTTGGGTCAAGGAGGAGCTGGGCTTGATCCTAAAGGAGGCGGGGAGGAGGGGCCTTTGGAGGAGCTGGGATGGTAATAGCATCCTGGGGGCGGAGCTAATGTCACAGGTGCTCAGCCAGAGGTGCAGGTGAGGCCTGACAGTTTGGGTGTTCCGCTGGCCAGGAGGATCCCTTCCCTCCTCAGCTGCCCAGGTCTGTCCTCCTCTTTGGAGTCCAGGCACCAGAGCGGAACAGCGCCCCCTTCAGGCTGGCCGTCTCCATTTCTAGTGAGGATTCCATCCTTTATTTTCCACATTCTGACTAGGTTTTCAATAGGAAGTGAGACGCAGTGGCATTTCAAGGCAGTGGGGGGGGGGGGGTGTTTCGGGACCAGGATGGCCGGTTTTATTCTGCCGTCCCCTCCCGATGACAGTAGTCAGGCCCTGGAATCTAAAATAGCGCGCTCTCCCTCCTCACCGGAAGCACTTGATCTTAAACAGGACTTCCCCTCCTGTCCCCGAGAGACTCCCGAGGGGCAGAGCCGTGCTGAAGACGCCAGCATTGCTCTCAGGTGGAGAGAGCGTCCCAGGCTCAGGGAACGGCGGTTAGCTCCTGGCTGCGGTCCGGGAAGAGCTGCTCTGAGTAGATAACAGGCTTACGGTGCGGAGAGCAGCCCAGCTCTCAGCATTAAGGGCTCATCCTTCCGTTGGGAAATATTTTGAGGACCAACTACAGGCTGGTCACTAGGTATTTTGGTCTTCGTTTAAATACGTTTTTATTGATCTCTGAGAGGAAGGGAGACAGGCAGAGAGATGGAAATATCATAGATGAAAGAGAAGCATTGATTGGCTGCTTCCTGCACGCCCCACTCTGGGGATCGAGCCTGCAACCCGGGCATGTGCCCTGAGTGGGAATCGAACCGTGACCTTCTCGTTCATAGGTCGATGCTCAGCCACTGAGCCACGTCGGCTGGGCTGGGTGTTTATCAGACACATCACTCTGCTTGTTCTCAGCTTCCTGGAGGCTGTGAAGGTGACACGGGGTCACATGGTGCTCACTTGGGGAAGAACAGGATGCTCCGTGATTCCCCGAGAAGGCCCGTCTGCATGTGAGGGGGCAGGAGCAGGTGTTCTGGGGGACTCGGGGTCTCAATGAGACCGGAGAGGTGACGGGGGTCCTTGGAGAGGCATGCCAGGCAAGGGGAACAGCGCAGGTGAGGGCACGGAGGCCTGGGAGGCAGGGACAGTGCATTGCAGTGATGAAGGCTTCGTGCCCCTCCAGTGGACAGCACCCAGGAGGGGTGCAGCGGGGTGAGCAGGGGTCTTACTGGGGATCACGTAGTTGCTGAATTGCAGAGTCTGGGCTCGGTTCTGTGGGCCCTGGGGGGCAGCAGAAGTAAAGGAGCAACATCAGAGGTCAGATTTATGTTTTTAAAAATCGGAGCAGTGGTCCTAGCCTGTTCAGCTCAGTGAATAGAGCAGCAGCCTTTGGACTGAAGGATCCCAGGTTCAGTTCTGGTCAAGGGCACACAAGTCGACTGCAGGCAGAATCCTGGCCCTGGTGGAGGCTTGTATGGGAGGCGACCAATCAATGTATCTCTCTCACATCGATGTTTCCGAGAGGATGGGGCTCATGATTTGAAGAAACAAGAAGATAGGAAGGAGTCCAGGGTGAATCCTGTTTCCAGCGTGAGCACCAGAGCAGTGCTTGGAAGACCTGGTCGGGGAGACGGAAGGTTCCAGAAGGGGCAGGGCATGCATGCTCATCTGGGGCTGGCTGGGTGTGCAATGGTGTGGAAGAACCAGCTGGATGTGTCTGCGCTGGAGATTCACTGGACAAATCAGGGCTCGGGGAAAGGGCTGAGCTGCAGGCGGGATACGGAACCACGTGGTGAACCAGCTGCTCTCGGCGTCCCTGTCACCTGCCGGCACGCGGGAGGGTCTGCCTCTCACCTGGGAAGTGGGCAGAGACGTAACAATTGAGTGGAGGATGCCTGCTTAACAACCCCCTTTATTTATTTATTATTTTTTTTATGAAGAAATTTATTTTTTATTTTTATTTATTTATTTTTAAATATATTTTATTGATTTTGTACAGAGAGGAAGGGAGAGAGATAGAGAGTTAGAAACATCGGTGAGAGAGAGTCGTCGATCAGCTGCCTCTTGCACACCCCCCACTGGGGATGTGCCCGCAACCAAGGTACATGCCCTTGACCAGAATCGAACCTGGGACCCTTCAGTCCCCAAGCTGACGCTCTATCCATTGAGCCGAACCGGTTTTGGCTAACAACCCCCTTTAAGTGGCTAACGGTTACCATGTACAGCTAATTGATGTGTTAAGTCAACCCAAGCCAAAGGTCAGCAGGACTCACCTGGTGAGCAGGCGCACTAAACGCTGTGATCACCGGTGTCGACAGGGAGCGAAGTGTCTTGTTGGGGGGTGTCTCTGCCCTTTATTTTCTCGGTGGGCTCCCACTGTTGAGAAGCGCCGCCCGCTCCCCGCAGGAAGCGCGTGCTCTGACCCACGCCCTCGCTGCTAAGCTTCCAAGGTCTCAGGGCGCCTGGGCGTCTCCGAGCTGTGGCCTTACCCATGTCCTCAAACCCACGCGTTTCCAAGATGGGATTGAGAACGGGAGGCCTTTTCCCCTGTAAGCAAAGTAAACCGGAAAAGGGCGCGGGCGATGCAGCCAGCACGGTCAGCAAGGAGAACCCTCCGGTGGCACGTTCTAAAGGATGCTGAGCTTTCCCGTGTCCCTGGGCAGCGTTCAAAACGCATTAGCCAATTATTTTTCTTTTAATGGCGCTTTCACCTGAATGCTGTTGCTTATCACGGCGGATGCTTTATGGCCACCGCCTTCGTTCAGGGGCGAGCGGAGGGATGGCTCATTATTTCTAATTAAGCGCATTAAAATGGTTTTCTGTCCTATGCAGCATTTAACGTAGAAATTTAAATGCTTCTAGAAGGGGGCGGTGGCAGAGATTTCTCCCGAATATTGGTGACCATGATGCCGACAGTGTTTGTAAGACGTATTAACCCATGCTCCCTGTACTTTTTGCGTATAGGTAGCGGGTGGCTGTTAAAATGCCATCAGCGTTGTGTGCTGGGGGTGCCCTGTCTGTGACATTCCTGGAAAAGGCACAGCTTTGGGGACAGAGAACAGCAGTCCCTGCTTGTGGAGCCCAGAGTGGGTGGAGAGGGTGACTGTCAGGGTCACAGGGCGGGCGGGGGGGGGGGGGGGTTGGGGAGGAGAAGGGGGTTGTTTTTTAGGGCTGGGTTGTGACCCTGTTACACAGGCTCATGCATTTGTTCAAGCTCAGACCGGCTCACTGAGACTGCATGCAGATGCCTGAATTATTTTAAAGTGAGGTGACCAGACATGGGACAAATGGTTAAAAATCGGGACTGTCCCGCCAAAAGCGGGACGTCTGGTCACCTTACCTTAAAGGCTCACGTGGGGTTTTATACCGTCTCTTCCCGCCTTCATGAGCCCCTCCAGGTCCTGTGAATGCAGGTCCCCTTTGCTCTTGGAGACACACTGGGCCATCCATTCGGTGACATCCCTTCGGAGCAGAATGTAAACGTCCGCCCCGACAAGCACAGGCTGCTTACGTGTCTGAGTGCGTATGCATGTCGTTCTGGGCAGGCCTGCGTGTGTTTGCAGCCTACGTGCTGATCGCCATGCCCATTCCCCCCTGAGCCGGGGGAAGCTCACCGCGAGTGTTATTTGCTTTTTGATTTAACTTCTGCCCGTGGAGAGAGGAGCAGCCACGTGTGGGACAAGCTACCCAGTCCTGAGTCGGGTGTCGCCTCTGCTTGGGAAATGGGTCAGAAAGGCGGGTTTGTCATTCTGCTCAGCGCCCTTTGCTTGGCACACGTTCTTAGCCAGAGGTTGGCTGGACACCTGGCCTCCCAGGACCGGCAGAGAAGGGACAGGGCTTCCTTTGGGCAAATTGCTCCCAGCCCTGTCCCTGCTGCTGGAGTCACACAGGTAACACTAGAGCGGCTTTCCACGGGGTCTCCCACGCAGGCCCTGCAGCTGCCGGTGTTGTTTTTAATACTCTCCTTTGCCACCGTGTTGCCCAGACACTTCAGAGTAAGTAACGGGTCTGGGTTCAAAAGGAAAGGGATGAGCAATGAGAAAATACCTAGTTTTTTTTTTTTACAGCAACTGTTTTCCATTATGTAAACCTTAAATCCTCCCCAAATATTATTAAAGAAATTGCTGCTTTCCAGTGTTTTCTAAAGTTGCATCAGCTGCGTTTTGCAGGTCGTCATGCGGTGGTTAAATCCATATGTCAAATACGACCTTTATGGGTTATAAACGTGAAGGCCGCGTTTAAAATACTTTGCCGATGCTCTGATTCCCGTAGGGAGAGCCGGTTAACGCGTCTACCTCACACCAGTTTCCTGTTCAAACTTGATACCTTACTCTGTATCCAGGCTCAGCATCAAAGTTTTTGTTTTGTTTTTTTTAAATATATTTTATTGACTTTGTACAGAGAGGAAGGGAGAGAGATAGAGAGTTAGAAACATCGATGAGAGAGAGTCATCAATCAGCTGTCTCTTGCACACCCCCTACTGGGGATGTGCCCGAAACCAAGGTACATGCCCTTGACCGGAATCGAACCCGGGACCCTTCAGTCCCCAAGCCGATGCTCTATCCATTGAGCCAAACCGGTCCCGGCATCAGCATCAAAGTTTTAGGTACTGGCATGTGGAAGCCCCAAATCCCAGGAGCAGCCCAATTCTCCCAGGATGCACTGCGGGAGGGCGTGGTGCTGGATTCTTGCCAAAAGGAAGGAGGGAGGAGCTGAGTGCTCCCCACGTCTCCGCTGCAGCTGCTTCTCCATCTAGAAAACCCAGCTTCTGCTCCAGGCCGGCTCCCTGTTACCCGCTGAGGTCCCCCTCCCAAGCCCCAGGGCGGGGCTCACAGGTCTTCCTTCCGTGTCACTCCTGCGGGCCTTTGCCACGCGTGTCACATGACAGCGTGTGATGAAATTCTCAGAGCTAGGCCTAGCGGGGAAGTGGGGTCTCGTCCACTCTCCCCCAGGGCGGGTCTGGCTCCCAAATTTGGGAGGAAGACGGTATCTACGCCTGGAGAGAATGGACAACACGAACATGCTCAGAAGACGCAATCAAGATCTGTGGCCTACCGCACCGTCCTGGGTCCTGGCCACGTCCTGTGACCCACCCCTCTGGGATGCATTCCCCGAGAGGCACAGGGGTGGCCTGTCCGTGCCACTCGCCCCGAGTCCACTACAGCGACGCTCCGAACCTGGTGGGCAGCCACGGCCTCAGGACCCCTGGCTCCCTGCAGCTGGCCCACACTGCCCAGCTCTAACCCGACGGTGGTATTGCCGATGCTCAACTGTGGCCAACGTTCAGATCAACGTTGCCAAGACAAGGGTGTGTTTTCTGAACAAACAGGGCTTCCTAAGGGTCGTAAATGCGATGCCATCGCTGAAGCGCGGCCTGGGCCCTCGAGGCAGCTGAGGGCAATGACCTTTATCCTCCCACCCCAGCCGCAGGTGCACTAGGTTAAGTGAGACCACCCCTTTGAGGACAGAAGGGGGAGGACCAGTACAGGGAGGGGCGGAGAGATAGCGTGTGGGCCTGGCCGCTCCGCAGAGCGAGCTGGAGAGCTCCCTTCTGTTCGCTCAGCTCAGGAGTCCACGTTTAATGCCGGCGCCTTGCCTGGCATCCCTGCCTCTTGGCCCCGGCCTTGGCAGGAAGCACGTCCTGGAAGCTCAGGGCCGTGGTCGGCAAACCGCAGCTCTGGATCCACATGCGGCTTTTTGGCCCCTTGAGTGTGGCTCTTCCACAGAAGACCACGCGCAGTGCTATTGAAACTTCCTGGCCCATGAGAGGAAGCCGGTTTCGGCCTGAGTGAGTGTCTGTTTTGAAGAAGTGGCGTTAGAACACTCAAGGGCCCAAAGAGCCACAAGAGCTGCTTGAGAGCCGTGGTTTGCCAACCACTGGCTCGGGGAGGAAGCTGGCTGCTGAGCTGTAGCACCTCCATCGCTGACAGGCATCCGTGTGTAGGCTGAGAACTGCCCAGCGGGCTTCTTGGAACTTCCTAGAAGAACCAATGAGCTCACAACGCTTCCCGAGATGAGTTAGCCGCCTTCGAGGGTCCGTGTGTTGATGTTGGAGCTGGTGTGCCCCCTAATGGCAGCCTTGCCTGGGACACCGACCCTCCTCTGGGGGGGGGGGGGGGCAAGGGGCAGGCTTGGGAGTGAGCAGTGAGGGTGAGGGTTTTGAGCCTCATGTCTGGGGGATTTCCTCTTCTCCCAACATTCCTAGTGGGTCCCTCTGTGTCCGGAAAGTTCCCTGTCACCCCGTCTCCACACGGGAAGACAGCCGCCATCGCCCGGCTGTCCTCGGGCACCAGCCCGAAGCGCCAGTGGGAGCTGAGTGCTCGGTCATTCCACAAGTGACATCGGTCCCTGGTCTCGGCGCTCACCACCCTCCCAGGGTGGGGCCCAGCTTCCCGGAGCCCCCAGCCCCACCTCCTCCCTCGGACTCTGAGCCGAGGCCTCCCCACATCTCCTCGCTCTCTTCCTTCGCTTGCTAACACCTCCAGCCAGTCACTCTCTGCATCAGTCACAGCGGGTCGCACTTACGGGTGGAAGCTACGGGTCAGTGCTGGTCCCTGGGGAACAGGGCAGAATACTCTCACCGGTGGGATTCGCCCTCGGGATGGGCCACGTGTTTATACTCACGCTTCCAGTTTGAGACTTCTCCACCAGTTTTCTCCTTCCTGCCTCCCCAACAAAAGGGACGGAAGAACTCTTTATTCCCGGTCAGGGCACATGCCCGGATTGCGAGCTCGATCCCCAGCATGGGGCGTGCAGGAGGCAGCCGATTTCATGATTTTCTCTCATGACTGATGTTTCTCTCTCTCTCTCTCTCTCTCTCTCTCTCTCTCTCTCTCTCTCTCTCTCTCTCTCTCTCTTTCTTTTTCTCTCTCTCCATCTCTCCCTTCCTGTCTCTGAAATTATATTTGTTAAATCTGGATTTTCCTGGCTTGAATGTGCTTCTCTCCACTTCATAATGAAAGGCCAGGGGGTTCCTTATTTCTCAGCTCCCCTTCTGGATTTAAGGAGCATAGTCCCCCCCTACTTTTCATTGTCTCCAAACCGATGAGGGTACGGCATGGGGGACCTGCCACACCTGCCTGTTTGGGAAATATCTCCAAATGTAGGTGCCCTATCGGTAATGCAGTTCCTTCCTCTTTCCCGGGGGATGGAAACTTTACTTCCATTTCCCTCTCTTTCCAAGAACAGCTCAGAAGTACTAGTTTGAGGCAGCACTTCTGCTAGAAAGATGGCTGTTTATCTGGGGGGACATGGCTGCCATCCGTTTACTTGTCGCATCTGTCTTTCCTTTAGAATTTCTTTCCTGAAAGACGGAGGGCTCAGCATAGCCAACGTGACGAAGGCCGACGCCGGGACTTACACCTGCTTCGCAGAAAACCAGTTCGGGACGGCCAGTGGCTCCACGCGCCTGGTCGTCACAGGTGGGGTCCCCACGCGGGTGGGCGGGCCACGCTGCGTGCTACGGGCGGACGCACGCTGGCCACTGTGCTGGTGACCTGCGTGACCTCCTGCTGTTCTCCTCTGTGGGGTCTTTGGGATCCTCTGTCTTTTCCCGTACCCTGAGGGTGTCTGGAGATGTTCGTGACCATGAGAGGGTCCTTGCTGTTAGTAAATGTCACTTAGAGTTGGCATTTATTTGCTCGTTTAGGGCAGTGTCTCCCAAGGTGTGGTACGCGTCCCCCCGGGGGTACGGGAAGAGTCTGGTGGGGGTACGCGTTGCACCGGAGTTCGGTGGGGATGTGCACTGCACCATGCTTAGCTGTGCCTAATTCTACGTTTTCATGAGTACGAGGGGTACTCAGCGTTACGGAAATTATAGAAGGGGTACACATATGTTAAAAGTTTTGGAAACACTGATTTACGGGAATGTGTGGCCCCAGGGCTGATGAGGGCTCCTGAAATCCTTCGGCCGGGCCCTGCCACGGCATGAGGGTGAGTGAATGAAATGCTTGGCCAGACTGAGCAGGCTCATCGTTAAATTGACGATTTTGCGTGGCCTGGGAATGATGTTATAAGTAGCCACACGGCCCTTGGCAGGAAAAGGGATCCCCGCCCCTGATTCACTCATTCAGGGAAAACCTGAGCGCCTACCGCGTGCCGGTCCTCGGCTGGCTCACGTCGTCAGCAGAGGAAGGCGCTGCGTTAGGAGGCTGGCCTCCTCGCTGAGCCGGGAGAACACAGGCCGTGGGGATGGGAAGCAGGGGCTTCTGGGAGGAGGAAGCTGCAAACCATCCGACACTCCGAGGGCGTGGGGGGGTGAGCCGGGCAGACACGCACGCTCCAGGCTAGGTGCAAAGTCGGCCTGGGAACGTCGCTTTCGTGGAAACAAAATGCTGGCGTTTGGCTTAAAACCTGGTTTCCCCCTCGCCCCAGACCCCACGAGAATAACGCTGGCGCCGTCGAACATGGACGTGTCCGTGGGCGAGAGCGTGGTCCTGCCCTGCCAGGTGCGGCACGACCCCCTGCTGGACGTCGCGTTCACCTGGTACTTCAACGGGGCGCTCGCCGGCTTCCAGAAGGACAGCTCCCACCTGGAGCAGGCTGGCGGGGTGAGTGGCCCTTCCTCCCTGCGCTGTGCAGACCGGGAAAGCAGCATGGGTGTGATGCTCTGGAAACGCCTGGCAGCCCTGGATGGTGTTGCCTAGTGGTTAGAGCATCGAGCTGGTGCGCCAAAGGGTTGCAGGTCTGATTCCCGGTCAAGGGCACATACCTGGGTTGCAGGTAGCCTTTTTTTGTTTTGTTTTGTTTGTTTTTTCCTGTATTTTTATTGATTTCAGAAAGGAAGGGAGAAGGATAGAGAGAGAGAGAAACATCAGTGATGAGAGTGAATCATGGATCGGCTAACTCCTGCACTGCACGCCCCCTACTGGGTCTCGAGCCCACAACCCAGGCATGTGTCCTGACTGGGAATCTCATTGTGACCTCCTCGGTCATAGGTCAACGCCCAACCACAGCACCATGCTGGCAGGGCAGCAGGTAATCTTTGAAAAGAGAAGGAAGGGGAGATTGTTGGGATCCTAGCCTCAGTGAAGTACGATTTCACCGCCACATCCTTCTTTGACCCTGGGGCTTATCCCGCCTCGGAAGTCTGGACTCCTCACGAATGGTTCTCACCAAGTGAGGGCTGTTGAGACCTTCAGCCGCACTGCCTGCTTGGTGTACGTTCTGCAGGAGGCACGGGGCCATCTCCCTACAAGAGACAGGGAGCAGAATCATGAAGTTTCAGAGAGGAATCCCATCACTCGGCAGTTCAGGTCTTTGTCTAAAGGCCGGTTCGTGGCCTGTGAATTGGTGTAGGGACCTGTGCCTTGGTAACAATATTCTGCATAAACCACCAAGCCCTTCGCGTCAACATGGCCCTTAAGCACTCGCAGTTCAGCACATTGGTTTCCTGCTGCGTGAGAGGGAGGCACGTAACAGCCCTTCCCTGGATTGTGTGCCTGCGGCAGCATTGGCGTGATACGGGGAAGGTCTGTCTGCTGGTCTTTACCCCCAGTGCTTCCAGAGTGGTCTTTCAGGAGCGAGAGGGGCCGGCTAGAAAAAGAAAACCCAAACTCACAGCTTTCAGCCCGCTCGGCCCCTTGTCATTGGGACTAGGCTGCATATGCCATATTCATTTGTGACAAAAAGCCAACGCACGTTTTGGGGAAAAGTGCATAAGCTCAACAAGCTCCAGCAAGCCCGACTGCCCAAATCTCTCCCTCCTACTTGCCCCCCCACCCACCCCCACCGCCCCCCCCCCCCTCGAGAGCCACACATTCCCTCCTCTTCCCAGCAGATTTGCGCACAGGTGGGAAGTGGAAAAGAGCATGAGCAGGTGCTGAGCTGGAGAAAGAGAAGTGGCACCTGGTGGGAGGAAATAGACTCTGAGACCATGGTCTCTGCCCTCATTTATTTTGGAAACATAAATGCCCAGAGGAAAGCTGGTCTTCAGCCATGGAAATCTGTCCGCAGCCCTGGTGGTGGTCCCTCTGTTTCCTGCGTGGTTTCCTCTCTATTTCCTGTGTGGTTTCCCCTCTATTTCCTGTGAGGTTTCCTCTCTATTTCCTGTGTGGTTTCCCCTCTATTTCCTGTGTGGTTTCTCCTCTATTTCCTGTGTGGTTTCTCCTCTATTTCCTGTGTGGTTTTCACCCTCTCATTTCTATTTCCATACATTCTGGGGTGCCGGCTTCTTCTCCCCCACGTATTCTTCTCTCTGGATACAAGTCTCCTGCTTGGCCACAGCCTTCACGAGGGTTTGGTTTGCAGAATAAAAGTGTGCTCCTTACGTGTTCATTCCCACAGAGCTCATCGGGCGATTTGATGATCAGGAACATCCAGCTGAAGCACGCAGGGAAGTACGTCTGTGTGGTGCAGAGTGCGGTGGACAGTGTCTCCTCGGCTGCTGACCTTGTAGTGAGAGGTAAACATCGACACCACGTTTCTTTCTCTCTTTTTTTTTTAAAATATTTTTATTGATTTTCCACAGAGAGGAAGGGAGAGAGATAGAGAGCTAAAAACGTCAATGAGAGAGAAACATCGACCAGCTGCCTCCTGCACACCCCTACCGGTGATGTGCCTGCAACCAATATACATGCCCTTGACCAGAATCGAACCTGGGACCTTTCAGTCCACAGACCGACGCTCTACCACTGAGCCAAACTGGTTTCGGCGCCACCATGTTTCTTATCGACCATCTTCCCTGGGCCTGTCTCCCTGCAGCTGAACCAGGATGAGGGGGCAGAGGAGTGAGCGGTTTTATTGTTGACTCATTCCCTGCTCCCTGAGAATGTGACAGTAAGGATGGGTGCAAATTCAAAGACACAAAAATTTCAGCTCCGCCCTCTGTGCAGCTTTTGCACAGCAGCTGCTTGGCCGATGTGCTATGACCATGTAGTGAAGTCAGTGATCGAGTTTAATATGAGAGGGAATAGTTGTGTGTACAGGCACACACATGTGCATTTGTATGTATGTTGGTGCATGCGTAGTGTGTGAAGACATGCATGTGCATTGTGTTTTGTGTGTACATGTCTACGGAAACTCCAAAAGAATCAGCATCTTCTTGAATGCCTAGACAACCAGGCTGCTCTCCAAGGTGCTGATTTGCTGCTGGGCTGAAATGACCAGCCTGTCTCCCAGAGGAGGCAGCCAGAGGACCTGCTGGGATGACTGAGATGTGCCCGGGATGGCAGGAGTGGGAACCCCGCCCAAAGTAAAGGACACTGAGTTTGAAAAAATCCTTCTGACTAGGGCCTCAAAAGCAGGCGTCATGTGCCACTGAGGCATCCCGATGTCGGAATGACTGCCTCCCAGTCTGATTTAAGGCCTAACAACAGAAAGGGGAGCGGGGTATTGCAGGTAAATGGCCTTTTCTGTAAGTGCCTCTGAAATCAGGATTCTGGCGGTGTCCCAGTGGTCATGTGACATGCTCTTCCCTTCGGAAAAGGAGGGTGAGATGTGTGGGCTAGCTACTCCTGCTTGCCTCCCCAGGTTCCCCCGGGCCACCCGCAAACGTGCAGGTGGAGGAGATCACGGACACCACAGCCCAGGTGTCCTGGACAGAAGGCACCGACAACCACAGCCCCATCACCGCCTACGCCGTCCAGGCGAGGACGCCATTCTCCGTGGGCTGGCAGGCCGCCAGGACAGGTGAGGGCTCCGGCCGGGGCTGCGGGTACCTGTCCGTGGGTTGCCAGCCAGCGCCGAACCACGCAGACGCTGACCTCTCTGACTTGCTCTTTGTAGTGCCCGAGGTCATTGATGGGAAAACACACACTGCCACTGTAGTCGAGTTAAACCCGTGGGTGGAGTACGAATTTCGGGTTGTAGCCAGCAACAAACTCGGAGGTGGAGAACCCAGTTTGCCCTCAGAAAAAGTAAGAACTGAAGAGGCAGGTTAGTGTTCTGTTTCCTGAGTAACACGGGTTGGCAGGTGTCCCCGGGGGCGAGCTTGCATTTCCCTCGGCCTTGGTCTCCCGGCCAGCAGAGGACCGGCCTCCGTGACCCATGGGCACAGTGACTGCTCAAGCCCCCGTCTTTAACGGCAGGACTGGCCTGGCTGGACGGCATTTGTCAGAAAGACTCCCCTGAACGTGCCTCGGGGGCATCCCGACATTCCCAGCGCCGGGCGCATTGCCGGCGTCCACTAATGCATGTTGAGTGGCTCTGGTCTTGTCACTTACGGTGATAATTACTGGCTGGCACGGTCACCCTGTGGGCAGAGAAGTGCCGTTCTCCTTTGTAAGGAGCCCTGACAAATGGGGGGATGATGATGCGTCCAAACAGTGCATGAGGAGGGGCCTTCAGCCCCTTAGGCTTCAGCCAGGAGAGAATCACTGCTAGAGGATCCCACCCCGGGGAACGGTTCCTGTGAACCATACGGCTGATTGGCAATTCTGAAAGTATCCTGACGCCACAGCTAAAAACGTGCAAAGCATACATCCTGTCCCGTGATCGAGGCATCTGAGTGGGCGTAGCAGCTCCCTCTCAGATTCTGTAATTCGAGGGCAATATGGCCTCTTAAACACAGCCCAGTGTCCACGTGGGTTGTAAGCCAGGATTGGAGTGATGGCACCCGCTCCCACAACTCAAGTGACGCTGTCTCCCTCGGGGCGGTGCAGACACCACCGGTGCCAGACCTGCGTGTTGTGGATCCCAGGAACCCATGTCTGCCTGGTGCTCATTCATTTTCTCACCTGGCATGCTAAGGAGCGTCCCCTGGGACTCAGCGCCTCCTGGTGAGGTGGGTGCCACTGTGTACGAGACCAGCCGCGGGGAGCCCGGATTCTCGCCGCGTCCTGGGGCTCTCTCAGCCCAGCCTGTGGGGGCGAGAAAGCTGGTGCCCGTGTGCGGGTCCGTAGCTCATCAGGGGCCTCGAGGCCTCCAGGCAGGCATTTTTATGTGAAGCCGCCGTTCTGTCCTCCTTTTGTCATTCCTGGTGAAGCAGTTCCTTGTTTTACAGACCCTCAGACGGAGTCCATTTTTTTTTTCTGACATATTGAAACCTTGATCATTTCATACAAATGTAAACCATGTCCCGATTCCCCCCCCCCCCAGAGATGTAGACCGCTTACCCTTGGACAAGGTGGGGGTATGGGGCACTGACCCTCATACATGTGACAGTCAGACTCCCAGAAACATAAGCTGTAGCTCGGTGTCCCCTGGGGCTGGTGCCAGGACCCCTGAGAATAAAGACTAGGTGCTCGGCCCCCTGTCCGTCCAGCACGCTTTGGGTCCGTGCATGCAGCCGCCTCTGCCTCTGTGCATCGCGGGCCCCAGGCCGAGGAGCCAAACCAGTGCCGGTGTTCACTGAGAAAAACACACACATAACATTTGTGTACATACCCGGAGAGGGATATTGCATATGTGCACACACGTGTGTGCAGAATGTGCCTGTGATCAAATGATGTTAATTATGAAAAACGAGCAAGATCTTCTTTCAGGCACATGTTGCCGAAGGCTTGTAGGATTTCACCTCTGTCTCTCTAACCTCACAGCCCCCGAAGTGCCTCCTTCCGAGGTCAGTGGGGGAGGCGGAAGCCGGTCCGAACTGGTGATAACCTGGGAGGTGAGTGTCTGGGTTGCATCTGCCCCTCAGGGACTTGTTGTTCCCATAGTCCTCAGGGCTCAAGGAGGGGCCCTGGGGGGCTGGGATCCTGCTATTCTCACAGTCCTTGCGGCCTGGCAGGGGGGGGGGTGTTAGGGATCCTGCTTTTAAATCACTCCTTTTGTCATTTAAAAAAATATGCTTTTACTAATTTCAGAAAGAGGAAGGGAGAAGGAGATGGAAATATTGATGAGATAAAACATCATCTATTGGCTGCCTCCTGCACGCCCCCTACTGGAGATCAAGCCCACCACCTGGGCATGTGTGCCCTGACAGGGAATCCAACCGTGACCTCCTGGTTCCTAGGTCAACGCTCAATCACCCGAGCCACGCCAGCCAGGAGGCTAATGCTTTTAAAGCTTGGGCTGACTAATCACTGTTCCTAGCATTTTTCATATTTTTAACAATTGCATCGTTTTGACATTTTATAGAACACTAAGGCATAGAGTTATTAAATAATTTGTCCGAGGTCATCGGGCAGGGAAACCCAGGGAGAGAGTCGTGTCTGGCTGCTGCTCCCCAGCTGCCCATGAGACATCCCGAGCAGCTGCGCGCTCGCTAGTGAGGGACGTGCCCCTGACGCCCCAGGTGCTGGCGGCCTGGCTCTCCTCTCAGCTGCTGCTTGATGTCATCATTGGGAACGGTTTTAATGAGCACGTTGAAAGCAGAAGGCACTGGCATTGTCTCTATGATTTAAAGATGTTGAAAAACATTAAAAGTCGAGACCATGATGGGATGGGAGTAGGAATTTTTGATGTGACCCACATGCAGCTTTGAGTTGGTACGTGGTTTTATTTCCTGTTTTTCTAATGTTATGGTTTGGCACTTAATTATCATATCCATGTGTGGTTTCTGTTCATAAAATCAACATGAGGGATAATGTGATATTTGTTTGGCATAGGAGATGTGGTCATTCAACTTACTATCATCATCAATATCATTCAGAACTCAGACGGGGCTACAAGATGCTCAGACACGTGAACAGCTTTGGGAAATTTCAGAGTGAAAATGCCCACGTGGGTCCCACTGGGCTTCCCCTTGGCTTAGCACCCACTCCATACGGTGTGGATTCCTCTCTGGTGTGCCCCCTGCAGGCCAGGATGGTAGCAGCAGCCTTGGTCCCCTAGGTGACTGGAGCTCTCTCTCTCACAGCCGGTCCCCGAGGAGCTGCAGAATGGCGAGGGCTTTGGGTACGTTGTCGCCTTCCGCCCCCTGGGGGTCAGCACCTGGATCCAGACGGTGGTCACGTCCCCCGAGGCCCCGCGATACGTGTTCCGGAACGAGAGCATCGTGCCCTTTGCGCCGTACGAAGTGAAAGTGGGCGTCTACAACAACAAGGGCGAAGGGCCGTTCAGCCCCGTGGCCACCGTGTTCTCGGCAGAGGAAGGTACACACACACACACACACACACACACACACACACACACACACACACGGCGATTGTGCTTCTGGTCCCAGCCAAGGCCCCATGATTCTTTCTCATCATGATTTCTCTCTCTCCCTCTCCTTCCTCTCTGGAGTCCATAAAAAATTACTTTAAAAACAAAGAAGAATCAGTAGCATTTGTGGGCACAGAGGCTCTGGCAAGAGCTGCGGGTGACAATAAGGCATGGCAGAGGGGACAGAGGGGAGGAGGAAGACAAGCTGGGCCTGGAGGGGGGGAGGCAGGAGCAGGGAGCCCAGGCTGCCGTGGCCCCTGAGCCAGGAGACGCCGCAGCTCTGATGTCCTCTTTCCCGGAGGAACGGAAGTGGGCCAGTGTCTCCGTTTCCATGACACGGTTCATGACAGTAGATATTTTTTTACTGAGTAGTCTGTGAGTTTACAAGTGTATCCACCTGCTCTCTGAAAATAAGGACTTCAGTAGATTTCTACCATTGCCTGCCAACGCTGTGTTTTGGTTGACGTTCCCAAACAGAACCTACAGCGGCTCCGGCTCACGTCTGGGCCCACAGCCTGTCCTCCTCGGAGATCGAGGTGTCCTGGAGCGCCGTCCCCTGGAAGCTGAGCAGCGGCCATCTCCTCGGCTACGAGGTAATGGCTCTCGGGAGCTGCGGCCGGGGGGCGGCCATGTCCCTCGCTCCGTCCCTGTAGGCCTTTGTAACCATGACGTCCCAGCTAGCATCTGACTTCCACTGGCATCTCACCAGCACGTGGTCCCAGGAGCATATCCAGGGATATGGAAATGAGCTCAACAAGTTGAATGAAAATAACATTCATTTGGGTAGAAAAAAGGGGGAAATAGCCATAGAAAAGGAACTGGATCCCGCAGGCAGAAACTGGAAGGATTGACCTAGACGCAAGGGTGACATCTGCCCACCCGGTTCACGTTCAGGGGACGTCCATGCGGTCAGGCTGGTCCTCAGCTCCCGTTCTCCCTCTCTTGGTGGCCTTGGCACCTATAGACGAAGTACTGCCTCCTCCTTGAGCCTCCATGGCTCAGAGCCCCACTGTGTGCAGCACACAGTAGGCCCTTTGTGAGTACTTGTCTAAAGGAAGGAATCCCATCGGGGCGCCCATGTCGGTGACAGCCGCTGAGCGTGAGGGCGGCCCCTGTCGTGCTTCGGCCCCCAGGTGCGGTACTGGACCAGCGGGGAGGAGGGCTCGCCGCGCAGAGTGAAGGTGGTGGCGGGGGAGACCGCGGCCCGGCTCCACGGCCTGAGGAGCCACCTGGTGTACCACGCAGCCGTCCGGGCGTACAACAGCGCGGGCGCCGGGCCCTTCAGCGCCACGGTGAACGCCACCACCAGGAAGACGCGTAGGTATCTTGCGTGCCGGGTGGGGGGCGGCGGGAGTTTGCACCGGGAATGGCAGCTTCTGTGTGGGTGGGTGGCCGGGCCACGGCAGCTAGCCCAGCTCAGCCCTGCAAACACAGAGCCACCTGCATTTCCGTGATCCCCAAACTGGCAGGGTCCGGGGAGCGGGCACGGCCCCGTGTGGAATGCTCAGTGTGAGGTGTTTAGTCAAGTGTGTCCACTTTTCTCTTACACCATGGGATTTGTGATCAGTGTAAGAAAGTTCACATTCATGTTGACCAGCTCTGTCTGCTTTGCACTTGAGGTTTTCTGGCTCCGCCTGCGCTGGGCATCCCCACCCTACCCCCTACCCCCATCCCTGGTGATGCTGGCCCACTACCTCCAAGGCCCCTTCTCTGCCCCACGGAGAGTCCCTGCCAACCCCGCACTCTCTCTTCCAGCTCCCAGCCAGCCGCCGGGAAACGTGGTCTGGAACGCCACGGACGCCAGGGTGTTCCTGAGCTGGGAGCGGGTCCGAGCCATGGAGAATGAGTCGGAGGTGACGGGATACAAGGTGGGTGGTGGGGTTTGCGGTGGTCTCCAGCTCCCGCCAGGGCTTTCCAGGGAGCCGGGTTCCATTCCCTCAGTGAGGGAGGTCAGGCTTCTGGCTTCAACCAAATGACGTCCTGCACATGTCAAGCCTTGTATGAAGAAGGCGTGTTCCCAAGATGTGCAATACTTCTATTCACGTGGGTTTTGGGATAAAATGTTTGTAAATGGTTTATGTTAGTTTGCTGCTTCTGATGCTACCCATGGATGAATTTTAAAAAAAAAGCTGCCTGGCCAGTGTGGCTCAATGGTTGAGCATTGATTGATATGAACCAGGAGGTCACAGCTCGATTCCTGGTCAGGGCCCATGCCAGGTTTCTGGCTCAATCCCCAGCAGTGGATGTGTAGGAGGCTACTGATCAATGTTCATCTCTCTTATTGATTTTTCTATCCCTCTCCCTTCCTCTCTCAAAAAAAAAAAAAAATTAAAAAGGTTTGGCTCAGTGGATAGAGCTTTGGGCCATGGTTCAATTCTGATCAAGGGCACGGACCTTGTTGCGGGTTAGATTCCCAGGCCTTGGTCAGTGCCCAGCCCGGGTCAGGGCATGTGCAGGGGCAACCCATCGATGTGACTCTCTCCCTCCCTTCCACTCTCTCTGCAAATCAGTGGGAAAATATCCCCCGGGGAGGATCACCGACATCAAACATATTTAAGAAAACACCATGAACTCTAACCAGTTTGGCTCAGTTTGATTCCGGTCAAGGGCATGTACCTTGGTTGTAGGCACATCCCTAGTAGGGAGTGTGTAGGAGGCAGCTGATCGATGTTTCTCTCTCATCGATGTCTCTAACTCTGTCCCTCTCCCTATCCCTTCCTCTCTGAGAAATCAATAAAATATATTAAAAAAGAAAATGCAATGAGATACATTGGCTCTGGTCCGCGCATGTCCGCGATCAGGGCAGGGGGCCTTGTCCCCACCCGACACCTTCCCGCTCAGCTCTCCGGGTAACCCTCACCCTCCCAGACGCTGTGGTTGATGGTCCCGCTGTGTGCGAACCCCAGGCGCTGACCCTGGCTAGACAGAGCTGAGGCTGGGACGTAAACTGGGGTGGGTGGTGGTGGTGTGGTCAGCATAGCTAAGGATGGGGCTCAGGCCAGAGCAGAGAGAGCTGAGCCTGGGATGTAAGCTGGGGTGGGGGATAGGAAGGATGGGGCACAGGCCAGAGCAGGGGTTCCCGCTGGGACCACATGCTGAGTGTGTTTTGACGTTCCAGGTGTTCTACAGGACGAGCGGCCAAGGCGGCCTGCGGGTGCTCAGCACAAACCGGACGTCGGCCGAGCTGCAGCTGCCTGTCCAGGAGGGCTACGTCGTCCACGTCCGGGCCACCACGGCCGGAGGGGATGGGGCCAGCAGCGTGCCCGTCAGGATCCCGAGGAGAACCAGTAAGCGCCAGGCCACACTCTCCCCCACACACACACACCCGCAGGGACCCCGAGTCCTCAGGCCCATCTGCCCACAGTTTCCCCACACGCTGCTCATCGGGTGCTGAGAAACGTTGGGGGGTGAGGGGTGAGGCAGGGAGAACTAACTCCTCCGAGTCATGTATGATAAGGGGAAGGATAAGACAGGAGGACAGAAAAGACGTGGGGAAATAGGTAGCAAGGCTATATCCATTTGGATCTCCACCCTCCTCCCCTATCCCATGCTTGCCCCGTGAAGCCTGCTGTGATGAGACCCTCTGTTTATCCCAATTGTGTGTGTCATAGAGCAGCACTGTTCTCAAAACTAAGTTGTGTTCTCAGATTCAGTGACGGTTAAGTGATAGTGTATGAACAAAGCCTAGAATCGTTGAAGAAACATAAATACAGACGGGCCGGTGTTGCTCAGTGGTTGAGCGTGGACCCAAGAACCAGGAGGTCACAGGTTCAATTCCCGCTCTGGACATATGCCCTGGTTGCAGGCTCGCTCCCCAGTAGGGTGCGTGCAGGGAGCAGTTGATCCATGATTCTCTCTCATCATGTATGTTTCTGTCTCTCTCTCCCTCTCCCTTCCTCTCTCTGATATCCATTTTAAAAATACTTTAAAAAGGGGAGGGAAAGAGGGAAAGGAAGGAAAGGAAGGAAAGGAAGGAAAGGAAGGAAGGAAGGAAGGAAGGAAGGAAGGAAGGAAGGAAGGAAGGAAGGAAGGAAGGAAGACCAGTGTGTTCATAGATCGCGTTGGCAGATAACATGTGCCCCACTGTGAACAGCAGACGGCTGATCATGACGTGTGGCCTCCTGCTCTGAGAGGAATCCATGGCTGTGCCGTGGCTGTGATGCAGGAGCTGTGTTAACCAGCCGTCTCTCCCTTGGCAGGTTCAGACGCCAGGGGCTCCCCGTCGGCCAGCGCCAGCGCCCACCCCGTGTCACGCTGCCTGCCGGCGGTCCTGTTCGTGGCTCACGCCCTGTGGTGATGGCCACTCTTTTTTTTTACCATTTACTACAAGTTAATTGGTGACAAAACAAAAAACAAAACAAAAAACAGTGCTTTCCCGAAATGCAGTGATTATGCATGGTTGTTCCCCCCACCCCCAACTCTGTATTTTTAACTTTCTACGTAGGTAAAATGCAAATATAATTCAAAAGCAAACAGTACATCCTTTTAGGGGAATCTGAAATGCCTTAATACTTGATAAACCAAAGGACTTTATATATTATGTACTTTAGACTTTTGATATATATATAGGTGTCCCCCCAAACTGTATACACATACATTGAATAACTCTAAAGGCGGTGTTTATTAAAATACATTTTGCTTTCAAAAGTGAGCTATGGGCCGTTGAGGAGTGTACACATTTTGGGGGGGACACCCTATAGGTGTTTATAAGTGATGGTTTTACACTCTGCCTGTGGGTAAAGACTCCCATCCTCCCACGTGATCGCATGTATGTTTGCTGTGTCTTTCATTCAATGAGCTTTCATTGAATCCAACAGTTAGGGTCCCCATCAGAGCGGCCCTGTCTGGGGGATTTGATCCGTGTTCTGTTGAAAGGGTCAGAAGCCCATTGAGAAACTGTTCCAGGGAGGGTTGGAAAATGCTGATCTGGGGAGTCTAGGGGTGTGGTTTGGCCCCAGTGTCCTAGGGAAGGGGTGGGATTCTTCCCACAACTCATCTATAAACGTGGGACGGTCACACACACACACACACACACACACCCCGCCCCCTTGCCTGCCTTGGCCCGGGAAGGATTGGGACAGATGAGGAAAGAAGTGTGAGCAGGCCCGCCCACCCTGTGCCGACCTTGGTGCGAATGTGTTGACAGCAGATGCCAGGACTGCAGCGTCTTCCTGGCCTGCAGCCCTTCCAGCGAGGGCTTTTGTTCCATTCGACGATCCTGTCAAATTGAAAGGGCCACCCCTTGTCCTTCTCAAAAATTAAAATAACAATAATAATAAGAAGAAGAAGAAGCATGACTTGTGTCCTTCACACCCAGGTACAAGCTCGCGGCTTTTATTAAAACACCGAGGGCAAAAGAAGGAAGGACCTGAATCTCAACCCACACCTTAAAGGAAATTCACACGATTCTTTCATCTCCAGTTTCTGGTTCCATTTAAGAGGCCCTCTCTCTTTGGGTGGCAGAGACGTGGGTTTTGTAGGTGTGTATGTGTGTGTGTGTAATGAGATCCGGCCGTCTCTCTGAGAGAGCCTGCAGGCTCTTTAGTTCCTGCGTTCAATTTGTCATAGAACCGGGGAGGCCGCGGGCTCTGATGTGTGCGGTTTTCAAAGGCTTCACAGGACCAGCCGTCAGAGCACTGTGCAGAGACGTGACACCCGCCGATGGAGTGTAGACGAGGCAAAAACAATTTTTTTTCCCTCTCTCTTTCCCCCCCTAACCATTTGCAGAAACTTGTTCTTTTCTGCAGAATTCTCAGCGTTTGAAGCCAATAGTTTCATGTATCAGAACAAGCATAAAGCTGTGCTTTTACGGTTCGAATTTGCGTTTAAGATAAAGCCGTCCTGCGCGAAGGAGAAGACTCTTTCTCGCTTTGTCCGCAAGGCCTGTATATACTGTAAATACCGAGGAAAATCTAACCGCGGCTCCTTCCGTCGGAACGGAGGCCGCCCTCTCTCCGGTTCCCCTATGGCGCTCCATGGGCTGGGGCGGCGCCTCTTTATGGCGTAGCGGTTCCTAGGCTCCCATGTCCAACACCATTGCTCTGTGTCTATGGCGTTTCTAGCAAGATATCTCCATGAGATGTGTACATTGTTTCATATTGAAAAGTTGAAAATATATATTTACATTTCTCTGTGTGTATCCTATGGTTATCTGTATGTATTATTTTCTATCATTCTAATAAAATCCATAACAAACCAACTGACTACTGTGCGTGACGAGTTGTGGGGTGGTCCACAGGAACGTGGAAAGGGCCCCGGATTGATTATATTTTTTCCGCCCACTTTCCGCTTCTCTCTTTTTAACAGGATATTTTAAGAAGTGTTTGTACGCCCTTCGGACTGAGTGCACGCAGCCTTGTGAGACAATGCCCTCTCTATTGGAGGCCCGGCAGCTGTGGGGAGGGAGGGCGGAGAGGGGAAGCAGAAAATTCACTTTGTAGAATTAGGGTATTGAGTCTGTGCTGACTTTATTTGGTTGATGGCAGCTACTTGTACAATTTTTGACAAGTTTTGTTTAAAAAAAAAAAAAAAAGAAAGAAAAGATTGGCATCCATTTGCTGGGCCCTGCAAAGACTTTCTCTTTGAAATTGGGGTTCGAACCCAGCTGTTAAGCAACCCTTGTGATATATTTGAAAAAAAAATAGACTAGAAAAAAAGATTAGTTTCTGACTAGTACTGGGATGTAGAAAATGATAGACCAGCTTGCGGTAGAACTAAACTCTACTACCAGACTTTGCTTTGCTATTTATACGCTTTTCTAAGAAAACAAGAGGTCCCTCAGCCTGGCAGGTGATAGGGGCCTATCGGGGCTGACTGGCCCAGGAGCGGCCACGGGATGTTGGCCAGCTGGCTGGGGAGAGACTGTGGGGGGGGGGGCTCTAGGGTTTGCCCAGCCCTCTCACCCAGTCCTCCTCATCGGCCAGACCCCAGCAGTGTCTGCCCCCTGGTGGTCGGTGAGCATCATAGTGTCTGATTGGACACTTAGCATATTACGCTTTTATTGTATACGATAAATGGCTCTACAGAAAGACTGCACAACACCAATGTAAGCCTTCATTAACTGGCCTCAGCCTCATTCACTCGCTCTTTTCCTCCCTGCCCCGTGAGTATCCCTCATTCTGACTTCTGCTGGTTTTTATCACCCAAACATGCATCCTCAGACGCCTCAGCCTCACCCCTCTATTTAAATCTGATCTATCTCCTAAGTTTCTCTCCACCTACAGTTCTCTGCCCGTCCTTTATTTTTAACTTGCCATTTATCAGCACAATACAGCTCATCACTCTTGGTGTGCCGGCTTTGCCTGTAAATAAATTCCGCCGCTGCCCGTGGGTGGTAGCTCCTGTCTGCTCAGAGACTCATGAATCACCCTTAAAACCCCAACAAGTGACTCTGACTTCCAAACCCCCCCTGACATGGATATGCCTCCATCTGTATGTACATCCATGCCCCGTGGGGCATAGAAATCGTTTGGAAATAAAATTATAGTTTATTTAAGCAATAAAGTTGATTGATTAGGTACAGGGGGCTGCAAGGTGCCTCCCAGGGACAGGAGCAGGAGCCCTGAGGTTAGTAAGGGACAAGGGAGTGCTTGTTACCGCCACCCAGACCGTCACCAGGGGTAGAGCCTCTGGCGGAGCGGCCATCCCCCCAGGGTAATGTGACTAGAGGGACATATGGCCAACTATTGGGCATCCCAGGAAAATCCAGGTTCTGCTCTCCTGGGTCTGGGGCAGGGCCAGGACGTGCTCTCTGAACGCCTCCTGGGAGGGGTCCACCCTGTTTGCCTCTGGGAAACAAGGGGCCCCTCCAACTGGCCAGTGAGGCGGGGCCCGGAGCTTGCTGTGGAGGCCTCCACGGTACTCACGGGTCAGCGTAGGGGCCTGGAGTGTGCGTGTCAGGTAGGGGCACCTGAGACTGCAGGGCGCCTGTGAGAGCACGGGTCCTCCGATGCCAGGTGAGAATGGAGACATGAGAAGCCACAGGCACAGACAGGAGAGACTATTGTAGACGGAGCAGCCGCTGCTACTGTAGGAGCCATCAGACCTAGGAGTTCTTCCCACTAAGCAGCCGCCCACGGCTGACCCGTGGCACCTTGTCCACAGGCTCCCACAAAGGAGGCCCCGTGCCCCACAGTGGCTGTCCTGCCACATCACCATCAGCTGGCCACCCACGGGTGCACCTGTGCAGAGTGTGTTTGCCGCTCAGTCACTGCGCTCGCACCTGTGAAGGGCAAAGGGGCCTTTCGCTGGTGGCACTGCTGTGGCCTCGCCTGCACACGTGTGGGTGGCGAACTGGCCTTGATCGCCCGGTGTGCTCTGAGGGGGTTCCCCCCGGTGCCACGCGGAACCCTGAGGACTCTGCGTGTGCCACCCGGCCTCGGGAGATGTCGGACATGGACGTGACCAGCCCTCCCCTCACCTCCCCACTCCACCTGCCGCCTCTCCCTGACCTGCAGCCATGTTCCCAAAGGGGAGTTCATCTCAGCGATCAGGACCGGCCTCGGAGGAGCCAGATGTCTCCCCGTTGCTTTCCCTGGAAAGGGAATCACCGGTCCCTCAGCTGTGCCTGAGGTAGAATGCGGATCACACAGGCTGGCTGGCTGTTCGGGCTTATTAATCGTCCTCTGTCTCCTAATTAAGCGTGGCCTGTGGCGTGAAGGAGCACCGGGCACAGGCACCGGGCCTGTGTTTGAAAGGCGTCGGTAAGTGCCCTGTGACGGGCTGGTGAGCGCCCTGATCCATCCTGCACAGCAGTTGCCATCTCTTCTCCTTGTGAACTGCAGATGCATTACGCAGCATAACGGTTCCTGCCAACATTCACGAAGTGTGAGAACCCCCCAAGGATCAAATGCTACGAATGTGTCTTTCACACACACCAATAGGTGTTGTTGTTGTTGTTTTGTTTGTTTTTTTTAATATTTTATTGATTTTCTTACAGAGAGGAAGGAAGAGAGAGATAGAGAGCTAGAAACATCGATGAGAGAGAAACATTGACCAGCTGCCTCTTGCACACCCCCTACCGGGGATGTGCCTGCAACCAAGGTACATGCCCTTGACCGGAATCAAACCTGGGACCTTTCAGTCTGCAGACCGACGCTCTACCGCTGAGCCAAACCGGTTTCGGCTGTTGTTGTTTTTTATAAAAGACAGCTTGTAATCAAGGCTTAACACTTATTTGTAGAGGTTAGAGCCGATTTGTAAATATTTATATTTGTGCAAATTCTTTACGTGGAGATGCAAAACAGTCAGCTACGTAGTTCGAAGGATGAGTCATGGTTAGTGTCATCCCTGTGTCAGGAAGCTATTGACCAGGTGTGGCTAGTTGTGTGTTTATTTTTAATGATTTCAGAGAGGAAGGAAGAGGGAGAGAGAGAGAGAGAGAAACATCGATGATGAGAGAGCATCATTGTTAGCTGCTGCTGCTGCTGGGGATGGAGCCCACAACCCAGGCCTGTGCCCTGAGCGGGAATCGAACCGTGACCTCCTAGTTCCTAGGTCGATGCTCCACCCTGAGCCACGCCGGCCGGGCAGTTGTGAGTTTCACTCTGAGCTTCTCTGCCATGTTGTTGACGCGGTTAAGCAAGCCAGCTGATTCATCAGCTCCGTGCAGAGCTCCGTGCAGGGAAGCGCTGTGCTTTCCGACCTCCTCCGTGTTGTCTGCCCGAGTTAATGAACCGTGAAGGAGGGTTTACAAACCTATTAAGACGGCAGCACACAGCATCCCTGATTACCCCCGAGTGACGAGGCCTCTAGATAATAAACACCCGGGACCCTACACCCTGGCGGTCCCATTCCCTCCACAGGCCACAGGGATGGGAGATGTGGCCTCCCCATCACGCACCACCAAGCACATGTCCGAGGCTCCTTCTTGAGGAACTCGCCTCCCAGATATTGGGAACTGCGCGTTTCCAGGGCTGCGGTTGTCTGGTTCAAGCCCGTCCATTTTGCAGAATTAGAAATCCGAGCGTGTAACTGCCTAGAGGCGGGGCGTGCCTCCGACCCCTCTCTCCTGGGGAGCAGAGGTGGCATCCCCCCACAGCTCCCTGCTTCTTTGTTCCTCATCCTCGTCTCTCATGGCACACGGAGCGGGGCACCGGAGCCACATCCGAGCTTTCCTTCTGCCCATGGGAGTTTTACTGTGATCTCCAGCCTCTCCGGAGACACCCAGGGGCGGAGGGGGTGGCAATGGGGAAGGTCTCTCTTGAGTTCCTTGCTGCAGCGCCCCAGCTCGGAGGAGGGTTTCATCGGGGTGAGATGGCCTTGGCTCTGCTGCCCACGCTGCTTTCTGCCGTGTTCATCCCCTCTCTGGCCGTCTCCGTTTTTATTGGTAATTTCCCCCCCATGAGCACAAGAGAGGGATGCCTTCTCCCTTTATGATCAGTAGCCCCCGTTTCCACTGTTCTCCATACTTTACGGCCAAACCCAAAAGCAACAGAGCAGTCTCCTAAGTAGCAAGAGCCCCCAGAGAGGCTGAGCTGATGTCAGAGGCCCCCTCCCCTCTGGGCAGCAGGCCCCCGGCGGCCTCATCTGGTGGGATCCCCGCAGGGCTGTCACGTGGGAGCATCTCCCGGCCACAGTCCGTCAGAAAACCACTCTGACAATCAACAATGACGTAGTTAACACTGGACAGGAAGCAGTTGATATAAGTCCCACTTCAAAAAAATATTTTTCGGGGGAGACACAATCCAGAATGTCCCCCTATAAAAAGGAAGGTTCTTACGGCTTCTGAAACTCTATTTCAAACGTGGACTTAATAAATAAATAAATTAATTAATTAATTAAAATAAAACAAACCAAAAAAAAGTGAACTTAAAAATGCATACATTACAGCCCGGCTGGTGTGGCTCAGGGGTTGAGCATTGACCTATGAACCAGGAGGTCACGGCTCATTTCCTGGTCAGGGCACATGTTCAGGTTGTGAGCTTGATCCCCAGTAGGGGGCGTGCAGGAGGCAGCTGATCAATGGTTCTTTATCATAATTGATGTTTCTCTCTCTCTTTCTCTCCCTCTCTCTCTCCCCCTCGCTCTCCCTCTCTAAAATCAATAATTTTAAAAAATATTTCTTAAAAGTCCATTCATGACAAAATGAGGGTGAAAAACAGCCACGGTTTGGGCACAATCTGTTTTGTGGTGTTTTCGGCTCCACAGCCTTCTCCCTCCGTGGCCATGTCTCCTGAGAACCATTGACCAGAGGCCTGTTCAGCTTATGCTACAATAATAATTAAGCAGGCATTGCCCCTGAAAGACACATTTGACGTGTTTTTGCTCACGATTGGCCCTGCAATGCCCCTTCTTTCCCTGGTGGAGCCATTTGACTTTAAAAAAAAAAAAAAAACCAGTGCCATCCGAATAATCCTCCGAATCTAATAAAGATTCCATCAGCGTAACATTGTTATCCGTAGGCAGAAAGAGCCAATTCAATTACGGCGCCGGCTGAAAAATTGAAAGGCTTTTTAACTCGCGGGCGGAAAAGTTGTAGTACATATTAAAGCGGTTAGTACAGAACTCGCGCATCCAGGCTAACAAATGCTAATACGTTCCTTTGTTACCCTCTAATTTATATGATTCATGGGGGCCTCCGGCCGGCGGAGCTGGTACTAAATTTCGTGTGCATTAAAAAAGCAGCAAAGCAATGAATTGTGAAGCCATTAACACCCGGGTCTGCTGGCGTTATTGAGCCACGCACATCCCAGAGGGTCGGGCCAGGGCTTCCTCGGACGCCCAGGGAAAGGTCATCAGAGCATCCTGGGCGCCCAGGAGCGGCTGGCGGCTGAGACAAGTGCCCACCGCACCTCAGGGGCACCGTGTCTGATAACCACAGACCTGCATTTCCCGCTGCAGGTACAGCGGACGCTGCCCCATCACATGTGCTTCTCCCTCGGTAATTACAGGGGAGCGGGGAGCGAGGTGATACGGGCTCCTCTGCTGGTTGGCTTTCCTGCAAGTAGAACATGCTCCCAAGGCAGAAAGGGCCACAGGGCATTCTGGGCGCTGTGGGCAGCACGGGCTGAGTAACCGGGATCTGTTCATATCTTCTTACTCGCAGTGGCGTTTTTTTGTTCATTTGTTTTTTAAAATATATTTCATTTATTTATTTATTTTTTACAGAGAGGAAGAGAGAGGGAAAGAGAGTTAGAAACATCGATGAGAGAGAATCATTGATCAGCTGCCTCTTGCACACCCCCTACTGGAGATGTGCCCGCAACCAAGGTACATGCTCCTGACCGGAATCGAACCCGGGACCTTTCAGTCCGCAGGCTAACACTCTATTCACTGAGCCAAACCGGTTTGGCTTGCTGTGGCATTTTAAGGGCTGCAGGACCAGCCCGGCGCATCTTCCAACTTAAAAGCTGCAACAGCGAGCCCCCTGGATGCAGTGCAGTAACAGCTAAGGACTCACGTGGGGTGTAGAGGGGAAGGAAACAAAGTCAATGCCCACTTCACTGCTGGCTCCGGACACAGGGCCGCATCGAACTGTTAACGTTCGGAGATTCTGCAGGGGCTTTAACGAAGGCTATAGCTTGTGCAGTTAAGACCAACAGGGGGAGCAAAACCTAACTTCAGACGGTGACGGTGGGCCTGGACCCATGGTTTTCTGTGGCTTCTTGTCGCTGCCCGCACTTGGACCCTGTGGTCCTGGCCCAGAAGGAAATATTTAGATTGTGCCAATTTTAAATTCTTCTTCTGTTTATATATATATATATATATATATATATATATATATATATATATATATATATATTTATATATATTTTATTGATTTCAGAGAGGAATGGAGAGAGAGATAAAAATATCAATGATGAGAGAATCATTGACTGGCTGCCTCCTGCATGCCCCACACTGGGGATCGAGCTTGCAACCCAGGCATGTGCCCATGTTCAGAGTCGAACCCAGACCTTTCAGTCAGCAGGATGACACTCTATCCACTCAGCCAAACTGGCTAGGGCCAGTTCTTCCTCAGCTTTATCATTGAATTATCCTGGTGCCAAGCGGTTAGAGTCCATCTGACAACTTTTTGAACGCCTGGAATGATATAGGCCACGTTGGGGGCTTGGAAGACACAGGCAAGCTATTATTTGATGGGAAATTAAAGGTAATAAAATAAGGTTCCTGGGCTCTGAGATTTTACACGCTCAGTAACGGTCTAAATTTCACCTAGACAGAAACTTCCTTGTACGGACAGAAAAATGTCTACTATGGATAACGGTACCACATCCATTTTCCCCAGGAGACGAGGGCCAGAGCATGCAAAGGATATCCCTGGTAGCCAGATGTTCGTCTCTTCGTGCTGCATGTTAAGTAGGTTTAAAGGAAATGGCACCTTTGGAATTGTGGAGAGCGGCTACAGTGTTTGGACAGGCTGATGAGAAGGCACAGTCCTCCCGTGGTCACGTGCAAGTCCCAGCCTGGAGGGCAGAGCCTCCCAGCACAGGGATAGCCAACAGCTGTGGTTGTCAGCATGCGTCTATGGTCCGAACATGTGGCCCCACGTGCCTGAGTGATAGAGGCTGCAAGTAAACAAAGCTTGATCAGGTGCATGTAATTGAGTGCCATAGAAACCCACCAGAATGTTGTAAACATCTTGACCACGCCCTTACTGTGCCTCATGAAATCTGGCTATAAAATAAAGACTCGGCTTGTGGGCATTGGCGTTGTCTCTCCATCAGAGAAGCAGTGTCCCACCCAGACCCAGCTTTATTCTCTTGTCTGTCTTTTCTAAGCCTTTCAGCCGCCTCCACTCAGGGTCAGCCTTGGCCGTGCCAGCGCGGCACATGGAATTGGGAATTCTTTGCATTGTGGATGCAGCCCTGTGGGCGGGGATAGCTTTAAGTCAGTGCCAGGAGTGAAGGTAATGCCCAGCTGTGTCTTGTTAAATTTGTCCTCCCAAGCTCGTCCTGCAGACCTCCAGCCCCACCCCCTCCTCACGTGGCCGCCTCTCCGTTCCCATCTCCCTGAATCCTCACCAGCTCGCAAGGACACCAGGTGTTGCTAATGCCGGAGGCGGTGCATATGTGGGGGTGAGCGGGAAAGCTCTATACCTGCCTCTTAATTTTGCTGTGAACCCAAAACTTCTCTCTAAAAAAGAAAATATTTTCAAATCTCTTTTTATTGATTTCAGAGAGGAAAAGAGAGGGAGAGAGAGAAGGAAACATCAACGATGAGAGAGAATCATTGATTGGCTGCCTCCTGCATGCCCCCTACTGGGATCAAGCCTGCAACCTGGGCATGCTCCCTGGCTGGAAACTGAACTATGACTTCCTGATGCATGAGATGGAGCTCAATCACTGAGCCACACTAGCCAGGCTTCAGACCCTTTATTTTATTTTATTTTATTTTATTTTATTTATTGTGTGTGTGTGTGTGTGTGTGTGTATGTTTTTTTAAAATATATTTTATTGATTTTTTTTTTTTTTACAGAGAGGAAGGGAGAGGGGTAAAGAGTTAGAAACATTGATGAAACATCGATCAGCTGCTTCCTGCACACTCCCCACTGGGGATGTGTCTGCAACCAAGGTACATGCCCTTGACCGGAATAGAACCTGGGACCTTTCAATCCATAGGCTGATGCTCTATCCACTGAGCCAAACCAGTCAGAGCCATACCCTTTGAATTGATCATTTGTTTGAATACATTGTTGGTATGAATGACAGAAGAAATTCAATAGCCTGGATGAAAAAAAAAATTTTTAATTCAATTAAAATTAAAAAGAGCTTTATAATCTGGGAGGTCCTGTGACAAAAACAGCCTTTTCTGTGACCAGGATGGAGAACAGATATACATCCTCACCAGTCAAGCTGCTATGGGAAATCTTGCTTGACTTCAATTGACTTCAATTAATGAGCTCCATCCTCCTGAGGAATAACCTGCATTGTGTACAGACGTGGTCAGTGCACTCTCACAATGCCATAAAGCGCCAACAGTTTCCTTGTCCATCGAGCCTTCTTTATCCGTCCTCCTCACAGCACCCCCTGTCGGCTGGCAGCATGTAGAAAGCCCCCATCCCATTTCCTCGTGTAATCCGGCCCCATTGCTGTGGCCCCGTTCTGCCTCCGCTCACTTCTCTTTCTGATCCCTGCCTGTGAGTGATCTCACCCAGACAGGTACACAAGCCCGGGGGGGAGAGGGAGAGACACCTCACTTCCAGGCACCTCCTCGTACCTGGCAAAACTGCTATCGTTTTGAGTGGGACTGATGGCAGCCAGGCCCGGGCTGCTTCTGCTGGTGATTCCTCCAGCACCCAGGGCAGTGCTTGCTGTATGGACGGTGCTCAGAATTGACCCAAGTGAACGAATAGCTGTACTTGGCAGGAAAAGAACGTCTCATTGGTTTTAGGAAATTGGGCTGTTTTGGGGGATGGGGGGAGGGCTGTCCTTTCTCGTTTTTCATACACAGGTTAGAGCTAATTTCCCATAAGCAGTCGATACCCACTCTGAATTTTGAAAGTAAGTGCATCACTTTCTCATGTTTAAATGGGATTAAAATAGTACTTATCTATTGGGCTGTTTTAAATTTTTATTTTTATAATCAATACAAATATATTTTTGTATTGATTTCAGAGAGGAAGGGAAAGGGAGAGAGAGAAACATCAATGATGAGAATCATTGATCGGCTGCCTCCTGCACGCCCCCTACTGGGGATCGAGCCTGCAACCTGAGCATGTGCCCTGACCAGGAATTGAACCCTGACATTTTGGTTCATAGGTCAGTGCTCAACCCCTGAGCACCTCTTTGGCTATTAAAGGGACTAAATCATTCAGTGTAATGAAAGTGCCAGGAACGGGGGGGGGGGGGCTCCCAACCATAGAGCCATTGGGGGTGGGGCAGCTGGAAGTGCCCCCCTGGGCACAGTCTCTTCACAACACGACCGCATGCCCTGGGCGCTCAGGTGACTGGCCACCTGGCCAGATAAGGCCCGAATTAATGTACTAGGTCGGCTGCCAGCACTTAGTCAAGGTGTGGCGATCGCTTATCAGTGTTTCCCAAACTTCTCTCATGATGAGAATCGCCTGGTGGAGTTGTTAAAATACAGGTTCCTGAATCCCAACTAAGAAGTGCTAAACTAGAATTTTTGGGAACATATTGGTAAAATCGTATACTTAATTTTAATGCTAAGCTTAGAGCACTAGTTAAGTATACAATTTTACCTATATGTTCCCCAAAATTCTAGTTTAGCACTTCTTAGTTGGGATTCAGGAATCTGTAGTTTAACAACTCCACCAGGTGATTCCCATCATGAGAGAAGTTTGGGAAACACGGGAAGTGATCTTAGATTCGATAAAACATTTCACGTGGGACCACACCCAGCCCCGTTGTGTTTCTGAAGCCAGCCAGCCATGAACATGAGGAATGTGGTGACCTTCCTGGGGTGACCCTCATTCCCAAGCCAGAGGTTCCCGTCGGGCCGCCACGGGCATGGCGCTGTGGCCTCCAACACCGTGTGAGGGGAGCCTCGGGAGGCTCATTGACCACGAGATCAATATGCGGAAATAGTATGATATGATGACTAAGGAAAAGCCATTCCTTTTTCATCCGAAGGCTCCTGGAGAAGCGTGTATTTCAGCAAGAGCTGGAGGAGACGCCGGTCAGGTTTGGGATAAATGTAGAATGGCCCCCCCAGCTGAGGGCAGTGTGCATCCATCAGGGCACTCTGAGAAGGAAGGTCAATACAGGAGCCCATGAGAAATGCCGTTCGCGGTCAATGGAATTCATAAAGAACCGTAGGCCTGTCCAGGCAGGCGGGACTCGGTGTCTGAGTGTCAACCTGTGACCAGGAGGTCACGATTCGATTCCAGGTCAGGGCACGTGCCCTGGCCCCAGGCTGGTCCCCAGGGTGGGGTGTGCAGGAGGCAACCGATCACTGATGCTCTCTCACCATTGATCTTCCTATCTCCCCCTCCCTTCCTCTCTGAAATCAATGGAAATATATATCTTTTAAAAAAGAAACCCTAGGTCTGAGAAGCACAGAAGGTTTGAGGAGAAACTCAGAGCCAAGGATGGTGCCCAGGAGAGGACTGGGTGGAATTCCGGTCAGATGAGCAGGGCCAGAGAAAGGCGGAGGCTGGCAGAGGGAACACACCCTGGTAAACAGGAGAGCCCAGGGCCCACGGCGGGTTCCCACAGAGGCCAGGCGGGGGCAGTGGCCGGCATCTTCTGAAAGCTTGGCCCATTTGGGCCTCCGTCCCATAATGAAGACCTGATCGCTCACTGTTGAGCAAGTCTCCTTCCACTTGAAGGATGAAAGTTTGAAATAAATAAGAACCCATGTGGATAACCATCAGGAGAGCAGGTTTTATTATCACCACTGCGAATAAAGCACTTTCTCCTGGCAACGGACCAAGCCTGGACGCCCAGATGGTGGGGAAACCTTGAAGTCACTTTTCCCTTAAAAAGCAAGATTCTAAAATTGGATTAATTGTCCCTGCAGCCTCTTAGAGTCATGTGACCGGCCCCTTGTGGAACCCAGCTATTGGTTCGGTGAGCTCCCTGGACAGACAACAATTCTTGTGGATGTCACAGCTCAGAGCTGGACCGTATGCCGGTCCTGTGGGACTCCCTGGGGAGAGGGCCCGTGGACGCCCATGCCACGTGCCTAAGGCCTTCGTCCCATGAGCCGCTTCCCTCCATGGCCGTGCCCCGAGTCCTGTCCTGTAACGAACCACAGCAGCGAGTGCGACCGGGGGCAGAGTCCTCCTGGTGAGGCACAGACCCGGAGGGGGCTGGGGACCCTTGACCCAAGTTCAGTCTTCAAGTTCCTTGCTCTGCACTTTCTTTCCAAGGTGACCTTGCATGGCAAAGCCATTCATCCGACCCATGGACATTTACTGAGTGCCTACTATGCGCCGGGCACCGCGCTGGAGTCTGGGAATACATTTGTGAACGGGACCCCGGGGCGCCTGCCTCGGCGGAGCTCCGGTTGGACGGGGGCTGAAATGGATGGAGGCAAAGACCCGCTTTCCTTCAGCAAGTCCTTTCCTTTCCGGGGAGGGAAGCCGGCCAGCTCATCCTAGAACAGTGGATAAAGGGCTGACAGGCAAGAGCATGGCTCTCTGTTTTCCCTGGAAAAAAGGTTAATTCGGTTGCTAAGGGCGTATTATTTTAAAGGAGTGTGCAGGAGGCAACCGATCACTGATGCTCTCTCACCATTGATCTTCCTATCAATGAGGAGGCTGATGCTGGGATTGTCGCTGTTCCTTCTCCCAGCCGTGTTTTCCGGGCCTTCCCCGCACTCCACCCGCAAGAGGAAATGACAGATGTCTCCACATGTCACCGCTGGACACTCGGCAAGTCCCAAGGAGGAATCTAAGTGGGAACACAGCACACCCACCGGAGAGGGTCATGGATTTCTCAAGGCGACTTCACCGTCTGGAAGTCGTGAGGTCACAGGTCCCATTTGAAAGGCAAGTGTGGGCTTCCAGAGGCATCGAGTGAGGAAGTAGAAGGTAGCGCTGTGCCTCTTCGGAGCTGAACAGTCACTGCCCTGGCATGCTGGGCACTGAGACGGCTCGCCCACCCAGGCTGCCTTCTGCACAGGTTTTCTGGGTGTGACAGCCCCCAGTGTTTCCTTTCAGATGTGATTGGAACCTGTTAGCCCGGCTCCCTCCACCCCATCTGCACAGAGCAGGGAGGTCTCGGTGCCCTGCACCAATCAGCAAACACCCCCTCCTGTTGGCACCAGCCTGGGAGAGGGGGGCAGGAAACTGGAGGGCGCAGAAGGGCCACCATGAGCCAGTTCCCGTGAGCAATGGCGGCCTCACTGGAGCCCATATCTCATGTGTCATGGACGCCCAGCCGTCTCCGGTGCTCTCTGCCTTTGATGCCTCATGGCACCGGGGTCTGAGAGGGGCACTTCCCCAGGTGTGGGAGTAGCTGGGACGGGCACATGGCTGCCAGTGCACCGGGCTCCTGGGCATTTATCAGGACTCATCTGTGCTCAGGATTTAATAGATGAGACATAAATCTGGCTTTGATGTCTAGACATTGGACAGATTAGTTAATCTTGCGTGAATGTAAGTAAAAGACAGTGTTCGCTCGGTTTTCTCTCCCTGCACATGCATCTTTCAGGCATGCAATCCTTTGAGGCCTGGTGGTTGTAAATTCACAACTGTTTGGAATCAGGCTTGAATGAGTGCTTGTTGCCTAAAATTTTGAACAGAAAAATCCGGTCAAGAGAGGTTGAGAAAGCCATTAATTAAAAAGCACTGAAGCCTGGCTGGCGTCCATGACACAAGAGGCATGAGCATCAACCTATGAACCAGGAGGTCATGGTTCAATTCCCAGTCAGGGCACATGCTCAGGTTACGGGTTCAATCCCCAGTTGGGGACAGAGCGTGTAGGGGCAGCCAATCAAGGATTCTCTCTCATCATGGGTGTTTCTATCTCCTTCTCCCTCTCCTTTCCTCTCTCTGCAGTCAATAAAAAATACATTTTTTTAAATAAAAGGAAACTTTATTTACTTGCTTTCTGCATGCATTGATTAAGGAACTGCACATTGCACACTGAGATGCCTTTTGTTGCTCACATGGAAATCCCATCTGCCAAAATCTCGGCTGGGGGTGCCAGTGTCGGAGCCGGCCTCAGACCCCGCAGTGTAGTCCGATCCGTGTCTGTGCTTAAGCCTTTCCTCCCCGAAGGCCATTTCTCATCGCGTGTCCTTAGAACGCTGCTGACTTCTCAGCTAGAGAAGCGTGAGATTAAGTAGACAGGTCCACCGGCCGAGGAAACATTATTCACCAGTGTTTTCTTTCTCCGGCTCAAGATGAAAATGAATCAAAATGAGAGCGACAGCAGCACGTGGCGAAGAGCCGCGCTTTTCAGGGACCTCTCGGCACAAAGCAGAACCACCCGTTAGGAACAAACACATGGAAGGTTTTCGAATGCAATCCAGTAACGGGGCTGCAAATCCTTTCATCAGAATGCTTTCTGAAGCGCAGGTGTTTTATAACCCTGTGCAATGGCTCGCGTGTACTGAGCAGGCACTTGGGCCAGGCCCTCTGCTAAAGGTGTGTGTGTGTGTGTGTGTGTGTGTGTGTGTGTGTGTGTGCAGGTACCAGACTACAGGAATGCTCTTCTTAGCATCTACTAAGAGGCATAATCAATTAATAGAGAACCATTCAAAAGGATAATTTACTGGCATGTAGGTCCCATAAATGGAGTGTAAATTACTACATTCCAAAGTGACAAATGGAAGCATTTGTTGAAAAAACAACTACCTAGAAACTTAAAATATGTGGATTGGGATTAGGTTTGCACAAACTGAGTCTAAAACCACGACGTTTGCCTCCATTCTTTAGCAATACATTTAAGAATCTGTTTTAATGGAGGGTAATTCTATCTATAAAATTCTAGGTTTGTATATATTGCTCCCAGAAAACAACAACAAAAAACACAACACGTGGTTTAGAGAGTAAAAGTCATTGTCAAGGTACTGTAGTCAGAATAAAGTTGTGTCTCACCATATATGCATGTCACAGGCGAGACGCACACAGGTGACACATGTCCCAGGTGAGACACACACACAGGTGACACATGTCACAGGTGAGACACACAGGCGGTGCATGTCACAGGCGGTGTACACACAGGTGGTGCATGTCACAGGTGGTGTACACACAGGTGGTGCGCGTTAGAAGTGATGCATTTCCGACAAGCCAAGGCCAGACCTGCGCCTCAGGAAGGCGGGGACGGCCTCCGTGCTGGCCGCTGTAGCCGCTGGCCCCTGGCCCCTACCCTTCAGCTGCGGGTGGCTTCCCGGGGGCGGGGTGGCCTTCCGCGGTGGGCCCCTCCCTGCGTCTGGAGACCCAGGCCTGGCTCCTGCTCCAAGGAGGACCTCGGCAGGTAGGCCACTCCTGCTCCGCCCTCTTTCCACCCTCCTCCCTCCTCCCAGGTGACTCCTCAGCGGCTCCCTGGTTCCCTGTCCCCTGAGGGGCGGCTGCTGTGCTCTGATGCCAGGTCAGGGTTCACAGAGGTTTGCAAACAGACTTCCCGGGAGAGAGTGTTCTCCTTGTTAAACATGTCTGTTGGTGGAGCCTTTGCTGGTAGGTCTGAGGCTTTGGTCCTGTGGGAAACGCTGGCCATGGTATTGGAGCGGCTCAGACCGGTTGCGGGCGGCAGGGAGCCAGCCATGCCTGGGTGACCTTGCACCCCACACGCGCATTTTTACAAGGTTCACCGGCAAGGTGTTCGGGGTGGTGGGGGCTCCCGTGTGAAGTCAAAACTGAACTGAAAATTCATGCGACGGCGTCGGGGCGTGCTGCCCCCCAAATGGAAGCTGCGTGTGCCGAAGGCTCAGCCGCAGGAGTCTGAGAGGCCGAAGCAGGAAAGTCGCATTGACCGGCCTCTTCCCCCCCACCCTCCCCGCTCTTCTCCCCCCCCCCCCACTTCCCTGAAGCCGGTCCTCAGTGCCCCCTGTGTGCAGGGCCCGCCTGCACAGGAGGAAGGGGGACTCTGTCACAGGGACAGGGACTGGGGGCCTTGTTCTAGCCGCTGCGCCTTCCTATCGCCTCTCAGCACGCCCCCCCTCACCCTCCCCTGTCTTGTCAACGTCTCACAATCGCCTTGTTCTCTGGGCATGAGGAGGTACCAGTGGCCTGTCCCAGGCCCCGGTGTGTCCGGGTCTCCGTTCTCCTGGGAGGGCTCCGTGTAACGGGAACAGTTGGACAACATGAGGGCTTTTCTTCTGCTGCTGCTTGTAGATTAACTCCCAGCCCCAGCTGGGCCCGAGGAGGGTGGAGGAGGGTACTGTTCTCCCCACAGCTGGAAGCGATGCCCTTGATATAACACAGTGAGACTGTGAGCCTGGTTATCTGATGGGCCTTGGAGTAGGAAAACCTTAGTTTAAAAAAAAAAAAAAAGCCCCAAAGAGTGCACACACACACACACAGGAACACACGTATGCATACACGTGTGCACACACACACATGTGTTCCCACATAGTGTTACAGAGCATAACATTAACTGGAAATTAAGAGTAATGGGATAGCTTTTTGCTCCAACTCCCATTTGAACTTGAAAATAACAATAAAACATGCCGAGTGAAAGGAATGGCTTTTTCTCTCTCTCTCTTTCTCTCCCTCTCTCTCTCTTCTCCCCTCTCCCCCCCTCCCCCACCTTTTAGCTGGTCATCCTGGTTCTAAGCAGGAGATACAAGCCATCCATTTCACTGTGACTTGGCAGTTTATTGGCACGGTTTCACCGCCGTGGACACTGGCAGCTGGGCTTCGGGCTTGATGGAATATTGTTATCCACGTAATTCGTTTTCTGCCGCTCCAACAAGGTGCCAGGGTTTTCGGGAGCTCCCATTTGAGACTGAAATTGGATTGAAAATTCATGTGCAGGCTCCGAGGACGAGCCAGCTCCGCCTATCAGGAAAGCGTCAATTAAATTCACGCGGCTGTCTCTGGCACGCAAACCGGCCCTGTGGCCTGAAAATCGCTCTCATTATCATATCGATTGGCGTCCACACATGTAGCTTACATCCAAGGGGAGCACAGGTTTGTGCCTAGATATTTACAGTCAACTCCCAACATACTGTATGTGTGTGTCACATTGAGTTTTATGTAAGTTATTAATGCTTACCGTCCTGATCTATCGGTGCCTTATGGGCAATCCTTGGTTATTAAAGATGTTCTTCGCAGAGCTGGAATTAACCATTCTCTATTAATTCACGACGCATAGCCATGGAAATCAGACAAAGCCGCATTGGCCGTAAATTAATTTACAAACAGATACAGGAGTAGAAATGAGACAGCAAAGCCTATTTTCTCACGGGGACCAAGGAGCTTCTCAATAGAAAATAAATTGAATAGAGAAAAAAAGCACCCTTTCCATCACAGTTTTCTGTTACTTGGAGAAATGGGAGGCACGAGGCGCACGTCTGAGGCAGAAATAAAATAGCTCGCAGTGGCTGTCGGGTTCCTCAGAAGATCTTTCGGCTTGAGGTAGTTTTCCAGCATCACAAATGGAAAGATGTTGGTTGTTTTGTTTAAAAAAAAAAAAAAAAGTGGCATTGAAAAAAGGGTCCCCAAAAAAGGAACATTGAAACTCTCCATTGGGAAACGTCCTTGCAGACCTTAGCTCCAAATTAAAAATTCCCGATTCTTATGTCTTTACCAATGGGGGGTGGGAGGGAGGCTGGGGGAGGCAGGCGAGGTGTTCGTATGCCAGCTTCTGCTTAAAATGCATGCTGTTTTGGGGCCAAAGCTGCGCCTTGAGGTCAGTGGATGTACCCAAGGGCCCACAGATGAGGCCACAGAACCTCAGTACCACCATGAGGAAAGGGGTGCGCGCGTGTTGGCGGAAGGGGTAAGGATGGAGACACAGGCCCTTCTCCTGAGGACCAGGTGGCCTCGGGCTTAGGGCAGAACGCGGGGATTTCAGCCTGAGAGCCCCTGAGGGAGGAGACAGTGAGAACACCCTGGAGAGACACTCCTGCGGCCTGAAGAACAGGTTGCCTTCGATGCTGTAGCCACAGTCTCTGGCACAGAGATCTCTGGCATCTGACCTGGGTAGACGCCTAACCTCATCACTTACTGTGTGACCCTGAGTAAGAACCTAAACCTCTCTGTGCTGCAACCATCTCCTCCCTAAAATGAGGGTGAAAGTAACACTGGCCGCCTACGCGTGTCAGGTGACGTGAGGTGCCTAAAGCACAGCACATGTAAGTGTTTTTGTAAGTGTTGTTTCTGTTGTCACTATTGAATACGAGTGTCCGACACAGCAAACCCAGGCTTCCGTTTTGATCCCACATGTGCGTGTGATCATATGGCATTTGCATGTGTGACTTATTTTACTTACAACATGCCCTCAAGACCCACCCATCTTGTCACAGGGGGGCAAGAGTTATTTCTCTTTTATTGCTAAGTAACATCCCACCCAAGACACAAACCACATCTCCTTCGCCTGCCAAGGGCATGTGTGTCTCGGATGCAGGCTCCATCCCCAGCCCTGATCGGGGCACATGTGGGAGGCAACCCGTGGATATTTCTCTCTCTATCTCTCCTCTCCCTTCCATTCTCTCAAAAAAAAAAAAAAAAAAAACCAATGAGAAAAGTATCCTCCGGTGAGGGTGGACACACACAGGAAAGGAGTGTAGCGTCTCACGTTCTCCAAACCAGACTGAACTGCTTCATATGGGTGACGTGGGACCCAGGCTTCGCACCCACGTGGCTCCATCTAACACACGCCATTTCCCTGTGCTTTTCAAAGGGAGGGCTGCTCTCAGGGCAGGTGCCTGGCCCCCTGCCCTGCTCCCTACAGCCGACCCAGGGGCCCCGAGAGCGAGGCTGTGGCAGTGCTGTCGCCAATGTCCCAGGTCCCTGTTGGGGACAGGAGTTAAACTAGCAGCACAGACATCCATCTGTTGAGGACCCTCCTGGCTGGGGGCTGGAGGCAAGGCAGAGCATGAGGCTCACGCTAAAGGCTGTCGGCTGGGAGGATGGAGGAGCCAGGGGCACCTGCCGCTGAGCGTGGTGATGGGTGCCATGGAAGGCCAGGTGTGTGGGTGCTCGTGGTAGGGTCATCCGTCGTCTCCGCAAAGGACGACTTAGAAGAAGACGCGATGCTGACTCGGAGAGAAAAGATGAGTAGGCGTAGGAGAGGCCTGGGAGCCTGGACAGGTGATTCCCCTCTTGCCACGTTCCTTCACTGAGGGGGCACCGCCCTCCTGCAGAGGTTATGGGGGCTTGGGGCTGGAAAGGACCCCTGGGTCAGTCCCATGGCCATCAGCCTCCTCAGACACAACAGCACTTGGGACCTTCTTCAAAGCTCTGGGAGGGACTGCGGACGGCCCGTGAGT
Source organism: Pipistrellus nathusii (assembly GCA_963693515.1). Classification (NCBI taxonomy): domain Eukaryota; kingdom Metazoa; phylum Chordata; class Mammalia; order Chiroptera; family Vespertilionidae; genus Pipistrellus; species Pipistrellus nathusii. The sequence goes on along the minus strand of OY882870.1, from coordinate 50,027,269 downwards.
GGGACCTGGAATCTAGAAACTTCGAGGGCCAGGCTGGGGGAGAATTCATTAGCAAAACTTAGAAGAAAAGAGGAAACCCTTCAGCTTTTATTTTTTCCGCCAGATTATCTGCTTATTAGAATCTTCGCCTACCGAGGCCTGCTCCCGGGCTGCTGGGCTCTGCCGGCGCGGCGGTGACTGGTTCAGAGCAATCCTGGCCAGTGCACGGATGTGTCTCTCTCTCCTCTGCAGGCACCATGAGAAGCCAAACAGCAGCTTTGTGAAGGTCACTGATTCCCAAAATTTAAATTTTAGAATAAGTAGGTGAAGTTGTCGTAGCACAATTCTTCCCTGTTCTATGTGGGAATTAACTTTGTTTTTTGTGTTTTTTTTTGGTGTGTTCTTTTATTTTTTTAATCCAGCCAAATATCAGACTATGAAAAAAATAATGACAAAGCTGACCTCACAGTGTGCATCCAACTCTTTTAATACTTGTGTTTTTTTAATATATTTGATTTTTTACAGAGAGAAATATCCATCAGCCCTTGCCTAGAATCAAACCCGGGACCCTTCAGTCTGCAGGCCGATGCTCTATCCACTGAGCCAAACCAGTCAGGGCCAATACTTGCTTTAATTATGGGATAAGATTCCTAGGAAACAAAGAATACTAGTAATTGTATTGGAATAGATTATATCATTGCGTTTTTGTGAGCTTTTGAGGTTTTGTGATGTGACCATTAGTCTCCTGATCATGCGCAAGCAATCAGACCTTCCCACGCCAAGGGCAGCCAATGCGGGGCATTCAAGGCTCCGCCCTCTGCCCAGCTTCCGGAATGTTCGGGAATGTCCTGATATCTCCCGACGCCTATTGTTGGAGCTGCCTCGTGAAAGCCGGGGTCACCTTGTCCTGTCCCAGAATAGGCAGCCCGAGAGCCAGTTAGTCCAGCAGCTGGGCGATGCTGACAGAATCCACCCTTAATAGAGAAGAGAGTGAGGGGCAGCCCGATTCCGAAGGACAGGGACAGGGTGACCCAGCACTTGGGACATTCTCACACACACAGTCCCCTTCCCGCCCGCGCAACTGCCTCCCCTCACACAGAGCTCCTTCCCTGGACGCTCTGGTCCGCACATGCGTGTGGGGTTTTTCCACCAGCAACCCTGGGACCCCAGGTGGCCGTCCCGTGATTTAACGCAGTTCTGACCCGTCTGTGGGCGACAGGCCAGGGGTACAATCACGTGGCTGGCCTGGGCCATCCTCTGCGGGGCGGTCCTAGGGCAGTGGCAGGGTCCCCGACCAATCGCATCGCACCCCCTGGCGCCAGTGCCTGTCATAGCATGGTCATCAGGAGGTCATCCGGATGGACGTTCCGCTGTTCAGTAGTTCGGTTGATTTGCATATTATGCTGCTATTATTATTATTGTTATTATTATTATCATCACCTAGGGACATTTTTCATGGCCAATAGCATTTTTCTCTCCTTTCCACCCATTTTGTCACATGAGCCTCGGCGTTTCTCTTTCCACGAATTTGTCAGAACTTCTCCCATCCCCGCAGCATCCTGTCCTTCCCAGGTCACTCCTGTGGCCCCCTCGCTCCGCCCCTTTGTCCTGCAGACTGGCCAGCTTCTCTACAGTGGACATGGGAGGAAGCCTGCTCTTCAGAGGGGAGCACGGGAGGTCGCAGCCCTGGCCAGGACCCGGGGAAGAGGGGCCCAGGCACCCCCAGTCTGTGAGTCACCCCTGAGGCAGGAAGCCGATGGCTACTTGGGCACCACACCCCTCATTCCTAAATTCCTAAGGCACCAAACACGTGTTGTTGTCTTTTTTTTTTTTTTTTTTTTTTTTTTTTTTTTTTTTTTTGCATTTATGTCAATGAAATATAAAAGTAAGTTATATTGAGGTGAGAAGCCACCGTGACGGTTAGACGGTTCCATCAACTCTAGGGCTTCCATTGTCCCCGGTGGGCCCCAGACTTTATTACTTTGTTTTTTAAACTTTTGCTTCACTCTCCGCGTGCTATTTTCTAACTCTCAGTGTAGCTTCTCGTCTTAGAAAGCAAAGCTACACTTCGTAATTACTGTTAATTGTGTTTTTAATTGCCAAACTAAAGGACTCACCTATCAATTAGAACACAAGAAAAAATGGGATGGCTCAGGCATACTCGGAGTTGGAAATTACAGACAACAGTCATTAAAAGATGGCAAGGGGGAACAAAGTTCCCACAATGCTGCTTTTTGTTCCTGAGGAAAATCCAAGGACACCGTCTTTTCATTCTTTGTCAATTAAAAAGGGCGTCTGCAGCCCGCTGTGTTTATGTCACCCAGAGAATTCCAGGTCTGTCGTCGGGAAATTGTAATACCGCTGGCAGTAATGGCAACGCTACATGCTTACCATGTAATTACCTTTCTCCTAGAAAGCGTAAGGTTTGGGAGAAAGAAAATGAGAGGAAGAATCTCTTAAAAAATGGTGTGTCTAGGACCTCCGACCTGGGGGGAAATAAGGGTTGCATGTCAGCATAATGGTTATAATTTTTAAAAAGACTAGGATCTTTGGCCTCTCATGGTGACACTGAGGGAGCTGTTTAATGTTGGAGACATTCTGGAAGGACACAGGCTAATGAATCCGTGGGGAACTACCTAAGGACTTAAGTTCTAAGACTTAAAATTTCTGCCGCAGCCCTAACAGGTTTGGCTCAGCAGATAGAGCGTCGGCCTGCGGACTGAAGGGTCCCAGGTTCGATTTCGGTCAAGGGTATGTACCTTGGTTGCGGGCACATCCCCAGTAGGGGGCGTGCAGGAGGCAGCTAATCGATGTTTCTCTTTCATCTCATCCTTGTTTCTAACTCTCTATCCCTCTCCCTTTCTCTCTGTTAAAAAATAAATAAAATATATACTTAATAAAAAAAAAAAAAAAACTTCTGCCGCAAAATATACACTGACTTCCTATGGCGCCCCCTTCCTTCCTGCCCGTCCAGCTTCCAACACCAGGAGAGAGGCTCCCCTTAAACCCCAGGGTCCTTGTGACCACGGGACGGCCCAGCTCCAGCCCCCAGCTTTCCTTCTCCCAGGAGGCGAAGTGTCTAAACTCTGACTTTCATTTTCTATAACAAGAAGCTTTTATTGGCTCTACTGGTGTCCTCAAAGACCCTCCCTTTCTCCCTGTGGGTGAGACCCGCCCCCTTCCAGAGGAGCCGAACCCCTGACCTCTGGCTGATCACGGGACACCCGCCAGGTTTAGAGCCTGCCCTGGCGTTTCTCAGTGCGTTGACGCGAGAAACTCGCCACCTGTAAGCCTCCGTGTTTCTCATCTGGGAACAGGGACCCATCATGGCTGGACCACAGCAGGCGTTCTAATATCATGTGTCACACAATGAAGGTGTGTGTGCCTCAGTGGCCGCTCAAGTTAGTAAAACCGTGTCAGGTCCCGGCCACCGTATGATTTTCATGGGCTCTGGGTATGTTTGCCTTTCTGGGACCTTTTCCTCATAAAAATATGAGAAGTTACCGATCAAAACATGTTCTTTGGCCCTAGCCGGTTTGGCTCAGTGGGTAGAGCGTCCGCCTGTGGACTGAACGGGTCCCAGGTTTGACTCCAGCCAAGGACACATGCCAGGTGGCAGGATCGGTCCCCAGTAGGGGGTGTGGAGAAGGCAGCCAATCAATGATTCTCTCTCATCATTGATGTTTCTAGCTCTCTCTCCCTTTCCCTTCCTCTCTGAAATCGATACAGATATATATATATTTTTTAAAATAATAAGTAAATAGTGTCTCACAAGGTGGAACACATGGACTATGTGTAAAAAATAGGCTTTGCAACCTTGACCGCTCAGGAGGGCTGTGGACCACAGGTGCATGGACCCTGTCCGGCAGGTGGGATGTGCCTGACCCCATCTCACAGGCCTGCCTGCCGGGGCCAGAGCGTCCCATTTTCCAGGTGAGGATGTTCCATTGGCATTTGGGGGGAGTGCTGTCTTTCTAGTTTAAAACATGGGTCACGGTAAAGTACACTTTTAAAGAGAGAGCATAATCAGAACTCTCAGGCCAGGATACAATGACTACGTAGCGAATATTTCATGTAACGAATTCCTGGGGAGAGCAGCGAGCTCGGAGGAGCCAGAGCAGACGGACACACCTGTGGGCGTTAGGACCCTGCGATGCGCCTGTTCCGTGGAAACGTGGTCACTGTCCCGGGGGCAAGAACAAGCCCAGGCATCTCCCCTGGGAGCACTCTGCATTTCCATGAATAAGAATCACCTCTGTGGTTATCAGCCTCCCGCAGCTCCCGGGCGGTAGGATGGCTCAGACACAATGCGGTGCACACGGGCCCCAGGGCTCAGATCACCTGGCAAGGCCTCCTTTTCTGCTGGGGAAAATAAAGCAGGAATGTTTTTGGTCCATATCTGAGTGTTCCACCTTCCCCCCCCCCCCCCCCCCCCCCCGCCTGGGACGGATTTGGAAAGAACCAGGTCACCGCTCAAATAGGCTGCCAAGTCTTCTAGAACCATAGTCCCAGCAGGTAGGGGCACAGGGCAGTGCGTGGAGCTGGGGATGGTGTTGGTCTATATGAGCTTCTAAAACCTCTCCCCCCCTTTGAAAGCCCTTCTTTTTTGCACCTTTGTCATCTACATGTGCAGACCAACGCCTGCCTATGTGCACACACAGAAATTGTCAGTGATATGGGTCAAGAAATACAGGTGTTAATGACAGTACTACCAAGAATGGTGAGCCCTGGCCGGTTTTGCTCAGTGGTAAGAGCATCAGCCCCCCCACCCCCAACCAAAGGGTCAAGGGTTCAATTCCCAGTCAAGGGCACATACGTCAGTTGCAGGTTCTCCAGCGCTGGTAGGGGCACATGTAGGAGGCATCTACTCTATGTTTCTCACTCTTCCTATTCCTCCCTCCCTCCCTTCCATCTCTCTCTAGGAATCCATGAAAAAAATATCCTCGGATGAGGATTTTAAAAAAATGGTGATCTTGAACCCCACATAGAACCATAGACAGCCTATATCTTAAGAGGCAAATTATATATATATATATATATATATATATATATATATATATATATATATATATATATATATATTGATCTCAAAGAGGAGGGGAGAGGGAAATAGAAGCATCAATGATGAGAGAGAATCATCCATCGGCTGCCTCTTGCACGCCCCCTACTGCGGAATCAAACCTGCAACCCGGGCGTGTGTCCTGACCCAGAATTGAACCGTGACCTTCTGATATTGAACGGTGACCTTCCGGTTCATCGATTGATGTTCAACCCTGAGCCATTCTGGGTGGGCAAGAAGCAAATCCTTTAACCAAACAGAACTCCAGGCCCTCCTTTGCCAGAGAGAGGGGCCCCAGCCGGCAGAGCGGGGGGAAGCTGCGCGGGCAGGACACGCTGAGAGAAGCTGCACAGGATGTGTGGGGAGGGAGCGAAGGGTGGGAGCTTGCTCATCTCAGAGCTGAGACTTGGCCCTCAGTGTTTAATAGCCAGCAGGAAACGCCAGCCTTGCGTTTGCTTCCAAAGCCGCTGGAACTGTTGTTGCAGAATTGACAATTTTTGCAGGAGGTCATCTAAATCTAATCCTCCCTCCTACATTCAACTCGATTCCCGCCCCTGCCCGCGCCTGACTCCGGCCTGGGGAGGAAGGTCGTGTCGTCCGGGTAACTGGCCCCGGATGTAGAGTCAGGAACGTCTGACCCCAGCCTCCTCCCAAGTCAGCGCTGGCATCCATCCCGAAGCGTCAAGGTGAGCTAAGCTCAATGCAGCCCTGAATTGAAAACGCCGACTTCACACGCTTTCTCTCTGTGCGGGAATAATCCCCGTGGTCACGGCATTGGGGGTGGGAGGACATAGGACCCAAGCACCCGTTTCCAGCACAGATCTCGCCCGGATGGTGAGAGTCCAGTCCTTTCTCCTGGGTGTGCATGGGGTGGCGGCCTGGCAGCACTCCCCGGTCCCGGAAGTGTCCGTGGGAAGGATGGATGCGTCTGATCAGTGCCTGTGGAGGACACATGCCATCGATGGTGCTGGTGTTTGGTTTGGACCAGATTCCTCCTGCCCTGGGCAGGGGTGACAGGCAGGGGCTCCAATCTGCTTCCTCAGCGAGACATCTGTCCATGGAAGAGCAAGGACCCCATCTCCGTTCTCTGGGTGCCCGCTCCTCGCAGCCTGCTTCACCCAAGGACCCGCCCCGGTCACTGTAGGAATGGCCACCTGCTCCAGCTCTTGGCCCAGAGCCAGCTTTGCCCAGGTCCCTTTGGGACGGCGGTGATGCTGATTGAGGCATAAATGGCCTTTTCTGGGGCGCCAGTGCCTAGAAGATTGAGGATACCCCCCAGATCCGGTCAGAGGCCCCTTTATATGGTGATCGCTGTAAAATGGTGCCATCTGGCCCCGCTGATGTGGCTCAGTGATCGAGCATCCACCTATGAACCAGGAGATCACAGTTTGATTCTAGTTTGGAGCACATGCCAGCCAATCAATGATTCTCTCTCATCGTTGATGTTTCTCTCTCCCTCTGTCTTTCTCTCTCTCTTTCTCTCCCTTCCTCCCTCTGAAATCAATAAAAACATTTTAAAAATATATAGATACATATATATTTGTACCTCAATTGTAGGTCCTCCAGTGCTGGTAGGATCTATATCTATATCCTATACAATAAAAGGCTAAAATGGCAGAATGACCAATAGGTATGACATGCACTGACTACCAGGGGGCAGACACTCAACATAGGAGCTGCTCCCTCCTGATCAGTGTGCTCTCACAGGGAGAGCACAGCTCAGCCACAATCCAGGCTGATGGCTGGAGAGCTCAGTGACAGTGGTGGAAACCTCTTGCTGCAGAGGTGAGCTCTCCAGGACTAAGGATGTCCGGGGGGAATGGGACTAAGGATGTCCGGGGGGAATGGGCCTAAGCTGGCAGTAGGACATCCCCTGAGGCTCCCAGACTGAGAAAGGGCGCAGGCTGGGCTGAGGGATTCTCCCCCTCATGCAGTGCATGAATGTCGTGCACTGGGCCTCTAGTACATACCAGTATATGAAATGGTGTTGTTCAGTGTTTTGTTCCACATAATGAACATTCTCAAAATTCACTATTTACAGACACAGCATCTGGGAGGCTATCTCGTGATTGTAAGCTTTAGTTAATAAATAATAGCTTTGTCCACATGATGTATGTTAAACAGGAGGCTTAAGAACATAAAAGAGGGATGGAGACAATATTTCACTCTTCATTCTGTCTCTGCTGCCGTCGTATTTTGAGCAAGTTTTCCCAAAGCAGCCGTAGAACTTCCAGAAAGGACATGTGAAATTGGGCCATTTTTCTTGCAAACTGTGTTATCATTCATCATCTCTTTGGGATATTGAACACGGTGTCATATATCTGCTGCCACGGCTCTCACCCAGGAGTTATCAAACACCGGTGAGAAATGGTGATGGAAAGGGTTTCTATTTCTCAGTTATTATCGAGAGCTTAAAATCACCTGCTCTGCCCATTCAGGGCACTGCGCACTTCATGGGGAGTTCGAGGAGAATAAAAAAGCCCTTTTTCCAGTCTTACCCTTTGCAGAAAGGTTTAACTCTGTGGCCCCGGGCAGGATTTAAATAGACAATTCAACTCCTACCTGCCAAGGCCAGAACCCGAGCAGCAGGAACCATTTAGGATAAGAACGAGTAATCACCATGATTTTAAAGTCCTAGATGTAAGGTATCATGAGATTTTGGGGAAAAACTGATCATTAATTGATGATGTAGCCATCCAATGTTTTTATTAAAATCACATTCGATGGGTTCTTGGGCTTGATTAACGTTACAGTGGACCAGGTTCTTATTTTCAGACTCCGCCGAGTCTCAGGTGACTTTGAAAGTGCACAGACGCGGAAACAAACAAAAGCAAGCACTCCCAATGATTAGGTTTCTGTGGACCTCAAAGCTCTGAGACCTGGGGCCCCCTCTCGGAGCCAGGCCCTACCCACGTGCCCACCGGCATTCTAGCCCACATTTCACGACCTTCTCTCCACATATACACTTTGGATTTCTGTTGATTGCTCCAACATGGCAAACTCACCAGGTCCTCCCCTACCCTGCATAGTCTTTGCCCAGGGCTTTGAGGGGCTGGCTCCTTCTTATCACTAGTGGTCCTAACGGTACACTCTGGAGGTAAAACCTTGCACATTTATTGTGATGCTGTTGTTCCCCCAATACACAGAGCACATGCACACACATAGAGCATGTGCACACAAAGGTATGGTGCACACAGAGCACATGCACACACACAGGTAAGATGCACACACACAGAGCATGTGCACATACATACACACATGGTGTACACACAGAACATGTGCACATACATGCATGGTGCACATACATAACATGTGCATATACATGTGTGGTGCACACAGCTCACGTGCACACGGAGAGAGCATGTGCACGCAGAGACCGTATGCACACACATAGCATGTGTGCAGACATGCATGGTGCACACACAGAACATGTGCACACACAGAGAGCATGTGCACACACATAGGCACAGTGCTCACACACAGAGCATGTGCGCTCACATAGGCACAGTGCACACACACTGGCACAGTGCTCACACACAGGGCATGTGCACGCACACAGAGCATGTGCACACACAGGCACAGTGCATTGTGTTATGTCATGTTCATTTCTTCATAACCTCATGACTCCATAGAAGGTCCCAGCTCATCTTGCTCACCACTCGGTCGCTGGTATCTGGAACCTAAAATGGACTGGGTGCACCTTCCTAGACTAACTGTGGGGAGGGGAAGGAGGAAGGAATCATCAGACTCATTGGAATTCAAACAGTATTTCCCATTAAATTAATGGAACCAATTTGCACCCCTAACCACGGCATCCTGTATGAAAACGCGCTCGGTAAACGTTCCCATGCATTTTTAATATCTTGGCTGACCCGGGACAAGCTGGAATGAAAGCGTGACATGAAACATTCCCCGTCAGGCAGAGTGAGCGGGAGATCAGAAGGCGGGGGCGGGTCTGAGCAGCTGCTCTTTGCTCTCCTGCCCGAAACCTCTCCGGTGCTGTGCTGATCAAAGGCTCCGTGTCTTTGAGGAGGAAGTGCTTATGAGGGATGTGATTTGACAGAGACCGACCCAAAGACAAACGGGGTGAATAGCAAATGAATAGCAGGAGAGGCACGTTTGGCGGGGAAACTGCTCCGCGGCGAGCGGAATAAACCGCGAGAGGAACCTGCGAGCCGGGCAGATAATTCACGGGATCCATCATTCCGCACCTGCTGCTCCCCACGTGCCCGGTCTGGGCGCTGGCGTTGACATCTGGGAGCTTTATGTGCTGGGTACAAAATAAATGATTAGCATCCCATTAGGAAAGTGCAATGCCCTGAACTCAACTGCTGTTTCAGCAAATTGTTGTCTGGGGAGGGTGATGACTTATGTTCTGAGAACCTTCAGTCTCATAGGAATTATCGCAGCCCGGACAGTGTCGCTCAGTGATTGAGCATTAACCTGTGAACCAGGAGGTCAGGGTTCGATTCCCGTTCGGGGCACATGCCCAGGTTGTGGGCTAGATCCCTCCCTAGTAGGGGATGTGCAGGGGGCAGTGGGTCAATGATTCTCTCTTCATTGATGATTCTATCTCTCCTTCTCCTTCCTCTCTGAAATCAATTTTTAAAAAAAAAATTTTTTTAAGAAAAGAAAATAGTGCCCCAAGACATGCACTCCCCCACTAATTACTAACATCTGCGAGCCCTAAAATAATTTCCAATTATTTCCTGTTGGGAAAGCCTCTCTGATTGGGTGGGATCCTTGGAGAGCAGACCACGGAGGGCCTCAGCGCTGGGTCACACGAGTAGAACCGATACAATTAGGTCTTCCCTGCGCTCAGCATCCGGGACGCGTGACCTGTAATTCCCACCGACAGCCCTGTGCTCACCTGTCCTTCAGCGCCTTCCCCTTCCTGTGTGAAAGATGGCCTCCCCTGGATTCTGAAACCCTCTGAAGTCCCTCTTTGTTGATCTCTGTCCAGAGGAGCCTGCAGAGTCACTTAGAGCCGTAGCCGGGACCCATGCGGAATGCTCGGCTCAGCCCTGGCCAAAGGCAGGAAGAGAGGCGCTTGAGGTGACTGTGGATGCGCTTGAGAGGAAATTCAATAACAATAACGAGCTAAAGCCACAGTAAACGCCTTGCTTGGGGGACCTCGGGCAGCTGGCTCCCTGCAGGGCGGAGACGGCGGCGATTCCCTCCTCATCTAACCCCGCCCGCCTCTGGCCTTCGGTCCAGCACATCACGCTGCTCTCGGGGTTCTCTTTCCCCGTCGGCCACGTTCTCATGAGGCCCACCTAACGGAACCTCGCCTTCTCCCGGGGCTCCCCCTGCTCTGAAAGCCTCCGAAGGGGTCCGGCAGCTTCTGCCCAGGGCGCGGGGTACAGGGACTGTTGGGAGGCACAGTTGCGGTTGGCTCCCCATTGCGGGGGCTCACCGTCTCTGGGGAGGCTCTGCAAGGACATCAGGGTGCTGGGGTGGTCCCCCCAGCTCCATCCTGCCCCCGGGGATCTGCTTCCCAGGGGTCTCAGATCTGAGGCTGGTTCCCGTTTAAAGATGTTTTCCCGGAGAACACATTTGACAGGGCCCCCGCTTTGCCAGCCAGTTCACAGGAGCAGACACTCTGCGCCAACGCCTGAGCTCCCTCCTGCGGCCCGGCGAAGGGGGTGTCAGACCCTCCTTCCTTTGATGCTGTGCGGCTGCTGGTAAATTTTAAATGCAGAGAACATGAAAACCGGCTTCCGAGTGAGCCTCCTCTCGGGGCTCCTGCAGCCAGAATCCTGATGTGATTTCCCGGGAAACGCTCACAGGGCATGGGGCCTGAGGCATGGGCAGCGGGGCAGCCATCCCCTGCCCTGGGGGCTGAGGTGCCGGAGTCCCGGGGTGGGCCATGCCGAGCGCTGGCCTTGAATTTCAAAGTGCGACTCTGAAGTCTGAGCCACCCGCACACAGCAGTGGATTTTGCCTCAAAGCTAAGGAAAAGCATAGCGGCTTCTTTTAAGTTGGTATAACTTTTCTCTTTCTGCCTGTGTTTACTCTGGAAAAAATAGGGAAGAAAGAAAGAAAGAAAGAAAGAAAGAAAGAAAGAAAGAAAGAAAGAAAGAAAGAAAGAAAGAAAGAAAGAAAGAAAGAAAGAAAGAAAGAAAGAAAGAAAGAAAGAAAGACAAGAAAGAAAGACAAGAAAGAAAGACAAGAAAAGAAAGAGGAAAGGGAAGGAAAGGGAAGGAAAGGGAAGGGGAAGGATAAGGGGAAGGAAAGGCAAGGCAAGGCAAGGCAAGGCAAGGCAAGGCAAGGCAAGGAAAGGAAAGGAAAGGAAAGGAAAGAAAAAGGAAAAAAATTCCCTTGGATTGCTGGGCTCTTAGTTTATATCTATATTTGTTGTTGTTATTGCTGGGCTCTTGGTGTGTGTGTGTGTGTGTGTGTGTGTGTGTGTAGATATAGATATAGATATAGATATAGACATAGACATAGACATAGACATAGACATAGACATAGACATAGACATAGACATAGATATAGATATAGATATAGATATAGATATAGATATAGATATATAGTTGTTGTTATTGTTGTTAATCCTTGCCCAAAGACCTTTTCCCATTGATTTTTAGAGAGAGTAGGAGAGACAGAGAGAAATCTCGATGTGAGAGAAACCCATCAACTGGTTGCCTCCTGCACACACTCTGACCAGGGCCGGGTAACCTTGACCGGAATTGAACCCAGTCCATGGGCCAGTCCTTTATCCATTAAGCCAAACTGGCTGGAGCTTGTCTGCGAATATTGAGAGACAAGGTTCCGAGCGGCTTGTGGGCGGCTGCGCAGGGGCTGGTCTGTTCACCTCTGTATGCGGCGACCCTCCAACCATGGCCTTGTCCACAAGATGGACAGCTTCCTGCAGCGCCATCTTGGCAGAAAGTGGGTAGAGACCCAGGCAGCCTCCGGGAGGTTCTTTTCCTGACCCTTCTCCACGCCCGCCTGGGAAGACCCCAGGCATTGTCACAGGCGCGTGGCTGGCAGAGAGATGTGGAGGAAAACCACAATATGATGCCTGTTTCACCCACGCGCTTGGCCAGGGGGAGCAGGTGTGGCCTGCACCCACTGGTGTGGAATTAGAATCCGCTCCGACTCCTGATGTCAGCTCTGGCACTAAACACAGGACATGACATCACAGAGGTGCCTGTGTTGGTTCTCAAAAATATTCTTTGAGCCGAAACCCGTTTGTCTCAGTGGATAGAGCATCGGCCTTTGGACTGAAAGGTCCCAGGTTCGATTCCAGTCAAGGGCATGTAACATTGATTGTGGGCACATTTCTGGTAGGGGGTGTGCAGGAGGCAGCTGGTTGATGTTTCTCTCTCTTTGATGTTTCTAACTCTCCATCTCTTCCTCTCTGTAAAATATCAATCAAATATTTTTTTTTTAAATATTCTTTGAAACAGGGCCGCATCTTCATCTCTCCAGCAGGAAAGATCGTTTGTAAGAAAATCTTTGGCTTCCTCCCCGCTTGGGGTCGCCGCGTTCTGGGGAGCCTGAGGAGCATCGATCAGAAGTCAGGAAGAAGAAGAAAAAGGTAAAAGTAAAAACTATGAACAACAAGAAGACATCAAATACATACCTACCAACAAGTGAACCTAAAAATCAAGTGAACAAAAAATCTGAAGAACAGAATCGACTGGTGAATCTAATAGAATCAGGGATAGAAAGGGAGTGGGCTGACAATTCTCAGGGGGAAGGGGGTCTGAGGGGTGCGGGAAGAGACTGGACAAAAATCTCACACCTATGGGTGAAGACAGTGGCAGGGTAAGGACATAGGGTGGGTGGGAAATCAGGTGGAGGGGAGCTATGGGCGGGGGGGGGGGGGGGAGAAATACCTGTAATAATCTGAACAATAAAGATTTATTATATTTAAAAGAAGAAGAAGAAGAAGAAGAAGAAGAAGAAGAAGAAGAAGAAGAAGAAGAAGAAGAAGAAGTCAGCTGGCAGCCCTGGCCTGGCACGACATGGCCTGGCACGGAGGCGCAGTGCCCAGGGTGGGGGCCTTCGGCGGCGAGGCCTGGAGCCTCTGAGTTATTGGTGCCGAAGTCTCAGTCACGTTGGATGAAAACCGCAATTTATGATGAGCTTCCCCAAACCTGCGTCACTCAGCATTGATGAGAGACACCGAAGATGAATGAAGGGTGCCGAAGGGAGACCTTTCTCATCAGTCATGCTGTCAGGAAGAAGGGACAGGAGTGATCGGCATGGAGGCGGGCTGGGTATGCACATTCATAACCCGCCGGCGCTACATGAACAAATACTGTGTGCATGCATCCACAGAACGCTTCATCTGTGGTAGAGACCTTAATCCGAGTGTGCCCGAGGGAGCCCTCCAGCACCCCGAGAGGACCAGGCTGGGTCTGGGGAAGGGGTGTCACAGATAGTTCAACGGGAGTGCGGACGGGCGAGGAAGCTGGCTCTCCAGACCCCATGGCCTCGTCCCATTAGTTTTCGCCACCTTGGTGAGAGACAACGTTTGGTTAACCCCCTGGAGGAAGGGTTAGAACTGGGACATGTTGGAGATGAGTTCATGCAGAAGCACTACAATGGCCCAGGCAAAGGAAGGGGGCAATTGCAGGGGGAGTGGGCACCGATGACCCCTCCTTCCCCCTGGAGCAGAGGCAGGTGGGCCTGGGCCGCTGGCCAGAGACGGTGCACACCCTGAGCCATGGGCCTCAGAGTCCCCAGGGAGCTCCAGCGAGTCATCAACACGGGATTTCTCTCTATTGTGTCCATTTCCCAAGCCTGTTGGGAGTGACCTGTTGAGCAGAAGGGCCTGATGAGCCCCCATGTTCTTTCCCTCCCTTGGAACTGCCATCACCATCTATTTTTGGCCCACCCTGGGTGGCTCAGTAGTTGAGTGTGGACCTATGAACCAGGAGGTCATGGCTCAATTCCTGGTCAGGGCACATGTGGGCTTGGTCCCCAGTGGGAGGGTCGGGGGGAGTGCAGGAGGCAGCCAATCCATGATTCTCTCTTATCATTGATATTTCTACCTCTCTTTCCCTCTCCCTTTCTCTCTGAAATCAATAAAAATATGGTTTTTTAAAACAAAAAAAAAAACATTGCATTTCTGAATGCTGCCATTTCCCTAGAAATTAACCACACACCCACAAGCAGTAGTCTCTACATGCCCCATGCCAGCCCCATAGCCTCAGGCCACTGTGTCTCCTGTGTCTGTGAAGCTGGACTATTCTGGAATCTCCATGAGTGAACCGTACAACACGTGGCCTTCTGTGACTGGCAGCTTTCCCTGAGGGATTCAGTACGCTTGGTAGGCATGAGGGTCTCAGGGTTCATCCATGTGGGAGCGTGGATCTCTACAGTATTCCATTTCTATTGCTGCATGATACTCCATTCTATAGCTATCAGACATGTTACTTATCCAATCCTCAACTGATGCAAATCTGGGCTGTCCAAGCTCTCCACATTCTTTGTCTTTCTGATGGACTCCATCCTGGTAGATATAAGTGGTATTTTATCATTTCGATAGGAATTCTCCGAATGGCTAATGTGGTCTTGTTATTAAAAACAAACGCTAGGGAAAATTCACCATGCGTTAGAGTTGCCAAAAATTTAGAATGGAATGTGTGTACGTATTACACTCTTGCTTTATTAAAACCAGGTATGTCCCCGAAAGTAAAGATTTTGCCCTGGCCGGTGTGGCTCAGCAGGTTGGAGCATCATCCCATGCGCATGAAGGTCATGGGGTTGATTCTAAGTCAGAGCACATACCCAGATTTTGAGTTCAACCCCTGGTTAGGATGTGTACAGGAGACAAGTGATCATTGTTTCTCTCTCTCTCTCTCTCTCTCTCTCATTCTCTCTCTCTCTCTCTTTCCCTCCTCCTTCATCTCTCTCTAAAATTAATCAAAACCTCATCTTAAGTTACAATTAAAAAATATGTCTGCACCAAGAACTTCACATAATTATTATTTAAAAAGCAAAGATTTTGTAGGTGGTGGAGCAGCTAGTATTTCCTGGGAGCTTATTATTATTTGTAGGGAATGTTCTATCTGTAGGGGATGTTATTGTTTCCATCCTACAGATGAGCGATCCGGGGCAGGTGGGGGTTATGAGGTTGCTCCCCGCCCCCCATCACACCGATGCCCAGATGTCCACGTTGCATGGACACTGGCTTGAGTCTTCTGGTCTCCATTTCTAACCTGCTCTTCCCATAGGCGTGAGTGAAGTTTTACAGGAAGAAGAAAGCAAATGCAAGTACGATTTGCTGACTCATAGTGCATTTGGGCATTCAGTTCAGGAGGGCAACGCCAAGAGCAGAAGCTGCGAGGCTCTTCCTTGGGCTAGAAGATCTGTGTGCCCTCCCTGTCCATCTGGCCTAACTGAGGGCGAGCAGGTCTGCGCGCCGCCGCCTCCTCCACACTCTGGTGTGATCACCCCCAAACGCCCGGGTCCGAAATACAGTGTCTCGCCCAGCCATCACTCTTCCGGCCTTAAATGGGTTTCCCCAGGTTTGTTTGCCATCATTTAAATGGAAATTATTTCGATGACAGTAACCAAAGCACCATGAAATTCCATTCCACGGACTTTTATTATCGCGCTGACAAGGTTACATGTGTATTTATGGGCTCATCCCCGGACAGCGTTTACCGACGGGAATGGCTAACAGATTCATTCCGAGGCGCCTCGCGGAGCCCCGTCATCAGGTCCCCATCGATTTGTTTCCTCAGCTAATGGGCTGTGAATGTCAGGGCCCTTTGGAGTTCTGGCGGAAATCTGGGCGGAGGAGAGGCAGCCACGCTCTGAAACACGGGTGACTCCCACGGGCAGCGGGACGGGAGGGCTGGTGGTGCCGAGAAGCCGGTGAGCTGACGGGCCTCAGGGTCACAACAGTTGTTCCCTGAGAGGCGCAGCCGTCCGAGCACCCCGGGGCTGCCTGGGGACCCCTCCTCTTCCCGGAAACGAGGTCTTTTCTTTTTCTTTTTTCTTCTTCTTCCTTTTTTTTTTTTTTTTTTTTTAAATATATTTTATTGATTTTTCACAGAGAGGAAGAGAGAGGGATAGAGTTAGAAACATCGATGACAGAGAAACATCAATCAGTTGCCTCTTGCACATCCCCTACTGGGGATGTGCCCGCAACCAAGGTACATGCCCTTGACCGGAATCGAACCCGGGACCTTTCAGTCCACAGACCGACGCTCTATCCACTGAGCCAAACCAGTCCTGGCAGAACGAGGTCTTTTCCATCACATGTGTCTGGTGTCATGGAAACACCAGGATCCCTCTCTCACGACTGCATGAGGGTCAGTTCTGGGCTCCTTGTCCTGTGAACCCAAGCTCTGTACCTATGAGAAGCGTGATGTACTCTACGTTTCTTTTTTTAAAACATATATTTTTATTGATTTCAGAAGGGAGGGAAAGAGAGGGAAGTATCAACGATGAGGGAGAATCATGGGTCGGCGGCCTCCTGTACGCCCCTACTGGGGATCTAGCTTGCAACCCGGGCTTGTGCCCTGACTGGGAATTAAACCATGACCTCCTGGTTCCTAGGCCGACACTCAACCACTGAGCCATGCCGGCTGGGCCTTTAAGATTATTAGAAGGCCCATTTAAAAAAAATAACCTGAGTAAATGCTTTTGGGAGGCCAAGCATATTTTGTGCCTAAAAAATAAAAAATAAAACAATCTGGAATATGGGATAGCTACTCACAAGGGACGTTTATAATGTATGTCTCTATCTTCTTTTCATTTCACACTCGTCTATGGCTGTCACCTTATTATTTGTACACAGATTTCCCAGGTCACTTCTACGATCAGAGAGATTCAAACTGGATTAATAAAAACGTCAACATTATAAAAATGCTGCGCCTGAGTGTGTGGTTTTTAACAGCCTCACTCATTGCTGCTCCTGTGGACAAGCAATGCTCTCTGCAGGGTCAGCGCCTGCCAGGGAGCGCCCCTCCCTCCCGGGCCCGCCTCCCTCCCAGACCCCCCTCTTCTTCTCCCCGGCCACCTCAGACAGAGGTCTCCCATGCATGACCTTTGCATGTGAGGCCTATATCACCAAAGACTGAGTTCCATCCGGGTCCAGTGCACACGCTTCTGGCATTTCAGGGGCAGTGTCTGCAATTCCCAGAAAGCTCACCCGTGTGCGTGGACGTGCGTGGCTGTCTTTGAGGGGCATCTGAGCTCTTCCTTGCAGTTGAGAAAGTTGCCTGGACTCACCGAGGCAGCGCGGACGTCCACGGGTTACTGAGCAGAACAATGGCCAACGCCGGCTGGGAGCAATGACACCTGCTTACAACCAGAGCTGAGATGCCCCTGGGAGATCTGAGGCCCCTTCAGGAAGCCAATTTCCCAAACCCAGGCCCTCTCTCCTTCCAGAGGAAAGCCAGGCCGGCTGGCTGGCCAGAGCCGCCAGGGCCTTGCCTGCCAAGCACAGAACACTGTTTCTCCAGGTCCTGGGGGGCGGGGGGGGGGACCCCGAGCATCCTCTGCCTGGCGGACAGGCTTGCATTGCCCAGAGTCCACAGCAGCCCGGTTCTCGGGGAGTCCACTGCTCACGTGTAACCGCCACGTGGTTAGCTGGACATCCTCTTGTCCCTGATGGTCGCTGAAGGTCCAGCTGAGAATTGCTGCTCGTTACTTTTCTTCCTTCTCATAATTACAGCCCTTTAGAAGCCACAGGTTCCCTCTCCCTTCTGATTCTGTGCGATTATCAGGAAGCAGACTGCACAGCGCTCACCTCTCCCCGGTGCCAGGCTCCTTTAGCTTGAATTGATTTCTGTGATGTGCTCAGGCACGTTTGCCTTTGGGGCGTTTGCCGGGGTGAGGTCTGTGTACATCACACTGGGCGTATCCTGAGGGCGCCTATTTCATTGGCAGCCCCATAAGCATCTTGCAAAGAGAAGCAAAGGAGCTGTGCTGTACATGACAACGTGTCAGCGTACATGGGTGAGGGTACGCATGAGTGAACTCTAGCATTTGAGCCTGGCTTGTGTGGCTCAGTGGTTTAACGTTGACCTACGAACCAGGAGGTCATGGTTCGATTCCAAATCAAGGCACATGCCCCGATTATGGGCTCCATCCTCAAGAGGGGGCATGCAGGCGGCAGCCGATCGATGATTCTCCCTCATCATGGATGTTTCTATCTCCTCTTTCCCTCTCCCTTCCTCTCTGAAATAAAAGACATACATGTTTTTTTTTTAAAATATGTTATGTGCACTCATGACATCCTCTGTGTCATAAACTAAATGGAAAAAACGGCATGGGGGTGAGCTGTTACTTTCCCGAAGGGGCTGTTCTCTCGCGATAGAGAAGTTTGGTTTGGGTTGCCCTCCTTGAATGGGGAGGTTGGAGAGGAAGTGTCACTACATGGGCACCAAAGTCCCCACAGTGAAGGACCAGTGCCAAGGCCCTCGCCAGTCTGGGCAGCTTTATAAAAGCACCAGGTTGCTCTGGATTCACGGTGGCGGCAAGGCCAATCCTGAGGATGAAAAAATACAAGGAGGAAAACAAGGTCTGTGTTTTCAGACCCTGAGATTCCATTTGTCATGAAGCCGAGTGACAGTGTTACTTGCTAGAAACATACTCTCTCCCTTTTGGCGGTGAGATTATCACCACTTTCTTTTCACACCATATGTTGCTGCCGAACTGTGAAGCCCTCGTCGTAAGATGGTTTAACAGCACAAGCACGCTGCCATGGAGCATCACGTGGTGTATGGTGCTCCTCTTTCCAAACGAAAGATGGCTGGTGCAGCACTGCACGGTGGGACTGAGAGAGCAGGGTCCTAGCTCCTGAGCTCATCTGGCTGCTCATGGAACCAACAGGGGGGTTTCTGGGAGCCCCAGGACATGGAAAGGCGAAGGACAAAGCCAGGGGTATTTGGAGATCAGCTCAGTTTTGTTTTGTTTTTTTAAAAAGGGGGGGGGAGGGGAGAGAGAAAGAGAGGAAGAAGGAAGGAAAGAAGGAAGGAAGGAAGGAAGGAAGGAAGGAAGGAAGGAAGGAAGGAAGGAAGGAAGGAAGGAAGAAAATACAAGAGAAATCCTTATTGACAGTAAAGATATTATTGAGCAAAAAGGAGAAGAAAGGATTGAAGTGTCGGGGGGGTTGGGGGCTGCCTCTCTGTGCCCACACTGAGTGTCTGCTCCATGCCGACTTTGCACCAGAGGCTGTGAGGCACCAGGTGACGCCTCACAGGTGAGACGCACAGCCATTGCTCTGAGTGTAGACTTTTTCAATCAAATCATGGAATCAAGCATAGCTCCATCCTGTCACCTTTGGGATTTTGACAGTAATGACATCAAATGGGCGGGTCACTTTGGGTAGCATGGACATTGTAACAGAATCAATTATTTCACTCTATGAATGGCGAATAGCTTTCCTGACCTTAGCGGGAAAGTTTTCAGCTTTTCACCATTGAGTTCAATGCTCACAGTGGTTTGTCATCGTGGCCTTGATTCCTTTGAGGTGTGTTCCTTCAATGCCAAATTTATTGTGAATTTCTATTAGGAAAGGCATTGGATTTTTGTCAAATGCTTTCTCATCTATTGAGATAAACGTATGGTTTTCCTGCTTCTCTGTTAATGTGAATCACATTGATTGACATGTGAATGTTAACCATCCTTGCATTCCTGAGATGAATCCCATTCAGTCACGTGCACAGTCCTTTCAAAGACTGTCACATCTGCTGCATCCCTTCTGCTAGTAATTTGCTGAGGATTTTGCATCTATATTCATCAGGGCTATGGGCCTGTGTTTTTCTTTTCTTGTAGCATCCTGATCTGGCTTGAGGTCATAATGGTCTTGTCAACGGAGGTTAGAAGTGTTTCCTCCTCTTCAGTTTTTTTAAGAATTAGACTTGGATTGTCACTCATTCTTCTTTTAATGTTTGGTAGAATTCACCAGGTCCCAGACTTTTCTTTGTTGGCGGTTGTGTGTGTGTGTGTGTGCGCGAGAGCGCATGTGTTTTTTGTTTGTGTGTTTTTTTTTAATTTGATCTTCTTACTAAGACTTGTGTTCAGATTTTCTATTTCTTATTGATTCAGTCCTGGTAGTTTGTGTGTTTCTAATTTCTTCCAGGTTATGCAATCTATTGGCATATTATTGTGTCTCTTATAATTCCGTATTTCTGTGATATCCGTTATTTTTCTTCTTTCCTTTATAATTTTATGCATTTGAATTTGCTCTTTCTTTTTTTTACTCAATCTGAGGTTTAGCAATTCTGTTTCTTTTCAACCAATCAACTCAGTTCCATTGATACTTTCACACCGTTGTGATCAGGAAAAACAAACAAGAAAAATACCTGACATTATTCCAATCTTCCTAAACTCGTTAGGACTTGTTTGGGCCCTCAGCCATGATCTGTCCTGGAGACTCTTCCGTGTACGCCTGAGAAAAATGTGTATTCTGCTACTGCTGGCGGACTGTTTTGTATATGTCTGTGAGGCGCACTTGATCTATATTGTCATTCAAGTCTGCTGTTTCTTTATTGCTTTTCTGTCAGGATGATCTATCCATTGTTGTAAGCGGGGTATTGAAGTTCCCTACTATTATTGTGTTCTCAGATGCGACCCCTTGATGCCAATAATGACTGTCAATGCTTATAATCTCAGAGACCAGGTGTTATGGCTACTGTTACTGTCTCCACCTCTTGATGGCACACATAAGTGAATCTATACTCAGTAAAGAATGGTCATTGTCAAACGTTATACCTCCCAATGTTATAGCTCGTTAGCATCATTGACCGCACGTCTTCTGTGGGATGGCAGGGTTAGGAAACAATCTCTCTGACCAAACACCGTTATTTCTCTTCCATATTGGATAGTTTGGAGGAGACTGAGTTCACTAATCCCCTCTCCTTCTTTCCTGATAGTGAGTTATTTTTTATGGGCCTCTTTGCCCTTTCCTACTATTTAGCCATGAGATCCAGCCCAATGTGACTCCTTCATCTTCATGGAATGATTCTAGGTCCAAGCTTTGGACTTTGGACTTAGAAGTGCACAGGCAGTTGTTGTTGGTTTTATTCATTCTCCTTGAATCTGAGACACACACAGCACAGTGGCAGAAACGTGGACTAACCACCGGATTCTGTGTCCTCATCTGTCAAACCAACAGGTGAGACTTCTGGCCATGAAAGCCCCTTCCGCTGTGTGATTCTCATCCTGAACCAATTAGAACTTGTTCTGCGTACGGAGTGACCCAACGGGGAGGTGGACTGGTTACAGCTTAGTTATGAAAATTGGACCTAGGGCGCCACAGAGAATAGTCAGACAGAAACAGCCATTGAGCTTGCTGTGAGAATGATCAAGATTAATTCCAATGAGAGTCTATGGGTATGAGTTGCCCCTTGACAGAAATTCTTAAATAAGAAGGATAGGACTGACATTGCAGGCACAATTCTCTGCACAGTCAGCAGATTGAGAAATAGCTTGATTAAACTACCCTTGGGTCAAAAGCCTGTCTGTGAGATTAGCCCTTATAATGATCTTTTATTAGAAATAAAAGAAGATCTACCATGTACGGCCAAGGGTTTAATCTGAGTACATGTTAGAGAAATAACCACAGCCGTTTTATACACTTGAAGAATTTTATTGGACACATTTGAAATCCCGTTCTCAATAAATACAAGAGGAATATGAGGATAAATAAGCGTGATTTCTGATGATTCTCTAGAAGCGCTGGGAATTCAACCCTCCCAGGCACACGCTTAAATGGAAAGCCATCTGTAGGCACACACATTCTGTTGCTCTAATGAGACACTTGCTAAAAAGCCAAGTATGTCATCAAACACTTCTCTCAGACACATTCTTATGTAAACGAATACAGGGTGTTGAATATATTTTTGTTATGGAAGTTTACATTTAATCTAGGTTTTGGCATTGTCTAGACTTTGAAGGGAAGACGGTCAGAATTGAGGGGGGCGGGGGGGAAGGAAATCTCTCCCAACCCAGCTGACATGGCTCAGTGGTTGAGTATCAAGCTGTGAACGAGATCACAATTCCATTCCCGGTCTGGGCACATGCCCTGCTGTGGGCTGGATCCCCAGTAGGGGGCATGCAGGAGGCAGCTGATCAATGATTCTCTCATCATTGATGTTCCTGTCTCTTGCTCCCTCTCCCTTCCTCTCTCTGAAAACACACACACACACACACACACACACAACAACAACAACAACAAAAAACACATCATATTTAAAAAATATTTCTTCCTAGTTAAATTTTTGTAAAACATGCTTTTCAGGAAAGGATGTTCCTTACCAAATATTATACCTCCCATAACGCTGTTTTGCCCCCCAAAAGCATGATTCGCCATTTGCCTAAAGGCCCCGACGCCCACTGTTTCCATAGATGGTTATCTGAGAAAATACCGAAACTCAGGAATTAGTCCAAGTGAGTGGGAAGCAACAAGACCAAAACTCCAAATCCAGGATATTGAGAATGGGAGTCAGATATATTCTATGTAATCAGGGCATGCTGTCATGTCTGGACCAGAGAGCTGTTGGCTCCTAGCCTGTAGCATCACCTCACCACCCGCCCCCACTGAGACTCTGGCATGGAAGTGCTTTTGCTCAAGACCTAAGGGAGCTGAAACCGGTTTGGCTCAGTGGTAGAGAGTCGGTCTGTGGACTGAAAGGTCCCAGGTTCGATTGCAGGCACATCCCCGGCAGGGAGTGTGCAAGAGGCAGCTAGTTGATGTTTCTCTCTCATCGACGTTTCTAGCTCTCTATCCCTCTTCCTTCCTCTCTGTGGAAAATCAATAAAATATATGTTTTTTTAAAAAACAAAAAACAAAAGACCTCAGGGAAAGGGTGACTCCGAAGAACACAAGATGATTGATGTTTGGCTTTTGACTTTCCAGAAGCATAATCACTGATCTGGCAAAAAGATGAATGCATGGCTTGTGAGAGAGGACGCCCTGACCCTGTCCGGATCCCATCACAATTACAACACTGAGGGTTCCTGACAGGAGAGGAGAGCTGGGGGGCTGGGGACACGTGGGCTCCAGGAAGGAGCCCTGACCCTTAGACCAAGTCCCCATGGTGGGGACGACGGAGAACCTCCAACCGCCGGTCTGCCCACATGGACGATGGTTTAATAATAATTTAAAACTTTGATGTCACAAGATTTGCAGTTTACAGATTTTCCTAAAGGAATGTCTTCCTTTCCCACGGCCTGGCCTCCGGATGAGCCTGGCTTCTCTTCAGAAAAGACATGCTCTGTCGAGATGCCCAGGGAAGACATCGACCTCCCTGCGCCCCCTCCACACCAGCCCTTACCCTGTTCTCCAAAGAATAGAACTGAAGAATGCCCCTCGAGTGAGACGTGGCAGCTGGATGTAAAACTCAGGTGAGACTAGCTAAGTGAGTTCATGAACAGGTCACTGTTACCTCCCAAACTGGCCCAATGGGAGCGCCTTCAAACTTGCCAAGAGTCAGAGCACAGCACCAATCGAGGAAGGGAGGGTGTCCTTCGGGGAGAGGGCGCTGCCCCTGGCGCCTGGGACCCCGGCTCCGCACGGCGGGCTTGTGATGAAGCTGCACTGAGCACCCAGAAGGACGTGCCTCTCAGCGGCCCCTGGAGAAGGGGTCCGGTCTTTAAACGCAATGGCAACTGCTCTGGTTGGCTGGTGTTTCTCAGTGGTTAGGGCATCTGCCTGTGGACCCGGGCGTCTCAAGTTCAGTTCCTGGTCAAGGGCATGCACCTGGGCTGCAGGTTGGATCCCTGCCCCCTGTCGGGCACCTGTGGGAGACAACCGATCAATGTGTCTCTCTCATATCAATGTTTCTCTCCCTCTCTCTCTCTCTCCTTCTCTCTCTCTCTCTCTCTCTCTCTCTCTCTCTCTCTCTCTCTCTCTCTCTTCTCCCTCCCCGTTCACTTTCACTCTCTAAATATTCTCACTCCTCAGATGAGGATAAAAAAAAAAACTAAAAAAAACAAGCAATTGCAACCAAGCTGTCATCCTTGGACCTAGAGGTAGGGAACGTCTAGCCCGAGGGCTGTATGAGGCCCGAGAATCATGTGGTCCCGCCCTGGCTAGGCACGAAGAGTGAGCTAATTCAGTGCTGACCACATGGAGCAGCTGATTTGTAAGTGGGTAACTTTGTGTGGCCCGAGGCTGATGCTATAAATATCCAAATGGCCCTTGGCAGAGAAAGGCACCCCGCCCCTGCTAGGACCTGACCCAGCCGTGACCGAGGACCGACCAAAGCCGTGGAG
Organism: Pipistrellus nathusii; assembly: GCA_963693515.1. Lineage (NCBI taxonomy): Eukaryota > Metazoa > Chordata > Mammalia > Chiroptera > Vespertilionidae > Pipistrellus > Pipistrellus nathusii. Next base: position 50,003,037 of record OY882870.1, on the reverse strand, counting down.
GTGTTTGCGGGCGGAGGGAACAGTGAGGACAAGGAACAGGCTCCTGCATCCTGGCCATTGTTTCGCTGGATGGCAGGAGTTTCCGTGAAAAATGAGCTCACGTGGCATTGGCTGAACTTGCCTCCTCCAGTCCCTCAGATGCACGTGAGGCTGAGACAGCCCAGACTCAGGGATCCTCTGTGCCCATCCTTTTTCATCATCATTCCCGAAGGGGGAGGGGCATGAGGTCGCAGAAGCCAGAGCCCACCTGCAGAGCAGGGGAATAACGAAGCCTTTTTGCTTCTAATTTCCACTCCGAATGTGCCAGGAGGCAATTTCTGTTGTACTTGTTTTCAGTGTGTGTGTGTGTGTGTGTATGTGTCTATGTGTGTGTGTGTGTGTGTGTGTGTGTGTGTGTGTGTGCGCGCGCGCGCCGGCAGCCAGGGTAAGGAAGGCCCATTCTTGCAGGAATCGTCCTGCACCCAGCCTCTAGTAAATAATAATGAGCATAAGATACATGTGATGGGTCTGGAGCTGGAAGGTCTCAACCTGTTTTGAAAGCCAATGGCTACTGCGCGAAGATTACATTTGATCCTTGAATTGTTCTTCTCCACCAGTTGCTACAGGAGAGTCATTTAGGAGGCTTTTCAAAAACATTAACAGCCAGTGCCCTGGCCCAGTGGCTCCGTTGGGTGGCATCGTCCCGTGCACCAGAGGGTCCCGGGTTTGACTCCCGGCCAGGGCACATACTGAAGTTGAATGAGAAAACTCTACTTGGATTCTCAGGTGGCACTGCTATTTTCCAAATTGGCATTAATTAATGCATCAACTTTGAATAGAATTGTTATCAGAGGTGGCAGCCCATGAACGATCCTGTCACCCAGTCCAGTGTCTGCAGGAGGGCACCCTGGGATCCTAAGATGCACCATCAGCAAAATAGTCCCATATGCCCCATCTCAAAGGCAGCAAATGTCAGGAAATGAAACTCGTTTGTGGGACTGGTTCTTCGTAAACACATATTGGCTTCTAAGATTATGCAGGCTTTTCTTTGCATTTATTCCTAAATGCCCTCACTACCTCTGCTTGTTAATTAAACAAAGAGAGGAATGGAATTCGGTGTCTCAGATCCAGGCTGACTATTCTCCGTCTGTGGATAGCAGTGTGCCAGCGTCAGCACAAATACAGAGCAGGTGTTGGCCATGCTGCTCACTGAGCCTGGGTCAGGTTTGTTTGCTTTTTTTTTTTTTTTTTTTAATATTTTTATTGATTTCAGAGAGGCAGGGAGAGGGAAAGTGAGATAATGATGAGAATCATTGATCAGCTGCCTCCTGCATGCCCCCTACTAGGGATGGGGCCTGCAAACTGGGCATATGGCCTGACCAGGAATTGAGCTGTGACCTCCTGGTCGATGCTCAACCCCTGAGCCAGGGCTCCGGCCGGCCTGGGTCAGGTTTTGACTTTGCATCAGTGTTACTTTCCTGGCGTGGATTGCCACCCTCTCTCCCTTCAGAGAGCTGACACTCCCGCCTGTTGTTACCTGCAAAGGATGAGGGAGGGGGTGGGGGGGGGAGGGAGTGGGGGGAATCCAGAGCGTATAACGTTTTCCCTTCGTGACAAAGTCTTCCGGGATGTTCCTCCGAGAGGCTAATTGCTTACTTACGGGAGGCACTGGAATCGCATGGCTCAGCCAGACAAGGCAGGGGGAGAGGACAGGGAGCGAGAGGAGCCATGTTTCACCCGGAGTCTCTAGCCTGGCGACAGACAGGCCCTCCATCAGCTCGCTGTGCGTCCGGGAGTCAATCTAACCGCCCCACGTGCGCAGGGAGCATCCATCTCTGTCGCCGAGGTTAAGGAAGATTTTGACAAGAAATTTAATAACACCAAAGAGTGAGTGTGGAGCGATACCCAGCAGTTCATTTTCTGAAAGAAATGGATGACAGAGGCAGGAGGTGAAGGCATTGTTCCCAGTTCATTCTTGGGAATTCATAACGCGGCCCTCGCCGCGGCTCCCGGACTGTGGGTTCTGCCCAAAGCCGAGAGGAGGGGCCGGCTTCCCCGGGGCTTCCCATGGAGGGTTTGGGGCCGTCACCAAAACCTGCAGAATCACCACCCACAAGCACAAAGCGTCCCCATAGATGGACATTAAAAATAGATGAATGCATCACACAATTTCGGGTCAGACCCAGATGTTCATCTTTTCTCTGGTCCCAGTTTTCAGTCCCAGACACAAACGCCTGGTACCTTGGCCGACTGAGCGCTCTGCGCTGTCCTCAGCCTTTCCAACCACATCCTAGCAACAGGGAGGGCGTCAAAGCCTCAGACATCTTGTGCGCCCCCCCCCCCCCACACACACACACACACACACACATCCCCCAGTGCTGTGTTGTTTCGCTGTGTGTGTGCGGTATGATTGCACAGATGCTTCATGGCTAAGGTGACCAGACGTCCCGATTTTGGCGGGACAGTCCCGATTTTTAACAATTTGTCCTGCGTCCCGCAGCATTTTTTTTTTTTTTAAAGTCCATCTTTTTGGAAACCAAAAGCGGGATGTCTGGTCACCTTATTCATGGCGGGACTGATTCCTGGATCTCTCACCTGCTTGGGCCAGGGAGGCGGCTCCGTTATGAGGATGACGCAGAGCGGACGCAGCGCCAGCCGGCCCCGCCAGTCAGAAGGAAGCCAGGGGCCCGCGGCCTGGTGTCATGGACCTGCAACAGATCAGGCCTCCCTCTGCTTACATGAGCTCCCCCTGTCAGAGCCACGTGGCGTGGGGAAGACGCTTACATTGGGCTTGACCGTGGGAACAAGGGGCCAGCCCCCCTTGTCCTCTGTGGGCCGTTTCTAAACCCTGTCCCGGGTATTTCCCGGCATAATCCATAAAGACTGTCTCCATCTCCAGCGCCCTCCGTGAGTGGAGGCGAGAGACACACCACACCCTTAAGGTTCTGACCTTGTGGAAGCTCCGTGCGTCCAAGCCGAGCCCGAGCCCTGGATTCAGACTCTCTACACGGCTCAGACGTGGCGGCTGGCGGGCACACAGCCCCGCCGGGGCTGAGCTGAGCGTGTCTGCTCCCTGAGCGTCTGCGTGGCCTCCTCTGGCCGAGAGAAGACCAGCCCCCGGGGTCTGTGTCTCTCGGTATTTCTCAGCTGCCATCAGGCTGCTCTCTGATGCGTGGACAGCCTCGGCCTGAGAGAGGAATGCCGCTCCTTAGGCAGGTAAATGCTCTCTTTCCCTCCGGGCGGCCCGTGTTTGAAAGGCGATAGGAGATGTCTCTTCATCCTCTCTTGTACTTGGACGTGATTTGACGCGGCCCCCTGGAGCCGCCGCTGGTCCCACCCTCCCGTCTGATCCGCCGGAGGCTCCGACCCCAACCCCGCCTCTGGCTGAGGGCACGGGACGCCCGTCTGCACGCTTTAAACTCGGTCGCAGGTGGCGGCGGAGCCACGTGCTGCTGAAGCAGCTGGTGCGTGAACGTGGCTTCGTCCTCCCCGGAGGCCGCCTGGCTCAGAGCTCCGCGGCCCCGTGGAAACCTCAGGGCACACTCACGAAGGACTGGGCAAGGTCTCCTTTCAGAGAGAAGCCCCCTGGCCTCCAAGAGAAACGCCATCCGCAAAGCAAACCTGAGGCCAGCCACGTGGGGCCAAACCTCGGCCTCGGCTGCAAAACATACGCTCATTTAAGGACGGTGCAAGAGCCATTGCAAAACTGTACACAGGTTTCAGCCATCGAACGCCTGCACATCCCCTTTGGAAACCCTTTCTGCATATAAATACAGAGATAAAACGCACGTCTGCACGTCTACGTTCTTTGGTTAATTGCTTCCCGCCCCCTCCTCTCCTCACTTCCCTCTGAGATTCGTCCGGATTCATCCGTCCTGTTAACCAAAGAACTCACACACATGCAGGCATCACCCATGGACACAGACAGCAATGTGGCGAAGGCCTGGGGAGGGGGGGTAGAGGAAGAGGGTGAAGGGGGCCACTCGGGAAGAAGGGGACATTTGTAATACTTTTAACAATGAAGATAGATAGGTGATAGATAGATGATAGAAAGAAAGTAAGAAAGAAAAGAAAGAAAGAAAGAAAGTAAGAAAGAAAAGAAAGAAAGAAAGAAAGAAAGAAAGAAAGAAAGAAAGAAAGAAAGAAAGAAAGAAAGAAAGAAAGGAAGGAAGGAAGGAAGATAGATGGTAGATAGATGATAGATGATAGAGATAGATAGATAGATAGATAGATAGATAGATAGATAGATAGATAGATAGAATATACCCCCACAGACAAGCACACACACAAACTCACACCCTTGGAGCTCACTAACCCTAAGTCCTTAAATCTCTGTATCTTGAAAGACTCCGTTTACAACAGTGAGTGTAAATGTGTTCAGTTGAACCCTGGCTCTTGTGAGCCCACGAGGGGCGCCCTCGCCCTGTGCGGCTCCGGGAGAAGCACCCCCGCCCCGGACCCTCCTCCCCCTGGGCCTGGGCGCGTCCGGAGCTGCCCGCGAGATGAATGCAGCCCGGGCCCTGCCCGTAGGCGAGCGGCAGGAAGATTTAGTGTCTCCCGGGGCCTCCTGATAAGGAACCGTCCGGGAAGAGTAATTCTCGAAATTCTTGCAGTGACTTCACAGGTTCCGTTGGAACACCGGTTCTTCCGGAGCCCGCCTGACCGGGCTGAGGCCGGGCCCGGAGCGGGGACACAGCCAACCGCGTCCGGGCGGCTCCTCTGCCCAGGCCGCCCAGCCGCGGGCGCTGAGATGCTCGCTCACCGGGGCCTGGCACTGTGAGCTGCAGTCGGATGGCGAGACTCTCCGGTGTCCATGTGTGGCTAGTAATTCACTGAAACAGGAAGAAGAGGCTGACCACTGTGATCTGTTCCCCAGAGCCCCGCCGAGGGAGGCAGCCTGTCCCACACCCGCGTGCGGCGCCTCTGTCCTCCGGGGAGTAAATCTCCATGAAAAGTCTGTGTTCTGCTCAACACACCGCACATGGACTCCTTCACAAGCCCACACACCTGTTCCCGGGAAACCTCCCAGCATCCGCCCTGCTCACCCGCCTGACCACCCCTGACCACCCCCCGACCACCTCCCTGACCACCCACCCTGACCACCCCCCTGACCACCCCTGACCACCTCCCTGACCACCCCCAAACACCTCCCTGACCACCCACCTGCCTACCCACCGACCATCTTCCCTGATCATCCACCCGACCACCTGCCTGACCACCTGCCTGACCACCCCCCTGACCACTCCCTGACCACCTACTCTGACCATCCCCTGGCCACCTGCCTGACCACTCCCTTGGTCACCTTACCCCCCCATGCCCATGGAAGGTCGGCAAACTCATTAGTCCACAGAGCCAAATATCAACAGTGCGACGATTGACATTTCTTTGGAGGGCCACATTTTTTAAACTTAAATTTCTTCTAACGCCACTTCTTCAACATAGACTGGCCCAGGCCGTGGTGTGTTGTGGGAGAGCCACACTCAGGGGCCCAAAGAGCCACATGTTTGCCAACCACAGACCTAGACTACACTACGTGGCCAACAAATGTCCGAGGGAATGGGAAACGTCAAACACTGGAACGTGTCCCTAGGAAATCAGTACGTGCGTTCTCCAGAGTAAACGGGCAGCACACTGTGGGCAGGTCGAAGGGAAGAATTCGCGTGAGATGGGTGACATGTGGGAAGTCACGGGACTATTGAGGACAGGCAGGGACGAGGCCGCACTTAGGGCAGCGGGTCCCCGGGGCGGGCTGGTGGCCCTGCTGGCGGGGTCGCACACTCGTGCCCGGTCCCTTCTGCTCTCAGGACGTGGCCATGGGTTCGATGTTGCTGACCGGGACATGCCAGCGGCCAGCTCATCCAGGGCTGCTCTGTGGTGCTGAACCATGGCCATGCCCTGGGGAGGGGACCCTCTGTCATTTCGTCTGCAAAGGACTCCCTCCCCCAAGGTTCCTGTGACCTGGGCCAAAAGGAGGGTTCCAGAAACGAGGGCCGTTGTTGTGATGAGTGATTCTTCTGTGAAATTGCTCTGTGAAACTTGGGAGCACGGAAAGATCACATTTCACCTGTGAAAGGAGACTGCATTAGCGCAGGAATGTGGTCCATGAGCAAGGGGAAGACCTTGGTGGGGACAGTCATGCAGTCACCGGCGCCCTCCAGTGGCCACAGCTGGAGGTTTCCATCCAGGACAATTAGGCGGTGTATTTCAGCCTCGGGCTATAGGATGCATTTCATCTCATCCCAAGCCCTATTCCAAAGGCAGCCTTTTCCCGAATGGCCCCGAATCGCATGGGGCTGCTCAGTGAGAACGCCACCCTGAGGCCACAGGGCAGCCTGGGACCTGCACCAGCCAGAGGACGGAGCCTGGTGTCCCTGAGCCAGCCCAGGCCTCCCTGCCCCCCTTCACCCCGTGCACTGTGAACGGTAAGGGCCCCGGCCCGAAGGGTGCCCGTCCACGAACACCAGCCACTTCTCCATGAGAATCCCCTGTGCTTAGGGGATGGGGAGCAGAGGGGAGCGGGCGGAGCCGCCGTGAAATACGGTCTCTTTGTCCCCCGACCCGAGTCCTCCCCTCACGGTGTCCTTTCTTTTCCCATTTCGGAGCACAGGGCACTCTGAACCCGATGGACACACTCTGAAGTCATTTCCAACTCAAAACTCTACGTTTTAATTTTAATTTTTATTTTTTTTAAATATATATATATATTGAGTTTTTACAGAGAGGAAGAGAGAGGGATAGAGAGTTAGAAACACCGACCAGCTGCCTCTTGCACACAGCCTACTGGGGACGTGCCCACAACCAAAGTACATGCCCTTGACCGGACGGAATCAAACCTGGGATCTTTCAGTCTGCAGGCGACACTCTATCCACTGAGCCAAAGCAGTTTCGGCAAAAGCTCTAGGTTTTGAAGTCATCTCTTCTTCCCTCAGGGCGTCATTCCTGGCTCGGACACCCAGCAGCCCCCATTCTGCACGCTCAGCTCCAGCTTTAGACAATGCTCGACTCCGAAGTCCAGCCCGAGCCACCCCGGTGCCCCAGCCTCTGGCCGGAGCCCCGCCAGGCCGCCCTGTGTGCCCCGGGCCGCCGGGCCTACCTCTGCTCTCAGAGTCTGCTCGGCCCACCTGATCCCCCACAACACAGCCCGGGGGCCCCGGGGGTCAGGGGGTCAGGAAGGCCGGCGTGGCGTCTGTGTGACCTGCTCCACCTCTCACCTGCCTGTCACCAGGGTCAGCCGACCCGTGTCTGCTATATCCAGGGGTTGAGGATCACGCTGCACACTCTGTCAACCCACATGCCGAGAGTTTTCTAAACCTGCTGCACCTGCAGCGAGCCGGCGGGGGAGACGGGAGGCGGCCGAGCCTCTGCCCTTGCTCTCGACTTCCTGCACACGGTCCTCTCCTGCCGGCTCCCCGGAGCCCCGTGTCCTGTGACCTGTCATCCTGACCCTCGGGAGTGGCTGTCAGGTGAGAGAAATGTCTGTGTCACTTCTTCTTTCCCCCTCGGCCGGCAGCTTTGGGTTTTCCGGGCTCCCCCTATAGGCTCACGGCATCTCACCCTCTGGACGCTTTCAGCTAAAGGGACCTAAGACCCCAGGGGGTTATGTTTTTACTAAGGTGACCAGACGTCCCGCTTTTGGTGGGACAGTCCCGATTTTTAACCATTTGTCCCTCGGCGTTTTAAAAAAGTCTTTTTTTAAAATGCCATGGGACGCGGGACAAATGGTTAAAAATCGGGACGTCTGGTCACCTTTAGTTTTCACCCCACAGGGTTCTGTCCTTAACACCCCAGGGGGTTGTGTGCTTTGTGGGGCGGACTGGCCCTGAGCCGCTGGCACCATCGCAGGAGCGTGGCTTGATTTCAAATCCACGTTTGCAAACGGGGATATTCTCCAGGCCTCACGGGCGTCAGGACGTTTGCTGATAGTGACCTGCGTTCGTCGTTGCTTCCGCTGATTCGAGGGAGGCCAAACGGGACGACGCGTCTTCTGAACAGCCAAGGACTTGCGTTTCGGGTCTGGTTGTGTGTGTGAGTCAAGTTTCGGGGCTTTCGCTCTCTCCCGATGGGTGATTTTAACGAAGAGAACACGGGAGACGGCTGAGCCAGCACGTCCGTCACCTTGGTCTTTGTAGGAAACGGTAGCCCCGGCCAGAGAGACAAGCATTGGGGTCACAATGCCGCCAACCCACGGGGTCCCGGTGATCAGAGACAAACGTTTCCCGTTGGCCTACCCGGGTTGGGTTGGTCTCTCTCGCTGCCCACCCGCCCCCCTTCTGTGAGCATCCTGTCCCACCCTCTCTGCGGACCCCGTTTCCAACCTCAGACCCCTGGTTCTCAGAGCTCAGGGGCAGAGCCACCTGGTTCACCCTGAGGGCCCTCTTCCCCCCCCCCCCCCAATTTCCCCGACCTCCCCCCAACCTCCTCACCCCCCCCCACACACACACACAGGTTCTGACCAGTTTGTATTTATTTATTTTTAATATATTTTATTGATTTTTCACAGAGAGGAAGAGAGAAGGACAGAGAGTTAGAAACATTGATGAGAGAGAATCATGGATCAGCTGCCTCCTGCACACCCCCCACCGGGGATGTGCCCGCAACCAGGGTACATGCCCCTGACCGGAATCGAACCCGGGACCTTTCAGTCCGCAGGCCGACGCTCTATCCGCTGAGCCAAAACGGTTTCAGCTGACCAGTTTGTATTTCTAACATGGACCCTGGCCTTGCAGCTGAGCAGGGGCTGACACTTGGGAAACCACAGGTTTCAATGATCAAATAATCTCTTGTAAGCGGAATCTGCGCCTTTTCTGAAATTCAGGAACCAGGGGCTGCTTCTGCTGTCTCACCTGGGGGTGTTTGTGATTGACAGAGCAGGCCCTGACTGAGCCCCTGCTTCCCAGCCAGGCCCCGCCTCCCAGGCAGCCAGCCTCCTCCCCACAGGGCTGGTGTGTGAGACCTGCGTTGCCCCTGGCGCCCTGCAGGTGGCAGCATGACCCAGCATAAAGGGCCTGGTTCCGGGTTCTCTTACTTGAAGATTGGATGACTTTCGGAAGGATTTATTAAAATCGCCCGTGTGTGAAGGAAAACGAAAGAGAGGAAGGCACTGTAGAGTGTCACAGGCCTGGCACTCTGCACAGGAGAGGGGAAGTCTGCAGTGTGGACGATGGATGTGGCAGGTCTTGGGAAAGCGACATGTCATGAAATGACCACACGGTGTTCAAGGCTCCATGAACGGCAGGTCATGTGCGCGTTGGTTCATGTGGATTCTGCCTGGGCTCAGAGCAAACCTGTCTGCTCATTGTTATCTGTTAAACAGAAGGAAGGTCCAGGGTTCGAATACCCCTTGTCATCACAAAGCCCTGAGCCCCGCGGTCTGAGGGTCTGGTCCCAGGAGCCGAGGCCCACAGTTCCCAGAGCTCAGGACACCTGGGCCGGTGGGAAAAGGGGAGCATCCTTCCCCCAGGCTCCCTGGGGACAGGACAGCACCCCTCCCCTTTCACTCCGATGTCACACACACACACACCCACACACACTCATACATACAGATTCTAACACACACTCATATACATAGTCATATATTCACACACAGATAATCTCACACACACACATAAACACTCTCACACACAAACCCACATACTTGCACACACTCACACACACAGATACACACACTCATATACACACATGCACTCACACACACACATTCTCTCACATGCAAACCCACACACACACACACACTCACACACAGAGATACACACACACTCATATACACACATACACTCACACACACACACACACACACTCTCTCTCACATGCAAACCCACATACTCTCACACACACACACACACTCAGACAGAGATACAAACACACACTCATATACACACATGCACTCACACAAACCCACGTACACACACTCACACATACAGATACAAACACATACTCATATACACACAGTCACACACACATACACACACACACACAAACACACGCATAAACCCACCTCCCCTCTCACACACTCACACGCATCCGTCCACGTTCCGGTTCCACAACCGGCAGCCCGCGCTCCCGTCCGAGGACTCAGACCACAGCGAGAGCCAGTGAGGAGTCCTCAGGTTTCAGTGACGACCAGGCTGTGCGGACCCCGCGCCCCTGGAGCCGGGCCTTTTCTCTGTGAACGGAAGAAAGCCCAGTTTAAAGGCACGCTGTTCCCGCCCGCCCCCGGATGTAACTCACTCCGGCCTGCGATGTTTGGAGACAAGCACAGACCCTCAGGCGGGCAGTTGCTTTCCTAAACGGTTTTGGAAACGCGTGGATGCTCCAGACCCAGCCACGGCGACGTCCTGTGTGCGCTGAGCTCTGTCGTCTGCTCGGTGGTGGACCGTGTTTTCAGAGCCAGGGGCTTACAGTGGGAGAGGAGACCGAATGTTCCGGCTCCCCTAAACTTCAGAGCTGAGCGGACACACGTGCGCACACAGTGCCCGGGAGCCACGGCGGTGACGCCGAGGCCCTGTCCAACCATAAGTAATTAATGCGGAAGCAATCAGACAGAGTGGTGGCCAGCACACCTGACCCTATGTCATCATTCCCGTACATGAAATGCACGTGTGTCTGTGCCCATTTTTGTGTCTGCATGTGCATGCATGTGTGCACAGGTCCGCGTATGTGTGTGTGTACATGTGTGCTCATGGATGAGTGCATGCTTTGTATGTGTCCATGTGTGTGTGCAGGTGCATGTATGTGTGTACAAATGCACTCACATCTGCTGCGTTTGCTTGTGTGTGCATGTGTTTGGTTGCACGTGTATGTGCATGTGTGTGCCTATATGTTGCGTGTATGTGTGTGTTGACGTGTATGTGTGCGTGCGGGTGTGTGGTGTGTGCATGTGTGTGCATGTGTGTGGGTGTGGCCCCGGCTGGGAAAGAGGAGAGCGTGAGGGGCCCGCACAGGCGCCCCCTGCGGGCTCTCCGCTCTTTGATCTGCGTTGCCAGCAGCACCTCCGACCGGCTGCCAGCTAGCCCAATGGGGCGCTTGCACAGGCCATTTACTTCTCAGAACTTTAAAGCGGCCCCCAGGGCTTTGGCTCCGCTGGAAACTTTTTGAGAAACGTGGCGTTCAGAGCCAAGTTCTGAGGCGGCTCCGAGAAGGGCTGTTCACTGCTCGCCAGGGGCCGCTGCTTCCGGTGCCTGTCGGCCTGTGCTGGTCCCGGAACCTCATTTCAGGGCCCATAAATCACAGCTGCTGGGGGGGGGGGGGCCGCCACCCACGGGCCCTCCCAGCCCAACCCCCCATGACCTTCCCTGCCACCTCCCTAACACAGGCATGAAAGAACCTGGAAATCAGTCACCTAAAATCACAGTTAACATCCTGGTCTCAGAGCCCGGTCTGGCTCCCTAGCCCACGCCTCTCCCTCTCACCCTCCATGTCACGCATCACACTGTCGGGACCCTGGCCCCCTCCCACTCAGAGCTGCCCACGGAAGGGGAAGGCAGCACCCTGAGTCCCTCTGCCCCAGCTCAGGACCCCCGCACCGGGGAGGGGGCCTCTATCCAGTCCCCACCCCCATCTGCCCTTCAGCCTCCGGACCCTCCCCACGCCCCAGGCAGCTGGATCCAGGCAGCCTCTGAGCAATGAGTCACTGCCTGCTGGGCCCAGCTGGCCTCCTTCTTCCTTCCCTTCCTCCCTCCTTTTCCCCCTCCTTTCCCCACTCCCTCCTTCTTTTTCCCCCTCCTTTCCCCCTTCCTCCCTCCCTTCTTCCCTCCCTCCCTCCCTCCCTCCCTCCCTCCCTCCCCGCTCAGGACGCCCTGGCAGGCGAACCCCACCGCAGGGGCGTCAGACTCCGGGGCGCTCCTCTGGAGTCTGTGGGGCAGGAGCCGCTCCTCCCGGGAGACCAGGAGACAGGCAGACGGACAGACGGACGGCCCACGTGGGAGGGAAGGGACTTGGAGACTCCAGCAGTGTAAACACAACTGCTATTTGGAACAATGAGCGTTCGCACTGGGTGCCAGGTCATCGCTGCCGCGGAGTCTGTGGCTCAGTGACCTCACCTCGCACGAATAGCCGAGGGGTGATGGGGAGAGACATTGCACAGGGCGGCTGCTGCAGAGAGCTCACCCGGCTCCAGAAAATGCCGGCTGATAACCTGGCCCTAGTTCCAGAAATGCCGGCTGATAACCTGGCTCTAGTTCCAGAAGATGCCGGCTGACAGACCAGGCCCTCGGCTTCCAGTGCCACTGCTGGGCCAGTTTCCCAACATTGAGGCTCAAATTCACCACCACCGTAGGTCACACACCTCGCTCTGTGCCTTCCACATGGGAGCGTCCGGCCATGGGTGGTATAGGCCCATGAAGCCACGTGGCCTGGCCCTGCCAAGGCATGAGGGGTGAGCCAATGAGACATTTGACCTAATAGGGCAGGCTGATTTTTAAGTGGGTAATTCCATATGGCCACTTGCTGAGTGATGTTCTAAGTATCCAAATGGCCCTCGGCAGGAAAAAGGTTCCCCACCCCTGCTTTATGCACTCACACTCATACATACATGCACTCACACAGACACACACAGAGACACACATACTCACACATAGACACAGTCACACACACAGACATACTCACACATAGACACACTCTCACACAGAGACACACACACAGACACACACAGATACACACACATAGACACAGTCACACACACAGACATATTCACACATAGACACACACAGACAGACACACACACAGACTCACACACACACAAACATAGACACACTCACATACATAAACACACACACACAGACATACTCACACACAGAGACACACAGACACACTCACACACATATACACACTCACACATATAGACACACACACAGACATACACAGACACACTCACACACACAGACACATACACACAGACACCCTCACACACATAGACACTCACACACATAGACACACTCACACACACTACCGCTTTTTTCCAACTTTTGCCAACAAATACATGCATCTCATTTCCTCAATCCCAGATGGTCTCTTAAACACTTTAGGGTGGTGACGATGGAGGAAATTGTAGAAACCAAGGAGGAGGCGCCTGGGAGGGACGCTGAATGGAGCCGGCCCTCCCTGCCGTTGCGGGTCCTGGGCCGTGAGAACCTGAGGTGCTGGGCAGGGGTCCCAGGGTGCTGGGCAGTAGGGATACAAGGGGCTGGACATTGGGGTTTCGAGCTGCCCAGGTCACAGACTCCCCTCCCTTCCTCCAGTGGGGAGGAGAGGGAGTAAGAAAGGGAAAATCGGATAAATGTCTATCGGCACCGCCTGCCTCCATCTCCGGGCGCTGCCCGGGGAGAGCCTGAGCCTCCGCAGTGGGAGTGGGCAGGGGGCGTTTTCACTGGGCAGGTAACGGGTGGGGGGCATTTTCGCAGATGCCTTCGCAGCTGGGTGGGTGACGTGGCACGTTGTAAACCGGGTTGCTCCAGCGGTTTCTCCTCCCAGCAGCGGGGCGTCGACCCCGGACGCTGGAGGACGTGGGTGATGAGTGGACGGTGATGAGGGCGGACACAGATGTGCGAGAAGCAGCAGGCGTGTTATTTTTAGAGCGTCCACACGGCGTGGTTCATCTCCAAAGCACTTCTCCGCCTGAGCGTCCGACCCCGTGGCCAGGGCTCTCACAGCCGTGGAGAGCGCAATAGGACACAGCAATAAGCACCTTCCCTCCCCTTCCGGCTTCTCGGCCTCAGGGGCAACCCCGAAGGCCAGCCTTCGGTCCCCCTCCCCCAGGCACTCCCCCGGCACCCGCTGCCCCTGTTCCGAAGCCGCCGTCCCGGGTGTCCCCGTCCCCGGACCGAGGGGAGCTGTGCTCACAGACACGCACTCTGTGCGCACATCTGCAAGTCATCATCGCTGTGCATCTGCGGGCGTTTTGAAGGGAAAAGTCCACGAGAGGATCAAAAACGAGAGCAAACCACATCTGTTTGGGTTTAAGTGACATTGTCTCTGTAGTTCAAAGTTGTTTGCTTTGGTATGAGAAGCGCGGCCCAGCTGTTTTTTATCTTCGGTCCGCGGCCTCTATCAGAGGCGTGTTTTCACTGGCGGCCGGCGCTGTTTCTGAACGCCGAGCGGGCTAGGAACAGGGGGCGAAGGGCGTGCTTTCCTCGTCTGACTCTGCGCCCGGAGCCCTTTCTTGCCCGGAGAAAACGGATGTGGGGTGGTGGTGGTGGTGGTGGTGGTGTGTGTGTGTGTGTGTATGTGTGTTGTGTATGTGTGTGTGTGTGTGTGTGTGTGTGTGTGTCTGTTTGGGGGGGTTTGTTCAATCTAAACAGAAACACTGTATCCACTGTATGTCATCATGCCGTAAATTAGGTCTTCCACCTCCTGTACAAGTTCATTGAGGACCATCAGCACCTGGAAGCTACAGGAAGCGACATCAAAGGCAGAAATAGATGAGACCCGTGGCCGCCCGAGGGCAGGAGGATCCGGTGGGCACGTGTGTCTGTCCGTCACCATCTTCTCCAGCGGAGACACCGGCCTGGAGGCACCACCCGGGGCTCCTGACATGGATGCATGAAAACCGTGGTCGGCAAACCGTGGCTCGAGAGCCACATGCGGCTCGTTGGCCCCTTGAGTGTGGCTCTTCCACAAAACACCACGGCCTGGGCGAGTCTATGTTGAAGAAGTGGCGTTAGAAGAAGTTTAAGTTTGAAAAATGTGGCCCTCCCAAGAAATGTCAGTCGTTGTACCGTTGATGTTTGGCTCTGTGGACAAATGAGTTTGCCGACCACTGCATTAAAACATCACATCTGCTTACGAAGTCTCCTAGTTTAGGAGGAATAAGCGGCTCCGTGATACTCCACGGAGTGGTTCGTTCGAATGAAGCATGAGCCAGGCCAGTATGGCTCAATGGTTGAGTGTCCAAGTAGGAGGTCATGGGTTCAATTCCCGGTCAGGGCACATGCCCAGATTTTGAGCTCAGTCTTCAGAGTGGAGTGTGCAGGAGACAGCCAATCAAGAAGTCTTGTCATTGATGTTTCTCTCTGAAACCAATCAAAATCTATACTAATAAAAGAGGAAGATTCAAATTGACTGTATCGTTACGAAGCTCTCCAGCCAATCAGGAGTGGGTATGCAAATTAGCCCAACAAAGATGGCGGGTTAATTTGCATACGCAGGTGCTAAGTGGTCATAGGGAAGGCATTCCGCACCGCGGCAGCCACTCCGGGCCACTGGGCAGCGTGGGGAGGCAGAAAGGCTGCTCCAGCCTGAGCGAAGGCCCGTCCTTGCACGTTCGTGCATCTGGCCTCTAGAATATTATAAAAATAAATAAATAAAAAATAGAGTGAGAAAGCAGAAACTCTGTTCCTGGCTTTACCAGCTCTGACTTCCCTATGAGTCTCTTCTGGCTGATTTCTCCTGAAAAGAAGGAATGGCGGTGTATGGGACCCTTACGATGAGAGACATAGAAACGATGTGCAGCCCCACAGACATGCCGAGCCAAGTTTTGGAGAAATCCAAGGCGCCTGGGCGGTGCTCGGCCTCGTGCTGAGGACGGACTGCAGGCCCGAGGGCCTCGATGTCCCGCTGACGTGCAGTTCTGTGCCGCCCTCGTCTGCAGGATGCCTGCGCGTTCCATTCACACGCACAAAACGTCAGTCATCAAGGGACACGGAGCCGGGAACCTCCCGGCCAGAGAAGTCCCACCTTCTGCAGGCAAGGCCACTCCCTTCCGTCCTGGGAGCTGGGAGATACCGCCGAGCGAGCCGGTGTCCTGTTGGCAATGCTCCTACGTGTTCTTGCGACATCGGGGACAGTATTTAAAAACTGACCACGTGGGACTGTCGAGAAAACATCCAAAATAAGGTCCCCGAGGGACTCCTGGGGGAAGGAAGGAGAGACAGGAATGCAGGAGAGACTGCAGGAGGCGTGCAAGGGGCAGGCCGCTCAGTGTTTCTCTCTCATGGAGGTTTCTGTCTTTCCCTATCCCCCTCCCTTCCTCTCTCAAAAAAAAAAAATTACAAAAAAAAGAAAACAGAGCTAAGCTCTCTGCTGCCTTATATGGGTGGGAACCAGACACATGTCTCCATAGGCCCCAAGCTTTATCACAGGACTAACCCCAACCCCTCAGAGAGCACATAAATTCACAGTGTCCCGTCCACGGAGACCTTTACCCAGGAAAAGTGTGGGAAACGCAGACATCAGACCAGCAGGCATTCACCGAACCCGCGAAGGACCCTCAGTGACGCACCAAGGCCTTCGAGCTTTCCATCTGACCTTGGCTGTCTACAGGCAGACGTTTGCCTCAGAGAGAGCTGTCCGTCTGAGCAACAGGCCCGGGGACAGGCCACTCCACACAGAAGATGGTGCCCACGATCACTAGTCGCCCGGGAAACGCACGTGTGAGTGACATTGGGAGAAGGCCCCGCCCACCAGGATGGCCACAGCCCACAGAATGCTGAGCCACAGCACAGGTCCTGGGGTGGGAGGCCGGTGGCGCCTCCATCCACGGCAAGGAACCCACAAAGGACTTGAACAGTTGGGGGCAGTTTGGGATGGTCCCCCGAAGGTTATGTACGCCCAAGGAATGCACCCACGCCTGCCACGGGAGGCGGGCATGTGTGGGAGTGGCTTGAGCAGCAGCATTTTAATCTCCATAAACTGAAAATAACTCAGTGCATTCAACTCTACAAGTCAAGAAGCCTTTGCATTGGTGCTGTAGGCCACACGCATGAACGTGCTGCATAGGACACACGTGAATCTTAGGAGCATGTCCAGTCGGGAGGCTGAATATGTGATGTGGTTCTGACGGCCAGTCAGCAGATTCAGTCTGGAAGCTTCTCCAGCACCTCAGCCTCAGGGTGCCCAAACCCTGAGCCCATGTCACCATGGAGAGCTTGTGGCTAGTGTAACCTACCCAGGTGGCTACGACTGGAACATTCTTTAAGATTCCTTTAGGTTGGGAGAGGCTGACCCCACGCTGTCACCAAACCCACGCTGAACGCACACCTTCAGGTGCGGCGTGACCCGGAAGGGAACCTGCAAGGCCAATGGCTCTGTCCCCTCAGAACCCAGCCCTGCACCCTTGTCAGGAGCTGGGAGGTGAGTCCAAGAAAAGCAGACTGAAGCTGCCAGTGGACCAATCTTTCCAGCAGGCGATTCGGCTCAATGGGGGGAGGGAGGAGGCGAAAAACTGATGATGCTTACAGGTATTCGCAAAAATACGAAAATGTGAAGCACGGTAATTTTTTTTCAAATATAGAATAATTGTGAAACTGTTTTTTAATATATTTTTATTTATTTCAGAGAGGAAGGGAGAGGGAGAGAGAGAAAAAAAAAGTGATAAGAGAAAATCATTGATTGGCTGCCTCCTGCACACCCCCTACTGGGGATTGAACCCACAACCTGGGCATGTGCCCTGACTGGAAGTTGAACCATGACCTGGTTCATAGCTCAACACTTAACCAGGAAGCCATGCCAGCCGGGCTGGAAACCGTTTTTAATAAGTAAGGCTAGGGAATAACTTAAAACCTCCGTGATTGTGCACACCCACGGGGTCTGATTTTTTTTCATCTCCAGACACCGGTGAGCTGCCTGCTGACCAGCAGGTGGCAGCCTCGCTTCCTCCACCCTCACATGCCAAGCTCCCAGGCCACCAGCCCCTGAAGGTTCATCACAAGTTGCTTACCAGCCACCCAACGGGTTGGCTGTGGGCGCCTTTCTTTTGTGACACCCCCTCTTTTAAAGACACCCATCGGCCAGTGCACCCCTTAGAACCGTGCTCGGCGCTAACACGGCCTTTTCTCTTCCTCCCTGTGTGCGGGCCTTCCTCGGAGCAGGCTTCGGCATGTTGAATGGCATGCAGACAATCAGCTGTTGTATGAGCTGTCTCCTCCCCAGCTTAACGCCCAGCCGCCTGCACACGACTGGCTCCGAGGACCAGGGGGCCACACAGGGTTTGTTCCTGCGGATGGCGCTCCAGAGCCCCCTCTGCTGGGTGGTTTGTACGTAAAGATGGGATTATCCCCCTGGCCGCGTGGCAACCAATCCATACGTCACTGTCACATAGATGTTTCTCCCTCTCTCTCCCTCTCTCTCTCACCTCCCCCTTCCCTCTTCCTTCCCCTTTCTCTAAAAATTAAGGGGGAGCCAAAGCCGGTTTGGCTCAGTGGATAGAGCGTTGGTCTGCGGACTGAAAGGTCCCAGGTTCAAGGGCATGTACCTTGGTTGCGGGCACATCCCCGGTGTGAGGGGTGTGCAGGAGGCAGCTGTTTGATGTTTCTCTCTTGTTGACTTTTCTAGCTCTCTATCCCTCTCTTCCTCTCTGTAAAAAAATAAATAAAATATATTTTTAAAATAATAATAATAATAATAATAAATAAATAAATAAAAATCAAGGGGGAAATGTCCTCACTCCTCGGTGAGAATGAAAATAAAAAAAGATGGCATTTCCGGTGTGTGTTCTACGGGCCCGGCAGGGCTGTAGGCACGAGTGTGGACAATGGTGCTGCTTGGCGCGTGTTGACTGCACCCCTACTGTGTGCCAGGCCCGGGTCATGTGCACAGCTGTACCATCCCACCGCACCCACTGGCCGGCTCCTCTCTTTACAATTAAATGAAATTAAAGATTCAGTCCCTGGAGGAGAGAATCATTGCCTGTAGGCCCCTTGATCGAGGCCCAGCTCCCCGCCGCCCTGACAGCTCACAGTCCAGGCCAGGGTGACTCCGTTCTAAGAGGGGCGGGTGGGGGCGGAGGGAGCGGTGGGAAACGCGCCCTTCCCCAGGTGGCTCTTGCAAAACGGCACTCGGGGTGAGCAAAGCACGGGTGACTCCGACCCCTCCCAGCTGCGCCGTGGGAACTGTGCGCGCTTCGAACGCCCCAGAAGGCCAGGCTTGGCAGCGGTGGGATGGGGCGTCGGCCCGGAGACAGACGGTGGGATGTGCTGATGTGCAGCTGGGAGGAAGGGCCCGGGCCCAGGGGAGGGAGGGAGGGACCAGGATGTGAGGGGCTCGTGGTAGCGGACGTTCCAGACTCGGGGGGCGGGGAGGGCCGCTCCCCATACGGTTTTACTTAACGGGGCGAGAGATAACCCGCCCGCTGTTCGTTTCCACACGGACGCGCGGCCGGGGCCTCCGCATTCCTGGCCCGGGAGCGTCAGCAGCTCTCTCTCCGGAACAGAAACGTGCAGCGAAGACACATCCCGGGGAAGAGGTACCCAGAGGATCCGGACAAGGACCCTCCCCTCACCCCCCGAGGCTGGGCCGTGCAGAGCAGCACCCTGTCCCTCCCTCCCGGGTGGCCAGTGATGCCACGGCCACCCTCGGGCGCCTCTGTCTCTGCCCCCCCACAGGAAGCTGGGGGCAGGAGGGGGGGAGGGGGAAGGGGAGGCTGGCACCCAGGCCAGCTCCATGTCCGGCTCCCGTGGCCACAGGCAGGGGCGTGTGGTTGGAGGCGCAGGGTCAGGGGTCAGACACGTCCCCTGAAGGTTATGTACGCCCAGGCTCTGCGGCTTGAACCCATTACCGGATCCCTCTCGGCCTCAATGCCCTCATCTGCCAAAGGGGAAGGCTCGTACCCTCTGCATCAGGGGGTCACTAGGGAATGAGGTGACGCGGTAAGCCGGTGCCCACATCGGGCGTGGCACACACAGGAAGTGTTCCGTGGCGTCGGGATGGCCTTTGTCATCGCTGTCGGGGGCAAACCGAAGCGGTCTCCGAGCCTGATGGGAGCTGTCTCCCCTCCCTCCAAGGGTGATGTTGTGTCCTTGAGAACGAAGGGTGTGTCAGCCCCGGGGTGCTTTCTGGGGTGAGAATACTTCCCGTGAGGCCTACCTTCTTTTTTTTTTTTTTTTTTTTTTTTTTTTTTTAAAGCAATCTTTATTGTTCATATTATTACAAAGGTTCCTCATTTCTTCCCCCCTCCACCAGGTTCCCACATGGCTGGAAACTTTCGTGGGAACTTGAGGCCTACCTTCTGAATGACTTGGTCCCTTTGCCTAGAGCCCCCCTGATCCACGTGCCCGGGGCCCCCCTGGTCCACGTGCCCGGAGCCCCCCTGGTCCACATGCCCGGAGCCCCCTGGTCCACATGCCCGGAGCCCCTGGTCCACGTGCCCGGAGCCTCACCCCCTGGTCCACGAGTCCGGAGCCCCCTGGTCCACGTGCCCAGAGCCCCCCTGGTCCATATGCCCGGAGCCCCTGGTCCATGTGCCCGGAGCCCCCCTGGTCCACGTGTCTGGAGCCCCGGGTCCACGTGATCGGCAGGCTTCTGCCTCTGCGCCTCCTGTGGAAACTCGGGTCTCATGTTTCCTGCCGGAATGAAGCTCTCCTGTAACCTAAGCCCCAGGGAAAAGGCAGGTCACGCGGGAGCGGAAAATAGCCCGGCTTTGAAGCCCGCACCGCGGGTCCGACACCAGCCCGGCCCGGCCAGCTGGGAATGTGGCCGAGGTCCTGACCCCGAGGCCTCGCTCTCCCTGAGGAGCGGGACCAGGAACCCTGTTCCTAAATGCACGGCCTCTCAGATGCTTGCTATTCCCCGCCTGCCTTCTCTGGGGACGGGGGCTGCTGCCCACTGACCCTGAGCCCAGACCATGGAAGGCATCAGGGTACTTTGCCAGGCAGGTCCTACCCAAGGTCAAGGATCCTACCCAAGGTCACAGATCCTACCCACGTCCCTCAGGGGACGTGCCATCCCGTTCGCTCAACACCTACTCCTGTCCTTGGCCATCCAGTTCTGTGTCCCCATGGTGACCTGCACACACAGGCCATCACTGCATAGTGATTTAGGTCAATCAAATGTACACACACACACACACACTCATACACACACATATGCACATACATGCATGCATGTGCACACACGTGTGTACACCCACATATACCTTTAGTTCCGCTGGTCCATTCATTTGCCCCAGAGAGCCCCTCCCTCGGTGACATGTGCATTGTTCTCAGACCATTACAGCCCCCGCCTCTGCGCTTGGCCGGCAGATGTTGCCGATGACCTTTGTCCTTGGCAGGACCCGGGATTCGTGGGCGGAGACCCCGCTGGCCAGCTGGTGTCTGAGCTTCTATCCGAAGGCACTCGCCCCCAAGATGTCAGGCAACGGAAGGGGTCCCTGCACCTCCCAACCAGGAATGGCAAATATGGGCCGGTCTGCAGTCTGGTGTGGTCCTCAGACCAGCAGCCTGGACACATCCCACCGCCTCGCCCCTTCGTGTCGCAGGACCCTGGTCCCGGCCCTCCAGGTGGGACATGCCTTCCCGAGGTCCCTCTGTTGCCACGGCATCTGCTCCCGCTGTGTCTGTTGAGAGGCTCAGAGCTCCCCTCCCTGGACAGTCCCACCGGTCCCCGCTGCCTCACTCCCCACGCCCTGAGGACTTGCCGCATCCCCCACACTTCCGCTGCTGTGCGGCCTGCCTCTCGCAGGGTACGCTGAGCTGCATCCGTTGACATGTTCCCACCGTGCCAACGACTCGTGCTGTTTATTTATCCGACATGCACAGCACTTAGTCTGTGCCCAGCGCTGTTCTGACCGCTTTACAAATGTTTACGCACTTAATGTAGGTTCTCAGTAAATATTTGTGGGCGGACTGAGTGAGGGGAGACAGCGGGGCTGGGCCTGGGTCAGACCGAGCGTGGCTCAGCGTCCTCGGACACACTCCTGTTGCATGACCCCAAGCAGGTCCCTCGGCCTCTCGGGGGAATGGGACGGAGGGCCCCGCTCCCGGGCCTGCTGCGAGACCCGCACATGGTATTGGTCGGAGCGCGTGGTGGTGTCTGCAGGTGGCCGCACCTGGACAGTGATGGTGACAGTCACTCAGCAGCTGCCCACGTCTTGTTTCCATGGTGACCTCGCTCTCCTTAAAGAGCAAAAAGGGCACATTCAGGTCATCTTTACAAAGGCGGTTCTTTGAGCCAAATTCAGGAAGGAATTGGGCCATTTTCTTGGCGGAGTTCCCAGGACATGAAGATGGGAACTATTTCAACATGTTCAGTTACCACCACAACATGCGTGGTCCTGTGTTGTGATGGACGATGGTCCCTGGTCACCGTCTTTCACGTGCAGAGGGCTGAGCATCACATTCATGGGTATTCATAGTATTTCTGCCATGCCGGTGAGGTAGTTTCTGCCCTTATGCGCTTTTCCCAGGGAGAAGAGGAAGGGTAAAGGGGTTTAACTGCCCAAGAGTACAGTTCGTGAGAGACAGAGGCAGGACTTACACCCCAAACCAGGCATAGGTTTGTGAGTGAGTGGCTGCCTCTGTGGCCGATGGGCACTTTCTGAGTTCATGGCTCTTTTCGGGTTTGTTTGCTCAGCTGTGCAGATAGTATCTACCAAATAAGACTATTAGCAGAATTAAATCTATAATAATAAGGGTGTAATATGCTAATTAGACCGGAATGACCTTCCAGACGTCCTTCTGGACCACCTTCCTGATAAAGCCAGGGCTGTGAGGGCCTTGCATGAATTTTGTGCCTCGGGCAAGATAATAAATGGAGAGCAATCACTCAGACCTCGCCCAGGCTGTGACATGGATGCCAGCTCTCACCCCTCTCTCTGGGGGGGGAAGGGGGGTGTCAGTGAGCTCGCCGCACCAGGTCCTTGTGGGATGAAAAGCTGGGCAGCCATCCCCACAGGGCTACCTCTCACCCCTGCTGATACATGGCCGTTCCATGGCCTGGATGTCACACGCCCTTTCTCCATGACTCTGTCTCAATGTGTTTCCCTCTTCCCCCCCCCCCAATTGTAGAAAATCCTTTCTGTACCCCCAAAAATGACTTCCAGCCAGGCCAGAGGAGAGGCGTTCCCCCTCTCCACTTTGCGACCCTTGGCCAGGGCCCCCAAGCCTCAGTGACCTCATCTGGACGCTGCTGGGCAAAGGCCCGGGGCTCTCAGGCAGCGAAGCGCCCACACCCTGCTAGTGAGTGGCCTGTGACCTCTCATCTCTCCGCAGCGACATTGCCAGGGCAGGCTGGGACAGAAACTCGCAAACCGTAAAGCATGACAGGGGCAGCGCGGGCCCCTAAAGCCGGGTCCCACGTGTGCTGGGGGACAGTCAGTCGCCAAGGCCTCCCACCCGCGGCCCCCTGTGCCCAATCCAGTGGCTGGTCCGGGGGCACAGGGGCCTGCTGGCCGGCAGCGTCTGTCCCGGGCCGGCTCATGGCCGCGTGTGCTTGTGAATTCCATTAAGTGTTACCCCCGGACACACGTGCTTTCCAACAAGCGCTCTTTCCCCTGGTGGGATGACATTTGTTTTTCTAGACCAGAAATTAAATCAGAATCCAAGCTTACGGAGGCTCTAAAAAATGTGTGTGAAAACAATAGGCAGAAAGTCCGCCGTCAGCACAAACCGGCAGGAACTGCGCGTCCCGCCAGCCTGGGCCCGTGGGGCCGTTTCTGGCATCGCCGGCCAGGCCGCGGGGAGAGGGATGGGCTCCGGCCGCCAGGCCTGGCGGGGTCTGCGATGACGACGCTGGACGGGGTTCAGTCTCCCTCAGGACGGAACAGATTTCACCGGGGCAACCGGAGGCAGAGACCGGGGATCCAAGTGGCCATGCGAGGAGGGCGCTGAGCATCACAGGCTGACCTGCCTGGGTTTGAGGCCTCTCAGAGGGACGTTGGGTTGGGGGACAAACCCACCCGCAAATACCCCGTTCACCTCTCCGTGTCCTGGCCCAGGACTACCAGGCCCCACACCACTGCGTACCGTGGAGAGTCACGGTGTGTACCATGGAGAATGACCGTGCATGTGTCGTATGTAGCCTGTAGCCCAGGCGTGGCCGGTGAATGGCTCCAGCACGGAGCAGCTGGATGGAAGGTGGGCCTGGCCGGGTCCCAGGTAGATGTCTCACGGCTACTAAAACCCGATTCTCAGACAGGTTCACATTACCAAACACTTCTGTTACCATCGTTGAACATCTGAGAACTCTCCTTAGCTCACAGGTTGTCGGGAACCAGGCCGTGGGCCGGATTTGGTGGCCCTGGTTCCGCCCAAACCAGGAGCCCAGGTGGGGCTGGGAGTCTCACCCCCCCTTTCCCCCAGGCTGCACCTGCCTCGGTGGCGGCCTCTGCAGGCTGAGCAGAAGCCAGCTGAGAGGAAAGGGTTGGTGGCCAAGCTCTGAAGCAACTTCTGGCACTTTCCACTCTATTCCCCCATGTGTACCCGGAGCCCCCGGTGAGGGGAAGTCAGGATGTTTTCCTTTTCTGCAAGGAATCCTACGTAACGCGTTCATTCCAACAGCAGCATCCCCTTCACTGCAGGGGCCGGGGGCTCACGCTCAGGTGGATTCTCTCCTTGGTTCTCCCAGTGACCTCATCTGCATCCCGCAGATAGGTGACCTGGAAGGGGGGGGGAGGGTCATGGGGGCCAGCCCCCTCCCACCCCCCGCAGCCATGGCCGAGCTCACATCCGGGTCCCTGACCCTCTGAAAGGCTCCTGCCGCCCTGTGAGTGCAAATCTTCCCGCCTTCATTTCACGACCGGAGAGCATGACACACCATCCTTAGAGCAGATGCACGAATAGCGCAGATTTGCAAAAAAGGTTTCCTGTTGTGTTGGCCAAGCTATTTTTTTTTTTTAAGACCTTTCGTGAGCAGTCAAGCAAGCAGCTGTGCTCCCCAGCGGTTGGGAAGAAACCAAGACATGGTGCTGGGTTCACGCCGTAACCACGGGACAAGAACTGCAGCCTCTCGGGGACGGTTGGGGTGAAAGGTGTCCGCAGAGTGTGGCTCTGAGGAGGAGGAACGCAGGCCCGGGGAGTGGCGGTGGGCGCGTTGCACAGCTCGGGGAAGGGGCATCCTGGTGGCTGGGCGAAGTCTGCCTCTCCAGAATGAAATGGAGGCACATGCAGGGGCCTCTCCGGTGGGCCTGTCTCCTGCCTCTCTTCCACAGAGACCTCTGCCATCCGTCCAAGCTCAGCTCCGCTCTCACTCCGTGATCGCGTGACCTTGTACAAGTTTCATAACCTTGGCCGCTGTGCGCGTGAAACAGGGATGATGCTAGAGCTGACAAGTGGACTAAGCAGGAGAACAGCCCTGGCCGGCTTGGCTCCGTGGCTGGAGCGCCGGCCCCTGGATGGAAACTACCCTCCTGCGTGCCAGTCGCCGGGAGGACTCAGTGAAAATGTCAGCACCGATTCAGGAGGACTCGGTGGGGTCTGAGATGCCGCGTCTCTGATCGGCTCCTATGTTGTGCCTGTGCTGCTGGCGCAAAGAGCAGACCTCTCTGAGCTGACAGATTTCGTGCTTGGTGGCCGCGGGGACCGGGATGACACACGGAGGGGAGAGCGGTGTTCTGTCCATCTCACAGGAGAGAAGACGCAGGTGCGTGGAAGTGGTTGCTTACTCTCAGAGGGGCAGACACAGGGATTAACCCGGTCCTTCCCAAAGCACGTGCTGTCCTGCGTGCTGCCGCTGACCTGGGACCAACGCACAAGGTCACTTTAGAGGAAAGAGGGCGAATGAGGTGGCTAACCTTCCTCCTGGCGCCCGGGCCTGTTCCGTCGGCACCAGGGTCACCTCCCCCCGCCACCCCCTGCCCCTCCCCATCGTCACTGGCATGCATGTCCCAGAAATGGACTTCCTCAAGTCACCCACAGATGCAGGCTCACTGGTCTTTCCTGTGGGCTAGGCGTGGAGGGACGGTCTGGAAACAGTGAGGCAAGACTTGGCCCGGCCCTCCGAGAGCTCACTGTGGCCGAGACCGACGCCGATACCGAGAACTGCCGTGGGCGGCCCTGTGTCCACAAGGGCTGTGATTCGACCAAAAGAAGAACAAACAGCCCTGACCGGTTTGGCTCAGTGGACAGAGCGTCGGCCTGCGGAATGAAGGGTCTCAGGTTCGATTCCGGTCAAGGGCATGTACCTTGGTGGCAGGCACATCCCCAGGAGGGAGTGTGCAGGGGGCAGCTGATCGATGATTCTAACTCTCTCTCCCTTTCTCTCTGTAAAAAAAAAAAAAAAATATATATATATATATATATATATATATATATATATATATATATATAAAATATGTTTTAAAAAATTGGCAGGATTAGCATAAAAAAGAATAAACAATATAATAAACAATAAAATAGATAAATAATAAACTGTGTGATGCCCCCCCACCCTGGAACCTCAATGCCCAGCCCCTCGGGTACAGGGAGAGATCAGCCTGGAGTCCCCCGCCCCCATGGAGGCTGCTGGCTTCTTCCTGCACCTCCTTCTCCCGCCCTCAGCCCCTCCGAGAGCATCACCTTTCAGAGGGACTCAGAGGCTCGGATAACACATATCTCCTCGGTGAGTCATGTTCTTCTTGGCAGCGAGCAGCCCCTGGCTGTTTCCGTTCCCGTCATCCCTCATCCCTCATCCCTCATGGAAACATCGCCTCATGCCGGCCCTGCCAAGCCCTCCGGCTCACCTGCAGCTTCCGGAGCCCTCCTCGCAGTCCGCCCCGTCTCCCACAGACACAGGGCCGCTCGGTGCTGAGCACAGAGGACGGTGCTCGGTCACGGCCCAGCAGTATTTAGCTTCAGCTTTCCCCAGCCGCCCCGTCTAGAAAACGAGCAATAAAGGGAGGGAGGGAGGCAGGAAGGCAGAGTCCTGAGCAAAGAGTAGGTGCTCCACATGTGCTCATGGCTGTTGGCATTGGCTTCCGTTTGCCAGCTTCGTTTTGGTAACGCCCAGCTGCAGGGCATCTTCTGCTTGGCTCCACACATGTCCCCCTGGTGCATTCTGCTCGCATCTCCTTTGAATAAGATGGGCCACTCTGCAGGATCTTATTTTAAAAACATTGCGGCTTCCGAACCAGCCACCTTCAAGCCAATGTCTTCCATGAGAGGCGCCCAGCCACGGAAACGTAGCCACGGAAACGTGGCCCCAGCCTCCTTCACCACAGCCTTTAAGGTTTCAAATTTCACACGAAAAAACCTTCTCTAATCACTTCCATACCCGTGGAGACATTCATATTTTTAAATGAGTAGCAGCTCTTGAAAGTATTTCTGTGTGATCTTCAGGCAAGCTCTTTCCCTGCCCACATCTGATGAGCTCTCTGCACTCAGAAGGAACCGCTGCCACCACCCGACGCTGAGGCTCCATGCTCCACAGAGAGCATCTGCCGGGGCCCAGCTCCATCCTTCAAGCTCGGGTTCAGGGACATAAGGTGCAGTATCTGCATCTCTTAGGCAGAAGGCCGGGCTGCAGGAGCACACACGTGTGTGTCAGGAAGCATGCTAGGATGTAGTCGTGTTGCTCTGAAATGCACACAGTAAAAAATTAATTAAACTGCCAAGGTGTTGACGGGTCGCCATTTGTAATTAGCAGGCTAATTGCTTGTAAAGTCAGACCTCCAAAGGGCCCAGCGTTTGAAGTAATTTGGTAGTTGAAATAGATTTTCTACTTTTTGACTCACGTATCCGTTTATGGAAAAACGAAGTCCTTGCTCAAATTAAGGAGATTCTCAAATGAGGAGGCATAAAATAAGAAATAAATGTGTGTGTGTGTGTGTTTTCTTTCTTGTTAGGAGATAGGAAAATAAATAAGTGCTTTTTCTTTCTCATTAAAAATAATGTTGTGAACAAATTTGAAAATCAACACATATTTAAGGAAATAACCTTTAGTTACTTCTTCTCTTTACAGAAATGTTCCATCACCATATGAATGTACATACCTTCTCTCTAGTTTATGTATTTGCATAACTGAATTCATAGTTGTAATTACTCTTATAGCATTTCCCATTTAATTATATCTATTCTAAAAACTTAATTCTACCAGCTACAAATTATTTTACATGCGTATGTCTCATCGCTCTTATTCTAATTTACTCTGTAATTTATCACTATTTAAGTAATGCTATGACAAGTGTACTTGTGCATAAATAGCTTTCTGCGTCTCATATCTGTAAGAGACTCTTAGAAGTGAAATCATTCATCCAGAAGCACATCTTTCTTAACTTTTTATGTTGCCCTACTTTCAGCGGAGAGCAAAGTGGAAGGTAGTAAAAAAAAATTTTCAAATACACCTTCACCTGGACTCCCCAAACTTTAACAGGGGACCTATTGATTTAAGGTTTTCCCCACACCCCTTTGAGGGCCACCTGCAGACAGGATACATCTCTACCTTTAACTGCTTCTATTTCCC
Source organism: Pipistrellus nathusii (assembly GCA_963693515.1). Classification (NCBI taxonomy): domain Eukaryota; kingdom Metazoa; phylum Chordata; class Mammalia; order Chiroptera; family Vespertilionidae; genus Pipistrellus; species Pipistrellus nathusii. The sequence continues at coordinate 49,974,978 of OY882870.1, read as the reverse complement.
CAAATTAGGAATATTCTCCTATAACCACATGTAAGAGTCAAGATTAAAAATGAACATTGAGCCCGGCCAGTGTGGCTTTATGGTTGAGCATCCATCGACCTATGAACTGGGAGGTCAAGGTTCGATTCCCCCTCAGGGCACATGCTCAGGTGGTGGGCTGGATTTCTGTAGGGGGCGATCGATGATTCTCTGTCATCCTTGATGTTTCTATGTCTCCCTCTCTCTTTCTTTATCTCTGAAATCAATAGAATTTTTTTTAAATGAACATTGCTAGATCATAGTATCTAATCCACAGAGTGTACACAAATGCTTTCGATGGTCCTGACCGTGACCTTTGCAGGAAAAGGTCACGCTGTGTCCATGGCCAGGTGATGTCTATCATTGGGAACGGCCCTCAGCGCTCTGTGTCATCCTGGCTCTGAGGTCTGTAAGGAACAAAGGCCAGTCGTGTGACGTACCCACAGTGTTTCTTAGGCGTAGCTTCGGTGGCTCCCTGGGCAGGAGGACTGTGGGGGACCCTGCTCCCTCCCAGGGCGTCAGTGCTGCCCAGAGCTGATGGCAATCTGTCCCTTGCTCTTGATATTAAGGTATTAAGGTGGCAGCTGCTAGTTTTGTCCTCTGCAAAGATACCTTTAATCCTCTGCCATTACAGTCGTCTCTCTGAATCTTCAATGGAGTGGGGGGGGGGGTCCCCCCTGAGGACACAAAATCTGTGATGCCAACATCCCCAGGGCCCCGAGGGGTGGTGTGTGCTGTGCCCTGTGCTAGCACCTTGCTGCATTCCCATGCATTGCTCTTTGGGATTTTCTTGGATTTAAAAAAATTTTTTAATTGATTTCAGAGAGGAAGGGAAAAGGAGAGAGAGATAAAAACATCAGTGCTCAGAGGGAATCATCGACCGGCTGCCTCCTGCATGCCCCCTATTGGGGCTTGAGCCTGCAATCCGGGCATGGGCCCTGACTGGGAACGTTAACTCCTGACCTCCTGGTTCCTAGGTCGATGCTCAACTCCTGGGCCCCACACCGGCCGGGCTTCTCTGGGATTTTTAACAAATGTTTTCTGTCCTCAATGAGTTGAATCCAGAGAGAGAGAACCCCCGGATATGAGAGCTGACTGCAATGCGTGTTTTGGGAAACTGTGACTCCCCTGTTACTCATCCTCCGGCTGCGTCCGCAGGGACTGCGCAGCTGGTTGGCTTGTCTCCCTGACGGTTGCCAGGTGGTGACCAGTTCCGTCATTCCTTCCACGTTTATCCGCTGCCTCCTCCTGGGAGGAGGAGCCTTCCGGTCCCTTCAGTAAGCACTTCACTTACACCTGGCTCCCTGGCTCCCTGCTTTAAGGGCAGGTCATGCCTGGTGGGGGTGCCTTCCGGCTGGCGCCTGATCCCTCGGGCAGGTCCCCGACATTCTCTGAGCGCGTCCTGTTTCCTGGAGGAACATCAAGTTTCGGGTTCATCTTGCTGATTGTTTCTGTTTCTGCTTTGCCTCTTCCCCGGATCAGCTATTTCTCTGCGGGACCTTCGTTCCTCTGAGGGGTGGTATTTAGAAACCAAAGCAGGAAACAAGAGCTAGAAAATGCACAAGGTCCTCAAGTGCACTCAGGCCCAGGGGCGCACACACATGCCCCTCTGCCCTGGCCCTCTCTGTACCTGTCCGTGGCATGCAGGTAGACAGTGAGTGTGGGATGGCCTCTAGGTGATTGCACAGAATGAGGCTGAGGCTGCCCCCTGCCCTTTTTTGCCCGAAATTCCCTCCCCCAATGGCCTGGAGCTCAGCTGCTGGCCCAGTGTCTTCACCACTGTGCTCTACCCTGGGCTACACGGGAAGTGCTTACACAATGGCTCGCTCATCGCTGGGGGCACATATTTGTTCTTGGTATTCACCCTGAGAGTTAACAGTCCACATACGGTGTCCAAAGAGCACCCTTTGGAAGATTCTCAGTGCCTACTATCAAGCTTACTCCCATCCTCAGCGGTGACTGAGCAGATGATGGATAGCAACTCGCCAGCATGGAATGCGGTCATTCCCCAAAAATGCTTACAAACGGGTAGGAGAGAAAATGGTCCTAGGATCAGCATTTTTCTGGTATTGTGAGAGCCAGTTTTTAAAGTTATTATTGGAGGAAAACCATCTTGAAACCCTGGATACTTTCTGAGAATCGGCTTGTAGAAAGAAACAGTTCAGGTCATCAACTAATGCCCCTTGGATTTCGCCCAAATCTGAGAGGCCACGCAGTGGGCAGTGTCCGGGACAGGGTGGGAGGTGGGGAAGGAAGGACGTCAGATGTGTGTGCACCCGACCGACACCCAAGGAACCATCCTTGCCCTTTGCCCCCCAAACTCCAGGCTGTGTGCTTTGTTTGGGGTGACTTTTCTATCCCTACCCTGAAAATTCACTTAACCCCGAATTCACTGGATTCCAAGGTAATGACCTTCTGGGTGGTGAGTAGATGCTCAACCGCCGAGCCACGCTAGCCAGGTAATCCCCTACTTCCTTTCACGTGGTGAATTCAAGGTGGGTTTGGAAGCAAGGCCCCTGCACTGTGACTTGCTTCCTACTCTGGCCGCAAAGGGCGGGCTCTGTTCAGTAACTGCTTTTCAGAGAAAACCAAGGTCATTAAAAAGTCCTGTGGATCTCACAATGATCATAAACACCAAATGAGTCACAGATAAGCAAGAAGGCGCTCCATAGCTCAAGCAGAGAGATCCATCCTAAGCAAACCACGTTCCCCGGACAGGCCCTGGGTCTCCGCAGCGGGACTCAAGACTGTGAATGACACCCAGCATGTCTCCTTCATTTGCTTATATTTACACTGGAGCCCAGTGCACAAAATTCGTGCGGGTGGTGGTGAGATTTCCTCAGCCCGGCCTGCACCCTCTCCTTATCTGGGACTCCTCATGGTATGTCCAACTGCCATTTTAGGCCCCTAAACTGGCAATCAGACATCCCTCTCACAATCCCACTCACCTGCCTTGCCTACCAGCTTAATCGCCGCCTACCCGCTCCCCTGCTGGCCCGATGGCCCCCAACTGCCCTCCCCTGATGGCCTGATCTCCCCTAACTGCCTCTGACTCAGCGCCCACCACCGTGGCTTTGTCCAGAAGGAAGTCGGATGGTAGGAAGATGTCCAAACTCCCAGTCTAGTTAGCACATTACCCTTTGATTAGTATAGACAGACTGCCCCCTGATAGAGCTGCCTGGCCCTTCAACATCAACGCAATCCCCACAGTCCCCCCCAACCAGCCCCCACTAAAACTATGCCCTACTCAGTGTGTATGTTTTCACTTGTTTGTTTCAGAGAGGGGAAGGGAGAGGAAGAGAGAGAGAGAGAAAAATCAATAATAAAAGAATTATAGATCAGCTGCCTCCTGCATGCCCCCTACTGGAGATCAAGCCCAAAACCCGGGCACAGGACTGGGAATTGAACCTTCTAGGTCATGAGAGTGGATGCTCAACCGCTGGGCCATGCTGGCCAGGTAATCCCCTACTTCCTTTCACGTGGTGAATTCTATAGCAGGTGAATTAAATCTCAATTAAAAACAAAAACAAGTGCCTAAAGCTATTTCAAAGATAAGAACTAACCTTGGCTGGGTAGAGCAGGGCCTCTTATTGCCCTTTAACACTGAGTCTCAAAGAATAGGGGGGGAAGTACCCCAAAACTTGCAGTCATCCATGGAAGAACCATGACTCACGCCAGCTCTTTTCCTTGCAGACACCTGACCTCAGTGGAGACGCAGGTGCAGCCAGGGTCACGGCAGAACGTGGACTCTCCGTGGAACCCTGGACCACACAGGTAGGGGCTGTGGCTGACGCCTGGGCATCTGCTTTGTCTGAGAGCTCGGGGGTCTGTGTTCCTTCCCCAAGGATTGACCACTCCCCTGAGCAGCCTGATTGTTCTGCTCACAACCAGCATGTTCAGCATTGTGACATCACAGCCCTGAGTGGAGTGTCTGGGTGTGAAATCCGAGGGCGTGTTTAGCTGCCGAAAGGACAGTAAAAGGGAGTTGGGGCTGTGGATGTAGGACGGGCAGGGGTGGTCCTCACGTGGGGTGAAGCGGAGCTTCCGGAAAGTTCAGTGCTCATGGGTCACCAGGGGTGTGGCTGAGGTGCAGGTCTGACCAGGCAGACGTGGGCGGGCCGAGACTGCGTGTCCTGCAGCTCCCAGGGGCCTGGGGACCCCGAAGCCGCTGGTCGTGACCGGGGCTGCTCGCCTGTTGCGAGGATTCCCC